>OX463237.1:5337500-5937500 GCA_949820135.1 Sylvilagus floridanus
CATCACTGGGGGGCTGCAGGAGCGGTGCTACTCTGAGAGGGCTTCCCCCAGCAGCCAACAGTGTTTTCACAAGGGCAGGTTCTGCTTGGATCTCTGCTCAGCGCAAACTGTCGGCAAGCGAGAGGACTGACTAGGTACCCGGGGCTCAACCCTGTTCCAGACGGCAGGTTACAGGTGCGCGCTCACTGCCTTGAACTTCAAAAACCTCTGCTTAGACAAGTACCAGTGTGATTCAGAAAGGGAAGGAGCAAACGCCATCGCCGTGTGGTTTAAACCTGGGCTCGGGATGGACATTCCGGCTTCCTAAGAAAACCTGTTTAGCCAGCAGCTTGCTTCAGCTCAGGACAACTGTCAGCGGGAGCCCGCTCTGCCGGCTGCTGCCACACACACACACACACACACACACACACACACACACACGCGGCAGCTCTGCGCCCAGAGGAGGCTTGGTACAGCCGGGACTTGGCTCTGCGCGGCTCCAGCCCTACTCATCTTTACAGTAAGAGGCGAGATGACGGCAGATGTCAATAACTCCTACATAAGCAAGGGCTCTGGGATCTCCTTTCTTCCAAGTTAGGGAAAGAGGGGGCTTCTGTCCATCCAAGATTAGGGGAGAGGGAGGAAGAGACTAAGGCAGCAAAGTAAGCCCCGGAGTGCCACAGGGGTCCAACGGGGTGGTGGGAGCCGCGGTCAAGCTGAAAACAAATGCAAACTACAGTGTCTCGTCACCTCTCAACCCCCTGGTTCACAGTCACGCATCCTGGCCAGCAGCGCTCCTCATCTTAACCCGTCAGCCTAGATTCGCCCCAATACCGCCAAATGGTAGCCTCTTTCCAAGGAGTGCGCTGGGTTTGGGGGATGCACCCAGACTAGTGACTGATCCCAGTTTCCAGTTCTGGGACCAGGACCACAGCGAAGCCGCGCGGCACCACAAGCAGCACTTCCCACACCAGCAGACCCAAGCTCTCACTCAACTTGGCCAAGGGCTTCAGGGGGAAGTCTGAGAGCCACAACGACGCCTCGGCTCACCCAGACCCGGCTCAGAGAGCCCCAGGTCCCGGCAGCGAGGGGCTGCAAAGAGCCGGGGCTCACGGGGGGCCGAGGGGCCGGCTGGGCTGAGGCGGGCAGAAGAGGTGGGGCAGGGGTGCGGAGTAGGCGCAGGTGCACGCAGTGTAGAGAGCCTAGGGCGGGTCCGACAGCGCCGGGGTGTGCCGGGGACCGCGGTGCACAGGGGAGATCCTTCTCAGGTTCCGGGGGCTACCTTGGGGGCCACGGGGGAACGGGGTCCTGGCCTGTCGGGAGCGTGTCCCCAGACTCGGCCGACGAGCCTGGGAGGAAGAGGGGGTCCGAAGGCCCGGGGGCGCGCCCGAGGGCGGGGCGCACCTTGTCCGAGTCCAGCTCCGGGTCCTCCTGGCAGCAGAGGCGGCAGAGGAACGACTTGGGCTCCCGGCCTAGGGTCTGTCTGGTGGTCACGAAGTAGGTGCCGCCTACATTCAGCCGGACCCAGCGGGCCGCGCCGCCGCCCCCCGCCCGCTCGGGGGGGTCCCGGACCCGGTTCCAGCGGCTGCGCGGCGGCGGGCGAGCGGGCGTGCCCGCGGGGCGTGAGGCCCGCTGGGCGAGGGCTGGGGGACCCGCGGCCCGGCCCCCCTCCATCGCCCACCCCGCTCCCGCCACCCCCTCCCAGCCCCGCCATCGCCGGGTCCAGCTGCAGCTCCGCCATCTTGGGCCGCTGCCGCCGCCGCCGCTGCCCGCGCGCCGCCGGGCCGGCCCATTTCTCGGCAGGGAGAGCCGGGCCGGCCCATCGGCGGGGGTGGGGCAGGGGGAGAGGGGACGGGAGCGCCCCCAACCAGCGCCCGGGAGCCCGTGAAGCGCAGGCGCTACGCCGGCCCCGAGAGGCGGGACTTCCTGGATAAAACCTCCAGTTCTACTGGCTGGTACCCGACTCCAGGCCCGCCCCTGTGGCTTCGCTATTGGCTGAGGGGAGGCCTTCCGGTGTCCCACTTCCGTTCCTTGCTGCGCGGACTGGGAGTCGCCGGGGTCGGTGAAGGTGAGTGGGGTTCGGGGGTGCCGGGCTTGCGTTGGGGTGCGTTCCTCTGCTTGGTCACGTCCAAGCAGCGCATCCAGCCGAGAACGCCGTGCGCTCGAGAGACTGAGCCGCTTGCAGAGCGCCCCGGCTGTGGCCGCGCGCCCCCCTCTTCACCTTCCCCTCGCGCGAGGTCGCGGCGGCCGGGCTGCCTTGTCGGCGTCCAGCGCGGCGGCCGCGGACGTCCGGCCTCGGAGCCGGGAGCTGTCCCGCGGGCGCCCCGCCGTGTCCCTGCGGCCCCTGCTTCGTGCTGGCGCCCAGGCGTCTCCGAGGGTGCTGGGTTCAGAAGTCAGCCCCCTGCGGCCGGCACCCCTCCCTGCCGCCCGGGTGGGTGAAGCAGGAAAGACCGGAGGGGGCAGGTGTTTGACAGCTTTTGATTTAAGACCTCCAGGAAGACCCCCCCACCTCCTTTGTGCTCCGTTCCATAGCGCGTAAAGTGCTTTTGACCTTCCAGTGTTCTGGTCGGACCCTGGTCCAGTTTGAGTCCGTGTGTTTTAGAGGTTACTCAGCGTTCCCTCCACTTTCACGTACATACGAGTGCGTAGGAGTGCTGGTGCTGCGGGTGTACTGGGGGGGCTGAGAGCCCCTTAAGCGTGTGTGAGACTGCAGAGCCAGCTGGCGCGATTTCGTTCGATTCCTCCGACAGCCTGAAGTGAGCAGGGCTGGTTGTCCCGGCTCACGGGTCAGGAGGGTCCAGCCCACAGTCAGCTCTGTTTAGTCCTTGTTGAAACTTAGTGTCAGGTTCTGTGCACTGGAGAATCATTCAACACAATCTTAGTGGAAGTAGATTTAAACGCTTTAAAATTTTTTTTATTTATCTGTTCGAGAGACAGAGTTACAGACAGTGAGAGGGAGAGGCAGAGAGAAAGGTCTTCCGTCCGTTGGTTCACTCCCCAGATGGGCACAATGGCTGGAGCTGCACCGATCCAAAGCCAGGAGCCAGCAGCTTCCTCCGTCTCCCACACCGGTGCAGGGGCCCAAGGACTTGGGCCATCTTCTGCTGCTTTCCCAGGCCATAGCAGAGAGCTGGATCGGAAGTAGAGCAGCCGGGACTAGAACTGGTGCCCATAAGGGATGCTGGCACTGCAGGTGGAGGATCAACCAACTGTGCCACAGGGCTGGCCCCTAGACTCTTAAAAAAAAAAATTATTTATCTAGGGGCCAGTGCTGTGGTGCAGCGGGTTAAAGTCCCATCCTGCGGCTCCGGCATCCCATATGGGCGCCAGTTCTAGTCCTGGCTGCTCCACTTCCTATCCAATTCCTATCCTAACCAATGGAAGGAAGACCTTTTTCGCTGTCTCCCTCACTGTCTAACTCTGCCTGTCAAAAAAAAAAAAATATTTATCTAATTAAAAGTAGAATTCCAGAGAGAGAAGGGCGACAGAGAAAGATCTGCCATACTGGATGCAATGGCTGAGGCTGGGCCAGGCCTAAACCAGGAGCCTGGAGCTTCTTCCGGTTCTCCCACATGGATGCATGGGCCATCTTCAGCGCTTTCCCAGGTGCATTAGCAGGGAGCTGGATCGGAAGTGGAGCAGCTGAGACTTGACCCGGTGCCCATATGGGATGCCAGCACTGCAAACAGAGGCTTAGCCTACCCGGCCACAGTGCTGGCCCCAGCTCTTGAACTGTTCAGCAGTGTGTGAACGTTCATGGTAGCAGTATTTCCAGATGCCTGGAGGCAAGAAGTAGAGAGCCGGGCTTTTAAGCAGAAGTGGGAGTTGGGGCTGGAGAAGGGACAGGCGCACGGGAGAGAATGTGTGTGCGTGTGCCGAGTCGGACCCCCTGGCTTTGGGAAGCTGATCTCTCTCTCTGATTAATGCCCCGAGCACTCACGGGATGCGGATCTGTTCCTCTGAGGACTTGCACGCCGCTGCGGTGCCCTCCCTCCCAGGATTCTCTCCGAGACGTTGTGATCAGACCTGTTTTATTTTCCAGGATCCACGATGGCGGGCCGCAAACTTGCTCTAAAAGCTATCGACTGGGTAGCTTTTGGGGAGATCATACCCCGAAACCAGAAGGCCATTGCCAACTCCCTGAAGTCCTGGAACGAGACCCTCAGCTCCAGGTCAGTATGTTTCTAAGAGGGAGCCCTGTACTTGGCCAGAGCTCAGTGTTTTGGGGTGACCCTGGAATTCTGATACCTTCCTGACAAAGAAGAAACCCATGTGTTTCCCAAATAAAAACAGCCCTTTTGCATTTTCGCGATGACGCTGCCGAGGCTGGCGCCGTCAGGAACAGGGTCTTGCCCTGTGGGTTTTCTGCTGCTCGGGGAACAGTCGTAACTTTGGCTTTCCGCTGTGAACAGGTTGGCCGCTCTCCCCGAGAACCCCCCAGCTATCGACTGGGCCTACTACAAGGCCAACGTGGCCAAGGCCGGCTTGGTGGATGACTTTGAGAAGAAGGTGAGCTGCAGACAGCCAGAGCGCTGATCTGGTGAAGTGGTTTGTGGGTGGGGAGCAGGAGGTGCGAGATGACAGGCAGGGAGGGTGGTGGTGGGCTCAGTGCCCAGAGGCTGTGGAAACAGCGTGCTGCTTAGAAACGTGCCGGGGCCTGTGGTGGAAAGGCCCGGCACAGCCTCGGCGTGGGGACGTCGCGTTGTTTCTGCTCTTCACTGTCCCTTACAGCTGTAATGCCTCATTTGGTACTTGGGCTTTTTATTTATTTGTTTATTTTTAAGATTGATTTATTTATTTGAAAGAGTTACACAGAGAGAGAGAGAGGTCTTCCATCCGCTGGTTCACTCCCCAGTTGGCTGCAACAGCTGGAGCTGCACCAGTCTGAGGCCAGGAGCTTCTTCCGGGTCTCCCACATGGGGGCAGGGGCCCGAGCACTTAAACCATCGTCCACTGCTTTCCCAGGCCATAGCAAAAGGAGCTGGATGGGAAGTGGAGCAGCCGGGGCCCGAACTGGCGCTGATATGGGATGCCGGCACTACAGGTGGTGGCTTTACCTGCTACGACACAGCACAGGCCCCAGGTACTTGGACATTTTTAGAAAAAGAGAGATAAAGAGAGAGCTCTTGGCTACTGGTTCGGTGCCCAAATCCCCACAGCAGCTGGGCTTGGCCAGGCCAAAGCCAGAGAAGCCAGGACGTCCATGCAGGACCCCATGTAGCTGGCAGGGACCCAAGTTCGTGTGCCCTCATCTGCTGCCTCCCAGGTGGGTTAGAAGGAAGCTGGATCAGGAGTGGAGGGGCTGGGACTTCGGTTGGCGCTCCAGGGTGGAACCCAGGCATTCCTAGCAGCAGCCCCGATGCCCGTCCCTGTTACACATCTTTAGTCCCAGTATCCAATGTTGATTTGCTTATTCATTTGAAGATGTGTGTGGAAGGCCTTCTCTGTGCCAGGCACGGCCCTGAGTGCTGGGGCTGTACCAGAGAGCAGTCTACCAAGGCAACCATCTGTCTCTGCAGTCAGTCCTCTGAAGTTGCATGTAAAAGAGAAATCAGATTTTCATTAGATTGCCAAAGGGCGGGGCCAGTATCCCATATGGGCGGGGTTTGAGTCCCAGCTGCCCCACTTCTGATCCAGCTCTCTGCTGTGGCCTGGGAAAGCAGTGGAAGATGGCCCAAGTGCTTGGGCCCCTACACCTGCGTGGGAGACCTGGAATAAGCTCCTGGCTTCAGATCGGCCCAGCCTCAGTCACTGTGGCCGTTTGGGTGGTGAACCAGCAGATGGAAAACACCTCCCTCCCTTTCTCTCTCCTTCTCTCCCTCCCTCTCTCCATCTCTGTAACACTGCCTTTCTTTCTTTCTTTTTTCTTTTCTTTCTTTTTTTTTTTCTTTCTTTATTTGACAGGTAGAATTAGTGAGAGAAAGAGAAAGGTCTTCCTTCTGTTGGTTCACCCCTCAAATGGCTGCTACAGCCGGCGCTGTGCCAATCCAAAGCCAGGAGCCAGGTGCCTCCTCCTGGTCTCCCATGCAGGTGCAGGGCCCGAGGACCTGGGCCATCCTCCACTGCCCTCCTGGGCCACAGCAGAGAGCTGGACTGGAAGAGGAGCAGCCGGGACTAGAACCCAGTGCCCATATGGGATGCCAGCGCTGCAGGTAGAGGATTAACCAAGTGAGCCTCGGCGCCGGCCCCCAACACTGCCTTTCAAATAAATCTTTTTAAAAAGTAAGAGTTTGCTGAGGTGGGCATTTGGCACAGTGGCTAAGAAAGAAGCCTGTGTTCCCCACTGGAGGCCTGGGTTTGAGTCCCAGCTCCACGTCCAGTCTCAGCTTCCTGCTGGTGCACCCTGGGAGGCAGCTGATGGCACAAGTGCAGAGTGCTAGGAGGCTTCCTGATCGCCAGGCCCCCTGTCCAGTTCAGATGGGCTCCGGACCCTCTCTAATCACAAATCGCCCAGGGCCCCAGCGCGCCAGCGCCAGGGCTGAGCAGGCCACTGAGCCCCGCTCCGTTCACGTCCTCCCACCACGACTGTCAGGGTGCAGCCTGGCTTCCTCGTGGGGTGGAGACTGATCTCGGGGGTGCAGCAGCGCTGAGCCCTTCCGTCATTGTTCTCCTGCATGTGTGCTGACAGCTCACGCTCCCTGTGTTTGCAGTTCAACGCCCTGAAGGTCCCTGTGCCCGAGGACAAGTACACGGCCCTGGTGGATGCTGAGGAAAAAGAAGATGTAAGTAGCGGCCGCCTGGTTGACCCGGATTCTGATGGCTCTGTGCGGCTTAGCGGCTGGGGTCAGGTGGAAGTAATTACATTGAAAATGGCGACACCACAGCCATAAAAAGGGACAGGTGGATGTGGGAATACGTTGAGTGAGAGAAGTGGGCAAGAAATTCAAGCACAGGCCCCGTGAGTCCCCTTTATAAAGCCCCAGAGAAAGCTCACCTGCAGGGCAGCACACAGCCGCCTCGGGAGGGGTGGTGGGTGCTCCCTGTTCTGAGTGTGCGGTGGAGGGGTGGTGGGTGCTCCCTGTTCTGAGTGTGCGGTGGAGGGGTGGGGGTGCTCCCTGTTCTGAGTGTGCGGTGGAGGGGTGGTGGGTGCTCCCTGTTCTGAGTGTGCGGTGGAGGGGTGGTGGGTGCTCCCTGTTCTGAGTGTGCGGTGGAGGGGTGGGGGTGCTCCCTGTTCTGAGTGTGCGGTGGAGGGGTGGGGGTGCTCCCTGTTCTGAGTGTGCGGTGGAGGGGTGGGGGTGCTCCCTGTTCTGAGTGTGCGGTGGAGGGGTGGGGGTGCTCCCTGTTCTGAGTGTGCGGTGAGCATTTGAAATGTATCTGAAATGTATCGAGCGGCACCTTGAATCCGTGCTTGCTGGGGTATGGCCACTGTACCTCAGCAGAGCTGTTAGAAAGGAGTTGGAATCGGGTAGAAAAATTCAGTGGCAGTCAGGTGCTAACTTAGCTTGGCAGCACCAGATGGCTGGACAGGGAGAGTGTGGCTGGGCGGCCGGTGACGGGGCCCCGAGACACAGGCCTGGACTGGGACCTCCTGGAGAAGCCTGGCCCTGCTGTTGTAAGCAGGTGTCCTGCATGGATGCCTTGTGGGCATTAGGGAGGCTGTGGTCAGAGCAGCAGGAGGGCGAGAGCCACCGGCGCCGGACTCTGGGCCTCGGGAGCCGGGGTCAGGCTGTTTCAGAGCAGAATTTCTCCGTCCTCTCGAAGGTGAAAAGCTGTGCTGAGTTCGTGTCGCTCTCCAAGGCCAGGATTGAGGAATATGAGAAGCAGGTAAGAGGGACCATGGCTTTGCCTGTGGCGTCTGGTGTCTGACCTGGCGGCAGATGGTGAGCGGCCTCTGCCCCTCTTTCCCTGTGCAGCTGGAGAAGATGAGGAACATAATTCCCTTCGACCAGATGACCGTGGAGGACCTGAATGAAGCCTTCCCAGAAACCAAACTGGACAAGAAGAAGTATCCCTACTGGCCTCACCAGCCCATCGAGAACCTGTAGGACCGCGCGGGGCAGCCCTGGCCCTCATGTTCCCAACCCTGGACGTTAAAATAAAACCTACACGGTTCTGCGCAGCTTGTCTGTCTGGTTGAGGGGCTCAGACCTCACGCCCAAGGTGTTGCCGCCAGCAGTGGGCGCTTTGTGAGAATGGGGGTGAGGCTGGAGCTGCGTCCACGATCGGGCCGTGCAGGGGCCGGTCTGTTCTGGGCTGACCTCGCGCAGACGGGCCTCTGCAGCTCTCCTTGAGCTTCCCCTGTGCTTAAACCCACTGGCTCTTGGGCTGTGCTGCCTTCCACCTGCCCCGCGGTGGTCGCAGACAGCCGGTCCACACTGCAGGTGGGGCAGGAGGAGTGCAGAAAAGGCGTCCTGCCATCAGTCCATCTTTCAGTTCCCACTAACCCATCTCTGCTGTTAGCGGCAACCCTGAGCCATGTCGGGAAGTGCGGGTGTTGGAGGCGAGGTGGGGGAGTTGCCCTCGAAGAGACCCCAGTGGGCCACTGCTCACATTCCCAGACATGAGAGTGACGGAAGCAAAGGCGCCCCCCCCCCCGACTTGATAAGGCCTGGGGTCTCAGCAAAGCCCACCCAGAGGAGGGCAGCGTGCACGAGGGAAAAGCTGGAGAGCTGGTGCCCTGAGAGGCCCCGGGCAGCACGGTGACGGCTGACGCCTCTTGAAGGGGAAGCCGAGGGGAGCCTGGCGCCGGTGCTCCAGGTGTACAGTGAGGGCGGGGTTGGCGGTGGAAGGTAACAGAGGCTCGGGGTCTCTGCCGCCTGGAGCCCCTTTGGTCGCGGCAGTGAGAGCGGCCGGAGGTGTTTGCTGGGTATTCCTGAGGCCTTTACTAGGAGGGCAGAAGTCATAGCCCTCCTCCTGGCCGCCCCGACCGCCGAGTCACTGAGCCGGCACCGAGCCGTCCGGCTGCCTGACGGGACTCCCAGCAGAGAGTGAAGGTGGGGAGAACTGGAGCGATCCACCTGTTTGTTTGCACAAGGTCATTCGAGGGAGGCACCCCCAGCAGCGGCCGGGCTTCCGGAAGCTTCTGTGGGACGCCCCAGTGAACTCCAGTCAAGAAGACGCCCTCAGTCACTGGCGGTCGGGGGACACTTTCACACCCTCGGGGGTGGTTGGACGTTTCGGCACCGCACACGCAGTTTATGCTAAAGAGAAAAGTGGTCACTTTGCAGAATTCTGCTCTGCAAGTCATTAGGGAGAAAAAGATGATTCCGTATGGCAAAAGTTACAAGGTAGGATAATTGAAAACAAAAATAGCATAGAGAGGCAAACACAGTGATGAGACAACTTTCAGACTGGGTGAGCCAGCATCCGAATACAAGCCGCCCATCCTCGGATACGGTGGATGTGTCAAAACTCAAAACACCCTGGGGGCTGGCACTGGCGTAGAAAGTGGAGCCTCTGTCTGCAGTGTCGGCATCCCACCTGGGCGCTGGTTCAAGTCCCGGCTGCTCCACTTCCAATCCAGCTCTGCTATGGCCCGGGAAAGCAGCAGAGGATGCCCCAAGTGCTTGGGCCCTGCACCTACATGGGAGACCGAGGAGAAGCTCCTGGCTTCTCCAATGGCCCACCTCCAGCCATTGCAGCCATTTGGAGAGTGAGCCAGTGGGTGGAAGATTCTCTTCTCTCTCTGCCTTTCAAATAAATAAACGTTTTTTAAAATTCTAAGATTTATTGTTTATTTGAAAGGCAGAGTTAGAGGGGGAGAGAATCTTCCATCCACTGTTTCCCTTCCCAAGTGGCCACAATGGCTGGGGCTGGGGCTGGGCCATGCCAGGACCAGGGACTCCATGCAGTCCTCCCACGTGGGGGGGGGGGGCAGAGACCTGAGTCCTTGGGCCACTTTCTGCTGCCTTCCCAGGCGCACTAGCAGGGAGCTGCACTGAAGTGAGGCAGCCGGACTCAAGCTGGAGCGTGTGGGATGCCGGCGTGGCAGGTGGCAGCTGACCCGTCACCACAAGGCTGACCCTACGCTGTCTTTACTGTGTTTCAGGATAAATATTCCAAATTGACGAGGGAAAGTTCTTTATAAAATATCCCAGTTAGCGTGAAAAGAAAATACAACCTTAGGAAGACACGACCTGGGTGGACATTGGCACAGCGATCATGGTGCCTCCTCGGGTGCTGCATCCCGCGTGTGCAGGCCTGGCTCGAGGTCCAGCTCCGCTTCTGAGCCCAGCCTCCTGCAGCCGGCGAGGCTCGTCTTGGGTTCCAGGCTCCCGGCTTTGGCCTATCCCAGCCCCAGCTGTTGTGAGCGCGCCCAGGCGTTAGAACACCACCCCGGGCCAGAGTAGGATTGTCACGAAATAAAACGTTGTACCGAGCGAGGACGCGGCCGCGTGCACAAACGCGCGTGTCCGGAGAGGGACAGCTGGTAACCGGCCCACGCATCCTCGCGGGGCTGAGTCCACGGTGAGTTTAAACAGGCAACGCCAGGGCTCTCCCCCCTGCCCCCTGGCGGCCGGCCGCGCGTGGGCAGCGGGCAGCCTCGGCCGCAGGGGCGATGCTGGTGCCCTCGCGCCCCCGCCGGCCTCCAGGGAGCCCCCGGCCCACGCGGATCCTGGCTGTCTCTCCGAGCCTTACTGGGACGCACCCACGCACAGCGCTCGCGTGGCGTCCGCTCGTCCACGGGGCGCGCGTCTGCAGGCCACAGTCCCAACCAGACTGCCCAAGTGGGGCCAGGCTCCGTCCAGAAGAAAGAATGCGAGGAAACGTAGCTAAACGCTATTTAAGATGGAAGACTGCGCTGGTTTCATGAACAAATACAAAAGTACGAAATAAGCTCAGTTCAGAGACATCTCCACCCCAGATGGGACTCGAACCCACAATCCCTGGCTTAGGAGGCCAGTGCCTTATCCATTAGGCCACTGGGGCTTCACGCAACCGGCGCCTGATTACATGCCTCTTAAGCTGTGACGCCGCGGGCTGCGTGATGACGTCACCAGGACGCCTCGGGGAGCCCGCCCTCCGGGCTCTGTGTCTGAGGCCGGGCTCCGGCGCCGACTGGGCGACGAGAACGGACACGTGCCGAGCCACGGGGGACCCACGCGCTCTCCACGGAGGACCATGCACACGCGTGGGCTTGTCCGCTCCCTGCGGGCCGCTGCGCGCCGCGACCGCGTGGCCTCACGGATGAGGCGTCTGACTGCGGGTCGGAACCCGCAGGTTTGAGTCCCTCCGCCGTCGGCTCAGCTTCTGGGGAGCGAGCTGACGGGCCCCGGAGTCCGCTCCTCGCGGGGGCGCGCTGGGCGCGCGGCCGTCCCGGCGGCACGGGCTCCGGCCACGCCATCACAGCCTGCGCGCGGCAGTCTTTTTGTCGCGCCCCAGTGGCCTAATGGATAAGGCACTGGCCTCCTAAGCCAGGGATTGTGGGTTCGAGTCCCACCTGGGGTGGCGAGGGCGCCTCGGTGCCAAATTTTCTTGCCAGGGGGCGCGGCCTCAGCGGTCACCCCCTCTGGCTGCGGAGCCGCCACGCGCCCGGAGACGTGCGGTCCTGGCCGCACCTGCCCCTTAGCCCTCCCTCCCATTCTCGGTCCGAGAACCGTACCGGAAATTTACTCGAACGAAAGCTGCCCCGGGGGCAGAGACCCGGTGAGTCCCGTGCAGGCGAGTCCAACCGGAATCCTGAGTCATTTCTAGACTATAAATAAGGGGGAATCCCAAAAAACAGAAGCCCTACCCCAGGTGGGACTCGAACCCACAATCCCTGGCTTAGGAGGCCAGTGCCTTATCCATTAGGCCACTGGGGCCCGCGGCGCGTGGCTGCGTGCCTGCTCTGCCCTAATAGGCCGTGGGCGCACCTGCTAAGCCGGGTCCGGAGGAGCGCGCGGCCGGGGGCGGGCGCGTGGGGTCCCACGCGGGAGGCGAGCGCACTGCACGGACACGCACCGTGGAGCCCGGGCGCCCCACGCGGGGGTTGCCGGTACCGCGCGGAGACGGAGGGCTTTCCCTCCCTCACCCTGAATCCCCAGAGCTGATGGGAGACCCACGGTTTCAGGACAGAATGTACGAGAACGGACACGCCGCGGTGGTGGAGCCGGACCGAGCCGGGACGAGCGCTCCGGTCCGCTCTGGGTCCTCGCCCCCGAGTCCGAGAGAGACCCCCCCCCACCTCCCCTTAGAGAAGAGCTTCCCGCCCCTCCGCACGCGCGGGGCCCCCCGACGCCCACCCACCCGGAGCCCCCGCCCGGCTGTGGAGCCCGTGGTCCGTCCCCTCCGCGCCCGGTCCGTCTGCACAGGGAAAGCCTCCCCGTCCGGGGTCCAGGCAGAAAGGACAGAAGGTCACGTGTCTAATGCTACACCCCTAAATAGGAAAGGCAGCGGCCGCGTGGAAATCCACCCTAACGCCTCTCGCCTGTGACACGGTCAGAACACAGGAAGACGTTTATGATGATACACGCTGCGGTGATGAGTTGTAATAAACCGACCTGAAAGAAAACTAAGATTTTTAAATACTGGTTCGAGTCCCAGCTGCTCCACTTCCGATCCCGCTCCCTGCTGATGCCCCTGGGAAAGCAGCAGCAGATGGTCCAGGTCCTTGGGCCCCTGCACCCGCGTGGGAGACCCGGATGGAGCTCCTGGCTCCTGGCTTTGGCCTGGCCCGGCCTTGGTCGTTGCTGCCATTTGGGAAGTGAACCAGTGGATGGAAAACCTCTCTCCCTCTCTCTCCCTGTTTGTAACTCTGCCTTTCAAACAAATTGAAACGGGGGGGGGGGGGGTGGGAGGGAGAGAGGGAGGGAGGGGGAGAGAGAGGGAGGCAGAGGGAGAGAGGGAGGGAGGGAGAAGGAGAGAGGGAGGGAGAAGGAGAAGGAGAGAGAGAGGGAGGGAGGGGAGAGACAGAGAGGGAGGGAGGGAGGGAGAGAGAGAGAGGGAGGCAGAGGGAGAGAGGGAGGGGGGAAGGAGAGGGGGAGGGAGAGGGGGAGGGACAAGGAGAGAAGGAGGGAGGGAGGGAGGGAGGGGGAGAGACAGAGAGGGAGGGAGGGAGGGAGAGAGAGAGGGAGGGAGGGAGGGAGAGAGGGAGGGGGGAAGGAGAGGGGGAGGGACAAGGAGAGAAGGAGGGAGGGAGGGAGGGAGGGAGAGAGAGAATCTTCCACCTGCTTATTCACTCTGGGCCATGCCGAAGCCAGGAGCCTGGAACTCCCCATCCGGGTCTCCCACGTGGATGACGGGTCCAAGCACTCGGCCCCCCCCAGCGCTCTCCCAGGTGCATTAGCAGGGAGCTGTATCAGAAGCGGAGCAGTGGGGACTCCAGTGGGGGCGCGCGTGGGGCGCCGGTGTTGCATGCGGAAGTTCTAACCGGCTGTGCCACGAGGCGCCCCCCCCCCCCATGTAAAACAGGTTAAAAACCCGTCGTTTCAGCGAACGCACGTCTGTGCTCCAGCCGGTGCCTGCATGGAGACCTCACCCGTCCCCCCAGTGAAGCCGGCCACAGGGCCTTGGAGACTTTGTTTCTCTGTCCGGAACGCGTACGGTCGGCTGGACGGAAGTATTTCCCGCTGTCCTTCCAGCGCGTGCACGCAGGTGCACGGCCACTTGGGTCAGGACCCAGCTCCTGGTGCGGAAACTTCTCCGCCACTACGAACTTGTCTTTGCTTTGGCGTCACGTAGGAACTGCAGCCTTGGGGGGCGGCCGCTTTCGCCCAGCCCTCTTTGGGGGTCGCCTGTGTAAAGATCCGGCTCCGCTCTCTGCCCCCGCTCCCTCGGTTTCTCTTTGCCTGTTTCTTCAAAGCGTTTCCACGTGGCTTCACACGCACCCAGCATCCTCCAGGCCCAGCGCCGTGCCCCTGGGTCATCCACAGGGACACCGACTCGGGGTCCCCAGGCTCTGCCTGGCCTCACTCACCTGCTCACCTGCGCCCCTCCGTGACGGCCCGGGGTTCCATTTCTCAGGGACCCCTGGGCTCTGACACTTCCTCTCCCCGTCCCTGATGGCCGCTGCCCCATGTCCAACATGGGTTGCAGACTACACAGGGGGGACAGCCGGCTGGCCTGTGCCCACCGCACTGCCGGCTTTCCTCGCCCTGTCCTGGGCAGACCCATCTTCCCTACAGCCTCTCCAGCGGTTGAGCGGCCCAGGGTGGCCAGCGCCTGTCCTCCATGGGACCCCTGGCTAGGCCCAGTCACTCCTGTGCCTCCCACGACCCACTGAGCCTGTTTTGTTGCTAGAACCGGGGTTCATTTTTCTCCTTGGCTTTCATTGTCACCTGAGCAAGTATCAATTCTCTGAAGAAAACCCTGTGCTGCTGGTCCAGTACTGGGCACCCAGTGCATGTTTGCTGACCGACTAAACGAAAGGAGGCCGCAGTCCCTGGGTGGGCGCCTCGGCTCCAGCCAGCTGAGTGCCTTCAGGGCAGGGTCCTGTCCCCCACACCCTTTGCAGAAGTCACAAAGGACTCCCACGAAGGCCAAGGCGCTCGCTCACGTAAGCCGCCTGCCCTAGCATGGCTCTCGGGACAGGACACCGCGCAGCAGTGTTTGTCGAGGGGACGAGATCAAAACGCCAGGGAACATTCTAAGAAATCCCTATGCGCCAGGGTCTGCTGCGGCTGCGGCAGCCGGGGGGCTCTCCCCTGTCCTGGCTCGGCCCTCCTGCCCGGGGGCCCACTGCCGGCGCAGCCCCACCCTGGCACCCGACTCCTCCCCACTCCAGCCAGCGGGGTTTCTTCAATCGGAGCTCTCTGCCCCGGCATCTCCCTCCAGGCTCACCACCCCTTCCCTGTCACCCCCTCCCCTCCCAGGGCAGACGCCAGAACCCACTCCTGCCTCCCCTGCCCACTCAGGACTGAGGCAGCGAGGCGGCTGTCGGCAGGGAAGGGCAGGCAGTGTTCTGGGTGGCAGAGAGGGGCAGCCTGCTGGCTAGAAATTTATTTTACTGCAGCTGACACGCAGGCTGGACGACACGGTGACAGCCCACGCCGACCTCCGCACCCTGCCCGTGCCCACGGTCCCAGCGAGCATTCTCGCCATGGCGCCAGCACTGCAGCTCGCACGGTCAGCAGAAACGGACAGACGTCTCCTCTCCCAGGGCCGGCTGCCCGGGGTTCAGTCCACGTCCACCCTCCTGCTGGCCTTGAGGGCAGAATGCGCTCTCTTCTGCCGCAGCCTCTCCCGGTTCCTGTTTTCTATCCTGAAAACAAAAGGATCACAATGAGGCTCAAAGGCGAAGTGGTGACAGGCTGGAAGCCCCGTGGGTGCCGCCACGGGCCGGAGCCCTCTCCCCTCTCCTGCTCTGCACGGCTCCTGTGACCTGGGTGGTCCCTCCCCCATGAATCAGCGGCTGGCAGAGGGGCAGGGGGCTTCCCGGCACCTGGCTCTCCAGAGCTGCGCGTCCTCCTTGGACGGCTCCTTGGGCGTCTGGCTGGCCTCCGCGATCAGCTCCCGGATTTTCTGCAGGCAATCCGCCAGATTCCGGAACTGATACCGGCTGCTTTCGGAGGTGACAATCAACTCTCCGCACCTGTTGATCTTATTCTTATGCTGTAGGGAAGAGAGGAAAAAGCAGGATCCTATGGAGTTGGGGAGAGTGGGGGCTGGAAAGCCGTGGAGGGCATGCGGGGAGGGGGCGGCGGTTACCGTGATGGCGATCTTCCCCCGCACGGGCTCCGCGATCCAGTCGGCAGTGGCCAAATGGAACCGCACTTCAGCCTTGGAGTTCACTGTGGGTGCGAAGGCAGCAGCATGGGTCCCGGTACAAAGGGGACCACGCACCCGACCCCGTCCACCCCAGCCCATGTCCCGGTCAGACGTGCCCAGAGCCCACAAAGACCCGGAGGCACCGCTGGACCACAATGGACGTCCGGCCATTCAGAGTCCAGGGCGTCGCTCCTGGGGGCCGCGGAGGCCAGCAGCCGGCTCTGGGAGCCGCCCCTCCCCCCCTCACTGGTTCTCTTTGTTTCGCCTCAAAAGCGGTCCTGGTCCTAACCGCCCCCAGCTGAGAGCCCGGTCCGGGGAAGAAAGAGGATTGTTATGAGCCGGCAGCACTTCAGCTTCTGCTGAGACATCCCTTTATCCCCGGGGGCGTGAGCATGGGGTCCTCAGCCCTCTGGGAGCTCGGTCTGACGACAGAACCAGGGGCGCCGGTACCTTTGTTCACATTCTGGCCCCCGGGCCCGCTGCTCCGACAGTACGAGATGGTCAGGCGATCTGGAAAACAAGCAGGTGCGCACATAGAACCGCCTGTCCCGTGGCCAAACACGCACCCGCTCACTCACCGTGGACCTGGCTGGCCCCGTCGCTCACGCCCCAACGGCACAGGAACGCTGGGGGCTGCGGCGGGCGGAGCCGGGTGCAGTCACGGGCGAGCGGCTGCCCGGGGCACGGACGGCACGGCAGGTACAGGTAGGAGCGGCCGTCTGCCTCGGGCCGGCACAGCCCACCGACGCCCGGCCGAGCCCCGGGTCGTGTTTTCAGGCAAGGGCTCCTGTTCGAGCGGCCTTCGCACAGACCGGGGACGTGGCGCGCATGGACTCCGCGTAGGCTGTCAGTGCAGAGTGGGCATGCCGGTGCCGACTTCACCCCCTCACCTGCTGCCTCAGCCCCTCTGAGATCTTGGGGACGCCCCACAGCTTTTTGGGGTCTCAGTTTTATTTGTTTTTCACTTGCAAAACGAGCTTGCTTCCTTCCGTTTTTGAAACGATGCAAAGCAGCCTTGCAGTGCGTGAGGAAAGCCGGGGAGGCGGGAGTGGGAAAACCTCGCAGAGGGCGGGTGAGCCTCCGGGGGCTCAGGCGCTGCGAGCCGGGCCCCGGGGCGGCGCAGAGCAGCCTCGCCAGGCCATGGGGACCCCTCTTAGCACTGTGGCACAGCAGCTTCCTCCCCTGGAAAAACCCAGGTAAGCCCATCCTCTGACGGCATAGCAAGCGTACAGGCCCCGCGTGGGGACACTCCACGTGGTGCCTGGAGCCACACGGGCCGCGTGGGCCAGGCTGACGGCACCGGCTGAGGCCTCCACAGAACAGGAGGCCTCGTGACCCTTCTGTGCCAGTTCTGCTGAGATGCGAGGCTTTTCTGCCTCCTCCCCTCCACGCACCCTCAGGGCACAGCCGTGAGCTACAGGGCGGCCGAGGCCCTCGTGTGTCTTCCCTGTGCTGCTGTCAGCTGGCCTGTTTCACCCTGTGCGAGGGCCACAGGGAGCGGGCGCCCCGGCTGCCCTTCCTGGCACGCTCTAGGGGACCCAGAAACTCTCTGAATCTAAGGAGGAGCTCAGGGTTTCCCTCTCGGCCACGGCTGCTGGGCCTTGCCGGCGCCGGGCAGGCGCTGATTTCTAAAGTGATGCAACAGGCGGCCAGAGCTGTGGCCCGCGTGCAACATCAGTGCCCCAGACGGAGCCCCGGCTGTCCTGCCTCAGGTCCGGCTCTTTGCAAATGTGCCTGGGAAAGCAGCAGAAGACGGCCCAAGTGTTTGGGCCCCTGCACCCATGTGGGAGACCTGGGTGGAGTTCCTGGCTCCTGGTTCGGCCTGGCCCAGCCTCAGCTGTTGTGAGCATTTGGGAAATAAAGTCAGGCTAATGAGCAGTCCCCCAGTCCTGCCCCCAGCCAGCACGTCCGCCTCCTCTCTCCAACCTCCGAGGCAGTCCTGGCGTCTCCTGTCCACCCTCGCAGACGTGCGGACGAGGGAAGTCACCCAGGTTTGTACTGTGAAAGGCAAACGGAGCTGACCTGCCCCTGCCCCGCCTTGTTTCCCACACCATCCACCCCGCTGTGTCTAAATTGCTCCGTGTCACCAGCACATCAAGTGCTCTCTCCCCGTGTGGCGCCCTGCAGAGCCCCCCAGGAGTGGCTGCACCCTCATTTGTTCACCAGGCGAAAGAATGCCACAGGACTCCACTTCTGCCTGGCCAGAGACGGTTTCTTTATCTGGGCTGCAGAGACGTGGAAGGGGAAATGACTGCCTTATTATTTTAATTGAAAAAAAAAAATCTTCATTTTCCCTATTTAGAAGGCAGAGAAAGAAACAGTGAGCGAGCTGTCTCGCACTCACTGCCCTAAGTCCCACAACAGCTGGGGCTGGGTGAGGCTGAAGCCAGGAGCCCAGAACTCAATCCAGGTCTCCCACAGGGGAGACCAAGCCATCACCCGCTGCCTCACGGGATCTGCATTTGCAGGGGCTGAGCTGAGACTCGAACCCGGCACTCTCACCAGGGACGTGGCATCGCGAGTGGCATCTGTGCCCAACACCCTCCCCGGCTGATTGTTAATAAAGCAAAATCACTCACCTAGAGGGATGTCCCCGCCAGCTTGCTTTGCGTCCTCCTGCAACATAACGCACACAGTGTCACAGAAGCCTCACCTTCTGGGCTACCCTGGCTGGCCCCGGGCAATAAAGGAGACGCTGTCAAGTGTCCACACGAAGGTGACGCCGGACTGTTTCAGGTCCCCAGCAAGGCCAGGCCATCGGGATGCAGGAGAGGCGCCCCCACTGGGACCACCTCAGCAATGCTCCTCTTGGAAGAAGGAACCGTCTCCAACCTTCCTGGCCCCCGGGCGCCACCGGAGGGCTGACCCGCGGCTGAGGGGAAGCCACGGTGAGCGCTCATCAGGGAGACTCTGAGAGCAATGCCGTCTACCGGGCTGGAACGAGAAGCCCACAGTGGGCGCCTGCTGCCCCTGCCGCCGTGGGGGGCTCGGCTGGCAGGGGCGGGTGGGCCTGCCTCCAACAGGGACAGGGCTCCTGTCCACACCTCCTCCCATAGCAGGGCCCTTCAGCTTTAACTCCTGGGTGTGCAGAGCAAACTCCACCCCCACGGAGGCTTGCCCAGCCTCCGGCTAAGGGCTCCGCATCCGCACGTCTCCGGCTGCCTGGATCCTTCTGTGTTTCAGAAACGGGGGTGGACTCCTCACCCCGCCCCCCTTCTCCTTCCTGCTGGGCCAGGCTCCCAGCTGTTCCGTGCCTCCTCCTCATTCTCTGTTGCTAGCTCCCGGCCACTCTGAACACTGCCCTGTCTCTTAAATCCTTCCTCTCCTCCCTCTGCTGTCCCCCGAGAAAATACCGTCACCGGCAGAACACCAGCTGCACGGGCTCAAACTCGACCCGTTAGGTAGGAAGGAGGGCACCAGCCCCTGGCCTGAGAGGGGCGCAAGGAAACCAGAGCTTCCACGGAAAGGCAGAGCGGCCTGGTATCTTACACTACGAAGCCCTGCCTGTCCCCGCACCCCAGTCACTTTATAGGTGGTCCCAGCCTTCCCCCGACCAAAGCACCCCAGAATCCTCTCTGCCTAGCACCAAGCGGCTGCCCAACCTGATGTCACTGGGATATCCTTAAGAGGGATTTTACCAGGCCGGCGCTGTGGCTCAGTGGGTACAGCCGCCGCCTGCAGTGCCTGCATCCCATCTGGGTGCCGGTTCGAGTCCTGGCAGCTCCTTTTCCAATCCAGTTCTCTGCTAATGCTCCTGGGAAAGCAGTAGAAGATGGCCCAAGTGCTTGGGCCCCTGCACCCACGTGGGAGACCCAGAAGAAGCGCCTGGCTTTGGATCAGTGCAGCTCCAGCCATTGCGCCCACTTGGGAAGTGAACCAGTGGACGGAAGATGCCTCTCTCTCTGCCTCTCTATAACTCTGCCTTTGAAATAATAAATAAATCAATCTTAAAAAAAGAAAAAGGAATTTCACCTATCTCAGACCCAGCAAGCCCAGTGTCCAGGAGAAGAGGGAAGGGGGAAGGAGAAATGGCGGAAAGACCTGGACGCCATTCCTTCACAAGCCGGGGTCTGAATACGGACCGCGTGCTCCGCCCTTTCTCGGGACGCCTGCCTGGTTTGCCAGGTGTCGCTCTCTGCCACGCTGCTTACCACCACCGTCTCGGGTCTGAGCTCCTTCTTGTGCAGAGATGAGAACCTCTTCTCTCATCTCTGCTGGCTAAACCTCCTTCCTCCACTCCAGCCCTGTGGACGCAGCGGGTGCTCCAGGCCTGCTCTGGGATGCCGGGGGCACGCCCCCCACCCTAAGGATCTGAAGGAGCCCCAAGTCCTCCACTCTCGCCCTGAGGCTCCTCCCACGAAGCAGGAGTCTGGCTGGCTGCTCATGGCTGCACCTGCTACGCGTGAAACACCGCCCGACACAGTGGGTTCGCGGTAAGGTTTTATTGAATGAACGATGAGTAGCGCCCCTTTCTCATCTCAGTTATTGGCAACTGCTTTCCACTGCTCCAGGCCCCAGCCTTCAATTCCTCTTATTCTCACTTTTGTATCCAATCCATGAGCAAATCCTGTAGGCCTCCCCTTCAGAACGTATCCAGGATCTGACCACTTCCTGGGCCTCCGCCTGCTCCACTCTGCCCATCCTCTCTCCTGCGTCCAGTCTGACTGCTCAGCCACCCGCTCTCTGCAAGGCACTGCTCGAGGGTTGGCCCTTATCCAGCCAAGCTACACCATCCTGCTCTGGGCCTCAATCCCTCCAACGGGTCCCCATCCCTCAGCGGGAAGGTTGGAGGCCAGGCGGCCTTGCAAACAGGCCTGCCCCACCCTCCCTCCTCTGCCTCGAGCCTGCTGCACCGGCGTTCCCTCTGCCTGGGACTGTGGCCTCTCCCCATTCCCGGAGGCCTTGGGTTGGCTTCTTCCAGGTCATCACTCAATGCCAGGGGCTGTCCTAGACTTACTTAACACCGCACACCCACTCCCTACGTCTAGCGGGACTTGTTCTGTCCGAACTACCATCTCACCCATTCCGTGTTCCCTGTTGATTTAGGGCCTGACTCCTTGCACTAGAAGTTTTGCTTTGCTGGCTACCGCAGCCCCTGGCTGCGCGCCCGGCACGCTCTCGGCCGGTGTGGGTTTGTGGGATGAGTCGATGGAAGGCGGCCCGCCTACTCCATTTGGGCGCACCTGCACGTGCACGCAAGAGAGCGCAGTGCACGCATCCTGCAGGATCCCCCTGTTGTCGCAGGGGCGCCGGGAAAACGCAACCTTCCGAAAGGCAGCCAACACCCTGGCCGCCAATGGCCGGCGCTGACCACCTTGGGAGGGCCAGGACGCGAGCGCGCCACGGCCACCAGCCCGTCCAGAGGCCTCTCCGGGCGCCCGCACGTCTCCAGCCACGCCAGGCACCACCCCCCCGCCCTCTCCCGCGACGACCGCCACGCTCCACGCGCGGCGGCCCCCTCCACGTAGCCCCTTCGCCCAGCCAATGGCCCCGCTTCCGGTCGTCGCCTAGCAGCGGCCGGAAACGCCCCTTCCGCCCTGCCCTTCCGGCTCACCGGGATCCTCCAGGCGGTGTCCCTGCCCTGGGATTCGGGGTAGAGCTTCTCGAGGCTGTAGATGCTCTTAAACTCCGTGCCGTCCGCCTGCTTGTGCAGAGGCCGGCGCGGGCAGCGTCCGGGCGGCGAGAACTGCAGCCAGGCTCCAGCTCGGCTCAGGCCCGAGCGAAGGCACCGGGCGGCCGCCATGTTCGGGTCTCGGGGCCACTTCCGGGCGGCGCTCTTCTTTCGCGGTCCGCAAGCTCGCAGTGCCCGCGCGACTTTGGTTCCGCCCTGTTGCTAGGGCCCCGCGCAGGCACGCGGCGATCTGGGCTCGCGGCGATGCTACCCAGACAGCGGCCTGTGGGAGGCCTGGTCGGGGTGGGGGGACGCTGGCCAGGCAGCGAACCGACGTGAAAACAACCCTGAGCCCTCCAGAAACATCTCTTCTTTTTGGAGTGGGTTCCCTCCGCCGGAACCGCTCAACGCCCAGACGCAGCTCAGCGGCCCTCTGTGCCCAGGGCCCGGCTCCTGTCTCCCCCACCCCGCGCCCACCCTGGACCCTGCTCCGCTTCACCTGTTTTCTTATTCTTCTGATGCAAGTGCCACAGTGGAAGCTCCAGGGAGGCCTCTGCTTGGGGCTTGCATCCCAGGCGCTAGAAGATGGCAAGCTTGGGGCGTTTCATTAAAATATGCATAAATTGGCGTCTGTAGGAGCGATTTTTTGGGGGGAGGGAGAAGCGAATCTCTGGTGCAGCTGAGCTTTGGGAGCTTCAGGCCGTGTGCTCCCCCAAAGCAAATCTCACTAGTGCCATGTGGGTGGGGTGACACCTGCCAGGCGGGAGGGGAGGGGGACAGACCCCAGGGTCCACCATGCGGGACCCCCTCGCCGCCCCCAGCTTTATGGAGCAGCTGTGTGGGTGGAGGAGACTGGAGAGGTGAGGAGGGGCCGGACAGCGGCAGGCCAGGCAGAGCCTGTGGGCTCCGCAGCTGGGAAGTTCCCACTGAGAAGAGGCCAGAGCAGAGCAGGAGGCACCGGGAGACAACCCAGCCTGGGTGCGGTTGCTTTGTCGCGGAAAACCGAGCTGGGAGAGCAGCAGGAACCTCCTCCCTCACCCGAGGGGCTGCCCCTCCTTAGTGACCAGTTCTATTTTTAGGAAAAAGCTAGAGGAGCAGGGTCCCGGGGATGTGGGCTGATGGAGACAAGTGGGTGTCAGGCCGGGCCTGGACCATCCCGGCATCAGTGAATTCCCTGAATTCCCAGGCGCTGACTTTGTAAGACCTGACTGGGGAGGGGGTGCGACTGACATTGTCCTCTGGGCTGGAAGGAGACTCCTGGGTGCGCCTCCCCGTCTGACTTTGGTCCCCAGACCTCAGCGGGAACAGCGGCGTCTCCATGGGGACCGCAGTAAGCCGTTCTGGGCAGCAAAGCCCGAGGGCTGCGAGATTAGAGAAAATAAAGTTGGAAGCAGCTCCAGGCCTGTGCTCACCCAGAGGACAGGAAAAGGAAGCTGCAGGTTTCCAAGGCCCCAGATAAACACAGCCTGCTCCGGCCATCTGGTGGCCTGGATTTTGGGAGAGGAGGGGGGGTTGAGGAGAGGAGGAGACAGACTCCTGGGAGGCGGCTCCTGTCACCTGCTGCTGCTGAGAACCATCCAGAATGAGGGCCCTTCCCGGGGTGGGGGGGACTAGCTGAGAGGGGCTGCTTGCTCTGAAATCAGCCTTCCCCATCCTGGTGCTCCCAAGTCTTCAGGAGGGCAGGGGAGGTGAGGGGCGAGGGGAGGTGGGGGAGGCGAGATAATCACGCCAAGGCAGTCCTGGAATACAAGGAGCTTAGGGATGCCGGTCCCCTGCTAAGGCCGGTGAGCTGGGGCCCAGCTCCCCGGTAGACCCGCCCAGGGCTTCCCTTTGTCTTCTCAATGGCCCCCATCAGACTCACAGCTTCGTGGGGACAGGAAACACTCAGTGACAGTGACGGGTGCTGGCGTCAGGCAGGTCTGAGTTAGAATCTTCTCCGTGACCTGGATCTGCCTGCTTAACCTGTATACCGCCCATCCCCGTCTCAGAAGGTTGCAGAGCGAGTGAAGCCCAGGTGTGGCAGCTAGCATGGCGCCCGGCACCGAGTCCCCTCCCAGGGCTGCAGGACAAGAATGCTCGTCAGGTCTCCGCAAGGAGCCTGGGCCCTGGCTCAGTTTTGCTGTGTGTGGACTCGTTGCCGACTTGGTGCACACACTCTTGTTTTGCTGAGAACAGCGCAGCGGTGACTGGCTGTGGTGCCAGAGAGAGGCTGGGTGAGTGTGGGGACCCATGGATAGGCTTGCCATGGGACCCGCCCCCCCATGCTGGGTTTGGCGTATAGCAGTAATGCGGATGTAGCAGCTGATTGAACTTTCCATCTAGCTGAGGATCGTGGTAAACAACAAGATGGCGCTGATGCCCTGCCTGCTGCGTGACTCCACAGCTGATCATGATCAAGTGCCGGATTGGAGAACTCTGTGCATGGACTATGATTGAATGACTGTGATTGGTTGAATTCGGTATATAAGCGGACCGCGGGAGAGGGAATGGGGCACGCCATCTCTCCCCCTTCTCCCGGTCCCCCACTCTCTTTCCCACTCTTTCTAAGTAAAAGTCTACTGAAGACTGATTAACTGTGAGCAGCGTCGTTCCTTTTGCGGCCGAAGGAGCTGACAGGTGAGCCCCTCCATGAACTGTGGGGGACCTGGGTCACAGCCCTGTGAGGGTCTTGAAGGATATGGAAGAGAGATGTGGGGTCTCCAACACCAGTAGCTGGCCCTCTTGTTCTTGGGGTTGTCCTGTGGCCCCAGTGGACGGCTTGCCAAGGGCTGGTCTGCCTCCCGTTCCCTGGGGGCCTCAGGAGCTGCGCTGGATCAATGTCTTCTCTTGCTACCATTCCACCTCTGGGTAGCTGCCCAGGAGGGCTTCTAACCCCACAACCAACGCTGTTAAAATGCGTCCTGCAGGGCTGGCGCTGTGGCATAGCGGGTAAAGCCACCGCTTGCAGTGCCAGCATCCCATATGGGCACCAGTTCAAGTCCCTGCTGCTCCACTTCTGATCCAGCTCTCTGCTATGGCCTGGGAAAGCAATGGAAGATGGCCCAACTCCTTGGGCTCCTGCACCCGCATAGGAGACCTGGAAGAAGCTCCTGGCTTTGGATCGGCATAGCTCTGGCCATTGTGGTCATCTGGGTCCCAGCGGTTGGACACCTCTCTCTGCCTCTCATAAATAAATCTTTAAAATGTGCCCTGCTAGTTGCTTCTCACAGGTTGAGGGGGCCCAGGTGGGGTGGGGGGCTGCTCCCTTCGGGTCACAGCTGGATCCCTACACCTGTGGATGCCGCCCCAGCTGCCTTCAGCCAGGGGTTCACCTTCCCCTCATTGCCCCTCCCTCCCCACCTTGGAAGGGGCTATCCAGACATTTTCTTCCCCGCCTGACAACACTGGGCGTCTCTCCACGTCACGTTATGTAAGGGGATTTGGAATGCTTGCCTCGCCCAGCGAGCACACGTGCCCTGCCCTCCTGCAGCCCTGTCCATCGCGCCACCTTCGGTTGTTGCTTTTGCATGGGTCTTCTCCACTGACTCCTCGAGGATGAGGTCCTGTCTGCTGCGTCGTGGCTGTGGCAGCTGGCACACACTCAATGGAGCAACTGCCTCCCTGCACCTGCCACTTGGAGCCGCCTGGTGCCACTCACAAGGAGGCGAGGAGAGGGATCCTGGACACTCAGGCCCTGAGCAGCCTCAGAGGAGGTAGGGGCCACAGGGGTGGACTCAGGACCCCCCACAGCTGTGTGGGCAGGGAGACAGGCATGTGAGCCGCTCGGAGGCCATTTCTGCTTTTAGAATACTGACGCATTTTTTTATTAAAGAAGAGAATAAAGCATTTGTAAATATATCTCTCGTGTATGCTTCAGAAGTGATGCTACTCAGTGGCTGCTACAGAGCTGGGGAGCAAACAGGCCAGAGCTCTCCACCATCCCCTTCCCGACAGAGACACAGCGAGGCCGGGAGCTGCCCAGCCCCAAATGACAGAAGGTCCGACTCGCACAAGCCCAGGGACCCGGCCGCCAGCTCGCGTCACAGTGCCGCCTGGAGGGCAGGGTGGTCTCCAGGGAGGTCGGGCATGCTTGTTGAGAAAACCCATTAGAAATAAATAAGGCATCAAGGTTCCCACTGGGCTCCCAGCACAGAAGCCGGGGCCACCACCTGCCACGGGACGGCTCCGCTCCTCCGACTCCTGGGGTTTCAGGGGAGGCGGCAGAAGGAACCAGAAGCCCTGGACTGTGCAGGGCTCCTCTTAGCTGAAGCTTGAGTCCATGAAGCCTCGACCCTCCTGGGTCCTCAAGCCCCCTCCCCCACAAAGGACGGGAGGGAAGGAGAGAACATGGTTCTCATCCTCGTTCTGTTTCAGTACCATTCAGCGCAGGGTGAGTCCTGGGTAGTCCCCAGGGAAGGGGGGGTGAGCATGGACACTGGGCCCTCTGGTTGGTGGCACCTGCCCAGGAGGAGGTCCTGGGTGCCAGGCTGGGCCTGTGGGGAGCATGGAGTGCATGAGATGTCATGGTCCCTGAGACAGGGGCGGGCGCGGAGAGGGGCGGCAGAGGCAGAGGGCAGGCTCCCCACACCTGGCCCCTGCAAAGGCTTAGAGCCCAGAAGGCATTTCCGGGGCTGGTCTGCGAGGAGGCTGGCCTAAGGCTCCCTCTTGGCCTCCTGTGATTGGCTACAGATCCGTGGTGAGCGCAGGGAACGCACCAAGGTTGGAGCAGGGGCCGTCTGCCACCTGCTCAGGACCCTGGGGGTGGGCAGCTAGCGCCAGGGGAATGACAGCGAGTTGTGCCTGGTGAGAAGCAGTGGGTGGTCCAGGAGACCCCAGAGCTGCCACAGCCGGCTCCGAGCCCCCTTTCAAGTGTTTCCAGCAGCAAGGGGTCGAGGAGACCTTGCATTGCAAATCTCAGAAAAATTGAAATTAAAAAAAAAAGAGCCAACCGATACAGAATGGCTTTAGAAGCCTGGCCACCCATCTGAGGGCGACGCCCAGGGTCAGCAAGCCAGGGCATGGGAAGCCTGGGAGTCCCCGGCGGAGCTGGGACGTTTGGCTTTGATTGGAAGGCAGGACAGGCTGGCTGCCTCCACTTCCGGGGGGGACCCCATGCCGCATGGCCTCCCGGAGCAGCCACGCGCTCTGCTATATTGCTGCTACCGGGCTCTCTCACTAGCCTGACGCTGCACGGTGCAGGCAGGAGGGACCCTGTGGTCCGCCCCCCACCCCCCAGGGAGGCTGTGGGCCGGAGGGGGTCACTTGCCGCTGTGAGTCTTGAGTTTGGTGGCATTGATGTCGGCCTTGGTCTTCTGGATCCTGGAGAAGATCTCCTTGAAGAGCGCCTTGTACTCGGGCTGGCTCTGCTCCAGCCGCTTGTCCACGGCCTCCACGTGCTGGCTCAGGCTCTTCTCCCCGGCCTTGGCCTCCCCCGGGCCCTCCTCGCCCCCGCGCAGGTCCCTCCACGAGCTGTCCCGGGAGATGGGCCGCGAGGTCTGCACGCCGGCGTGCCGCACACCGGCCCCGTGCTGCCGGCACTTGCTCAGCAGCTCCTCGTACTTGTCGAGCAGCGCGTGGTACTGCTCGTCCACCTCCCGCAGGATGGACATTCCGCGCTTGCGCACGCTGTTGGCGTGCAGCGTCAGGTGGTCCGCGTGCCGGCCGGCTGGGTCTTTGGCCACGATGGCGTTGAGCGCCGTGTCGCTGCAGCTCTTGCGCACGGCGTGGTCGGGAGACGAGACGCCGTCCTGGGTGCCGGAGTCGTCCTCGCTGCCCGGCTGAGGATCGTCGGTCTCGGGGGCGTGGGTGAGGGGCGCGAGCAAGGCCTCAGCCAGGTGGTCCTCCCGGGCCAGCAGGTAGGTCTTGGCCTGCTTCATCTGCTGCAGCTCCAGCAGCTCAGCCTCCAGCTCCTGCACGCGCAGGCGGCAGCCCTCCATGTCGCACAGCTGGCGCTCCAGGTCCGAGTACTCCTGCAGCACGGCCGTGTACTCGCGCTCCGCCCGCTCCTTGCGCTGCCGCTCCTGGCTCACCTGGGACCGCAGCACCCCCACCAGGGTCTGCAGCCGCTCGTTCTCCTGCTCCAGCGGCCGCGGGCCCAGCTCCAGGGAGGAACTGTGCAGGCGGAAGGCGTCCTCGCACCTGGGAGTGTCGGGGCAGGTGGGCAGAGGGCAGCGGTCACGGCCAAGGCTGCCGCCCAGCCGTGCGCACTTACACAACGCCTCTCTTGTTTGCTGGGCTGGTTAATCCAGGCCTCTGCTCCTCCCAGTGTTTAGGGCCTGGGAGGCTGTTGAGGACCACAGGCCGCCTTGGCCAGGGTTCTGCCCTTGCTCCTCAGCTCAGCAATGCAAGGCTCTGTGGGATCAGAAACCTGGCTGTGCCTCTTTCTAAGCAGGTGAGCTTGGGCAGGTGTTGTGGCCAGGTGGCTGAAGCTGCGGCGTGGGACCCTGGCACCCCTTATGGGAGCGCTGCTTCAAGTCCTGGCCGCTCTGCATTTCCGGTCCAGCTCCCTGCTTGTGTGCCTGGGAGGCAGCAGAAGGCGACCCAAGGGCTTGGGTTCCAAACCACCCATGTGAGAGACCCGGATGGGGTTCCTGGCTCCTGGCTTTAGCTTTAGCTTTGGCTATTGTGGGTATTTGGAGGGAACGAAACAGCAGATGGAAGATCTGCTCTCTCTCTCTCTCTCTCTCACTGGCTGTCACTCTGCCTTTCAAATAAATAAATCTTTCAAAACAGGTGACCGTGGATAAGCCACAGCCTTGCAGCATCCGCATTCTCACCTGAGGCGTGGGCAGAATAAAATGCACCTCACTGCACGACATGGGCACAGTGGACACACACAGTTCTCGGCAAACACCAGGGCTACAGCCGGCACTAGCAACAGCCCCTCCCCCAGCCTGCACGATGCACCTGCTCTCCACCCCACCTGCAGCCCACCGCCCACCCTCTCCTCCTTCCCCGGGTGCAGCCCTCACCTACCGGGCACTGGTGCACAGTTCCTTGAGACAGGGGAAGGTGTGGATGGTGCGTCTGCGCTCCCGCTTCTCCCTGCGCACTCGCAGCTGCTCCAGGTCCCGCAGCTGCTCCACCTGGGCCTGCAGCTCCTCCACCTGAGCCTGCAGGCGCTCAATGGTCTCCGTCAGCCTGGGGTTGGAGTGGGGGACACTCGCAGGAGGGGCTCTCAGGGGGCGGAGCCAGCCCTCCTCCCTGGAGCTCTGGCTCCCTGCGGTGGGAGGATGTGAGGTAGGGGACACACAGGCAACCCGGGGCCATGCTGCCCGGAGCTGAGGTCGTGCAGGCGCTCTCTGCATGCCCGAGGACCTACCTTCTCCCCACACCTTCCTGGAGGAGCAGGTGCCACCTCAGCCCCTCGGGCACTTCTCTCTCCCTTGTCAACCTGACATCCTGCACACTCTCCCAGGCTGCGGCTCCCGGGAGCAGACAGTGTCCTGTGCCCCCTCCTTATGTCCCAGCTCCTAAAGCTGAGCCTGGTATGCTGGTGCCTAAACAAGGGTTGTGGGCGCCGTGGCACAGTGGGTTAAGCCGCTGTGATGCCAGCATCCCGGATGGATGCCAGTTTGAGTCCCTGGCTGCTCTGCTTCTGATCCAGCTCCCTGCTCACGTGCCGGGGATGGCAGCAGAAGATGATCCAAATGCTTGGGTTGCAACCACCCACGTGGGATACCTGAATGGAGTTCTAGGCTCCTGGCTTCAGCCTGGCCCAGCCCTGGCTGTTGTGGCCATTTGAAAAGTGAACCAGTGGATGGAAGATCTCTCCTCTCCTCTCCTCTCCTCTCCTCTCCTCTCCTCTCCTCTCCTCTCCTCTCCTCTCCTCCCCTCCCCTCCCCTCCCCTCCCCTCCCCTCCCCTCCCCTCTCCTCTCCTCCCTTCCCCTCCCCTCCCCTCCCCTCCCCTCCCCTCCCCTCCTCTCCTCTCCCTTCCTCTCTCTCTCTGCCTTTCAAGTAAATAAATAAATCTAAGAAACAAACCAGAATGAGGGTTGTGGGCAGGGTACTGGGCCATGTAAAATCAGCAGGGGAAAAGTCCTGCCGCCTCGGGTACCCGGAGCAGCGCACGAGTCACCCCGCCGGCCCCGGCGCTCACCCGTGGATCTTCTGCTGGGCGGCCTTGCTCTCCAGCACCAGCTTCTGGTTGGTCAGCTCCAGGTCTCGGGCTGTGAGGTCCAGCTGCTCGTACACTTTGGCGTGCTGCTCATTCACATGTCTCAGCGTGTCCAGCTGCTTGGTCAGGTACTAGAGGAGTGGGGGTGGGGTCTCAGTACCCTCTGGAGTGGGGCAGGGGCCTGTGTCCCTCCCACCACTCCCGAGGACAGGCGTGCTTTGAGCTATTCCTGTCCATGGGTAGGGGGAAAAGATGGGGCAGTTGTGCAAGTGGTGGGCTGCACAAGGCTGTTGGACCACAGTTGTCTGCCGCGAGGGGCCTTTTGCTAGGTGGCACGAAGGCATGCTGGGGCCAAGGCAGGGCGCCTCACCTCGATCTCCTGCACTTGCTCCTCGTTGGTGGAGTACATGTGCTGCAGGGACTCCTCCAGCTCCTTGTTCCTCTCCAGCAGGGTCTTCCCCAGCTCTGCCGCCAGGTGCAAGTCTGCAGCAAGAGGCGGACAAACCAGAAGGTTCCCGTGAGCGTTCTGAGCGCTCGTCCTGTCCTGGGCATCAGGGACCTCAGACACCCAGGGGCTGCTCTCCGGGAGCTCCGGGCCCAGCAGCGAATGGGAGCCAGGAGCTCAGCCCTGGGATGGCTGTGCTTCCACCCTGCACGTCCTGTCCCCAGGGGCTCCCAGGGCTTGCTCACTCTCCTCCTGCAAACCTGTGCTGTGTCTCGGGGCCAGTGTTGTGGCACAAGGCAACCCCGGCTGTGAGGCCGGCATCCCAGACGGGCGCCGGTTTGAGTCCCAGCTGCTCCACTTCCCATTCAGCTCCCTGCTAATGCACCTGGTAAAGCAGTGGAGGACGGCCCAAGTCCTTGAGCTCCTGCCACCTGAATCCTGGCTTCAGCCTCACCCAGTCCTGGCTGTTGTGGCCATTTGGGGAGTGAACCAGTAGATGGAACATCTCTCTCTCTCTCTCTCTGTCACTCTGCCTTTCAAATACATAATTAAATCTTAAAAACAAAAAACCCAAAAAAACACTGTGATAATAAAACCTACCTAGGGTCTGCTGTTGTGGCATAGTGGGTTAAGCCACCGCCTGCAACACCAGCCTCCCATGAGTGTGCTGGGCTGAGTCCCAGCTGCTCCACTTCCAGCCAGCTCCCTGCTGTGGCCTGGGAAAGCAACCGAAGATGGCCCAAGTGCCTGGGCCCCTGCACCCATGTGGGAGGCCCAGGAGTTCCAGGCTCCTGGCTTTAACCTGGTGCAGGAGTTCCAGGCTCCTGGCTTTAACCTGGTGCAGGAGTTCCAGGCTCCTGGCTTTAACCTGGTGCAGCCCCGGCCATTTCGGCCATTCGGGAGGTGAACCAGCGGATGCAAGTTCTCTCTCTGTGTTACTCTGCCTTTCAAATAAATAAATAATCTTTTAAAAAGAGGGGAAATGACTTGAAAATATGCCCTCTATGCAATCTTAGATCTCTATCTGGGAATTCTACAGACAAATGAATGTGGCCTGAAATGGCTTTTTTTTTTTTTAATTTATTTGAAAGGCAGGGTTTCAGAGAGAGAGACAGAGACAGAGAGAGGTCTTCCACCTGCTGGTTCACTCCCCAGATGGCCACAACAGCCGGAGCTGAGCCAATCTGAAGCCAGGAGCCAGGAGCTTCCTCCAGGTCTCCCATGTGGGTGCAGGGTCCTTGGGCCACCTTCTACTGCTTTCCCAGGCCATAGCGGAGAGCTGGATCAGAAGTGGAGCAGCCGGGACTTGAACCAGTGCCCGTATGGGATGGCGGCACTGCAGGCGGTGGCCTTACCCGCTGTACCTCAGCGCCGGCCCCTGAAATGGTTTTTAAAGCAAACTGTCACTGCGTTATGGAAACTACACTGGGGGGGGGGGGCGTGGGAGAGAGGAGAGACCACCGAGAAAGGTGCTCTCGGCATCCTGGTGGCCGTCCTCCCAGTCAGCTCTGTGCCTGAGTGAAAGGCCACATTTTCTGTGAACAGCTTCATGCTCTTCTGCCCTCACCATCTGCCCACAATAATGCGGCCCGGGTGGCTTTCTGTGTCACAGGGACCCGAGGGACATCTGTGGCGGCTGCAGGACATCCCACTGAGCCCAGGTCCCTGAGCGCCTGTCGACACTGTGCTTACTGGGGGCATTTAGAAGGCATCTCCAACTTTTCCTCTATTAAAATGAAACTGTTGGCCAGTGCTGCGGCTCAATAGGCTAATCCTCCACTTGCAGTGCTGGCACACCGGGTTCTAGTTCTGGTCGGGGCGCCGGATTCTGTCCCGGTTGCCCCTCTTCCAGGCCAGCCCTCTGCTGTGGCCAGGGAGTGCAGTGGAGGATGGCCCAAGTGCTTGGGCCCTGCACCCCATGGGAGACCAGGAGAAGCACCTGGCTCCTGCCTTCGGATCAGCACGGTGCGCCGGCTGCAGCGGCCATTGGGTGGGGAACCAACGGCAAAAGGAAGACCCTTCTCTCTGTCTCTCTCTGTCACTGTCCACTCTGCCTGTCAAAAAAAGAAAAAAGAAGAAGAAGAAAAAAAAGAAACTGTAGGCCCAAGAGCTTGGGCCCCTGCAGCCACGTGGGAGACCCAGAAGAAGCTCCTGCCTCCTGGCTTTGGTCTGGCCCAGCCCTGGCTGTTGGGGCCATTTGGGGAGTGAACCAGCAGGTGGAAGATATCTCTCTCTCCCTCTCTGTAACTCTTTAAATAAATAAATAAATTTTTTTTTTAAAGATTGATTTATTTATTTGAAGGTCAGAGTTACACAGAAAGAGGAGAGGCAGAGAGAGGGAGAGAGAGAGGTCTTCCATGCACTGGTTCACTCCTCAATTGGCCGCAATGGCTGGAGCCGTGCCGATCAGAAGCCAGGAGCCAGGAGCTTCTTCAGGGTCTCCCACACAGGTGCAGGGGCCCAAGGACTTGGGCCATCTTCTACTGCTTTCCCAGGCCATAGCAGAGAGCTGGATAGGTAGTGGAGTGGCCAGGTCTCAAACCGGTGCCCATATGGGATGCCAGCACTTCAGGCCAGGGCATTAACCCACTACGCCACAGCGTCGGCCCCAGAAATAAATAAATCTTTAAAATGAAATGAGGCTGTAGAAAACCCTTGTGGGAGTCACGGCTTGTTTCCCTGGGAGACCTCCTCGATGCAGACCCCCCCAAAGCAGCTGATGGTGTAGATTCCGATCGGCGTGCACACAGGCAACCCCGGGGCGCCAGCATGTGTGTGTGGGCAGACCTTAAGCTCTCTCAGGCATTCCCTTTAGAACCCATGGGTACTCCAACACCCCTAGAGCAAGGGTGGGCTCTCCACGCCCTCCTGGTCGGTGTCCTGAGTACACCTGTGTCAGCCGAGCCCACTGCCGCCCTGAGCCGGGCGCGTTCCTCCAGGTCAGCTCTGCAGAGAGGGCCTCTCGGTGGGCAGCCGGGAACAGAACCTTGGGCTCACTCTCAGCCCTGCTGGGGGCAGGACGGGCCTGGTGAAAGCTGAGAGCGTCAGACCAGCCACCAGTCCTGGGCAAACGGCCACGCTGCCTGCCAGGGAACAAACCTGGCTCTGCTCCCATGCCCAGAGGTGTTGAAGCAGCCAGAGCTGGGAGGAGGGCGCTGTGCCCAGGTGTCACCTGGAGGGGGGGTGGGGTGTGGACCAAGGTGCAGAGCTGCTGGCCCAGGCTGGGAAGACAGGAGTTGCTTTCTCAACCCCTACTGTGGCCTTCGCATGACCCCCAAGCTAAAGGAGAGAGATCACAGGCAAGAACATGCAGCCTCGGGCAATTAACTCGTCCGAGAGGGTGCCAAGATAAACTGCCTACCTAACACACACCTACCAGGGCAATGAGGATGCTGGCTGTAGGAATTTATTAACCGTAGCTTGGGTAAAAGCGTCAGTGTGACACACCAGCTGTGGCACTGCAGCTGTGTGTGACACTGGGTACCTTGGCAGTTACCCGGGAACTTGGCAAGACCAACCCCGTTCAGGACAAGAGTGCCACAGGGACTTCCTCCTGACCCCTGAATGCGACAGCCACGGTGCCGCTCACCCCCAGGCAGAACCCAAGAATTCAGGTGCAAGGCCAAAGAACCCAGGGCCGCCTCCTGGACGCTCCCCTTCCTGGGAGCCTGGATGGATTCCACCTCCTGTGGGGGGCATCAGGGCACACGCTCCACGTGGGTGGCTAGCACAGAGCTCCCTCGACTTAACCAGAGTTCAAGGCCATGGTGCTAAAGCCTCGGCAACATCCAAGTCCTCCTTCAGGGAGTATCCGGGCTATGGTCCCTGCGACTGCCCACAGGCTGAGGCCATTGGTGTACGCCAGAAAGCGGGTCCACAGAACCAGGCCAGGTTGCCTCTGGGCCCCAGGGTGGAGGAAGGCCATCAGCCATCTTTCCCTCCATGTCTGCCCCAAGGCGGGAGGGACTCAAGGTCACCCTGGACAAGGGTGCAGAGGGCAGGTGCGGAGGACAGCAAACCCGTGACTCAGCAGCCAGCTCTCGGCCTGCTGAGGTGCCCACAGGGCTGCCACGCCTGACCCTGGTGGGGGAGGGAGGGGGCAGGAAGAGAGCCCCATGCTTAATAATTAATGATCTTTTCTATTTTTTGCAGGTGCTTGTGCAGAGGGACACGGTGAGAGTCTGGGGCCTCGCCTGTCCCAGCCGCCTCCTCCCACGGGGACAGGGCGGCATCAAGGTCAGCTGGGATCTCCACCGCCACGCTTCTGGGAGGTGAGGTCAGCGCCCCCCCTCAGTGCAGGGGGACACAGCCCGGGCCGGGAGACCAGGAGCCAGCTGGGAAAATCACTTCCTGGGCCGCTCGGGGGCAGCCAGGGAACAGCTGGGCAGAAGAGAATGTCAGGATGAGCAGACACCTGGCGCTCACTGCGGCTGGCCTTGGCCCATGCTCCGCCCTGTCCATCCCCCTGTCTACGCCTGGCCCCCAGAGAGAAGGGGGCTGCGCCTCAGAAGCTGCCCTCTACCCCACTTCCCCGTCTTTCCATGCGGCTCCAAGCCCTCCCCCGGAATGCCAGCCTGTCCGCCTACCTCTGCCTGGGGACCCGCTCTCTGCCCTCCAGCCCTTGGCATGAACCTTCCGAGTGCCGCTGTCACTGGCCCGGAGGGGCTGCCAACCCCTCCCGCTCTGATCTCGCTGTTAGTCTGAGCCCTCTCTGTCTCCAGGGCATGAAGTGCTCAGAGGGTGAGCCCAGGCCCCGGGCTCAGCAGAGCACCTGCGCCACGGCAAATAGCCCTCCAGTTTCGGCTTTCTCTGAACCTGTCTTGTTTCCAGTTTCCCTCCTCGTTCCTGGGTTGTCTACCACTGGGGCTGCTGGGCTGGGCTGACTGCTACAGACCAGCAGGGCCGGAGAAGTAGGGGCCTGCAGGAATGACCCAGCACACCCTCGGAGCTGGGCCTCCCAGCCCGCTGGGATGGGGGATGCCTCTCCCTCTCAGGAAGCAGCACAGCACCCACCCTGCTCCCCGTTCCTTCGTTAGAGGTGCGGGAATTAAATAGATGGGGCCGGCTTCCGATTGTTCCTGCTATGCCCGCCTCTTCCAGGAAGCCCTCCACACTGCTTCCTCTGCCCCTAATGCTGTACCACCTACATGTATTTACACGCTAGCCTCCTCCACGTGCCCAGGTTCACCCAGAGGGTCAGAGCTCTGACTAATCCCAGATCCCAGGACGGCACCTGGCCCTCCCGTGGAGCCCCAGAGGTGCTGGTGGATGGGACAAGTTTGGGATGGTGTCTGGGATGGGGGAGGGGGTCATCACAGCCAGGGTGGGGCATCTCTCTCCAGACACGGGCACTGAGGCTGGGGTGCAAAGTACAGGGTTTGGCCCCTGAGACTGGTTAACCCACTGCCCCCAGCACAAGGACACGAACACAGAAGTGGGTCAGGCCAGGAGACAAAGGCTGCAGGGTCAGGCAAAGCCGGAGCTGGGCCCCAGGGGAGGGAGCCAGTGCGCAGCGACACCCTGCCCCAGCCTTGTGGCCCACACCCTCCGGCCTGCTGCGGCCCCTTCTCCCAGGATGCGTCTCCTCGCCCCTCCAGCTCTGGCCTCCCAGAGATGGGACTCCAGCCCCAGCAGGCCTTGGCCTGACCCTCTCAAGCCTCCTTCCTGTCCCACAGCCCCACCCCCTCCTCCCAGTGATGTCACTTTGGCCACCTCATCAGTAGCTCCTAACCCCCTTCCAGTCCTTCTCTCTGCCCTCCGATGGGGAGGGGGCGGGGCGGAGGTTCTAATCTCCCAATTCCCAAACCTGACTGCTCCACCGGGGGCTACAGGGAGGGCGCTCCCGGGCAGCAGGGCAGGGCAGGGCCGGGCGGGGCAGGGCCGTGCCAGAGCACCCCTCCCTGGGAGGGCAGCCTGGAGACTGCTCTCCACTTCTAGGCTCCCTGCGCAGACGGGAAGCGAGCTGGGGAAACTTTCCGGGAGTCTCAGAGCGCAGAAATCCTGGCAGGCACGAGTGCTCTTGGATGTGGATCGAGACAACTTCCCCCTCCACACACACCCCACCCTCCCAGCGAAACGCAAGGAAGGAGCCACCTCCCGGCCGCCCAAGACCTCCAAGCGGGACTCGGCCCGCAAGACCAGGGCACTCGGCCGGGTGCCGCCCCCAAGGCGAGGTGGGCGAGCTGGGTGATGGGCACTCTGTCTCCTCGGGAGACACGGCGCCCGCCCCCAACCGGTCCGGCGCGGGTCTCCACCGCCCCATGCTCCCGACGCACCCTCCTCGGAGCCGGGCGCGCCGGGTCCGGCCCAGCCATTCCCGGGGCGATCCCGCCCAACAATGGAGCGGCGGCAGGGGTCCCCGCGCTCACCCTGCTCCAGGTCCTGCGGGTCGTACCAGGGCTCCTCCTCTGCGGAGAAGTCCTCCATCCCCGCCGCTCTCCGCATGGCCCCGCGGCGGCGGGTGGGCGGGCGTTGCGGCGGCGCGGCTCAGGGCCGGGGCGCGGGGCCCGGGACAATGCGGTAGAGTCGGCCCGGGCCTCCCGCGGCGCGGACTCGGGCTGCGGCGCCCCGGGCCGCGCCGCGCTCCCTCGCCATCGGCCGAGGGCCGGGAGCCCTCGCGGGGCCTGGCGCCGCTCTGTGCCGGACCCGCCGGGGGTCCAGCGGAGCCCGGGCGCGGGGTGGCGGCGGCGGCACAAAGGGTGGAGGGGTGGGGACGGCGGGCAGGGCTGCGGCAGGGAGCGCCCGGGCCCGCCGGCAGGTCTGGGGCGCTAGGAGCGCGCGGGTGCCGCGGTGGGCGCCCCCTGCCCGGCTCGGGCCCGCGATGCCCCCAGCCCGCCCGGCGACACCCGGAGCCGCCGCTGCATCTTGGCGGGGCCGGCCGGCCGCTTCCCGAGCTGCCCGCGCCGGGGGGTGGGGCCAGCCACCGGCAGCCAATCGGGAGGCGGATGCAAATACGGAGGCGGGGCCGGAGCCGCCCCCCGAGCCCTGGCCCAGGAGTTGCTGGGTCAACCCGCAGGTCCTACGTCCCTCCACGTCCGACTTCGGCTTACGTCTCTCGTTTTGTAGTTATCGCTCCTTTGCGATCGCCTGAAAGCAAGGACCTCTCCCTTGTTCATATCCCGGTGTTCAGCGCCTCGAGCAGGCTGGGCCCATGGATATGTTCCAGGCGCATTCAATGAATGGATGCATTTTAATTTAAGAATTTAAGTGTTTAGATAAATGCCTGTGGCTGGGGAAGCCACCGACCTAGCAGGAGTGGAGAAGGGTGAGGGTGCGAGGCCTGCATTCTGGGGCTGTCTCTTTAAGGGTCTCCTGCTCCTCTTTGGGAGCCTTGTTATATCCGTTAAGAGTGCCTGTCCCATCATTCTTTCTGGATGGAGTTTTCAGAAGGTAATTCGTTTTTATGGCGATGCATCTTGTGCTGGTACTGTGGAGACACTGAGTGGCCCCACTCTGAATGCGTGTTGCAAGATATCCAACTAAGGACTTGCATCCGACATATAAAGAGCAACAAGTCCCTAGGAAAAAGGCATACAGCCCAGTAGAAAAGTGGTAAAAGACTTGATCAGACAATTCACAGAAGAGGCTACCCAAATAACCCAAAAAGCAGGAGACCCCAGGGAAATGCAAATTAAACTACAATGAGGTATTATTACCCAGCCACTGGAGTGGGTTTTAAGAAAAGAAAATACCTAGTGTTTCAGCACTGTTGGGGGTAGCCATGGGGCAGCCACTCTGGGAAAACTTTGCGACACCCACAGAAGCCGTGCATGGCTGCTGCAGGCTGTACCACCGGGTAGCGGATCCTCAGATGGACGTTAGCAAGTTGATTGGGAAGGAAGGGGGCTGGGCAGAGGGAAAAGCAGCATTGGGGTGTGCACTCCCCTGGCCCCGAGAGAGCTCTGGGTGACCCTTCCAAGCTGCTCCAAGGGGCAGTGGACGTGGGACCTTTTATCCCCTCCCTGCAACAGTCACCTGGTGCAGTCTGCTGTGGGAGCACCTGTGACCTCGTCTCAGCTGAGCTTTCTCAGAGAGCCCCTAGCAGCTGAGGACCGGAGCCAGCGGCCCCCAGCAGCTGGGGGATCCACCCACCTGAGGCACGCAGCGCAGCGCCCACTATCCATGCACGTCCTCTAACCCAGCCATCCTGTGCCCATGTACACGCAGCAGAGGTACATACACGTGTGAACCAAACGCAGGTACAAGGGGCCGGCGCTGTGGAGTGGCAGGTAAAGCCGCTGCCTCTGGTGCCGGCATCCCACGTGGGCGCTGGTTCCTGTCCCGGCTGCTCCACTTCCGATCCAGCTTCCTGCTAAGGCCTGGGAAAAGCAGTGAAATACGGCCCTAGTGCTTGGTCCCCTGCTACCACGTGGGAGACCTGGATGGAGCTCCTGGTTGCTGGCTTCAGCATGGCCTGAATGGCCGGGCGGGCTGGGGGCATCGCGGGCCCGAGCCAGGCAGGGGGCTCCCACCGCGGCACCTGCGCACTCCTAGCGCCCCAGACCTGCCGGTGGGCCCGGGCGCTCCCTGCGGCAGCCCTGCCCGCCGTCCCCACCCCTCCACCCTTTGTGCTGCCGCCGCCACCCAGCGCCCGGGCTCCGCTGGCCATTGAGGCCATCTGGGGAGTGAACCAGTGGTTGGAAGATCTCTCTCTCTCTCTCTCTCTCCTTCTCTGACTTTCAAAAAAATAAATCTTGAAAAAAAAAACAACAATAAAAGGCAGGTGCAGAAATGTTCACAGTGGCACTATTCAAAACAGCCCACACAGGTGCAAGTAAGATGGTGAGCCAAAGGCGCCAGAGAGTGTAGACTGGTGGTCTACATAAATGACCCACCATGTAGAGGCTTGAAGCGGCCTAGGTTTATCTCACAGTTCCACAGGTCGGAAGTCTGATGCGTACTCTGCTGGCTAAGATCTGTGCGGTGGCAGGGCTGGAGGTGCCTGGGGAGAAAGTTTTCTGGAATATTCTCTGCCTTCTAAAGGCTGCCCACACTCCCAGCTTGTGGTTCCTTCCCTCATCTGCCAAGTCTGCAGCGGGGGTGTGTGTGTGTGTGTTGAGCCCTCCTCTCATCCCGTTGCTCTAACCCCTTCCGCCTCCTTGTAAGGGCCTTTGTGATCACGCTGGGCCCACGAAGAAGCCAGGGTGATGTCTCTGTCTCAAGGTGTTCCGTTTAATCGTGCCTGAAAGGCCTTTGTGTCTTAAGGACATTCGGAGACCTTTGGGGATTAGGCTGTGCGCGTCTTTGGTGGTCACAATTCTGCCGATCCCAATACTGTATGGTTCTGCTTACATAAAGTTCAAAGCTAGTGAAACTAGTCAGGGGGCTGGAGTGTGGCACAGTGAGTTAAGCCACCACACGGGCATCCCTATGGGTGCTGGTTAGAGTACCGGCTGCTCTGCTTCCCATCCAGGGCCCTGCTAACGCGCCTGGGAAAGCAGTGAAATTTGGCCGAAGTGCTTGGATCCCAGTGACCCTCCGGGGGACCTGAGCGGAGTTCCAGGCTCCTGGCTTTGGACTAACTCAGCCCAGACTGTTGCAGCCACATGGGGAGTGAACCAGCAGATGGAAGATCTTTCTCTTTCCGTGTCTCTCCCTCTCTGCACCTCTTACCTTTTAAACAAACAAATAAATCTATCTTTAGGCACAGTTTCAGAGAGAGGAAGAGACAGAGCAAGATCCTCCATCTGCTGGTCCACTCCCCCAAATGGCTGCGACTTCCAGAGCTGGGCTGGTCCAAAGCCAGGAGCCTCCTCCAGGTCACAAGATGGGTGCAGGGGCCCAAGGGCTTGGGCCATCCTCCACTGCTTTCCCAGGACATAACAGAGAGCTGGATCGGAAGTGGAGCAGCCGGGACTCGAACCGGCATCCATATGGGACACCAGCACCCCAGGTGTCAGCTTTACCCACTATGATCACAGCACCAGACGCAATAAATCTTTTTAAAACTAATCAAGATAGTGTTTGGCTTTGAGGACACACGGGGAATTCTAAGGGTCTGGGGATGGTTTTATAATTTTTTAAAGAAAACTTCATTTTTGTGGTAAAATACATGTAGCATAAAATTTGCCATCTTAGCCACTTGTCAGCGTGCAGCTCAGTAGCATGAAAGACGTGCGCAGGGATGTGCAATATCACCATCAGCCGTCGCCATAGCCTTTTCATCTCGTGAAACTGCAGTTCTCTCTGGTGGCTTCAGCAACACATCAATGAAGAGACTCCAATAAGTCCTCGAAGAATAAGTTGATTTTAGTGCTGAGAATCTGAAATCCACCCATCATTTTTCATAATGCACACTGTCCATGAACTTCTCAAAGTGCCCTTGAACTAACATTGGAAGGGCAGAGAGAAGAGGAACACAGCCCCGGTGCAAGAAGGACATGCAAATTCATTAAGCACTCCACAGTTTTTAAAATCAATTTATTTGAGGCCAGCACTGTGGCACAATAGGCTAATCCTCAGCCTAGCAGCGCCGGCACACCGGGTTCTAGTCCTGGTCGGGGCGCCGGATTCTGTCCCGGTTGCCCCTCTTCCTGTCCAACTCTCTGCTGTGGCCCGGGAATGCAGTGGAGGATGGCCCAAGTGCTTGGGCCCTGCACCGCATGGGAGACCAGGAGAAGCACCTGGCTCCTGGCTTTGGATCAGTGCAATGCGCTAGTCAAGGTGCGCCAGCCGCGGCGGCCATTGGAGGGTGAACCAACGGCAAAAGGAAGACCTTTCTCTCTGTCTCTCTCTCTCTCTCTGTCCACTCTGCCTGTCAAAAATTAAAAAAAAAATCAATTTATTTGAAAGGCAAAGAAAGAGAGAGAGAGAAATCTCCCATCTGCTGGCTCACTTCCTAAATGCCCACAACAGCCAGGGCTGGGCTAAGCTGAAGCCAGGAGCCAAGATCCAGGGACGCCATCCGAGTCCCCGTGTGAGTGGCAGGGACCCAAGCACTTGAGCCGTCATGCACTGCCTGCGTTACCAGGAAGCTGGATCAGAAGCACGGGGTACCCAGGACTCTGACACCTGCTGGGGGGTGCAGGTTTCCAAGTGTTCATTGCCCCGCAGCACCTGCCCCCTCCCCTGCATTGCTTGTTTTGCTTCCTTTTACAATGTTCACAAGTGGGAAGTCCGACAAGTGAGGCGACTTGTCCAATTGAGGGTTCTGGTGGCTTCAAAGCCCACCCTAATTCTTCCTTCAAAAATTAAACTACTTCCCCGAAACTGTACCCACTAAACAACAGCACCCTACGTGGGCCTGCTCCATCCCTGCTCCGGTGATGGTCCCAGAGAGACGTGTTCCCTTTGTGAAAATTCGCCTGCCTGGACACACAGGCTCTGGGTACTCCACTGAAGACAGACAGCAAAATAGTTCCTGAAGAGGGAGAGAGCCACACTGTGGCGAAGACCCTGGCAGCCCCTACTCCCGTGTTGCTTTCCTGCTAATGAGGACACAGACAATGATTGATCACAGCCGGAATGCATGCTGGGAAGAAAGTTAACAGGGTGCCCAGAGAGACTTCTGTGAGTGTGTTTATTGAAAAGCGGGGGGGGGGGGGGGGGGGAAGGGATACTTCTACCGCTGAATCATCCCCCAAGGGCTAGGGTTGAGTCAAGCCAAAGTCAGGAGCCCAGAACTCTATCTGGGTCTCCCACGTGGGTGCCTGGGACCCAAGCTACTTGAGCCATCACCACTGGCTCTCAGGACGCACATCAACAGGAAACCAGGAGTGGGATTCGAACCCAGGCACTTGGATATGGGACGCAGGTGTCCCAAGGGGGTGTCCATCCTGGTGAGTGGCATTCAGGAGAGGCCGCCCAGAAGTTGGCATCTAAGCTGCTCTAAAGGGTGAGAGGGGGCCAGCCACGGCTAGCTCCCCCTCCCACCACGATGGACAACATGAGCTAATCAAAGGTTTTCTGTTTTTTATTCATAAACTGTAATTCTGGAGCAACAAGATGAGTTTGGCGACTTTTGAGATGGTCTAAGAGGAGCCACTGGTGGGATGGGCGACTGGGGACAGAGATGGGAGATACCTTGAACACAGAACTGGTAAGAGGTGTAGACGCCCTGAGGGACGAACCAAGGTGCCACCTGACACTTGTAGCTCTAGCCGCTGGGGGACGCCACGCCGTTTGTTGAGATGGGGGAGAAGGATTGAGGGAGCAGTGGTTGGGGGTGGCAGGCAGCTGAGTTACAGAGGAATGGGGTCAGGACCCCAAGCCCACCACGCAGCTGCAGATTCAGTCCCTGCGCCCACAGGAGCCAGGGCTGCCCTCTCCCCACTCCGGGATCTAAGGAAATCTCCAGAGGCAAGCAGAGGCTGAGGGTCAGGCCTGGGGTGGGGGACAGCCTCAGTTTCCCTGAGCAACTGGAGGCAGCCCTCCCACCCCTGGAGCTAAGGCTGCTTCCAGCAACAACTCCGATGACCCCAAGCCTAAAACACATGCAGTGCCCGGGCTGTGGTCAGCTGTCAGCCTGGGCCACACTGGCTGTGCCTGGACTCTACCCGACACTCTGCCATACCCAGCCCCCCCCGCCCCAGCCACAGAGGCACGGCCTGGGCCAGCCAGTGGGGACACGGGAAAGGAAGTTGGATCCTCAGTGTGAGGACCTGCCTGGCTCCCTGGTGGCTGGCGAGGGGGTGGGGGTGGGGCTAAAGGTGACACTGGTAACAGACCCCGCCAGTGTGGACGGGGATGCACCCGAGCCAGTGCCCAGCCCTCTGCCTGATTTGCCTCCGGCGGGTGGGGCCACTCTCTGTGCCTTCCACCTCCTCACCCTCCGCAAGCCAGGAGCCCAGCGCCCTGGGGCCACTTCATTCATTGCCCAGGAAGGGGGGGGCATAAACCACGTGACGTGGTAACCCCCGCAGCCCGGGGCCCATTTCTGGGGTGTGTCATCAGAACGTGGCGCCTCACCACGCCCTCGGGTCTGTCTGACGTCAGCGGGCAGGAGTCTCCCGAGCTCTCTGCAGACGCGAGCCAGATCCCGCAGGGGGAGCCGGGCTCCGGGGACCCCCGCGCCGCCGTGGAAACGCCCTCCCCGCGGGGGCGGGCAGCGGAGTCGTCACTGCCCACTCCCGGCTCCATCCTCCACCTCCGCAACCCAGCCCAGGGCAGCCGGCCGGAAATGACGGCAAACGGGGGCGGGCGCTGACGTGAGGGTCCCCCGCGCTCCCCGCCCGAGCCGCCCGAGCCGCCTCCAGGCCCTGAGGGCTGTGGGCGGCCTCGGACACTGTGCATCCCGCTGTACATCCCACGAGAGGGTCAAAGGATCAGGCCCCTACATGCCGGCAGGGGGCACCTCCCTCCCTGTCCCCTGTCCCCAGACGCGGTGGACCAGGAGCTGCGCACACGTGGTACCCACGGCTTCGCCCCATCACGGAGGTCAGCTGGTGTCCAGCCCCCTCTCATATCTGCAGTCCTGGCCGGGGGTGAGGGAGGCAGCAGGAGACTCCCTGTGTCTATCACAGTCCTTGCAGTTCAAACCCTAAGGCCTGCGGTCAGCAGGGTCCCCTTGGGGTGCAGAGCTGGCAGTGGGTGGTCAGCAGGGTCCCCTTGGGGCGCAGAGCTGCAGGTGGCCACCCACCTCCGTTCCCAGAGTTCATGCAGGCCACATGCTCCCGGCTAGGCCAGTGCCTTCAGGCCACTCTTTCTACCCCAGGTTCTATTCCTGGCCCTGTGGGAGGACTGTGCAGGGACTCCCCAAGTCACAGCTCAGGGCTCAGCCGCTGGACTGCAGGAAGAGAGATCAGTGGAGAAACCCCAGGACCTCTGGGCGCTGCAGGCTGCCTGGGCTCCCCTGTCCCCTCCCAAAACCTCCATTGCAGCCGTTGGCCCCACCACCTGACTCCTCCCAGGACAGGAACCTCGGCTGGCACGTGGCAAGTTCTCAGTGAGAAACAGATGGATGCTTGAGAACCAATGTCCCAACTCCAGTCGCTGGTTCCCCACGGCCAGCCCCCAGCCCCTCTATCCCTTTGCCCTGGGTCCAGTCCGCCTGCCCCTTCTGAAAAGCTCCCTAAAGAACTAAAATCAGAATCTGAGAAACTTGGCCAGGATGTGTCACTCCTATTGGTGAAGGTGGACCTGCACGTGGCCCCTCTGGTCATCTGAGCCAGAACCCGGGAAGTCAGCTTCATTTAACTCCCCCATAAACACCCGCTGTGCACAGGGCCCAGAGCTAGGTGCTAAGGATGCCGGGACCCAGGCAGACCCCGGTCCTGCAATTGTGATGGCTGGGAATGGGAGACTCCTCAGGAGAGACTGTCAGGGGAAGCCCCACAGAAGAGAAGGGACAGCTACACGGAAGGGTGTTCCTGGCGGAAGGAACCACCCTTACAGAGATCCCCAGCAAAGGGGCGGGGCTCAGACTTTGCAGCAGCTCAAGGAGGGGGAGCTTCTGCAGAGCACAGAGGCGGAGCTGCTGCAGGTAGGAGGCAATGGGGCCCGGCAAGGGTGGGGGCGATGGCAGTGGGAGAAGGTAGAAAGGTCCCCTGCGTGAGCTGGGACCTGCTTTCGGACTGACGTGGGGGTGACGCTGGGCTTCTGGCTTGAGCTCTCTGGAGCGGCCTTCTCCAGGACTGAGCAGACCTGGGGAGCAGGGGCAGGAGAGAGGGTCAGGTGTGGGGGAGGGGAAGCCTGGAGAGCAGAATCGCCCACGACGTGGCCGTTTCACAAACAGCCAGGGCTTGGTTCCGCCTTCCATGGAGAGGTGAGGTCTAGGTCCTTCCCCTTTGAACCCGTTGGACTTGTGCCTGTTATAACGGACAGAGCACAGTGGGAGTGACTTTCTGTTACTTCCCAGGCTAGGTACTTCCACGGCCGTGCAGGTTACCCCTGGTTCTCTGGAAGACCCCCTTTCCATGGGCATTCTTTGGTGTCTGGTCCCCAGAGACAGGGACCCTAGCTGCAGGAGGCCAGAGCACAGGGCAAGGTCACATGTTCACGTTTCTGTCTTCAGCGCCAGCTGAGCCCAGATTCTGGGTCCATCCAACCCAGGCACCAGGCGTGAAGGAGCCTCCAGGTGGTTCCTGACCCTGGCTGTTCCGAGTTCACACGGCCCCAGCCATTCTGGTCTTCTCTGCTGAGTCTTGTTTGCTTGGCTGAATGTAATAGAACAGTTACTGTGGGAGTAAAAACAGCCACAGTACCTGGAACACACATCAGATTGGCATCCACTTTCACGAATCCACCCTGCAGGGACCGGCGCTGTGGCACAGCAGGTGGAGCCACCCCCTTCAACACTGGCATCCCCCATGGGCGCTGGTCCGTATCCCGGCTGCTGCACTTCTGATCCAGCTCCCTGCTAATGTCCCGGAAAAGCAGCAGAGGATGCCCCAAGTACTTGGGTCCCTGCCACCCACGTGGGAGACCCGGAGGAAGCTCCTGCCTCCTGGCTTCAGCCCGGCCCAGTACTGGCAGTTGCGGCCATCTGGGGGGGAGTGAACCAGCGGATGGAAGATCTCTCTTTCTCTCTCTCTCTTGCTTTCTCCCCTCTCTCTGTAACTCTGACTTTCAAATAAAAATAAATCTTTTTTAAAAAGAATCCACCTGCATCCCCCCCCCCCCCCCCAACCCCACCTGTGGCTGCCTGGGATGGAGCCTCAGCAGCCCTCACCTCCCAGCGGCTGCCCTGGTTCCCAAGTCTTTATCTCTCTTGCAGCAGCTAGGATGACTTAATGGCAGCTGGTGACATCATCGCAGCTTCAAAGGCTCTTTATTGCTGGCAGAATCAGATGAGAGCCTCTTATCAGGATGCCAGCAGCCCTTTATGGTCTGCTCCCGGGCACGGCAGCAGGCGTTATCTCCTTTCATCTCAGCTAGGTGTTTCTGCTCCAAGGATGAGCCAAGTGCTCTGTGCTTCCGGGGCTTCCTTCTCTCTGCTAACTGGATGCTGGGGATTTTCTTTAAAATTATATTTATTTGAGAAGCAGCAAGCCAGAGAGAGACAGACAGACAGACACCCGAAAGAGGGCTTCCCATCTACTGGCTCACTTCACAAATGCCCACAACAGCCAGGGCTGCGCCAGGAGCCGGGAACACAGTCCGGGTCACCCGCGTGGCAGGAACCCAATTACTGGAGCAGATGTTGGAAATTTTCATTTGCCCTTCCTGGTCTCTTTGCGTCTTCCCCGCTCCGCTCCACGCCCTGGCAGGCTGCCTGGCTCTCTGCTTTCTCTGTGTGCAGCACCGGGAAGTGGAGGCGGGAGAAGCATGGCGGTGGGGTCTCTGTTCCCCAGCTCCCTCCCTTCCCCACCTGGGGAGGCCACAGCTCCAGAGCCCCTCCTGCAGCTGGGTGCTCTCTCTCTCTCTCTCTCTCTCTCTGGGTCCTGGCCACTTTTCCTCCCTTTGCCAGGACTCCCGACTGCTGCTAACCCCGGATAACCTCACGGTAAATTGCTTGGGGTGTGTGTTATTCTCAGCCTTTCTCCAAGCCTCATCCCCGCCTCCTCTACTCTGTTGAGTATTTCCCTGGACAGATGTCCACTCCTGACCCAGAACTCTCTGCTGCCTGTTTTATTTGTTTGTAAGTCAATTAGAGAGAGAGCGAGAGTGAGAGTGAGCGAGCGAGAGAGACTGGTCTTCCATCTGCTGGTTCACTCCCCCAATGCCACAATGGCCTGGCTGAATCCAGGAATATCTTCCAGCTCTCTCACGTGGGTACACAGGCCTAAGCACTTGGGCCATCTTCTACTGCTTTCCCAGACCGTTAGCAGGGGGCTGCATGGGAAGTGGGGCAGCTGGGACTCGAACTGGCACCTATATGGGATGCTGGCCTCATGGGCGGCAGCTTTACCCACTATGCCACAGCGCCAGCCCTGCTGCTGGTGTGTCTGCCTCGGTTTTGCCTCTGCAGCAGAATCCCTTGCGCCTTGAACCTCCCTCAGCAGGTGCTAAGGAAATGTGCGCTGGATGATTGATGGTTGAATTCAGGAGGAAGTCTCCAGGGATGACCATGGGAGCCACAGCCCGTGAGTCTTCCTTGTGCACTGTGCAGAAAGGGAGGGTGTGACTGGTTTCTGTGGGGGAAATCATAGCTAAGAACCTTCCAGGGAGTCTGCAAACTGGCCAGGGATACTTCGTTAAGTGTTCAAAAGCTCTGTTTTATTTACTAATAATATTTTTCTGTAGACAGATTGTGTCTTAAAAATGTTTGATACTGAGGGTGTGTGGCGCTGTGGGTTGGGCTTCAAGGTGGGATACCTGCATCCCCCATTGGAGTCCTGGAGGCTCTGCTCTTCCAGTCCAGTTTCCTGCCAATGACCCTGGTGTTAGCAGACCCAAGTGCTTGGGTTCCTGCCACCCACGTGGGAGACCCGGATGGAGGTCCTGGCTCCTGCCCTCAGCCTGGCCCAGCAGTGGCTGTTGTGGCCATTTGGGAAGTGAACCACCAGTTGGAAGATGTCTTTCTCTCTCTGTACCTACCTCTGTCTTCTAACTTCTTTTATAAACGCTCGCTGAAAGCATTTTCACAATGCATAAAAGGAGATAGAATAGTGTGGTAATTTTGTTGTTGTTGTTGAAAGAGTTAGAGAGAGAGAGAGAGAGAGAGAGAGAGAGAGGATTTCCTATTTGCTGGTTTATTCCCCAAATGATTACAACAGCTGGGGTCGGGCTAGACTGAAGCCAGGAGCCAGGAACTCCATGGGTAACAGGGGCCCAAGAACTTGGGACATCCTCCACTGCTTTTCCCAGACCATTAGCAAGGAGCTGGATCCGAAGTGGAGCAGCCGAGACACGAACTAGTGTCCACATGGGATGCTGGTGCCACAGGAAGTGGCTTCACCCGCTACACCACAATGCTGGCCCCCATGTATTTAACTTTTTAAGGTGCTGTCAGACTGTTTTCCAAAGATGCATTTTTTTTTTTTTACAGGCAGAGTTAGAGAGAGAGAGAGAGAGAAAGGTCTTCCTTTCGTTGGTTCACTCCCCTAATGGCTGCCACGGCCTGCACTGTGCCGATCCAAAGCCAGGAGCCAGGTGCTTCCTCCCAGTATCCCATGTGGGTCCCATGGGGACCCGAGCACTTGGGCCATCCTCCACTGCACTCCCGGGCCACAGCAGGGAGCTGGACTGGAAGAGGAGCAACTGGGACTAGTACCTGGTGCCCCAACCGGGACTAGAACCCCGGGGTGCCGGCGCCACAGGCAGAGGATTAGCCAAGTGAGCCACGGCGCTGGCCCCGAAGATGCATTTCTACCAGCAGTGTGGGAGAGCCCCAGCTGCTCCTCATTCTCATCAGCGTTTTGTATGTCAGGGTCTTTCTGGGCTTGTGGTCATTCCTCTAGGTTTCATAGTATTATGTTATTGTGGTTTCATCTTGCACGTCTCTAACGATTACAATTCAATGTTTTCAGTGTCACTCTGGCATGGATGGGGGTTGGGTGATTTGTAGTACAGACCGGATTTTTAAAAAATGCCAAATAAAGGCACAATTCATTCATTATCTTGGCCAGATTAGAAAAGCCATGGGACCTGCCAAGGATTTTGCCCATGGTGGGAACAGCTCACCTCTGGAGAAAGGAGGGGGCTATTCTTTGATTGAGACTTGTGTCTGCTTCTCAGGTGGAACTGTGGCCTCCCCACACCTCCCCCTCCCCCATCTCCATCCCCTTTCCCATGCCCACCCCCCCCACTCCACACCTGCTGCCTCCCACCCTGCCCTTAGGCCACCCTGGCTGCCTCATGGAGCACCCCTCATTTTCCCCAGTAGAGTTCCTTGTAAGCTAAATGACACCCCCCTTTGAAGCATCTGGGGGCTCCAGAAGCTTCCAGAAATAGCACAAGCTGACATGGGAAAATCACAACCTGTGTTGGAGCCTGACTTGATTTGCTCCTTGGGGTTTGTTCCTTCGCAGCTGGGTGGCTTTGGGCAAGTCCGTGAACTGCAGCAGGCCCCAGCTTCTCCAAGGGTAACATGGGGGCGATAAAGCCCACCCCAGCGGTGGATGCTTCTCGCCTGAGATGACCGTGGGGTCCTCCTCCTCCTCTTCTCAGCGGTTTACCTCTGGGAAAGGCACGCTCCGAGCCCACACTTTTCCTTGCTTCTTTCCTGGCTATGCGCTCTTCAAGGGCAGGCTATGTGATTTACGCCACCTGTTCCAGCCCCCCCGCCCCCGCCCCCATCCCTGGCCTGGTGTCGCTCACACCAGTTCCTCTCGTGCAGCCTGGGAGTCGCTTTCCAGGAGCGGGGACGTTAGTCAGCGCCTCCTTTCCCCGGAACCGAGAGCTGAGCCTGGAGCTGCCTGGACACGTGGGTTTGACAGGTCAGAAAAAGGGGAACCCAGAGAGCTGATTCTCACGGGAAGAAAGAATGGGGAGGGCGGTTGAAAAGGAGGAGACTCGGATGGAGTGGGCCGGCTGGGAAAATGTGGGCCCCGAGCAGGGAGGGAGCCTGGGAAGAGACGCTGGGGGGACTTGGGGACCTGGGGACCGGGTGGCCATGGGAGACGTGGGGCGGGGACAACGTTCCAGCGCAGACGGAAGGGCGCACGCACACCGGGAGTTGAGCAGGACGCGCAGCCTGGGGCGGCGCTGGGTTCCATTCACGACCTCGGGCGCCGTTGGAAGCCGGAGCGGCAGGTGCAGAGGGCGGAGTCACGCGAGGGCGGGGCCAAGCGGGGCGGGGTCTCCAGGGGGCGGGGCCGACGCCCGGCGGGCGGGCGGAGTTCGCGGCTCGGCTCCTGCCAAAGCGGCGGGGGCCGCGGAGCCGGAGCCGGAGCCGGAGCCGGAGCCGGAGCCGGAGCGGGGCCGGGGCCGGGGCTGGAGTCCGGGCGGAGGTCGGGTCGGTGCGGGCTCCGGCGACATGGGGTCTGCCGACTCCAAGCTGAACTTCCGGAAGGCGGTGATCCAGCTCACCACCAAGACGCAGGTGCGCCGGGGCCCCAGCCTCCCATTCCACCTGCGGGGCTGGGGGCTGGGGGCTGGGGGCTGGGCAGGGCGGGGGGTCGCGCGAACTTGGCTCGCCCCGAGATGAGACCAGCACGGGCCGGGAGGGTGACATGGAGACCAGCGCCGGAGCTGGATCTCTCAGCTTGCGCCTCGGGGCTCCATCCCTGGCCCCCCATCCCCCAGCCTCCTCTCCCAGGAACACCCCTCTCCCCCCAGGCGCTGCTGCCACTCTGGGCTGATGTGTGCCTACCCCTCCAGGCGGCAACGCAGCTGAGCGCCCCCTGCCCCGCCCCCCGGCTCGCATCTCAGCCTTCCCCCGCCCGCATCCCCCTGTCCGCCGCCAGGCTCCCCTTCCAGCCCCTAGGTGCCCACGGTCCCCGACGCACAGCTCCGGCTGACTCAATGCAAACAAAGCCGGGCCGGGAAAACAGCTGGTGCGCGGCGGCGGCAGGGCCTCACTGGGCCTGGCGGATGCCCGGGGCCATGGAAGGCCCAGGTTTTCCTGAGAACACAGAGAGGCAGCCTGGCGACGGGACTTGTCCCCAGGCCTGGGGGGCCCAGCTTCCAGGCTGGCGGCCCCAGGGGTGGGGGGCTTTCCCCCGAGGCCTGGAGTGGGCATGACGAGGGTTGCTGGTACCCTCTGTTCTCCGGTTGGGAGATGGGGACCCTCAGGGTTGTCTGTGTTCTGCTGACGAGGGACCTGGGGCGCCTTCTACCCGGTTCGTGCTTCCATACAGTCCCCAAGTGCCACCGTGGCCACCTCCTAGTCCCCAACACATGACCTGGTCCCAGCAAGGCCACTTCCCTGCCCCTCCCTTCTCTCTTGGCAACGTGAGCCAGGCTGCTCCAGCCACGCAGGTGCACAGCTCTGACTTCCCGGGTCCCTACTCGCACAGGAGACCTCCCTCCCCCAGGGCTCTCTCAACAGCCAGTTGGGCACAGCCCCAGAGGCCAGACCCCACCGTACACCCTCGTCCCCGCCCTGGGAAGGTCAGGTGCCCAGCGGTGGAGAGCGGAGCTCCAGCGATGGATGGAGACCGGGGCTGTGTCTCTCCAGTGCCCCACAGCTCCTGCCTTGTGCTGGAGCCGGGCTTTCTTAGGATGGGGCTTTAGGGCTGTGGGTGGCAGAGAGGGTGGCGCCGGGCTGGTCCTTCAATGTGTGGCCGCAGGCCGAGGACGAAGGAGGGGAGGAGGGAGGGAGGCTCCCATGTTTACCTACCTGGGGAGGAAACACCTTGTGGTTTCAGAAGGGGCTGTGGACCCAGCAGCTGGAGTCCTTTGCCAGCCCTTCCCCCCAAACTCCCATCCCAAAGCATCTTCGGTGGCCTGGGTTCCTACTTGCTCATCAGGCCCCCTCCCCAAAGTATTGGGTTCCCTGGGAGGTCCCCTGGAGGCGCTTCGCAGACCAGCCTGGGCCTCATTCCAGAGAACATTGGGATCCTGCAGGTGGGAGGCGCCCCGGGGCGTGGGGGGCCGGAGGGAGGGACCCTTAGTAGCTGAAGTCTGGGACCCTGGGTAGTGACCTCAAGTGTGAGGACCGGAGTCCAGATGACCAACTCAGGCCTCGGCCCCCCGTGTCCCCAGGGGGACCTAGGCCTGCGGTCCCCAGGATGACCTCTGGCTCCAGGCCCTCGGGGTGTGCTGTGGGCAGCCAACAGTGGTCACAGCGGCCAGGCCCTGGTCGCAGCCGCTCGGCCTTCCCCACCTTCCTGCCCTATATCCTGTTTTCTTCCTGTCCCATCGTGTCCAGCCCTGGGCAGGGCCTGACCCTCCTGTGAGGGTCTGTTTCCTGGCCCTCTCCCAGGCTAAGTGGGGCCCTCCCCCCGATCCCATTTGTTTGGAAATTCCCTGCTGCAGGCCAGAGGGTGCATGTTCACATGTGTGCACATGTGTGTGCCTGGCCACACGGTGCTGACACAGTCTTTCAGAACAGGCTGGAACAATGCTTGTCCCTTCTCTGGCCGCCGCAGCTCCCGAAGAGAGTTGTCAACGTGCACAGCTGGTGCCCAGCCTGAGCAGCGGCCCGGCCAAGCCAGGTTAACAACACCTGGTCCCCCCGACCCCCAGGTAGCTCCGTCCCCGTGCTCTTAGCCACCTCCAGCAAAACTGCTTCTTTGCAAGAAACTTGCTTGGGTTTTCGGAGTGTGCTTGGGGCCCCGGGGCCCCTGACTAATGCCTGCAGCATCAGGCCAGCCTGCCATGGTCAGGAATGGTCACCAAGCCCCAGCGTGGCCCAGAGAGGGGGCCAACGTTCTGCTCTGAAGTTCACGGCCCGAGGCCGGGACCCTTCCCCTGCTCCCCACCGGCCCACCCGGGGCCTCTCAAGTCCTATCGAAATCTCCCCTCATCTCGAATCCAGGCCTCAGCTGGTGCATGCCTAACTAGGTCAGAGGTCATGTCCACCTGGTGCTCAGTCGAATTGCTGCCCCTTTAAAGGGTGGTGGGGCGCAGCAGATGGGTGGAGCTCTGAGAGTTACCTGGGATGTCCCTCCCCCCCATCCTGGCCCCAGGCCACCTGGGCTTGGGGTGCTGTACCCCTGCACTGGTGCATGGCAGGCCGTCCAGGCGAGGGCACGAGGGCCAGCACCCCCAGCCCAGGGCCCCTCCTTTGGCCTTTGTTCTCTCCCCCAGTGAACTCGCTCTACCAGTTCTCCATTGAGCAGCTCTCCTGCCAGGCCTGTCCTGAGGCCACGTTAACCTGCAGCTCCTGCAGGTGGGGTGGGGTATACCTGGCCCTGACTTCAGAGTCCCCCCCACACCCCACCATGCACAGTCCTGCCCAGTCGTCAGGCTGAAGTGGGCTCCAGGACCGATGGCAGCTCCCGCAGAACAAATATTGGCCATATGCCTCACCTGCCGGGGCGGGAAGGGCGGGGCCTCGGGCAGGTGCACCTGCACCTGTGGGATGGGAGGGCGGGGCTTGAGGCTCCCAGGTGGAAGCAAGCCTGTCGGTCCGGGGCTTTGGGAAACTTGGAAGAACCTTCAGATAACAGAAGTTAAAATTTTATTTTACTATAAAAGTTATTTGAAAGGCAGAGTGACAGAGGGAGACATGGAGAGAGAACGAGATTTCTCATCCACCAGTTTATTCCCCAAGTGGCTGCAATGGCCAGGGCTGGGCAAGGCCAGGCCAGGCGCCTGGAGTATTCCATCTGGGTCTCCCATGTGGGTCTCCCATGTGCAGGGACCCAAGGACTTGGCCCGTCTTCTGCTGCTTTCCCAGGCCTTAGCAGAGAGCTGGGTCGGAAGCAGAGCAGCCGGGCCTCAGACCACCCAGGCCTCAAACTGGTGCTCTGGTAGGAGATGCGCCAGTGTCGCAGGTGGCGGCCTAACCTGCTATGTGCTGTCTCTAATAGAATTTTTTTTAATTTTTTTTATTTTTTATTTTTTTGACAGGCAGAGTGGACAGTGAGAAAGAGAGAGACAGAGAGAAAGGTCTTCCTTTTGCCGTTGGTTCACCCTCCAATGGCCGCTGCGGCCGGCGCACCGCACTGATCCGAAGCCAGGAGCCAGGTGCTTCTCCTGGTCTCCCATGTGGGTGTAGGGCCCAAGGACTTGGGCCATCCTCCACTGCACTCCCGGGCCATAGCAGAGAGCTGGACTGGAAGAGGGGCAGCCGGGACAGAATCCGGCGCCCCGACCAGGACTAGAACCCGGTGTGCCGGCGCCACAAGGCGGAGGATTAGCCTATTGACCCACAGCGCCGGCAATCGAATTTCTTAAGAATTGTTTTTAGCGGCCGGTGCTGTGGTGGCATCCCATGTGAGCACCAGTTCGAGTCCCGGCTGCTCCACTTCTGATCCAGCTCTCCACTGTGGCCTAGGAAAGCAGTAAAGGATGGTCCAGGTGTTGGGCGCCTGCATTTGTGTGGGGGACCCAGAGGAAGCTCCTGGCTCCTCACTTTGGATTGGCCCAGCTCCAGTCACTGCAGCCATTTGGGGAGTGAACCAGCAGGTGAAGGGTCTTTCTCTCTCTGCCTCTCTTTAACTCTACTTCCCAAATAAATAAATATATCTTTTTGAAAAATTGTCTTTAAACAGAGTGTGTGTATGGACAGACAGAGGATATGGGTGATGCCTTTGAAGTGTAGACGTGAGGGAGCAGGACCCTCAGGCTTCATAGCTCCAGGAGTTTGTAGGACGGAGAAGGCTGTGTTGAATGGGACAATCCGGGAAGGCTCCTTGTGGGAGGTGACATTCAAAGGAGACTCAAAGGGACGGGCCTGTGGGAGGGCATGTGTGCCTGAGATTCCTTGGCCCCTCAACAGATGAACAGTCAAGAGGAAAAAAGTAGCAATATGTGCCCACAGAAAAATATAAAAATCACCCAGAGAGATTGTTGCTGTTAACATTTGGTTCATTTCATCTGGACTTTAAGTTATAATTGTAACAAAAAACTGCTCATCCCATAGGTGCTTTTCTGCTTTGTCTTATTCTTTTTTCATAGAAGGTTGTACCATGAGCCTTTTCCATTTGTTAGCATTCTTTGAAACGTGGTTTTGACGGCTGCATACTATTCCATTGCATAAGCTTTCGCCAGTTGTTGGGAACTCAAATTGATTCCAGATTTCTGTTTTGATCAGCAATGAGCCTCATGCACGCGCCTCAGGAGAGAGTTCTGGAAGTCCTTCTACAATGCACACGCGGTGCCTTGGTGGGCCGCGTGGCCCTCTGCACGCGTGATTTCAGACACGCTTCCTCTGAGCACCTGTGGGATCTTGAAATGTGTCATTGGAAGGGGGCTAGGCTGGGGGGAGGGGCAAAGAGAAGAGGTAGCAGGTCTCGCCTTGAAGCTAGAAAGCGCAGGTGTGTGTGTGTGTGCAAGGCGTGAGGGATTCAAGTCTGTTGGCTTGAGGTTTGGACTTGACCCAGCAGGAGGTAGGGAGCCCCCTACAGGCCTTTGCGTGAAGGGCAGTGCCTTTGATGCTGTGCTCCCGGGGCCGGGTTGGCGCCGCGCAGTGGCAGGTGCCTTGAACTGCAGCACAGGGCCGTGGGGAGAGGAGCGCGTGGGCGCGGGAGAATCCATCAGACTGGGCGGCTGGTGGGCGGACCGAGGCTGGAAATGGAGACTGGAAATGGAGCACTCGTCCCTGTGGTCGTCTTCCGCTGGGGACAGGGTGCCGCCTTGGGCTGGGTTCCCGGACACTTGACCTCGCAGTGTGGCCTGGAGACATGTCCTGGGACGAGTCCACAGCTAGCTGTGCCAGAGGCCGGGGACTTTGCCAGAGCCACGCAGGCCCTCTGGGACCGGCCCCGACCACGCACACAGAATGTCTCCTGCCTGAGTGCTGGCCAAGGCTGCTGGTGGCTGAGGACACCCCCACCCCGTGGCAGCAGCATCTTGCCCAGAACTGGAGTGGAGGAGGGGCCCGTGGCTTCCCTCTTGGGGTCTCTGCGGACCACATGTTGGGTAAACTGCGGGGCCACTGGCAAGGGATCACATGACTCTGGATCTGGGTCCCCCTGCAGCCTGTGGAAGCCACCGATGACGCCTTCTGGGACCAGTTCTGGGCAGATACGGCCACCTCTGTGCAGGATGTCTTTGCACTGGTGCCGGCGGCCGAGATCCGGGCCGTGCGGGAGGAGTCGCCCTCCAACCTGGCCACTCTGTGCTACAAGGTAAGGGCCGCCCCAGCCTCCCCACGGTGCTGACGATGGCCCGGTGGGAGAGGACCAACATCAGGACCCCCCTACACAGTGGTCCCCAGGCTCTGCCCAGCACCCCACCCCCAGTCGTTCTCTCCCGGGGGTGGGGGGAGGAATGATCCCAGCCAGTGCCCTTTCTGAAGCCTCCTCCCGGTCAGGATCAACTCGCTGAGTTCAGCACCATTTTACAGACGCAAAGACAGAGGCGCACACAGGTGCCGTCAAGTGCAGGGTCCGAGCGGGGCGCTGGCTTGCCCTGGTCTTGGTCTCTGCTGGGTGTGGCCTCCGCCTGCAGCCCCAGCACGTCCCTGCTGTCCCGACAGGCCGTGGAGAAGCTGGTGCAGGGGGCCGAGAGCGGCTGCCACTCAGAGAAGGAGAGACAGATCGTGCTCAACTGCAGCCGGCTGCTCACCCGCGTGCTGCCCTACGTCTTCGAGGACCCCGACTGGAGGGGCTTCTTCTGGTCCACAGTGCCCGGGGCGGGGCGCGGAGGGGTCGGTGCCTTGGCCCGGGGTGGGGGGGGGTCTGGCAGGAGGCAGAGTGGGTGGGGCCTGCCGCCTGCCCCAGCATCTTCTGGGATTTGGAAGTGCAGGGGTGGGGCGGGTGGGGCTCAGCGCTTCCTCTTCCTGGGGGTCTCCGCCCAGGTCAGGGAGGTGGGCTGTGTTCTCTCTCCCGGGTCCACTGCTTGGGTTTATCCCCAGGAAGGACCTGGGGGTGTGACCCAGTGGGGAGGGACCTCGTTGGTCCCAGCTCCACTCCCAGCTATGCCCCCCACCTGCCCTGGGGAGTTGGGGCCACCAGGAATCCACTGCCTCCCCCTCCCCCAGTCTCGGGGCCACCACCGAGACGGCAGCTGTGTCCCCAGCAGGGTGAGGAGGACGACGAGAACGCCAGGCCCCTGGCTGAATCCCTGCTCCTGGCCATTGCTGACCTGCTCTTCTGCCCGGACTTCACGGTGCAGAGCCACCGCAGGAGCACTGTGGTGAGAGCCCCCCCCCCCCCCGCTCCGGGCCTGGCAGGTCCACAATCCCTCGGGCAGGGTGTGGCGGGGGCCGGGGTGCCGGGGAGCGCTGGCCTGCCTGGCACGCACGGCCCCGGGCTGGGGGGTGGCTGGCACCACTGGAGAGGGGCCAGCTGGTGCCCGGCCCTGCCCGCGGCCTCTGGTGCCTGGGCACAGACACCCATTGTTTTCGCCTCCCGCAGCGGGTGGGGGTGCAGGGCTGAGACAGAGGCCCGGCCTTCCTACTTCCTGTGCTGCCCGGGACTAGACCCTGAGTGGTCTGTGCCACCACGCCCTTCCGGTCCCCTGCCGCCCTCCCTCCCCGTCTGAAACCCGGTTGAGCGAGATGCAGACAGAGCTAGGAACCTTTGGGAGGTCTGAGAACATTCATGGTTCCCTGGGCATCCAGGACCTGGGGTGTTTCGGGGTCTGTGTTTAGGAGAAGGCGGGGGTCCCTGCCCCTGGGACTGGCGGGGCTCTATCCCATGCTACTCAGCTCTCCCTGTCCCCACCCCCAGGACTCCGCAGAGGATGTCCACTCTCTGGACAGCTGTGAATACATCTGGGAGGCCGGTGTGGGCTTCGCTCATTCCCCACAGCCCAACTACATCCACGACATGAACCGGTGAGCTGGGCCCAGGCCCCCGCCGAGCTGGACCCCAGGCCGGGCCCCTGCACAGCTCAGAGACCCCCCAGGTCTTCCAAGGAGACCCCTCCTCTGTGATCCAACCTCAGCATTACGGGATAAACAGTGACCACTGCTTCCCGTGGGGCTGGCGGGGACGCCTGGTGGGCAGGGCCCTCCCGGAGGGGGTTGGGATCCTAAGACCCCCTCCCCCCTAAGGATGGAGCTGCTGAAACTGCTGCTGACCTGCTTCTCCGAGGCCATGTACCTGCCCCCAGCTCCGGAGAGCGGCAGCACCAACCCGTGGGTTCAGTTCTTTTGTTCCACGGAGAACAGGTGAGAGGCCCCCGTCTTTTCTTCCCATTCTTTCTGTTCCCCCCAACTCAGCGGAGACCCGGCGCCCACCCTGCGAGTCTCTTCTGAGGGGAGGTGCTGCCCCCTGGTGGTGACGGCCTCTAACATGCCAGACACACCTAATCCTGTGCCGTCAGAACCTGTGCCCCAGAACCTGGGGGCCCCCGGGTGACCCATGCCTGGGTCCTCCCTCTAGAGCTGCGTTAACCCGTAGAAATATGTTGCAGACTACATGTGAAATTTCACATTCAAAAAACTGAGAAAGAAACAGGTAAAGTTAATGTTACTAATATATTTCATCTACCCCAAATATCAGCATTTAGCATGCGATCAGTGTAGAATGCACGTTCCTCTTTCCTCATCTGTACGATGAACGGCCTGAACCCCGATGTCCCACAAACCTGAGCTGAGTCCTGCAGCGGGCACGGGCAGTGGTGGTGACTGAGCCCAGGCCCCGCCCCCGGGGGGAGCCCGCCTTCTCCTGGGTCTCCAGTCTGCGGACCTGGTTCCCTGCACAATGGACCTTCCTGTGTCAATGAATCCGTTCTGCCCTTGGCCCAGATGCGAGCCGGAAACAGGCGTGGATGAGCCAGGGTCTGTCCCAATCAGGAAGGGACAGGCTCATGGCTCTGCTCCCCAGCTCCGGGCCGTGGGCCTGGGCGGCATGGGCGGGGCCTGTGTGGTGTGGGCGGGGCCTCGTGGCATGGGCGGGGCCTGCATCCCGTCCCTGCAGCCCCATGCTCCTCACCCTGCAGACACGCCCTGCCCCTCTTCACCTCCCTGCTCAACACCGTGTGTGCCTATGACCCTGTGGGCTACGGGATCCCCTACAACCACCTGCTCTTCTCCGACTACCGGGAGCCCCTGGTGGAGGAGGCCGCCCAGGTACTCATCGTCACCTTGGACCACGACAGCGCCACGAGCGCCAGCCCCACCGTGGACGGCACCACCACGGGCACTGCCATGGATGACGCTGACGTAAGGACGGGCAGAGGGGGCAGCCGGCGACACCCATGGGGCTCCTCTTCCCTTGGGAGGGGCGCGGCTGCAGCCACGGTGGGGTGGGGGAAGGGTGCGGGCTCTTGCTCACCAGCAGCCTCCACCCTTGGCAGCCCCCAGGGCCCGAGAACCTGTTTGTGAACTACCTGTCCCGCATCCACCGTGAGGAGGTGAGCGCAGCACCCCCACAGGGCCATGGGGGTGCCAGTGAGACAGGTGCAGGGGTGAGGGGTCCCCTGGCCCCTGCGTGAAGGAGCTGTGGTCTCTGTGGCCATGGCAGGACTGGGAGATGCGGTTCAAATGGAGAAAGTGCTGACAGCTTCAGGGGGTAGCCTGGAGTGCTTCCAGGAGGAGGCGGCTCCTCTTCCATCCATCTTGGAGGTGGTGGTGGGGGGAGGTGACAGTGCAGGTAGCTCCCAGTGCCTTGGGGTGGGGGACAGGTGCGGAGCCCCCAGACCTCTAACCTGCCCAGCTGCCCCCACCTTGTGGGGGTTAAGGCAGAGCAGGGCCCAGCCCAGGGGGCGCTCAGTGGACACCAGGGCTTGGAGCCCAGGAGGCTGCTCCTCACAGGGGGTGGGGGGTGGGGGAGGCGGAGGGCGGGGTTCAGAGTGGGGCGGCCCCAGGGGAATCTGTGGTCTGAGGCGGAGGCCCTGGGGCTGGGGGGGGAGGCCCTCCAGACCTGCTGATGTGGCCCCTGTGGAGGCCCTCCAGACCTGCTGATGTGACGTCCTGGCCCCTGTGGCTCAGGCGCCGGCGGGGGAGGGGGAGACCTGCGTGGGGCCGGCCTGGACAGGTACCCTGCTCTGCCCTCCCTCCCAGGACTTGCAGTTCATCCTCAGGGGCATAGCCCGGCTGCTGTCCAACCCCCTGCTGCAGACCTACCTGCCCAACTCCACCAAGAAGATCCAGTTCCACCAGGAGCTGCTGGTCCTCTTCTGGAAGCTGTGTGACTTCAACAAGGTGGGCGGGGCTGGGGGCGGGGCAGTCAAGGGACCGCCCAGGTGGTCCAGGCCGGGGCGGGGCGATGGGGGGTGGTCCAGGCCGGGGGGCGGGGCAATGGGGGTGGTCCAGGGCGGGGGGCGGGGCGATGGCGTGCGGGGGGGGGGGGGGGGGGAGGGAGGGTTGCCCAGGTGGGCGAGGCTGGGGGCGGGGCATTCACAGGGACCGCCCAGGTGGTCCAGGCCAGGGGTCAGTGGGGATGGCAGGGACCGCCCCAGGTAGCCATGCTGCACACAGGGTGGGGTGGGTGGGGGCGGGGCAGCTGCCTTCCCTGACTCCGCCCCCCGCCCCCCAGAAATTCCTCTTCTTCGTACTGAAGAGCAGCGACGTGCTGGACGTGCTGGTCCCGGTCCTCTACTTCCTCAACGACGCCCGGGCGGACCAGTGTAAGGCGCGGGCGTGGGGGTCGGGGTGCTGACCGGCGGCCCCCTCCGGGTCCGCCCCCGTGACCCCTCCTGTGCCACAGCTCGCGTGGGCCTCATGCACATCGGGGTCTTCATCCTGCTGCTGCTGAGCGGGGAGCGGAACTTCGGGGTGCGGCTGAACAAGCCCTACTCGGGGCGCGTGCCCATGGACATCCCGGTCTTCACGGGCACGCACGCCGACCTGCTCATCGTGGTGAGGAGTCGCTGGGCCAGCCCGGGGCGGTGGGGAGTCTGGGGGCCACAGGAGCCCCACGGCTGCCCCTCTCCCTCCCCGCACAGGTGTTCCACAAGATCATCACCAGCGGCCACCAGCGCCTGCAGCCCCTCTTCGACTGCCTGCTCACCATCGTGGTCAACGGTAGGGGCGCCGGGCGCCGGCTTTCCCCGTGCTCACCACCAGAGGGCGCCAGGCTACAGGCAGCCCGCCTGGGGCTCCGGTTCAAGCCCATGTCCTGGAAACAGGGGGGGGGGACTTCAACAAATGAAATTGAAAGATAAGCAGATTATGGTGCAAGACAAAACGGAAAATACATCTAAAAAGTCCATGGGAGGCCAGCGCCGCGACTCACTAGGCTAATCCTCCGCCTGCGGCGCCGGCACACCGGGTTCTAGTCCCAGTCGGGGCGTCGGATTCTGTCCCGGTCGCTCCTCTTCCAGGCTAGCTCTCTGCTGTGGCCCGGAGTGCAGTGGAGGATGGCCCAAGTGCTTGGGCCCTGCACCCGCATGGGAGACCAGGAGAAGCACCTGGCTCCTGGCTTCGGATTAGCGCAGTGCGCGCCAGCCACAGTGGCCACTTGGGGGGAGGGGTGAACCGACAGAAGGAAGACTTTTCTCTCTGTCTCTCTCTCACTGTCCACTCTGCCTGTCAAAAAAAAAAGTCCGTGGGAAATGCATATTACTAAAAAGCTACGCACAGGTTTCAAATTTCTGTACCACCTCCAAAATGTTGTCTTTTGATTGCATTTTTCCCGTTTTCGAGGTCCCCTTGGCGCACGCCGCCAGTGGCCAGGTTACAAACGATCATGATGGGAAGGTGACAAACACGGTCCAGTTTGCCCTCCTATCCTGTCATCTGAACTGTTGGCCGACATAAACCCGTCCAGCGAGACGGCTCCTGGCTTCCACACTGCCGGCTTGTCTGTGGTCTGGGTGGGAGGCCTGGGGGTTCTGGGCCCAGGGCGCCGCCCATCTGCCCTGTTCACTCACTGGCTTCCTCTCTTAAATCTCAACTGGGCACCTGCTCGGTGTTCCCGGCTCTGACAATGTGGGAAGAGAGCCCGGGAGGGAGGCGCACAGCTGTGTGCCATTTCATCTCCCCCCACCCCGCAAAGCTGTGCAGAAAACCACACGCATGCACGCACACACACACACACACACACACACACACCCTGAAGGCATAAACACATTCAATGACAGGGAACCTTCTAGAAGGACCTGTAGGGCCTGAGTTTGTGTCGCCTCCATTGCTTTGTGCCTGGAGAGCTTTGGCCAAGTTTAGAACCATTTCCGAGCCTCGGCTCCCCATCTGTAGAGTGGAAATCGTCCTTTCTCCCTCCTGGGCTGGGGGGATTGGGAGAGGGAGGGGAGGCCCGCGGCTTGGTCCACAGCGCAGCCGTCCACACGGCTGGCGCTCAGCTGCCTCCAAGGGCTCTGTGTGCACTTGGCCTTCCAGGCTCCGCAGGGGCTCCGCAGGCAGGCGCTGGCTGGGGGGGGGGTGGCCCAGGTGTGAGCCGGCCCCTCCCCTGCAGTGTCACCCTACCTCAAGAGCCTGTCCATGGTGACCGCCAATAAGCTGCTGCACCTGCTGGAGGCCTTCTCCACCACCTGGTTCCTCTTCTCTGCCGCCCAGAACCACCACCTGGTCTTCTTCCTGCTGGAGGTCTTCAACAACATCATCCAGTACCAGTTTGATGGTGAGGCACGGCGGGGCGCACCCTGCCCTGCCCTGCCTCGGGTGTGGACCAGGGGGGCTCCCACCTGAGCGGGATGCCGACAGGACCTGGCCAAGGGTGTGGACCAGGGGGCTCCCACCTGAGCGGGACGCCGACAGGACCTGGCCAAGGGTGTGGACCAGGGGGGCTCCCATCTGAGTGGGACACCAACCCTGCCTTGGCCTCGGGTGTGGACCAGGGGGCTCCCACCTGAGTGGGGCGCTGACCAGACCTGGCCAAGGGTGTGGACCAGGGGGGCTCCCACCTGAGCAGGGTGCCGACCGGACCTGGCCTCGGGTGTGGACCAGGGGGCCTCCTACCTGAGCAGGGTGCCTACTGGACCTGGCCAAGGGTGTGGACCAGGGGGCTCCCACCTGAGCGGGATGCCGATTGGACCTGGCCTCTGAGCCATTCTGCCCCCTAGTTCATTCAGTGTGCATTTATTGAGCACCTGTGGTATACCTGGATGCAGGGAATACAGCAGGGAACAAAGATGGTCCTGCACCGTGGACCTCAGGGAGGGGGAGGGTTCAAGCCGGTCACTCTGAACCCGATGAGCAGGGGCTCCGGGGTGGACAGAGCCTGTGCGGTGTCACAGCAGCGCTGGTGCGCGGTGTCACAGACGCCCAAGTGCTGGGTGCAGAGCCGGGTCTTGCTGCTCATATCCTCTGTGCCATGGGCGCATCACTTAACCTCTCTGCGCCCAGGGTCCTTCCTCATCTCTAGGGCGGCCATGACCGTGGGACTGAAAGTCTCAACCTCAGAGGGAGTTAAGAGGCCGAACCCAGATATCCAGGGAACATTTAGTACAGTACCTGGTATCTTAACGCTTAGCAAGTTCCTAAGTAAAAACAAAAATTTGCCCTGATCCGAGGGATGATGGAGTAGGATGAAGAAGCATCATAGAGGGGGAGGGACGGCATGTGCAAAGGCCCTGGGGTGCGGTGTTGAGCTGAAGGCAGAACAGTGTGGTCTGAGGCAGGAGCAGAGAGGTGCAGGGGGCATGGGAGGCCCCGGGAGTGCTTTGTCTCTTCCTGAGGGCTGTGGAGCCTGTGGGGGGCAGGGGACAGACACAAGCTGTGGTCCTCTGGCCTCCTCCTTGGCTGTGTGTGGACAGTGATCTCGGGTCAGCCCCACTTTGCCAGGTGTTCTCTCTGGGGAGCTGGGTTGTGAGGGTCTCCTAGCAACTGGGAGGGGTGTGTGGGGAACTCCAGCCGGAGGGTGTCCCCTAGCCACAGCTGGCACATACAGCTGCCGCCAGCCTGCCCCGGCCCACGCTCTTGGGTTCCCTGTCGGAACCTACTCCTGAGCTCCAGGAAGCCTGCCCAGATTGTGTGAGTGCACATGCATGTGTGTGCACACGTGTGTGTGGGTGTGTGCACACATGTGAGGGTGCAGGCCCTTTGAGGCCAGGCGTGCTCCCCACCACAGGCAACTCCAACCTGGTCTACGCCATCATCCGCAAGCGCAGTGTCTTCCACCAGCTGGCCAACCTGCCCACCGACCTGCCCACCATCCACAAGGCCCTGCAGCGGCGCCGGCGCCCGCCCGAGCCCCTGTCCCGCACCGGCTCGCAGGAGGGCGCCTCCATGGAGGGCTCCCGGCCCGCGGCCCCCGCGGAGCCAGGCACTCTCAAGGCCAGCCTGGTGGCCACCCCAGGTCGGGCTCTGGCGGGGGGGAAGGGGGCTGTAGGCTGTGGGACTGCTGGGGGCCGGGCATGGGCCTGCGCAGCCCCCATCCCTGGCAAAGGGCACAGCCTGGCTGGGAAGAGGGGACGGGTGGGGAGGAGGGACTGACCGGAAGGGCGTGGGAGAGGTGGGGACGCTCCTGGGACGATGGCAGGAGGAGCCAGGTCAGAGGGGCAGGCGGTGGGGGTCCTCACTCGGCCTGTGCCCCTCACCCACCCTAGGCATCGACAAGCTGACGGAGAAGTCGCAGGTGTCAGAGGACGGCACACTGCGGTCCCTGGAGCCTGAGCCCCAGCCCAGCGCCGTGGATGGCAGCCCCGGCGAGGGGGTGGGTGACGGGGACACCCGGGGCAGCTCCTTCCTCCTTGGCCCCTGTGGCGTGGGCTGGGCCAGGGCACCTGGCCGCACTGACCGCTGTCCCGGAGGGGCCCTCACGGGCGTCTCCCTTGTTTATCAGCGTGGCGAGACCTTGGCCTTCAGCTTCTCCATCCATCATCAGCCTTATCTGGTGCCGGCCTTTACCCGGCTGCCCTGTCAGCCCCTGGCCCTAAACCTGTCACCCAGCTGGGCTGGGCTGGGCTGGACCCAGGGCCTGGGGCAAAGTGTGCTGGGATGGGCCCTTGCCCCCTCACCCCTGCAGTGGAGGTCAGTGGAGAGCCCGCACCACCGCCCGCACCCTGACCCCCTTCCCCTCCTCTCCCTCTCTGGGTTCCAGGAGCCCAGCCAGGCCTGGAGGGAGCAGCGGCGACTGTCTAGCGCGTCAGCCAGTGACCAGTGGAGCCCGACGCCAGAGTGGGTGAGGACCCTACCCTGGAGGAGCCGGGGGTCGGGGACTGGGCAGACGGCATGGAGGCGGGGCCGGGTCAGGGGGATGGGAATGTGTCCAAATCAGAGGGCCTGGGGCCACACGTGTGACCTCCTCACTGTGTGCCAGGGATCCCCGGCTGGGCTAAGTCCCAGGGGCCCATGGTGCACCCTTCAGTCTGCTGAGTGGCTCCCACTCCCAGCGCACTGCCTGGGCCGACTCTGCTGTAGGGAGGATGGACGGGGACAACGGCCTAGGTGGGGCTGCTGCCCTCCCCATTCCAGTCACTGCACATGGGCCTGCTGGCGGCCCGGCCCCCAGCTCCAGGGCCGGGACATGCGTGCGGCCTCGGGGCGCCTGTGGCCTGTCCCGAGTTCCCGGGGGACCACTCCCGCGGCCCCAGCAGCCTTGGCCTCCGCAGGTGCTGTCCTGGAAGTCCAAGCTGCCACTGCAGACCATCATGAGGCTGCTGCAGGTGCTGGTGCCCCAGGTGGAGAAGATCTGCATAGACAAGTGAGCCACAGGGCCACGGTGGGCGGGGTGGCCGCCCCGGAAGGGGATCGTGGGCCCCCCAGTGAGCACGCTGGAGTGTGCCTCTCGCCTGCAGGGGCCTGACGGACGAATCCGAGATCCTGCGGTTCCTGCAACATGGCACCCTGGTGGGGCTGCTGCCCGTGCCCCACCCCATCCTCATCCGAAAGTACCAGGCCAACTCCGGCACCGCCATGTGGTTCCGCACCTACATGTGGGGTGTCATCTACCTGAGGTGGGCCCCGCGGTGCAGGCGGCTGCCATCCCGGCGGCAGCGCTGGGGGAGGGGGGCTGGGCTCTACCCGAGGACTTGCCCTGTCCCGCTGGCTGGGGCCCTGGGATTCCTGCTGAGGTCTGGGCTGTCGAGGGTGGTGGGCTTTGTGGTCTGCTGGCTCCTCCCCATGCCCCGCGCCTGGTGACACCCACGCCCTCCGCAGGAACGTGGACCCCCCCGTCTGGTACGACACCGACGTGAAGCTGTTTGAGATCCAGCGGGTGTGAGGACAGTCTGCAGGGGCTGGGTCGGGGGTGGCCGGGGTGGGTGCCCTGGTCCCCGATGCTCCCCGAGAGTGCTGTTCTGGGGTTTGGACGGCCACCGTCAGGACGGCTGCGGGCAGAGGGGCTGAATCGGCCTCGAGGCACCCTGGGGGCTGGGGACCGTGGCGACCGGCTCCAGCCCCTTCCCCACATCGACTCCCAGGACTCCCGTCTCCAGGGCTATAGGACCCACCCAGGGGTCCCCTCTCAAGACCTATGGGGGCTCCTATGTCTGTGCCCCTGTGCTGCCCACCCCAGAGGCCACTGTGCCCTAGTGGGGCTGAGCAGGACGGGCCCTGGGCAGGGGAGGGGCACTTCCCAGTCTGAAGCTGCCCGTGCCAGATGTGCTGTCTGCTCGCACCCAGCAGGCGGAGAACCCAGTGTGGCCGGCTGCTCACTGGGGACCCGGGGGGACTCCGTGTGATGGAGGGGCTTGGAGGGCAGCATGGAGGGTCCCCTGTTTTCTCCTGGGTCCGTGGGTGTAGCCTGGCTCCTTATCCAGGGAACTGGGTTGGGGAACAGCTGTCCAGTCGGTCATGGCTGCTCCCTGCCTTGCTGGGGGGTCGGGCACCCTCCGTGCTCCCTGGCTCCGGCCTCAGGGGCCCCCTCCACTTTGTGTCAGTGCAATCTTTGCTCCGTACAATCGGTCCCTTTAACAATAAAACCTCCCTCTCCACGCTGTCTCCATGCTGCATGGGGAGAGCACCCCACAGCCAGGATCCCCAGGGCTCCCAGTGCAAGGGCCAGCATTGGTCATTTTCTAGGGTGGGAGAGCAGGTGGGACCCCTCCCCTAGGGTTTGGGCCTCTGGGCTTTGGGCACTTAGAGAAAGGCCCACTCAGGAGATACTGAGGAGCCTCAGCCCCCTGCATGGCCCCCAGGGTATCTGCTGCCTGGGGCAGCCACCGAGCAGCGTGGGGGACCCTGGGGAGTGTCCCTGTGCCTGCCAGGGCCTCGCTTCCTGGGCGAGGGCCCGGAGGGGGGCAGGCCCTCACCTGTAGGGCCAGGGCGGCCAGAGCTGGCTGTTAGCACGGGGCTCAGAGAGAAGGATGGGCTGTCACTGTGTCGCCTCCTGCTCCCCTTCCTGCCCCCCCACAGCTCCAAGGATCAGGCCAGCTTGGGGACGGGTCAGCCAGAGGCCCTAGGCCCCATGGGGAGCCAGCTGCAGATGCTCATGGGGCTCTGTCCTAGGGAGAGGGGGCCAGCGCGGGTTGGGTGGGGGACAGCCAAGCCCCATCTCTCCCACTTGCTCCCATGCACTGGGCAAGGACAGGGCTGGGGTAGACCCCTCCTGGCCGAGGATCACGGCTGTCCCAGCCCCACAGCCCTGCCCAGAGGGACTTCTTCCCACCAGGCTCGGAGTGGCAGTTCTGTCCCTGGGAACAAACAGGAAGCCTGAATGTAATTGATCAAACAAACAGGATTTATGGCAGCAGGGGAGAGCTGTTGAACCCTGCCTGGCAGCTAATTAATGAGGTCGTTAGGAGACAGGTGTGTGTGGGGGCGGGGCTGCCTGCTGAACTGAGCTGGGAGGAGCTGCCAGCCAGAGGCCCACCCCTCAGTCCTGCTGGCAGGGAGGAGCGCCCCTCTCCCAACTCCCCAGTCTCAGGCATTTGCTTCTGGTGGCCTAAGAGAGGAGCTGGAGGGGGACACTGCTAGCCTCCTGGGGTGTTCCCCTGGTGGTTAAGGCAGGGGCCAGGCCTGCATGTGGGCATCAGATCCTGCGTCCAGTCCCCAGACCGGGCTGTAGGCAGTGCCCGCCCCTGGGGGGAGTGGGAGGAGGCGCTGGGAGCCCCGGGCTGGTCTCGGCAGCTGTTGGAATGGAGCGTCTGTGCTGTCTTCCCCCAGCACCGAGCCCCTCGGGGTTCTGCTGCCTCAGGCCCCCAGGTAGACCTCCACCAGCCCCCCCACAGAGTGCATCCGGTAGAAGACCCCCAGGGGCAGGCCCAGGTTGACGATGGTGAACCACGTCCGGTAGCCATAGAATTCTTTTTCCAGCCCGTTCTCGAACTCGGGGTGGACACCAAATGCCGGCATCACCCACAGCTGTGGGGAGGGGCGGAGCGTGAGTGGGGCAGGAGCCCTCCCCACCCCCACCGAGCCAGGCCCTCAGCTCAGGTGGCCAGGACCTGTGCTCCCTCTGGCGCCGCCCCCACCCATCATTACCCACCCACCTGGTTTCAGAGCAAGCTCCTCTCCCCACCCCCACCTGGCCCCATAGCGCAGAAGACCTAGGGCTCCTCCTGGCTTTGCCTGGGGCCAGTCTGACCTGCATGGCTCCTGAGACCCCAGGCTGCTGCCCACACAGTGCCTGCAGGAAGTCCCCGTGTTTCTGCTCATTGCAAACCCCCGCCCCAGCTCCCAGCCCCTGTCCAAAGTCTACCCCTTCCGCGAGGTCCAGACCAAAGTCCCTGAAGCCTTCCTTGGCCCTTTGGGCCCACGCTTCCTCCCCCGAGCTCCTAATGTGACTTGTTTTCTGGCTAGACCGGGGCTAGACGGCGTTTGCAGCGGGCTGGGGATTTGGGGTCCGACAAGCCCTCGGTTGTCCCGGCAATGCCACTCACAGGTTAGGGGACGTGCAGGTCACACAGCCCAAGCCTCAGCCCACGTTCCTCAGCTGTCCAATAGCGACAGCGACAGTGCCCACTGCCCCGGGTCCCTCTGATGGCTCCAGGGGTGGTGATGCCGCCTGGAGAGGTGGTCCCAGGTTTTAGCGTCTGTCATCGCCAACATCTTCCACTAGGGGCTCCTGCTATCTCTTCCTTTGGCTGAATTCCACTGAGGAGAAACTCAGTGGTCCTTCTCTAACCGGTTCCCTGGTTTAGGATTGCCGGAAGGGGCGCCTTGGCTCTGTGCTTGGCATGGTCGCGCCAGGCAGCCTGCGGGGAGCTGGGGGGGGGATGGGGGACACTCCCTGTTCTCAAGCAGCATCCCGCTCTCTAGAAAGCCACACGTGACCTTGATCCAGCCCTTCCTGCGCGAGGCAGTCTGGAGGCCCCTGGCCAGCACCAGTGCACACGCGTCCCCAGTCACTCACCGTGATATTGCACAGGATGAGAAAGAGGGAGATCTCTTTGAGCGCCCTCCGCTTCCAGTTGAGGTGGCTGTAGGAGTGGATGTAGGCCAGTGAGGCTCGGTGCAGGTCCTGGCTCAGCGACAGCAGGGAGCCCCTCCGGGGAGGCTCCGCCCCCTGCTTCTCAGCCAGGCCCGTGGGAGCCACCTCCCAGATGGGGCGCCGGTGCAGGCCCTCGATGATGAAGAGGTTCTGGGTGATGTGCTGCAGGATGAGAAGCAGCGAGTAGGCCAGGATGAGCCGGTTGAGCAGCTGGTGGGGGTCCGTGGCCACGATGGCCACGATGGAGAAGTAGGAGATGCCCATCTGGCCCAGCGCGGCGCCCATCAGCAGCACCACGTCCAGGCTGCGCGTGGGGTTCTTGAGCGTGTCCAGCTCCCGCTGCTCCAGCCCGTGGATGGCCGTGCCCGCCAGGCACGCCAGGCTCATGGCGGGCAGCACGGCCGCGTAGTAGGCGTAATAGAGGGTGAAGTACTGGCGGGCCATGGCGGGGCCGCTGGCCTCGATCTGGAAGACCACGAAGATGCTTACTCCGGCCACCAGGGCCAGCAGGCCCAGCAGCGGCCCGAAGATGGCCCCGTGCAGGCGGAAGGAGGGGGCGCCGGGGTGGGCGCCCGGGTGGGATGCCAGGCGGCGGCCTACATTCTTCCACATGACGTAGAGCACGGCGCAGCAGATGAGGCAGCACTCGGTGCCGAAGGGGTACAGCATCAGGTAGCCCTTCCGGAAGACCTCGCACACCGTGGCGTTCACACAGAGACACACGCTCGTCTCATTGCCTGGGAGGGGCAGGGCGGGTGGGGGAGGGGACGGACACTCAGGTGGGCCCTGCTCTGCGGCACCCAGCCAGCTGCTCATTTTACAGCTGTGGAAACCGAGGCCCAACCACAGAGACTGGGAATCACACAACATCATCCCTATACGGAGGCTCAAACATTCAGCCATGGGGGCCTGGTGATGTGGCGCAGTGGGTTAAGCTGCCGCCTGCAATGCTGAGCACCCATTCAATCCCAGCTGCTCTGCTTCCGATCCAGCTCCCTGCTAACGGCCTGGGAAAGCAGTGGAGGATGGCCCAAGTGCTTGGGCCCCTGCAACCCATGTGGGAGACCCGGATGGAGCTCCTGGCTCCTGGCTTTGGCCTGGCCCAGTCCTCGCTGTTGTGGCCATTTGGGGAATGAACCAATGGATGGGAGATCAATCTCTCTCCCTCAACTCTGCCTTTCAAACAAATAAGTCTTCAAAAAAAATTGGGGTGCCCAGCTTACATAAGGCCCTTAAACGTGCCAAATGTCACCTCCACAAGCTGCCCACTGGCACCAGGGCAGAGCTGGGTTATGACGGTGGGGGACGTGGCTGCTGCACCTGCAGCTGTAGGAGCGATCAGAGGGCAGCGCCTCCGACCTGGGAGGTGCCTTCAAGGCCCACAGTGCCACCTGGGAGGTGCCAGTGCCACAAATCTAACCTGGATCAACGCTTTCAATTCCTGGGGACGGGGCAGGGGCGTGGGGGACAGAAACCACTGCCGAGAGACAACCGATGCGTCGCAGTGTCGTTAGGAAGAGACACAAGAGATCCACCGAGTGCACAGCGTGTTTGGACAAGTGAACGGCTGTTTTACAACCATGCTGGGCAGAGCGGGATTCGGGCTGATAGAAAAGCCGGGGTCACGTTAAGGGATTGTGTTAGCAATTATGGTAACGCCGTGGTAACATAAGACAATGATTTATTTTTATTTGAAAGGCAGAGTGACAGAGGCAGAGAGAGAGAGAGAGAGGGGTCTTCCATCTGCTGGTTCACTCCCCAAGCAGCTAGGGGTAGGCCAGGCTGAGCCGGCAAGCCCTGCCTCCCTGGTGCATCGGCAGGAAGCTGGATCCGAAGCTCAGCGGACCAGGACTTGACCCCGGCACTCTGTCTGCTATGGGCTGTGGAAGCCCCAGGTGGCGGCTCAACTCACCGCACCACCATTTCCGCCCCAGTGGGCTTATTTTTAAAGAGACGCAAACCGAAATGTTTTGACGTGAATTGCCTTCATTCCCGTAATTTAAGTACTTCAGAAAAAAATAACACGAAAATGAGGCAAATGCTAGTAGCTATCACAGGTAGATCATGGGCATATCCTGGTCTTCAGCTGTGCACTCTGAATGCTTCGCTAAGCCTCTCCGTGACAGGGCGGGTGTCCAGCTAGTGGTTAACACATGGTCAGGGCGCCCACATCGACATCAGACACCTGGGTCCACGCCCAGCTCTGGCTCCCGACTGCAGCTTCCTGCTCGGGCAAACTCTGGGAGGCCGCGGGTGGGGGCTCAGGTGGCTGGGTTCCTGCTACCCGTGTGGGATTGTGTTCCCAGCTCCTGGCTTGAACCAGCGGATAAATAGGATTGCTCACTCTCGCGCTCTCTCTCTCTCTCTCTCTCTCTTCCTCTCCCTCACTCCCTCTCAAAAAAAAAAAAAAAATCCATGATGTCACTCGACACAAATTCTCTCCGCATGGCTTTTCTGAGAAACGTCGGTGGAGCATGAAGAACGCTAGAGTGGCCGCTCGCTGTGATTTATGCCATGGGTGTGAGAGTGCGTGACCGTGCCGGGAGACTCTGGCTGCACGCAGGTCAGGTCGGCGCCACCCCCGGGGGCAGGGCAGGGCAGGGGTGTGGGCAGCAGGATTCCCATTGCACCTAGGGGCTGTGGCCTCCAAGGGGTGGGCTGTGTGTGGGGGGCTGGGCATAGGCAATGTGGGGAGCCCGTTCTCACCAGAAGCCTGGCCCCCCTCAGTCTAGGCGCTGAAACTCCCACTGCGAAAACTCCTGTGAGCCCCGAAGGTTTCTCAGCTTCTTGCAAGGAACCCGCAAACAGCACGGGCGAGGGGCGCCCCTGCCCGGCTCATCGGGGGCTGCTGGGCCAGGACCAGTGCAGCACGCCAGCACCCAGTGGCCCGGGACGGCTTAGAGTTCGCTCTCAACTCTGTGACTCCCCGAGCCTCATCTGTTTGAGGGAGTGTCATTGTGTGTGCGTGAGTGTGAGTGTGTGTGTGTCTATGTATGTGTGTGTATGTGAATGTGCATATGTATGTGTGTATGTGTGTCTATGTATGTGTATGTGTGTGTCTATGTATGTGTGCATATGTGTGTGTGGATGTGTATATGTATGTGCGTGAGTGTGTATGTGTGTGAGTATGTATACATATGTGTGAGTGTGCATACGTATGTGTATGGACGTGTGTGTCTCTATGTGTGCATATATGTGTATGAGTGTGTGTATGTATGTGTGTGAGTGTATGTGTGTATGTATGTGTGTGAGTGTGCATATGTATGTGTATGAGTGTGTGACTGTGTATAGTGTGTGTCTATGTATGCATATGAGAGTGTGTATATACGTGTGTGACTGTGTATACATGTATGTGTGTCTATGTATGTTTATGAGTATGTGTGTACATACGTGTGAGTGTGCATACACATGTGTATGAATGTGTGAGTATGTGTGTGTCTATGTATGTGTATGAGTGTGTGTGTGTGTGTCTATCGGTGTGACTGTGTATAGTTGTGTGTATGTATGTGTGTCTATGTGTGTGTATGTATATGTATGAGTGTGTGTCTGTGTGACTGTGTATACATGTGTGTGTCTATATATGTGTGTGGGTGTGTGTAAGTGTACCTGTGTATGACTGTATACGAATGTGTGTGTATGTATGTGTGTGTGTGTCTATGTGTGTGACTGTGTATACTTGTGTGTGTCTATGTATGTGTGTATGTATGTGTGTATGAGTGTGTGTGTCTATGTGTGTGACTGTGTATAGTTGTGTGTGTATGTGTCTATGTATGTGTGTATGTATGTGTATGAGTGTGTGTGTTTGTGTGTGACTGTGTAGTTGTGTGTGTATGTATGTGTCTGTGTATGAGTGTGTGTGTGTCTATGTGTGTGACTGTGTATACTTGTGTGTGTATGTATGTGTATGAGTGTGTGTGTCTATGTGTGTGACTGTGTATACTTGTGTGTGTATGTATGTGTGTGTCTATGTGTGTGTGTGAGTGTGTGTGTTCAGGGGAGGAGGTCTGCTCTCCCGTCTGTACCTGTGTGTTCTTCCATGAGGGCGTTGAGCTCGGCCTCAATCTCGCGGTGCATGGAGTCGTTGGTCACAGCCAGAATCCACAGCAGCAGGTTGGTGGCCAGGGTCAGCATCAGGCCACACCTGCGGGAAGGGCAACACCCGCTCACATACCTGGCACAGCTCTGCGGCTGCTCAGTCAGCGCCGTGGACGGCTGTGGGGGCGGCCACTCACTCCCAGGGCCGAGGCTGATCGGGCATTAGGACTCCCTGAGAGGCAGCCCTGGGGTCTCTGGGGGACCCATCCCAGACCCACTCACAGCCCCAGGACCTCCATGTCCAGAGACGGGAGACAGAGAGCCCTGGGAGGGCTTGGAGGGGCTCAGAGTGGGGCTGTCTTACCTGGTGAAGTTGGTCTGCACCTGAACACAGTCCTTGCAATGTTTCCAGAGCACCCAGGTCTGAAAGAGACAGCGCCTTGAGCCCTGGGGTTGGGGCTTGGGTGGGAGTGGGATGCGTGCCTGGCTGCCCACGAGTGTTTACGGTGGGAGGCCAGCGCAGAAGGCAGCGTGGGAGCCTCGGCCCTCACATCTCCCGGCTGTGCTATGAGCAGCCTGCAGCGAGGTATCTGGGCTCTGGGCAGGATCCAAGTGCCCGCTGCTTTGTTGATGCAAGAGCTGTTTAGAATCCTTGCATCGTGTCCTCATGTTATGCACTGTTCATGACCGTGTTGAAGCTCTCGTGGTAATGGTAGCTATTCTTACGTCTGTGCCGCAGAGACACACGGGAGCCTAGCTGCTGGCACCGGGGGGCCATGTGGGTGTGGGCACGAGGAACGGGACATTCGCTTAGGCACCGGGGCACGTCTATACCCTGGGCAGTGTGGATTCCCTCCCGCTGCTGTCCCCGGGGGCTGGGGTGGGGCGTGCTCGCGGCGTGGGTGCCAGGGGCACGGGGAGGCCGTCACCTGCACGCCCATGAAGACGATCTCGATCACGGGGAAGATGACCTCCAGCTGTGACTTGCAGTGGCTGTGGCTCACGTAGTAGCCCACTTGGAAGACGTTGAGGCAGACGGTACAGCTGCCGAACAGCACCAGGGAGCCTGGCGGGGCCAGGCGGGCATTGGCGTCTCCCCGGCCCCGTCTCCTCCGCCCCAGCCCTTCTCCATCCCCCCAGCCCCCAACACTCACCCCGTACCCAGATGGGGCCAGCGTGAGGGTCCCGGTAGAGCACGGCGTGAGGCCGGCGGGTGGTGCCCACCGTGTAATAGAGCAGCCAGAGCAGAGAGAGGGCCTTGAGGGCCGCCAGCAGGATCCACACGTCGCCCAGCGTGATGGCCACGCTGTTGGAGATCATGCTGCAGATGAAGGCCCCGCCCAGGAACACCACGTTGAGGGCCAGGAGCCCCGAGAAGAGCTGTCCGGCTTTCTGGGCCAGCCGGTCCCGCCGCAGTAGCAGTGACAGATACAGCACCAGCCAGGACTTCAGCCGAGTGGAGTCTGGGGCCTCTGGCTGCTCAACCCGCGTGTCCACTCCAGGCTCCCGAGCTTCGGGAAGGGGCATGGGCAGAGCCTCCGCAGCAGGGACTGGAGATGGAGACAGGGTGCTGGGTTGGCTGCCAGGCTAACCTGGGTTCAATTCCACTCCTGCTCCTAACTGCTGTGTGGCCCAGGGCAAGTGTCCCAACCTCTCTGGTTGGGGCATTAGAAATCACAGCAGCTGCGCCACAGAGACCGGGAGATACTGAAACTCTTTATTCTCCAAATAAACATAACAGATTGTGTCCTCTGGCTAGAGGCCCCCCTTCAGTGGGGTCACCCCAATTCCTGACGCAGTGCCTGATCCTACGCTGGGACATTAGTCTCAAGGGAGCCAGGCATATGTGCGGAGTGCCTAGCAGCAGGCAGTTGTCACCCCGGGCGGCTCGCGCCCTGCTGACTTCCGGGCGAGGACACAGGTGTGGGGAAGGAGCCAGAAGCTGAGTCTGAGCTCCGGGGTGATGATGCTGAGAGCGGAAGCGACTCTGTTACAGTGTATCTGTTACAGTGTATTTGAGTGGCGCAAAGCTGCTTCTAAAGTGCCCAGCTGATCCCCAGCAGGTTCCCAGGAGGGATTTCTCCCGGCAGGTGCTGAGATTGGGAGCGGTACCCTTTCTGTTAGCTTCAATGATGTTGTTTAAAAAAAATTAACTAATTAACATATTACTTATGTAATTATATTTAATTTTTAAGCACATTGACATTTAGTGGAAAAGTTCTGGGGTTGATTGGCAATGTCCCTCCCCCATGTGGCTCAGGCCACACTCTCGCCCTATGGGGTGTCCATCTCGCTTTAGCTCCGCCCAGCCCGGCCCACACCCCGCCCTCCACCCCTCTGTCTCTTGGCCGGCTCCAGCTGTTCTTCAGGATGCAACAGAGACCACACTTCCTCTAAGTGTTCTCCCCCAGGCCCAAGGCAGCGAGCCAGGGGCCCTCTCCCTGCACCCCAGCCAGTTGCCAGCGTGCTTTGCTGTCTCTCCCTTTAGACCCCCAGCTCCAGGGACTTCAGATTGTCCCTCTCTGTGGCCACCAGAAGACCCTGCCACGCTGGACCCTGAGATCCAGCCTCTGCAGGCCCCCCGCTTGACCATGTGCACCTGCACAGTGGTTCTACCTGGCACGTTCTCTGGGGCAGGTGGAGTAACACAACCCAGTCTCTCTCCAAGACTGGATGGCGTCCTCCCCTTTCCCAGCCCGCCCTGGCATCCTTGCCCAAGTTCTGCTCCCTTCCTGTTCAGCTCCAGGCACGCGTCTCCCACTCCCATCCCCCAGGCCTAACCCCAGGCTCCTCATTCCTCCTGTGGGCTCCCGGGTCCTGCCAGCCCTCCTGGAACTGGCTGTTCCTTCTGCCTCACCCCCAGCCTCCACCAGAGCCTTCACCACCCTTTCCACCCCCTCTGCCCCCGCCTGCTGGTGGCCACTTTCCTGGGCCTCTCCCCTCCGCCCAGCGTGGGTGTGCGCTGTCTGGCTTGTCGTGGGTGTGGCTGGCTCGCCAAGGCCAGCACCACCTTCAGGACAGAGACCTGGTCCTGCTTAACTCTGATGGCCACCAAAGCTACCACGGACGTGACACTTACCCAGGGTCTGCCCACAGACTGGCCAGTGCTGGGGCGTTTCAGCACCAGGGCTGTGGACAGAGACCCTTCCTGTTTAACCCTTTCCATCCCTGGGGCAGGTGGAGCGCCTCTGTTTTCCTCCCAGCTCCCCCGCCCAGGTTGTGCAAGGCCAAGGCTCCCAGGGACGCCTCCTTGTTCCTCTTCTGCCAATCCTGGCTGCTCCACCTTGGCTTTCCCAGAACCCACCCCTGCCCTAGTGAGTGGCTGAGCGCCCAGATCCCACCGCTTTCTACCTCTGTGGTCATGGACAAGCTACTTAGACTCCAGGTGCCTCAGTGTTCTCATCCGTAAAATGGATCTGCAGCTGTGGAACAGGAGCCCCCGTTCTGTAACAGGGCACTGCTATTAATTTCTTGAATGAATAGAAGATGGAATGAATGCATAGTACCTCTTTGTCAGACTAAATCATTTAATACACGCCAGACTCTTAGAGTGCCGCCCGGCACACGGGAAGCTCTGTTAGCTAATCGCGCGTTTTCTTCCAGTTCTTTGGAGGGCCTGGAGTCGCTGGTGGAGTCAGGTTTCTGGGGGACTTCAGGGGCCCCTTTGGCTCCGCCTGCCGGCCTGGGGAGTTCAGCCTAGAGGTACACGGTTCTTGGTCCTCTCCCTCCAGAGTCCTGTCACCCTCAATATTCCCGTCTCCCACCCTGCAACCCTGCGGCAGCCCCCAGCAGAGCTGTCAAATTCGGTTCCCATGCGGCGGGTGGGGGGCATGTGGGGGTCACGGGAAGAGAATGAGGGCGAGCCCCCCCCCCAGAGGAGTCCGCCCCCGGCACGCCCTCGGCGAGACGCCAGGGCCAAGGGAGGGCCCGGACACCAAACTGGTTTGCGGGCTAGAGGCGGGCGCTGCCGCGGAGCAGTCGGGGCGCAGTGGGCTGCTGAGCCCGGACTCGGGTCGGGATCTCCTGCAGAGGCACCCGAGGAGCGGGGCTGGGAGCCTGGGCGGGGAGCGCACCCCAGCCCCTCGAGGCTTCAGGCAGCTGTCCGGGCTTTGGCCCCTTCCTGGCCCCAGCGCTCCCTCTCGGCTTTGTGGAGCCGGCGGGGACCGGGCGCGCCCTGCTGACCTCTGCGGGCGGAAGGGAGATGCGGTGAGAAGCCTGGTTGGGGTGAGGGGCGCACAGGGCCCCGCGCCCAACGTGGAAAGGAGCCGGCCCTCTGCCCGGGTCACTCTGGCTCCCGTCCCGAGCTGGATGCCGGAGGGTGGGTTCCCCGGAAAGGCAGAGCCAGCAGTCCGCGGGCGCCCCTGCTCGGCGCCAGGGACCTTACCTGAGGCCTGGGCAGTCATCGCCACCGGCTTGCCCCAGGCTGCGGGCGCAGCGCCTACCGTGCGTCCAGGGGAGACTCGGGTGCCCGGACCGACCGACGGCCCCGTGCGACTGCGCAGCCTCCGCTCGGGCTCCCCTGCCCATCGATTTTTCTGTTGACTTTGGGAATCTTATTAATCCCTCGTTAATTACTGTGCCGGGGGCCGGGACGGCCAATGGCGAGGTCGCCGGGCGGGTGGGCGGGGCCGGAGGCGGGGCAGGCGCTGGGCCACGGCGGGCCGCCGGGCCCTGCGCTCCAGCCGGCCCTGCTTCGCCCTGGCCCTCGGGGTGCGATGTCGTCGGCCCTCAGTACAGAGCCTGCTAGTCCAGGTCACACTGTCCCCTGGAGGCCAGGCTGGGGATGGACGCCCTGAGCGCCTGGTCTGGGCCGCCTCTTCCTGTCCCCTGCCTAGCAGCCCACAGGGATACGGCCTCGAAGGACCCCTTGCTGTCTCTTAGAGCAAAGGTGGACTTGGGGGAGGAAGAGACGGGGCCAGCGCCCACTCTGATAAGGCAGGAGGCAGCCCCCCGGGGCCTGGAGACCCGCCCAGCCCATCTTGAGGACAAGGTCCAGGCAGGATTTCCTTTGCTCGCCGTGCGACTGCTACCAGCTGTCCCCAGAGTGCCATCTGCTCCCACCCCAGGGGCCGCCGAGCGCCTCCCCTGCCAGGACTCCGGCTGCCACCGGCTCCTCCTCGTCCCGATTGCCTCCTTCCCGCCCTGCAACCTTCCCGGGCCGGCCCTCGTGAGCACTTCCCTGCACCTGTGGGCCCTGGGGGAGGCCCAGGCGCGGGAGGTCTGAGTCTCCCACATCCTGTGCAGCTCGAGCTGCCCCCTGCGTGTCTGTGCCCTCGGCGTGGGTTCCTGCAATCCGTAACTTGAAGGAGGAAGGAATTAGCCACCCGGGAAGCAAGGCTCCGGCTCTCTGTAGCTGTGTGACCTTTCCCAGGTCGCTGCCTCTCCAGGCTTCTGCCTCCTTCTTTGTGAAATGTGGACAATGGACTAGGCCGGCCCCGCCCACCTCTCGTGTCATGGAATAAATTACGAGTACACGTGTGTGTCACCTGGAGATAAAGGGGAAGGGAAGGTGGCGGTCTGGAAGCTCCCAGCCTCGCCCAGCCTCCGAGTTACCCACTTTTTTTCTGGCCTACAATTTGAACTTGGCTCAACCACTGAGAATCTCCAGGAGGTACTTCCGGCTCTGACCCCCAAGATCCTCTTCTGTGGGCATCTCAGAAGACAAGACGTGGGGGTCAGGGGGTGAATCGCAGGTTTATTGGTGCCCAGCTCCAGGCACAGCGCACTGCCCAGGTCACAAGGCTAGGATGAGGGATAGAGCCCCAGCCGGCACCCCCAGCCCTCGCCTCTCCCAGGACAGCAGCAGGAGTCACCTCACCACGCTGGGGCGTCTGGACAAGTCTTGATTGTAATTTAAAAACTCATCCTGGAAAAAAAAAATAACTTTGGTGCAAATTCCACTGCGAGCCAGTAGGGGCTGGGTGGCGCTGTGGTTCCGGGACTGCCAGCCTGGGGTCCCTCCTGGAGCCCAGCAGCCGGCGAGGTTCCGCCAAGGGCTTCAGGACAGCACGTAAACCTCCAGCAGGCTGGAGACGGCGTGCATGCGGTAGAAGATGCCGAAAGGCAGGCAGATGTTGACGATGGCTGCCCAGAGCGAGTAGCCATAGAAGTCCACTTCCACCGTGTTGCTGAAGTGAGGGCGTGCCCCGAAGGCCGGCATGATCCACAGCTGTGCGGAGAAGGAGGGGGAAGGCGTCAGGCCCGGCCGGGGATGGCCCCGGGGGTCACTTCCGCAGGCCTTGTAGGTGGGAATCCCAGCCTCGCGGTTCTGTGGGCAGCACGTGGGGGCCTCCAGCATCTTGAACAGGTTCCTCACTGTGTCCTCAGCTGAACTTGCCCACTGCTTGCTAGGGATCCCTCCCCCCCACCCCGTGGTCGCCTCTCCCACCGGCCCTCTCAGCTGACCCACTTGTGGGATGGAAGTTTCTACAGATGGTGGAAAAATGAGGTGCAAACGGCCAATTGGCAGCTGAAGAGCTGTGCGCCCAGGGGTGCTGGCGGTGGGGCCAGCAGGGCCCTGCCCACGTCTGGCAGGAGGCTGAAGATGAAATCCTGCTTTATCTCCAACTGTGGGCTCACAAGATTCAGCTGTGGGGTTAGGAGGCAGTGCGTTAAGGCTTCTAGGCTGGCCTCTCCCCTTCCCTAGCCCCAGGCCACTGTGTCTCTGGGCACACAGCCCCGGCTGGAGCCTGCTTCTGCCCTGTTGGAGGTGAGTGAGGCTCAGCTGCCCGGAGCAGGAGCAGCCTCCGGCCAGCTGGCCTGCGCAGGGCCTGGCGCCAAAGCTGGCCCAAGCCACGATGGGGTTTTGAGCCTCAATGCCTCTGGTAAGGCCGGAGCTTGGTGGCCACACCTTTTGTTTTTTAATTAAAGAAATGGACTTTGCTGGGAGGTTCCTCCCCGGGGTCACGGCACTTGTATGGGGTGACCTGTCGGTTGGTCACAGGGGCCACTGGTGTATTGAGAAGGGAAGTCTATGGGGAGGGGGCACCCTGGGGCTGTTCCTCTGTGTCGGGGACCCTCAGCCTGTGTTTCCTGGGGGTGATGTCTGAAAGGGCTGTTCTCAGTGTTTCTCTCCTCGGGGTGCCCGGCCTTCCCTCGGCATCTGCACACACCCGAATCCACAGGTGCTGGAGTCCCTCTACACAACGGCGTGGGAGACGACAAATCACCGCCAGATACCGCCTACGCCAGACACGCAACGTCCACAGCTGTGCTGACGGTTTGGGGAGTAACGCTAAGCTACGGAGCCTGTCTGTGTGCAGCAGAGACGCGCAGATCTCTGTCCGGATCTTTCCCTTCCCAGGTTGGTTGAACCCGGGAACCTGCCTCCCCACCTGGGCACATGTTCCCTGCTGTGGGTCATTTCTGCACTGGGGCGCCTCCACGTTGGGTTGCAGCCACGCTAGGAATGTTTCGCTGCTGGGGGGCTTTCTGCCTTGGGGGTGTTCCCTACAGAGTGCGATTCCGATTGGGCGAATTGCCTTGCTCCTAGCAGTGGGCTTTGTGGAGTCCCTGGGGAGGGGGCTGCTGTTGTAGCCTCTACCCCCCCACCCCCCGCCCCAACAGGCCACTGCTCTCTGCCAACAGATCCTCACACTTAGGCTGCTCCCTGCTACTTCCTGACGCTGCTCCAATTATTCTGAGCAGGCAGGTCACAAGTTCCCAGGAGCAGTCACACCTCCCACCTGGGGGTGAGGGCCCCCCCAGCAGCACTCAGCTCCCTCTCACCTCCTCCCAGCCCCCATGCCAGCATGCCCTGGGACCCCTCCAGCTCCACTGGCTGTGTAGAAGCTAGAAGACTGGGATTTCATTCTCTCTGTGTGCCCTGGGATGCTGCTAGCCCGCCGGCCCTCTCTGAACCTGCTCCTTGGAGAGCCCAGTGGGTAAGACAGAGACGGCTAAGCAAGCCCACGCCCGTCCCTCCACGGGCTACTCACAATGACATTGCAGAGCAGGAGAAACAGGGAAATGTCTTTGAGGCACCGGCGTCTCCAGTGGCCCCTGGGAGCCAAGATGACAGCCACTGCTTCTGGAGGGCCCGCTGGGCTGGGGCTGGCCGGGCTGGGGGTGGGTGGGCAGCCAGGCAAAGTGTGCAGAGCATCCAGGTTGGCAAAGGTGAGACCTTGGCAGGGCTCTTTGGGGGGTGCATGGGGGGGCTCAGCCCCGGGCGGTCCTCGGTGCAGGCTCTCGATGATGAACACGTTCTGGAAGGTGTGCTGGGTGATCATGAGCAGGGCGTGGGCCAGGTTGAGCCCCGCCAGCAGGTCCCGGGGGGTGCCCACCACCACGGCCACGATCGAGTAGTAGGAGATGGCATACTGGCCCAGGGCAGCCCCCATCAGCAGGGCTACGTCCAGCGTGCGGGTGGGGTTCTTGTGGTGGTCCATGGCGCGCCGGTCGAAACGGTAGATGACCGAGCCGCTCAGGCTGACCAGGGTCATGAGCCCCAGGCAGACGATGTTGAAGCTGTAGTAGGTGACCAGGGCCTGCTGGGTGCGGCCCCCCTCCCCGCTCACCTGGACCTCATAGATGATGAAGACGGCCAGCCCCACCACAAAGAGCAGCAGGCCCAGGATCGGGCCGGCGAAGAAGGTTTCCCGGAAGAGACTGGCCCGGGAGGGGCCGTGGCCGTGGCCGTGGCCTTGGGGGGCGGCCAGCAGCCTGCCCACGTTCTTCCACATGACGTAGAGCATGGTGGATGCGAAGAGGCTGTACTCGATGTTGAAGGGGTACAGGTAAAAATACCCTTGCTGGAAGATCTGGCAGACGGGCGTGCTGCAGGAACAGGCTGTGTCTCCCACCCGCTCCACTGTGGAGAGAGGGACACGGGGCCGGCTGCCCTCCACCCTGCGGGAGCGGCCTCGCCCCTGGCCATGACCTTTGTGTGGGCACAGCCTCTCTCTGCCACACTCGGCACTGTATCCCGAACGCCTGTGCCAGGCGTTTCTCCCACAAATGTTCAGTGAGCACCTACTATGTGCCAGAGACCACGGGAGAGACCACCACTCAACCTCAACAGCCTCTGAGCTTGAGATGCCCCCTTGCCCCGCCCTCAGCAACCCCAGCTCCTTGGGACAGATGAGACCTGGTTCTCCGAGCAGGGAGGGGGTTTCTTGGGAGCTCCTACAGTGTGCGCTTCCTCAGAGCTCTCCCCACTTCTGACCCAGCCTGGACAGCCAGCTGCTTTGGCCAGGCTGCCCTGAGACCTCTGTCGCTTGGGTTTGCACCCCCCTGAAAGGGATCTTGACTCGATGCTCCAGTGGGCTTTGAAGGCCTTTTGGGCTGGACCAGTATCTCTCTGGACCCCAGGCCTGTCCTAGCTGGCTTTTCAGATGCAGAAATGGGGGCGCGATGGGAGAAGTGACTTGCAATGGCAGAACTGGAGCAAACCAACTGATTCCCCCACCCCATGGCAGGTGTCTCTCCGGTGGGCTCCCCTTGGGAGCTGATGCTCTCCCCGCTAGCCCTGGCCCAGGCATCCTCTGTTTGCAAGGTGGCCCTGGAGCAGTCATTTGGGGTCGAGCTGTCCCATGCTTTCTGCCCCTGGCTGCTGCCACGCTGGGGGTTGTTAGGGTGTGTGTGTGTGTCCTAGGCATCCAGTCTGGCCCTGCCTAGTAGAAGGCTCCAGAAAAGTCCAGGGAGCTAGGACCTGAAAGCCACAGACCCCATTCCTCTCTACAGTAGCGTGTTGGTTAAAAGCAGAGACAAAACTGAACAACATGCTCCGTCTCTCCGGCCCTGTGACCTGGGGCAAGCTGCTCTCTGTGCGTGTAGAATGCATGCACTAACAGTCCCCGTCTCCCAGGGGGCGCTGTGGGGTCTAGCAGCGACACAGACCTCAGGGAGTCGCCACTGTGGCTGTGCTGTCCCTCCCAGACCCTCCCGCCTGACCCCACGCTTCCACCTGAGACTACTCTGCCCCCCTGCCCCTTCCCCAGCCGGGTCACCCTGGAGGCCAGGGTGCCGCATGGCGAGATGGAGACCCGGACAGTGGGGCACGGCTGGGACCCCTCCCTGCCCCTTGTTACCTACACCCAGACTTCAGAGGCACAGCCGGAGGAGGCTCCACCTTCGCCCCCGTGTCCTTGGGTTGGTGTGGGAGGCCGACTCTACAGAGCCACACAGCACCCAGCCCAGGGCCCAGTGGGGGAGAACTCACGGTCAGGGGCGAGGCGGGTATAGCTGGTGTTGCCGTGAGAGCTGCCGTAGGAGTGGGCCTGGTGCACTGATTCATCCACCACGGCTGCCATCCAGATGGCCAGGTTGGTGGTGAGTGTGAACATGAGTCCGAACCTGTGGTAGGAGCCCCACGGGGCCGGTGAGTCTTGGGCTCGTGTGGGGACCCCCGGCTCTCCTGAGAGATGGTGATGAGAAAGCAGAAAACAGTCCGGCCCCTCCCTGTGTGAACAGGGAAGCTGAGTTTGGATGCCCCCCCCCCCCCAGGAGAGGGCCACAGTGTGTCCAGGGCTCAGGATGCCCCGCTCGTGTGTGGCAAAGTGAGGGGGTCGTGGCTGGAACCCCACCCAGGCTGGAGAGCGAGCCGGGTGGACAGGGGCACACTGGGTAGACACTGAGCTGTGGCTCTCACCGGGTCAGGTCCAGGTGGACGTGGACACAGTCCTTGGCGGAGACCCAGAGGAAGTAAGTCTGCATTGGGAGAGAGAGTGAGGGTCATTACTCCGTGATGGCTGAGCTGCGGCGTTCCCGTCCGCGCCCATGCCCCGGTCAAGTTCTCTCTGCCCCAGGAGCGCGTGCCCTCACTCGCCACGTTTATTTTAGTTTTGCGAAAGGAGACCAGAGGTGTCCTCTCCATCCAGTCTCCAGCACAGCTGCACAAAGTAGTGATTCTCTGTTCTTTGAAGGTTTGCAAAATTGCACCTGTGAATCTCCCCGGTCTTGGGGGATTTGAGGGTGAGCGGAACGAAGCCCAGAAGATTCTTGACTGCCTACTTATTTGCTCCTGGGAGCAAGGCCAGCTTCAGGCTGGGGCTTGTTCGGGGCAGAAAGGGTCGGCATCCCGGGCCTGTCCTGCTGCCTTGCTGCCCGGCCAGGCATGGCCCCCGTCGGGCTGCCCAGAATCCCTGCTGTGAGGTGTTTGCATGCTCGAAGCTTCAAACCCGTAAAATGTCAAAGTCTGAAGCTACCTATACGCCGAGGCCACACCTATGTGCAGCCGTGGAAGCCCCAGGCAGCGGGGTGGGGCGGGGGGCGCCCATCATGCGGTCACTCTGGTTGTGATCCAGGGCTGGGGTCCGTTCTGGTCCCAGGCAAGACCAGTCCCGCCTCAGCTCAGTCGGAAGAGCTTGCAAAGTGCCATTGAGGCAGCCGAGAAAACCGGCCTGAACCCACGTGAAAGACCACAGTGCCGGCACTCACTCCTTCCTTCCGGTCAAGATACAGAACACGAGAGGCGAGAGACGGCTGCAGCCCCTACAGGAGCGCCTGGGGTCGCGTCCTGCTTCTCCTCCCGATTCCTGCACACTCTGGGAGGGAGCAGGTCCCGGCCCCAGTGGTTGGGCCCTTGCCACCTGCGTGGGAGACCCAGACGGCGTTCTGGGCTCCTGGCTTTGACTTGACTGAGCCCTGGCTGTTGCAGGCATTTGGGGACTGAACCAGCAGATGGAAGATCTCTGCCTCCCTTTCACATTAATAAACAATAACATTTTAAAAATAATAAGAAGTGGCCGGCGCCGTGGCTCAACAGGCTAATCCTCCGCCTTGTGGCGCCGGCACACCGGGTTCTAGTCCCGGTCGGGGTGCCGGATTCTGTCCCGGTTGCCCCTCTTCCAGGCCAGCCCTCTGCTGTGGCCCGGGAGTGCAGTGGAGGATGGCCCAAGTGCTTGGGCCCTGCACCCCATGGGAGACCAGGAAAAAGCACCTGGCACCTGGCTCCTGCCATTGGATCAGCGCGGTGCGCCGGCCGCAGCACGCCGTCCGTGGCGGCCATTGGAGGGTGAACCAACGGCAAAGGAAGACCTTTCTCTCTGTCTGTCTCTCTCACTGTCCACTCTGCCTGTCAAAAAAAAAAATAATAATAAGAAGAAGAAAAACAAGCCATGCAAAACATGGGAGCCATGGCTGAAGCCAAGGCAGAATGCCCGCAGCGGGACGCTGGCTGAGACGGGTGTCCTCAGGGGGCATCCTCAGGAGGAGGGCAGGCCAGGTTCCAGGAGAGAGGCCGGCTGTCGAGACTCACACCTCCCAGGTGGTAGCTGCTGGCGCGGCTTAGGTTGAAGGGAAGTTGCGGGGCCCAGAGGAGAAACTCACACTTGGATATTGCTTCCACTTCTACAGACTCGGCAGTCCCCACCACAGTCCCACTCCCCGGCTTAGTTAACTGCTCAGGGTGGAAGGGAGAGTAGGGCTCAGGGTGGAAGGGGGAGTGGGGCTCAGGTCTCCTGGCACTTCGCCAGTGCTGGCTCGGTCACCCTGCACGCAGGGACGCCCTCCCACCCACCTGGAGGATGACAAACACAGCCTGAATGAGTGGGTGCAGGATCTTGATGGCCGACTGGCACTCGAAGAAACTGGAGTAGTAGCCGGTCTTGAAGACGTCCATGACGAGGGTGCAGGTCCCGAACAGCACAAGCCCACCTGAGGATCAGGGGGTCAGAGGATCAGGGGGTCAGAGAGACAGGAGAGAGGGCGGGTGGAGCTGAGGAAGGGTGGGGATGCGGGTGGATCGCACGGTGGCTGAGGGATGGATGGAGTGGAGGATGGGCAGGTGGATGGAAGACCAGGGGATGACTGGGTGGGGGATGGGCAGATGGAGGGACTGAGCGATGGAGAGGGGGATGGAAGGCTGAATGCGATTGGTTGGGTGGCTGGGAGGCTGAGCATAGGACTGGGTCCCACCGAGCCCCCTCTCTTTGGGGATCCATAAAGGGGAGGGCCCTGGATGGGCACTTCGGCGCCATTCTCTGGTTCCCTGATCTCTCTCCAACTCTCCGGGCCTGACCCCTTCTCCAGTATCTGGACAGGGCACAGAGGCCCCCCCCCATCAGCACCCCCAATCCGCTCCGTCCACCGCTCCTCCAGGCCCCTTTACCCCGCTCTTCTCCATCCGTGCCCCCACGGGGACTGGGGAACTCACCACCTCTGCCCTCCCGCCCAGGGCCCCAGCCCCCGCGTCTGCCGCACCGCCGCGGGCACCTCGGAGCCAGATGGGGCCGGCGTGCGCGTCTAGGTAGGGGACGGCGCCGGGACAGCGGGCGGTGCGCAGGAGGTAGAAGAGGACCCAGAGCGAGGCCAGCAGCATCATGGTGGTGAGCAGGGCGAAGACGTCGGTGTCGTACACGGCCACCTTGTTGAAGGCGCCGCCGCTGACCAGCGTGCAGGCGAGCAGCAGCACGTTCACGGCCAGCAGCACCGAGAGCAGGCGGCCGCCCTTCTTCCACACCTCGCGGGGGCCCGCGCGCAGCGCCGGCGGGCGCTCCTTGGGGCCCGAGGCCAGCTCCTCCGACATGGCGGGGGCGACCCGAGGAGGCTCGGAGGGCTCACTGCGGGCGGAGAGAACGGGGCCCCAGGTCAGCCTCGACGGTCTCCCTCTCGCAGCGTATCCCTAGATGAGGGGGTCGCGGGGCAGGAGAGCAAGGAGCCTTCGCCGTGCCCGCTGCCCGAGTCCGACGACCCCCGCACCCTGCCCTAGCACCCACCTGGCTGCGCCGAGAGCCGGCGCTGAGCTGGGGGTCAGGGGGCGGCGAGCGTCTCCTCTGTCCCACGCCGGGCTGGACGGGCGCTTTATACCCGGGCGTGTAGGGTGATTTACAGCCGCGGGAGCTCGGCTCCATAAACCTCTCAGCTCCACTCACATGATCCATCTTTCCTCCGAGCTGAATTTAGGGAAGAGCGCGCGGGAGCCAGATAAGGCGCTAAGAGCTAACCCCCCAACCCCGCCCCGCCACCTGGGCGCGGCCCTGCACTGCGGCACCCAGAGGACACCCTGTCCCCGGCGCCCACCGCGCCCAGAGCCCTGGGAGCCGGCGCTGGAGACGCCCCGCTGCCCTCCAGCCCCGCGCCCTTGCTCCTCTGCGCTCCTCGGGTGCAGCCCGGTGGTCGGAACCCCAGCTCTCCTCGGCCTCGCTCGCGGCCCCCGAAGTTCGGGCTCGCTCTGCCCCTCCCGCACCCCACGCCCGGCTCCACCCGGTGCCGCGAAGTCCAGCTGGGCACCAAGTTCCCACGCGGCGCGCGGAGCCCGCCGCCGGCCCGCCTGCGCCCCCTGCTGGCCGGCCGCGCGGCCCGTCTCGCCGTCGGTCTCCACGCACCTGCTGGCGTCCCCCAGGAGACTGCCCCTCCGCTCCGCCCTCAGACCCCTCCCCAGTCCCGGCCCCGTTCCTTTGCCGGAGAAACCGAGAGCCGCAGCGTGGGGGCTGTCGTGAGGGCGGACCCGAACTGTCTCCAAGATGGGTCTTTTCTAGGGATGTCCCCCAGGGTGGGCACTTTGGGGAGCGACCAGGGCCTCGCGTGGGCTACGTCTGTGTGCGGAGAAGCAGGGTGTTTAGGACCCAGGGGAAGCCCGGGGCGGCTCCCTGGGCAGCGGGAGATGCCCCCTCCCCCCGCGGGGTGAGCGGCTCAGATGTCCCCGTAGCTGAGGCGCTGGCGCTCCGCACCCTCCACCTGCGGCAGCGGGGGCTGGCGCCCCGGCCCCGGCCCGGCCCCCTCCCCCAACCCCATGCCTCAGCCCTAACCCCTCCGCCCTCCCCTGCGGAGGGCATTTCCCCGTGCCCCAGGCCCCCTGCCCGCCCTGTCCACGTCGGGCGCCATGAACGATCAGTACCACCGGGCGGCCCGGGACGGCTACCTGGAGCTCCTCAAGGAGGCCACTCGGAAGGAGTTGAATGCCCCGGACGAGGATGGCATGACCCCCACCCTCTGGGCTGCCTACCACGGCAACCTGGAGTCGCTGCGTCTCATCGTGAGCCGTGGGTGAGTCCAAAGCCCCGACGCCGGCCCCTCCCCCTCTGAGCTGCCCCTTCCCCCAGGAGCAGACCCTGCGGGGGGACCTTGAAGCCTGGCATGGGGGGGGCATATGGAGGGAGACACAGGTGTGGCACTTGAGGCTTGTGAACAGGCGTGGAGCTGGGGGGGTCTGGGATTTGGGGTCCGGTGTTGGGGGGTTCCGCAGGGTGAGGGGCAGGGAGAGTCATCTCCTGGGTGGGGGCCACCTAGAAATGAGAGTCAGGGGTGTAGGGAGAGCCGAAGAGAAGGCTGAGACCTCTCCGAGACCCCACAGATGGGGGCCAGGAGGGCAGGGGTCTTGGCTGCCCACAGACCCACAGAGCTGTCCCAGCGGCTCCCATACCCCCCTGCAGGCCGGGTCTCACACAGCTGCCCCTCTCCCTGCTCATTCCTGGGATTTATGGGCACTGGCCGCAGGGCCAAATGTCACTGGTTCAGCCATCCCATGGACTCCCTCGGCACCCTGCTCCCTGCAGTGGGGCGGCTGGCTGGGCTCAGCCTGGTGGGGCTTCTTCCCCACTCTCTCTGGAGCTGTCCTGGGGGAAGGGGTGGGCACGGATGGAGTCCAGGGGTCAGGAAGAGGTTGGAGGTAACAGCTGGGCAACGCAGATCCCAGGGCTGTTTGAGGGGGCTCCTGGTGGTCTACAGCTCCCCCATCCCCCACCCCGGGCCTGCAGCCCCATAAGGAGGCTTGGCCTGGACACCAGGGTGCCTGGACAGGAGTGTGGCTGGGAGCAGCAATCAGGACTCGGCAGGTCCTGGCGCCTCAACAGGTGGCAAGTGGGGGAGACCCCCCACCCCCGCCGCCACCTTGGCCTCTCTCTGGGCTGCTCCTTGGGGAAGCAACTGCTAAGATCAGGCAGCTGAGCTTGGTCCGCCAGGCCAACAGTGGCCGGCCCTCCCCACCCGGGAGGGCACGGGGTGTGCTGTCTCCCCACCCCCCCTGCTGAGACTCATGGCAGGAGGGGAAGAGGGTGCCCCCTGGGTACAGCCAAGCCTTCAGCTCCTACAGGGGCCAAGGACGTGCTGGGTGGGCTGGGGGCTGGGTGCCAAGAGCCCCTGCCCAGCCTGATGACCACCGGGGGAAGCTGAGCAGGGGGTGTGTGTGGAGCTGCGGAGGCCAGGAGACAAGGGAGTGATTCTTCCCCCAGCCTGGGGTGGCCTCATGGCCTCATTAGCATGGAGCAGTGGTGCTGTGCCAGCCCTGAGGGAGGCCAGAGGTCTGGAGGAGCCGGTGGGAACTGCCCTGGGGATGGGGGGAGGGCACAGTCTGGTGGGGAGGGGGCTGTTGGGGCCCCCGGTCAGCCAGGGTCCTGCAGCCTGGGACAGGGAGGGCAGCCGGGCCTCCAGCCGCCGCCCTCTTCCCCTGCTCGTGTCCTGGCTGCCCCCACGTTCCCCTCCGGGCCCAGGCCAAGCCCCGACACCTGCTGTCACACTCAGCCTTGCCAGGCCTGGCCCTGCTTCCTTCTGCCATGGCCAAGCCGGAGACACACAAGCTCCTGCCCTCAAACACACTCCCCAGGGCTCCGGCCCCGCACGCACTGCCTCCCTCTCTCACGGTCACTCTGCCACCGTGGTCACACTCACCACCACACCTGCCTAGGGACCCAGACTCGCCCTGGCCCACCACCCCTCTGGGCCAGCTCCCCGCCCGGCCCCATGAATAATTCACCCCTTTCTCTCTGAGCATCAAATATTTATCCCCTGAGATTCCCAGCCCTCAGTTATCTTGGGGAAGGCCCCGCCCTAGCCCCGCCCTCCCTGTTGCCCCGCCCCCGGCGTGCTCCGGGGCTCTCCCTCCTGGTGCATTTGGGCCTGCAGAGTTCCTGGTGCTAAGGGGGGCTCGCAGGCCCATGGGGCCCTTCCAGGCTTGGTGTGCCCACGGTGCGGCTGTGCGGGCGGGGAGCCCCCTGCCCTGCCCCCCACGCCCTCCCTGCCCTGCCCCCACCCCGACTGCCCACGGCCTGCTCTCCCTGCAGGGGGGACCCAGACAAGTGTGACATCTGGGGCAACACGCCCCTGCACCTGGCAGCTTCCAATGGGCACCTGCACTGCCTGTCCTTCCTGGTGTCTTTCGGGGCCAACATCTGGTGCCTGGACAACGACTACCACACGCCGCTGGACATGGCCGCCATGAAGGGCCACATGGAGTGCGTGCGCTACCTGGACTCCATCGCGGCCAAGCAGAGCAGCCTCAGCCCCAAGCTGGTGGGCAAGCTGAAGGACAAGGCCTTCCGCGAGGCCGAGCGACGCATCCGCGAGTGCGCCAAGATGCAGCGCAAACACCATGAGCGCATGGAGCGGCGCTACCGGCGCGAGCTGGCCGAGCGCTCGGACGCGCTCAGCTTCTCCAGCCTCACGTCCAGCACCCTGAGCCGCCGGCTGCAGCACCTGGCGCTGGGCAGCCCCCTGCCCTACTCGCAGGCCACGCTGCACGGCACGGCCAGGGGCAAGACCAAGATCCAGAAGAAGCTGGAGCGGCGCAAGCAAGGGGGCGAGGGCACCTTCAAGGTCTCCGAGGACGGCCGCAAGAGCGTGCGCTCGCTGTCCGGCCTGCAGCTGGGCAGCGACGTGATGTTCGTGCGCCCGGGCACCTACGCCAACCCCAAGGAGTGGGGCCGCGCCCCGCTCCGGGACATGTTCCTCTCCGACGAGGACAGCGTCTCCCGTGCCACGCTGGCGCCCGAGCCTGCCCACTCGGAGGTCAGCACCGACTCCGGCCACGACTCCCTCTTCACCCGCCCCGGCCTGGGCACCATGGTCTTCCGCAGGAACTACCTGAGCAGCGGGCTGCACGGGCTGGGCCGCGAGGACTCGGGGCTGGACGGGGCCGGCACGCTGCGGGGCCGGCTGCAGAGCTCCCCGAGCCTGGACGAGGACAGCCTGGGCAGTGCCAACAGCCTGCAGGACCGCAGCTGCGGGGAGGAGCTGCCCTGGGACGAGCTGGACTTGGGACTGGACGAGGACCTGGAGCCCGAGACGAGCCCGCTGGACACCTTCCTGGCCGCGTTGCACCTGCAGGACTTTGCTGCCCTCTTGCGGCAGGAGAAGATCGACTTGGAGGCGCTGATGCTGTGCTCCGACCTGGACCTCCGCAGCATCAGCGTGCCCCTGGGGCCCCGCAAGAAGATCCTGGGGGCCGTGCGGAGGCGGAGGCAGGCGCTGGAGCGCCCGCCCGCCCTGGAGGACACGGAGCTGTGAGTGCTCAGCCTGGGCTTGGGGTGTGGGGAGGGGGGATCTGCGCTCTCAGGAGTGGGAACTGCCGTAACCCCGCACTCTATAAAATCCAGGCACCCACGATGCCAAGAGGCCCCAACTCAGCAAAATGAGCTGCGCTGGATGGTGACTCAGGGCTGTCATCACAGCCGGGGTGAAATGCATATCACTTCTGCAGGGGCCAGCGAGGGTGTTCGTGTGGCCTCCCACCTGCCGGGGCCGGGGCTGCGCCCTTGACCCTGTCCTCTCTCTGGTGTAATCTTCCTGCACCCGTGCATGGGGTGCCCTCCGTCACCCCCATTTCACCACGGATGAGCAAGTGAGGGCTCGGAGGGTTAGGAGAGCTCACGCCAGTGCCACCGCTGCTCAGTGCAGAGCTGGGCTTGATTCCTGCTCCGTGTGGCTTGAGCACCTAGGGACAGGGTGACTCCTGTGGGACGTGGGCGTGGCAGTCAGCAGGCCTCCTCTTGGGGCACCTGCTTTTCTTGTTGCCCCTCAATTCTGCAACTGGGAACGCCAGGACATACTCCCAGTGGGGCCAGCAGCAGCCTTGGCGGCAGAGTGGCCGGGTTCGAGGTGCCTGCATCCCACGCGGGAGCTCCCGGGTCCGATTCCTGAGTGCTCCCCATCTCCAGCTCCCTGCTAATGCAGAGCCTGGGAGGCCCAAGTAGCTGAGTTCCCGTCGTTCATGTGGGAGACCGGGGTGGAGTTTCCGGCTCCTGGCGCCAGCCCTGGCCCTGGCCCGTTGCAGGCGTTCGGGGAATGAGCGCCTTGTATGTCTGCCTCTCTTGCTCTGTCCTTCCGCCTCTTGAAAAAAGAACGAGAGGCCAGCGCCGTGGCTCAACAGGCTAATCCTCCGCCTTGCGGAGCCGGCACTCCGGGTTCTAGTCCCGGTCGGGGCACCGGATTCTGTCCCGGTTGCCCCTCTTCCAGGCCAGCCCTCTGCTGTGGCCCGGGAGTGCAGTGGAGGATGGCCCAAGTGCTTGGGCCCTGCACCCCATGGGGAGACCAGGAAAAAGCACCTAGCACCTGGCACCTGCCATTGGATCAGCGCGGTGCGCCGGCCGCAGCGCACCATCTGCGGCGGCCATTGGAGGGTGAACCAACGGCAAAAGGAAGACCTTTCTCTCTGTCTCTCTCTCTCACTGTCCACTCTGCCTGTCAAAAAGAAAAAAAAAAGAAAAAAAAAAAAGAAAAAAAAAAAAAAGAAAAGAAAAAAGAACGAGAAGTCGTCGCAACCGGCCAAGGCTGCTGCCATTCCCGTGGAGATGTTGGCTGGTCCCTGCCCCCAGGCACCCCCCACACCCACTGCTCCTGTTTGGGTGCCCATGGCTGGGACGATGACGTGTGTGGGCAGAGTCTGGTTTGGAGTTTGGGGACTGGGGTGTCACCCTCAGGCCAGCATCATCATGTGCCCGGAGAGGGGGGCTGTGTCAGCACGGTGGGTCCTGGTTGAACACGCGGTCCCTGACGGCCTCCCTAAGATTGTGTTTCTGTCTCTTCCTCCACAGGTGATCCTGGGACCCCTCCCCCACCGCACCAAAGTGAATCACAAGTTGCCACAAGCCACAGTGGGGCCACGAGGCCCCCACAGCCGCCAGCCCCGCGCCCCCTTCCCTTGGAGCAAGGACCACATAGGAGAGGCCTGTCCTCCCCCAGCCGTCCCAGACCCCTGAGCTGCCCCACCACCACCACGTGAGCAGAAGGCCAGCCCCAGAGGGCGGGCAGGACGTCAGAGCTGGCTGGGAGTCCGGGCACCATTGTCTCTCCCACCTCTCCCCCAGCCCCTCGCTTGCTTCCTGCATTTTGTAACAGGAAGAGTCTGGGCCGCCTCCCCTTCCCCATTTGCCCAGAGGGGAGGGTCCCCAGCACACTCTTCAGCCAAACGTCTCTACTCTCGGTCCCCACCCCACCCCACACAAGGCCAGGGCCAGGAGCTGGGGAGCTGGGGTGGGGTGCGGGTGACCTGGGGCGGAGTCAGGGTGGCTCCGCCCTCTCCGTCCTGTCCTCCCTTGGACACCCGAGGGCCAGGCTGCTGGACACAGATCCAGAACACCAGGCTGCAGTATTAAGGCCCCCAGGCCTGGCGGGCACCTGCCAACTGCTCCTCCCAGGCCCCCCACAGGCAGAGGCTGGGCGTGACGGGCGCAGGGCCCTGCGGGCAGGTCCTGCTGTGTGGACAGGGAAGAGTGGGGCTCACCCACTTGTCCCCAGGCCTCCGGGGCTGTGTGAGTGTGAGTGTGACAGTGAGTGTGATTGTGCCCTGCCGGGAGGCGCTCATTGAGAGTTTCCCTCACGGTCTTCCAGGGCCCAGGCTGTGGCCTGATTCTGCCTGGGTCGTGGGCCAGCCAGAGCTCACCATGGGTCCCAGCGTGGTGATGGTGATGAGACCAGGGAGAGGCCAGCCCAGAGGGTCCTCAGAGCGCATGTCCCCAGCCGCATGTCCCGGAGGGCGCCCCCAGGAGCCCACACACGTGTGTGCGCACATGTGCCCTCCCTCCTGCCCGCGGCCCACCCCCAGCCTTGGCCACAGCCTGGGAAGCGGGCCCCAGCTGGGAGCACAGCCCAGAGCCTCCGGCGCCCCTGAGGGAGGAGGTGGAGCCTCATCCCGGCCACCTCCCCCAGGGCCGAGCCTGGGGCCACCCCCAAGTGCCGACTCCTCTCTCTCAGGGCCCCAGGTGCTGCCAGTTCTGCCCGTGCTGGGGCGGGGCTGTCCCCCCTCCCCATGCGCGCCCCTCCCTCAGGCTCATTATAACTTTTGTAGAGAAAGTTCTCCGTCGTCACGGCTGTGTCTCCTTCTTCAGTCAGTGGGGTGGGAGGGGCGGGGAGCGGAGAGAGGGTGGGGCTGGGAGGACTGGGTGCTGATCCAGGGGCGGGGGCTCCTCAGGCCCCACCCCTGGGTGTCTGCAAGGCTCCCCTGCCCCATCCCCAGGCCTTGGCCTGCTCACTGGGCCCTCCAGTTCCCAGGCTCTGGGCCCTCCCATCCAGGGAAGCCTCCATAGGGGCCCCCCTTTCCCCAGCTCCCAGGCAGCAGAAAGGGAGCCCCCCTTTCTCCGTGGCTTAGGCTCCTCCTTGAACAAGGGGCAGTGGCCCTCCTTTCTCAGCCACATCAGGGGAAGGGCCCCAGGGTCATCGTGTCCCATTCTCGGAGGATGCTGGGCCATGGGAGTCGAAGATAGCTTCCTCCTCCCAGCATCCACGGGATGTCCGTGTGGGAAGGTGGCCAGTAACCGGCCCAGGCCATTTTGCAGAGGGGGGAAACTGAGGCCCGCAGAGGGGAAAGGCCAGACCCAGAACACAGGCACACTGATCACCGCCATGCGCAGACTCCTTCTACTGGTGCATGCCCCCACGGAGTGCGACCCCTGCTGGCCACACCGGTCACTGCACCCACCTCACAGAAGAGCCCTGGGCCCTGGCCAGGATGGGTTGGAGGAGGACATGGAGGCGATGAGGCTGGGCAGAGTTGATTGGCAGCAGTGGGGGGTGTGGAGGTGGGTTCCTGGGCGGTGGAAGCAGGTGCAGCTCCAGGAAGGCTGAGGGCCCTTCAAACACAAGCAGAGGGAAGCATTTCACACTAGACGACATCCCTAAGCATTGAGGTGGGGGTTAGGGGAGTTCTACACATGAAGAATATTCCACGGGTTTCAGTCTTTGGGGATTAGGCTCTGGGAACAACGGGGACATTTTCCCTAGAAAGTGCAGGTGGGCGCACACACACACACACACACACACACACAATCGTGAGCAACTTGGCTCATTAACCTGGGCAGCTATGGACCACTGAGCCCCAGTGGGCCCAAGGACCCTGGGTGGGGATCCGTGGTCAGCCGGCTGAGAGGCGAGTCCGTGGACGATGAGAGGCCTGGATCGCTGGAGGTGGCCGCGGTGGCTGTGTGGTGTGCAGCCCAGCCCTCTCGCACTCCAGACTCGGCCTCCCATCCTGGAGTTAGGACCAGTCCCAGCTGGTGTGGCTCCCCCTCCCCCTCTCACGCTGCAACCCGTTCTCCGAGAAACATCCCTCTTGCCCGGGAGGTGGCAGGATCGAAGCAGCAGGAGAGGCTTTGCCCCTTTCTGTGTTGCCTTGGGTAAGCTGCTCGGCCTCTCTGTTTCCTCATATGCAGAACAGGTATTATAATAACAGTGTTAGCCCTTTAGGTTATTAGCAGGGTGAAAAGACAAGGCACTTAGCACCCATCGGATCAGTTAATAATGACCACGCTACCTTGCGTCTGCCATGGCCCAACCGCCCAGCAGGTGGGTCCTAGGCAGCCCCGCGGAGCAGCACTGGGCACCTCCTCACCCGACCAGGAGGGGGCGTTGCTCACCCTGCCAGGGCCTGAGGCATGATCAGCCAAGCAGAGGGAGGTGCTGGGGTGGGGAAGCTGTTCTGGGGTGCCCAGAGAGCTGGGCGTCTTTCCCAGAGGGGGTCGCCCCACTACACCACTCTCTGAAGTCCGGCGTTTGTCGAGGCTTTCCCGCTGCCCCTGTGAGGCAGGCAGGTGATGTCGGCCTCCAGAGACGGGTAGAGAGGGAGTGACGCTGTACTCCCCAGTCTGGTCACCTCTGAACTCAGGGCGAAGCTTTCGGGTTTTATCATCATTTGTTAAGCGCTTAGAGGGGGTCGGGTGCTTCTGCGCCTTTAACCCTCACTCCAAAACCACAGGCCTGCAGAGCAAACCCTGTGCTGTCACCGCTGTGCCCATCTAGCAGGTGGGAAGACAGGCTGTGAGCGGTGAGGTCACCGCCCTGGGAGGTTCCGGAGCTACCAGGCCTTAAACCGGTTTCCCCGCAGCACCCCGGGGCCATGGAGCTGTGCTGACCCCGGGCCCCTGAGCCTCTGATGGGGGCATCTTTGATCTCGCGTCCTGGGCAGGCCTCCTGGCCCGAGGTGGGGAGGAGCACCCGGCCCCCTGCACCCCTGCCCCAGGGGCTGGGCCGAGAGGCAGGACCTGCCATGGGGCCCTGGGTGAGGCACTGCTGGGAGGGCAGAGGCGGCCGGCATGGGAGAGGATGCCAGCAGAGAGGGGGCTGTCCCCGCTTCTGTCTCTCCCGCTCTCGCTGTCCCATTTCTTCCCGCAACACGGGGCCCCTGCCCCTCCTCTCTCTAGGCCCCAGTCTCTCATGGCGGCTTTCTCTCCACCTCCGTCCCCTGATCTCCTCCCCATCTCCGTCCCGTCTCTGCTTCAGGTTGAACTTGGACCCTGCGGCCCAGGCTCTCCTTCAAGGGCTTCCTGCTCTCCTCACCCTGCACCTCGAGCCTCGGCAGCCCCCGGGGAAGGCAGCGAGGACCCCAGGGCTGCCACTGCGTAGCCACGACCGTGGTTGAATCACGTAAACCTGCCTTCTGCAGGACGGCGCCCAGCTATCTTCCCGCTAGGGGAACTGAGACTTGAGTGGTGTCACCCGCGGCCTGCCTGGGGCACAGCACAGGTCTCCCTGCCAATCCCAGTCTCCAAGGCCAGGAAGAGCGACTGTCCTATGGCCCGGAAGCTTCCGTGGTGTCAGCGCCTGTCCCCAGGAGGCGCCCTTGTTGTTTTTCATATAAGGAAATCGGCACAAAGGTGTCGACAGCGTGCTGAGTCCACACAGCCGGGAGGCGGTGGAACCAGACCTCGATCCTGGACAGGCTGGGTCCCAGCTGGGTCCGTCACGGTAGTGAGCATCTGTTGAGCACTGACTGTATGCCAGCACTTGACCTCTGTGACTGTAGTTCATCCTTGTGACAGCTGCATTTGAGAATGACAGCGGGTCGGCATACCCATTGGATGGAGGAGAAAACTGAGGCCTGGGGACGCTAGGGCACGGCCAGGGTTGGGCGGCCTTAGGCGCGCAGAGCCTGACTCCAGAGCTGCAGCCTGGCCCCGGCTGCCTCTCTCAGCCTGTTCCCTGGCGAAGGTTGAGGGCAGGCTGCGCTCCCTGGCTGTTTATTGCTCAATGATGCTGCGGTCAGATGGGGTTTGGAGGCCAAGGCTCCATTCAGAGCTGCGGATACCAGCCTTTAGAAGAAGGGCCGAGGAGCGTGCCAGCGTGGCGAGGCTGGAAAACCCCACCGGGCTGTGACTCCCACGGGCGCTGCTGACACCCCCACCCACGCCGGCGTGCGTGCTCCCGGCGAGCATTGCAGGCGCTGCTGGGCGCTGGAAACTCCATGGGCAGTTGCTCCACTGCAGAGCTGGTGGGCAAGGGAGGGGGTGTGGGCTCCCTCCCTCTCCCCCACTCTGCAGCCCCAGCCCCGTGGCCCCCCCCCCCAGAACCAAAGCCTCCAGTTATCCTTTCCCTGTGTGCACCAGCTGCCTGTCTAGTCTGGTCCACTGTTGCCACGCTCTGCCAGCTGCCTTCTCACAACCCGTGCGGAGGCCAGCACTGTGGTTCGGCAGGTTATAGTCATGGCCTGCAGCATCGGCATCCCATACGGGCGCCGGTTCGAGACCCAGCTGCTCCACTTCCGATCCAGCGCCCTGCTAGTGCACCTGGGAAAGCAGCAGAGGATGGCCCAAGTGCTTGGGCCCCTGCACCCACGTAGGGAACCTGGAAAAAGTTCCTGGCTCCCGGCTTCAGCCTGGTCCAGCCCTGGCTTTTGTGACCATTTGGGGAGTGAACCAGTGGATGGAAGATTTCTCTCTCCTCACCTCTCTCTGTCTCTGTTACTCTATCTTTCAAAGACATAAATAAATATTTTTAAAAATTAGGGGCCGGCACTGTGGCACAGTGGGTTAAAGCCCTGACCTGAAGTGTCGCATCCTATATGGGTGCCGGTTTGAGACCTGGCTGCTCCATTTCTGATCCAGCTCTCTGCTATGGCCTGGGAAAGCAGCAGAAGATGGCCCGAGTCCTTGGGCCCCTGCACCCACGTGGGAAACAGGGAAGAAGATCCTAGCTCCTGGCTTCAGATCCGTGCAGCTGCGGCCGTTGCGGCCAACCGGGAAATGAACTAGCAAATGGAAGATCCCCCCCCCCCCTTCTCTCTCTGTGTAACTCTTTCAAATAAATAAATAAATCTTTTAAAAATTTTATGAATTTATTTGAAAAGCAGAGTGACAGAGAAAGAGAGAGAGAGAGAGAGGGAGGGAGAGAGAGAGATCTCATTCGCTGGTTCATTTTCCAAATGCCTGCAAGAGCCAGAAGCCAGAAACTCAGTCCGGTCTCTCCCAGGGGTATCAGGGACTCGACTACTTGAGAACAGCCCGCACCTCCCAGGGTGAGTGTCAGCAGAGCCAAGACTTGAACCCAGGCGCACTGACGTGCGAGTGGCTGTCCCAGCAGCGTCTTGGCTGTTGCGCCAAAGCCCGCCCCGCGGCTCTGCCGGTTACTGGGGAGGCTGATTCCCGAGCCTCCGTGCGTCCATCTGTAAGTGGGGAAGACCAATGCCCTCCACCCGCCGTTAGGGTCCAGTAGTGAGGACGAGCGTAAAATGCTTAGCTCAGCCCCAGCGTCCAGGGAGCTGGGGGCAGGATCTGGGAGGGGCAGGGGCCATGGGCATTCCTGAGCAGGTGGCAGGGGCCCGATGAGCCTGTCCCTCCTGTCCCCGCCCCCCACAGCCTGTTTAGTACTATAGGGCAGCATTGGGAGGGGGCCTTGCTCCGGTGGGCCCCCAGGCTCCATCATCTCACACACACACACACACACACACACACACAGCGTGGGCGAGGGGTCAGTGCAGCAGGGAGCAGATGGCCAAGCCCTTTCCTTGCTGGGGATGGAAGCCATTTGTTACTTTCATCACCAACACAACACGCGAGCCTTCTCCGAACAGCTCATGGAAAATGAATATTATGAAAAAAGAACGCGTGCATTTAACATTGTCTTTGTACCTGAACAAACGTTATCTTTTAGTCCCATTTTCCGTAAGCCTCTTGAAGGAAGGCTGTAGGTCGGGTTCAGCTTGTACCAATCACGGTTGTAATTAGGCAGCAAGGAGGGTGGGGTCTTCCGCGTGGCGGCCCCTGGCCCCCGCAGTGCACAGAACTCTCACTGCTCCCGCTGCTGGCCCGCCGTGGGAGCATCGCCCTGCTCCGGTCTCAGACACCCAGCCTCCGAGGGGTTACATGACAGCTGAGGCCACCCAGCACGGACTGGAAGTGGAGCGTGTTGGGTCCAGGGCCTGGTTCCAGCCACAGTTCATGGTTGCCTGCACGCTACACAGGCATCACCCCCTCACTCCCCTCTCAGCTCCAGCACGGGACCCACTAGGCCCGTCTGCAGCCCACAGCCACTCACACAGGGACTCGGCGCTGCCCTGGTGCAGGGGAAGGGGCCTGGGACCCTGGAAGCTGCACCAGCCAGGGATCTGCACTGCCCACAGCCAGGGACCTGCACTTCCCACAGCCAGGGACCTGCACTGTCCACAGCCGAGACCTGCACTGTCCACAGCCGGGGACCTGCACTGCCCACAGCCGGGACCTGCACTGCCCACAGCCAGGGACATGCACTGCCCACAGCCGGGACCTGCACTGTCCACAGCCGAGACCTGCACTGTCCACAGCCGAGACCTGCACTGCCCACAGCCAGGACCTGCACTGCCCACAGCCGGGGACCCGCACTGCCCACAGCCGAGACCTGCACTGCCCACAGCCGGGGACCCGCACTGCCCACAGCCGGGGACCCGCACTGCCCACAGCCGGGACCTGCACTGTCCACAGCCGGGGACCCGCACTGCCCACAGCCGGGACCTGCACTGCCCACAGCCGAGACCTGCACTGCCCACAGCCGGGGACCCGCACTGCCCGCAGCCGGGACCTGCACTGCCCACAGCCAGGGACCTGCACTGCCCACAGCCGGGACCTGCACTGTCCGCAGCCGAGACCTGCACTGCCCACAGTCAGGGACCTGCACTGCCCGCAGCCGGGACCTGCACTGTCCGCAGCCGAGACCTGCACTGCCCACAGTCAGGGACCTGCACTGCCCACAGCCGGGACCTGCACTGCCCACAGCCGAGACCTGCACTGCCCACAGCCGGGGACCTGCACTGCCCACAGCCGGGGACCCGCACTGCCCACAGCCAGGGACCTGCACTGCCCACAGCCGGGACCTGCACTGTCCGCAGCCGAGACCTGCACTGCCCACAGTCAGGGACCTGCACTGCCCACAGCCGGGACCTGCACTGCCCGCAGCCGGGACCTGCACTGTCCGCAGCCCTGGCCTGGGCTCTCAAGCACCTAACTTGTTGTATAACTTGGGGCAGTGTCTGGGTCTCGGTTTCCTTTCACATGGGAGGTGGACAGAGGCCCACAGCCCCTGGCCCTTCAGCAGGGTCCCTGCCAGCTCCAGGCCTGCCCCTCCCTTCACTCCTCCCCCCCCCCCCCCCGACTGCTCTCTGGGCCATCACGCACCTGGCTTTGTCCCTGCAGAAGAGCTGGTGGCTGGGAAGCCCAGCTGGAGGCTGAGGGTGGCCGCAGCAGGACAGGGGCAGTCCTCGGGGTGAGGTGGGTGCTGGGCCGGAGCCGGGAGAGCTTCGGTTCCAGTTCTTGCCTGGACTGGATCTGAGCCACGGGCCAGGCCGCTTGTCCCCCAGCTCGTCTGGCCCCACCCTATGAATAACTCCAGTTGCTCAGGGAGCCAGGCCTCTTGGGGCTCTGATGATTTGGGGGGTGGCACAGATGGCTGGGGGCAAGGAAGGGTTAAAGACCCAGCCCCCTATCTCAGCGCTCAGAGTGATTAACCTGCCAGAGGCCACAGGCCCACCCGATCCCACCCTGGGCCACCTCCCAGCCCAGCAGCAGTCCCTGGGTCTCCACACTCACTGCTGAGGGTCCCCTTGGCCAGGGCGGGACTCCCTCTCACCACACCCCAACCACAACAGTAATTAACCCCAGCAAATGAAGATCCGAATCACAGGAGGGCAGAGTCATCTCTGTCCCATGATCTCTGGAGGGCCAGCAGGGACCCGCGCTCACCCCGCCTGGCCATCAGCCATCAGCCATCGTGTCTGAGTGGATCCAGAAGCTCCTCCCTCTGGCCCAGGTGACGACAGGGTGGGGGGTGGGGGACCTTGCCGGTCTCCAGTTTGGGTTCATGTCTTCTCCACCTGCGACTGTGCTTTTAAAACTTCAGTTCCTGGGTGCAATCTCTCGAGCCTGCTTTCCTAATCCGTGTGCAGTGGTCTCTTCATTTAGCCCGTGTTTACTGAGCACCTACTATGTGCCGAGCACCTACTACGTGCTGAGCACCCGGGAAAGCAGCGTTGTCCGGCGAGCAGGCCGGACCTGTCTCTCCAGCAAACCCCAGCGTGTCTCTTGCAGGCAGCCTGTTCTCACACTGCTCTGCCCGTCACCTGGTGAACTTGGGCACGATGGAATTGAGGCAGTGCGCTGGGCACCGTGGCACGGAGTGGGGAGTCACAGAGGAGACTTAGAGAAACACAAAGGCGGGGCTTGCAGGGTCCTTGGCCGCGTTCGTGTACCGGTGGGAGGGTTGGGGCCGAATGCCTGGGTTCTGGGCAGGGTGTGGATGGAAGTGCCCCACACCCCTTCCAGACCTGGAGCTAAAACTGCCTTCGCACACTCTCCCTTCCGCTCCTGGGTCAGCCACTGAGGCCCAGGGCTGGAGACGGAGGCACCAAAGACGGAAGAGGCCTGGCTGCGTTGAACTTGGAGGGGGGCCTGGCACCCACACTGGGCTGTGATGGGAACAAGAAATAACCCGGGTTGCATTGAGCCGCTGAGACGTTGGGATGGTCCGTTACAGCAGCTGGGAGCCGGCGCTCCTTATCCTGACTGACACGGGTGGGCACCCCAGACACGGGGACACCTTGCACGTACGGCCAGGTCCCAGTGCCCGAGACCACTCGCTGCTGGGCATGTGCGACCCCTGAGGCGTGACGCCGGCTGGCACAGAGCCCAGAGCCACGGGGTCTGCAGGTAGCAGGGGAACCAGCGCCTGGGAACAAGGCAGAGTGGCGGACGCTCAGGGATGAGCGGGGCTGCGTGGGCACACGTGGAGAAGCACTTGCCCCGGAATAAAGCCCTCGGGTGAGACGGGGGTGGGGTCAGAGGTCAGCGAACCCCCCCCCCCCCCCCGGGCCCAGGCAGGAGAACACCTGGAGATGGAGATGCAGCGGGAACTTGACTCGCCGGCCAGGGAGAGCGATGCAGGCCCGGGGTTGTAGACTCCTCCAGCGCGGGTCCCAAACCTTGCTTGGCCCAGGTCCCAATGACCTCGCTGCCTTCGGGGCGGTCTCCAGAGCAGGCGTGCACAGCAGTTTATAGGGGAATCAGTCGTCTCACTCCTTACATTGCTGTGTTTTAGTGTACAGGAAACTACTGAGGCTCAGAGAGGCTGAGTAACTCACCTGAGGTCACACAGCGACTAAGTGTGCTGGACTCCAGAGCCCAGCGGTGCTGGTCACACATGCTGGGTTCTGTGCAGGCAGCTGGGGGTTGGGTGGGAGCAGAGGCAGGTCCGGGTGGGGGGCTGGGTGGGGGGAGGCTGCCATGGCAACCTGCCAGTGACTTGCTGCGGCCAGTGGTTATGGACCCTGTCCATGCCAGCTCCCTGCACCCTCCTACAAGGGGTCAAACACGCAACTTAGATGGGGCAGGCCCGGGGCCAACCGCCTCTCCTCCCTCTCCAGGCTTGGTCAGTGTGTCGCCACCTTCTGGGCAGGCCCCGGAGCTGGAGGGGATGGTTCAGCAGCTGGGAGGTGAGACTGGGGTGCGGAGAGGCTGGGGAAGAGTCCGAGTGTCACTTAGACTCCGGGGGCAGTGGGCAGGGGTGTCAGCCCCGGCCGGCACACACGCACAGCCGCCCCTCACCCACGGCCAAGGGACTCCCACGAGTCCTTATGCTGGATCCATGGCTTACGCGTTATACCTCCACAGGGGCTATGCTCAGTTTTTAAAATAAAATTGTTTTGGCCGGCGCCGCGGCTCACTAGGCTAATCCTCCGCCTTGCGGCGCTGGCACACCGGGTTCTAGTCCTGGTTGGGGCGCCGGATTCTGTCCCAGTTGCCCCTCTTCCAGGCCAGCCCTCTGCTTGTGGCCAGGGAGTGCAGTGGAGGATGGCCCAGGTGCTTGGGCCCTGCACCCCATGGGAGACCAGGAGAAGCACCTGGCTCCTGCCATCAGATCAGCACGGTGCGATGGCCGCAGCACGCCAGCCACGACAGCCATTGGAGGGTGAACCAACGGCAAAGGAAGACCTTTCTCTCTGTCTCTCTCTCTCACTGTCCACTCTGCCTGTCAAAAAAAAAAATAATAAAATAGTTTTATTTAAAATGCGACAGCGTACAGAAAAAATGTACCCATCCTGACAGTGCAGCAAGATGGAGGTTTACAAACTCGGTGTTGTCCAGGGTGCTGGTACCCAGAGCCAGGGACATAACCATTCCCTGCCCCCAGGGACGCACCCCACCTGTGCCTTTCACTCACTCCCCTAGCTCAGCCGCAGCCCCCGGCTTCTCACGCCACAGACCAGCTTTGCCTTTTTTTTTTTTTTTTTTTTTGACAGGCAGAGTGGACAGTGAGAGAGAGAGACAGAGAGAAAGGTCTTCCTTTGCCGTTGGTTCACCTCCAATGGCCGCCATGGTCGGTGCGCTGCGGCCGGCGCACCATGCTGATCTGATGGCAGGAGCCAGGAGCCAGGTGCTTTTCCTGGTCTCCCATGGGGTGCAGGGCCCAAGCACTTGGGCCATCCTCCACTGCACTCCTGGGCCACAGCAGAGGGCTGGCCTGGAAGAGGGGCAACCGGGACAGAATCCGGTGCCCCGACCGGGACTAGAACCCGGTGTGCCGGCGCCGCAAGGCGGAGGATTAGCCTGTTGAGCCATGGCGCCGGCCAACTTTGCCTGTTTTTGAACTTCATGGAGACGGAATCATGCAGACTGTGTCATGTTTTGCCTGGTTTATTTCGTTCAGCAGTAGGTTTGGGCTGTACCAGTACATTTAAAAAAAAAAAATCTATTTATTTGAAAGTAAGAGTTACAGAGGGAGGGAAGGAGGAAGGGAGAGAATCTTCCATCCACTGGTTCACACCCTCCCCCCCTTGAAATGGCCACAACAGCCGGATCTGGGCCAGGCTGAAGGGGGGGGGCTGGAGCTGTCCATGGAGCCCCGCCCTGGGCTCCCACGTGGGTGCAGGGGCCCAGACACCCGAGTCGCCCTCTGGTGTCTTCCCAGCCGTGTTAGCAGGAAGCTGAACCAGAATCAGAGCAGCCGGGACTCAAACCGGTGTGGGCGCCGGCGCTGGTGCAAGTGGCGGCTCAACCCGCTGGGCCACAACACCGGCTCCTGGCTGCACGTGTTCTGTGGTGTGCAAAAAGCTCGTTTTACTGCTGGTGGGCATTTGAGCTGTCCCAGGTACTCGCCTGTCTGAGTACGGCTGCGGGGATTTTTTTGTGTTTCTTTGCCTTTTTAGGGGTTGCATACCTTCATCTTCCACAAAGCTATTTCCATCAAATTTCTATTTATTTATTTATTTGAAAGGCAGGGGGACGGGCAGGTAGAAAGAGATCTTCCATCCGCTGGTTCACCACTCCCGCAAATGCCCGCCACAGTCAGGGCTGGGCCCGGCTGAAGTCAGGAGGCGGGAACGCCATCCAGGCCTCCCACATGGCTGGTAGGGACCCAAGGACTTGAGCCTCACCTGCCGCCTCCCAGGATGCTCCTCGGCAGGAAGCTGGAATGCGGAGGAGCCGAGGAGCCGGGACACCAGCCAGGCACTCCCATATGGGATGTGGGCGTTCCAAAAAGAGACAGCTCATCCCCGGTGCCAAAGGCCTCCCCCAGTCTTTCACAAGAAATCCTCCTTGCTGTTTTGTTTTTGCTGTAATCGACTTTATTGGGATGTAATTAAATATAATAAGAGGCAACCCATTTGGAGTGTGCAGGTCGATGACTTAATACATACACACAGCCACCATTTCCCTCTCCCCAGGAAGCGTCCTCGTCCCTTTGCAATTACTGTCCCTACCCTCTCCACCCCAGGCCACTGCAGCTTTGATTTCTATCACCTGTGCGGAGCCTCCTCTGAGCGGAGGAGCGGAATCCAGCAGGGCGGGCTTCGAGTGCTTCGGCCTGCGAGATCGCACACGTCTGAGTCGGCTGCCATGGCCGCCTGGCCCAGCTGCTCCTTTTGGTTGCCCACATTCTGTGGCCGTGTCGTGGTCTGGCTGTGGATGCACACATAGGCTGTTTCCACTTCGGCCACTGTGGGTCAGGCTGCTGTGGTCACTCAGGTATAAGACTCTGTGTTTGTTCCTCTTGGGTAAATATTTGGGAGCTGAATGGTTGGGTCATAGGGTAGGAAGCTGCGTACTTAACCCCATGAGAAGCTGCCCGGCTGTTCGCCCAGGGGTTGAACCCCTTCACCCCCTCATCAGCGGTGGGGGAGAGGCCAGCTGCTCCCTCCCCTGCCCCGCCTCGCCAGCACGTAGTCCTGCTCATCTGGTCCACTTCAGCCATTCCAGTGGGGCTGGAGACAATCTTATTTATTTATTTGAGAGAAAGAGTTACAGATGGAGAGAGAGGGAGAGACAGAGAGAGGTCTTCCAGCCACTGGTTCACTCCCCAAATGGCCACAATAGCCGAAGCCAGGAGCCAGGAGCCTCTTCTGGGTCTCCCAGGCGGGTGCAGGGGCCCATGCACTTGGGCCTTCTTCCACTGCTTCCCCAGGTGCATTAGCAGGGAGCTGGATCAGAAGTGGAGCTGTCAGACTTGAACCCACGCCCATATGGGATGCCGGCTCTGCGGATGGAGGCTTAACCCACTACACCACAGCTCCGGTCCCAATATTCTCAGAGCCTTAAATTATATTTCCCTGTGGACTCCTGGTGGGAGCATCCTCTGTTGTGCGTTGGCTGCTGGTGCATTTTTTGGGTGACTAAACTCCTCCTGGTTTGGGGACCCCCGTCATCTGCCCCGTAGCCTTTCTGTCTTGTTTTGGGGGTGCTGAACCAGTCCCTGACCTGGTCTCCCTTGCTCCATCCACTCCATCCAGCTTCCTGGCTCCCCTGAGCTGCTCTCACACACCTCGCCCAGTGGGCACCCTGCATTGCCCCTCCCCGAACCCCTCAGACGTCCTAGGATGCACCTGATGGGTCTGAGGCAAGCACCCCCCCCTTAGGAATGCGCTATAATTTGCATATTGAATGGGAATGTGCTTTTTAAAAGTGCACGTGGCCCCTCCTTGAAAACTCTAGTGCACTGGGGAGGGTCTGTTGGCCTCCTGAGGCCTGATGGGGCTGATGGGTGGGTGACAATCAGAGTCTGGGTACCTGAAGCCCCAGCAGGGTGCCGGGACAGCAGGACATTGGGGGATCAGGAAAAGCCACGGTGTGGGGGGTCTCCCCGACATCTCTGTCTGTCTACTCATCCGATCTCCTCCACTCCAGGCTGGTCCTCTCTCACCCCATCCCCGCCCCCCAGTGACTTCCCCACGTCTGCACATCCCCCGGCTCCTCCCGTGCCGGTCCCGGTGCAGCCGACCTGGAGCATGCACCTGGTGTGGGGCGGGTGGCTGTCGCGCGCCGCAGGAGGCGCCGGGACGTCCGTGACCCGGAGGACCGGTGTCCCCAGCCGGCGCGTGACTCCGCCCCGGTCCGCCCCGCTCGCACTCCCCGCCTCCCCGGCGCCGCAGACACACACCCCAGTCCTGCGCCGCGTCCTGACCCGGCGCGCAGGGAGGCCATGGAGCCGGAGCAGGGCGCGCGCTCCGCGGGCGGCGGGGCCGAGGGGCTGCTGAGCGAGCTGGAGGCGCGCGTCCAGGACGTGGTGAAGGCGAGCTCGTGGTGGGAGCGCCACGGCGTGGACTGCGCCATCCTCGCTCTCAGCCTCCTCGCCGTGCCGGCCGGTGAGAAACCCAGGCTCCGGACGGTCTGGGCTGGGATGCGGAAGGGGCTCTCCGGGGTGGAGGGTCACGCGCCCTCCAAACCCGCGAGCAGGGATTTGAAGTGTGCAGCCTGATGTCTCCGAGGGAGCCGGGTGCCAAGGGAGAAAGCCTGGGATGCCAGGGTAGTGGTTTCCCGGAGGGCTGGGGAGGGGTGAGTGGCTTGGGGAAGGGGGGGATGCTCTTGGGGACACCAGGGAGGGGCGAGGGGAGTGGGGAGAGAAGGTGGGTTTTCTCTGGACCCCTTCTGCTATGGGATCCCCGATACTCCGGCCTCCACCCCTGCTCGAGGGAGGGAAGCCGAGGATGAGAGCCGTCGGCTGCTGTGCTGTGTCCCACATCCCGCGGCGGAGCCAGCCCTTCCCCCAGCCACAGGGGGACCTGCCTCCCTCCTGCGGGTGCGGCCCCAGGGCTGGGTTTTTGGCACAGACCTCAGGAGTCCCGAGAACGACCTCGTCCCCCTGTCCTGTCTCTGTGCAGGGTTCCTGTGCCTGCGCTCCGAGAACGCCCTGGTCTTCGCCTCCGGCATTGCGATATTGGGTGTGTGCCACTACACGCTCTCGGTCAAGGGCAGCCACCTGGCCACTCACGGTGCCCTCACCGAATCCAAACGCTGGAGCAAGATCTGGGAGCTTTTCTTCGTGGAGGTGAGCCTGGGAGGAGAGGGTGGGTGGCTGCTGTGTGCAGGTGTGCACTGGCTGCAGCTGTTAGTGTGTGGAGTCGAGGGTGCTGTGTGCAATGTGTGTGTGTGTGTGTGTGTGTGTGTCTGTGCACTTCTACAAGCCCTTGGGAAGGAGTGTGCACCCGGTGGGGGAGACCTGATGACCACGTCCAAGTGTCTCCCTGTGGCCATGCACTTGACCTGGGCCTCTCGTTTCTCCTGTGGGCGCCTTTTGGCTGCTCTGTAGCCCTGGGCAAAACGAGACCAGGGCTTTGTCCTCCTGCCAGGCTACCCGTGGCTGACAGGTCCTGGGACGGGGTTGTCTTGGCTCACAGCTACAATTGTTGGGGCTTCCAGGTGTTGCAATCAGGACTTAAAATGTGACCGGCAGAGAGAGGTGGGGGAGGGGAAAGGCCTGGCAGTGACTGAGCCAAACTGAAGAGCCCTCTGCTCCCCTGACCCTGCTCCAGGAAGCCCCCCCGCCCCCCCCCCCCCCCGCCTCTGCTGACTTCTCACCTGTTGGCAAGCGCAGGAAGGCATAGGTTCCAGGTCAGGCTATCTTTGCCTCCTGACTTGTTTCCAAAGTCTCTGGTCTGGTCCAGGGGCAGCCGCACCTGGCCACCCAGGCCGCTTGGGGTGACAGGAGAGCCGGCAGCAGATATTGTCCTTTTCTGGCCAGTGAGCTCAGTTGTGAACTTCTTATAAAGTGATGCAACTCAGCAAAACTGCAAGTACTTAAATGCACACGCACACGTCTTGTTCCCGGTCAGCTGAGCGGAGGCGACGCTTCCCCCTGGCATCCCCAGCCCCTCTGTTCCCCGTCCCACGACCCTCCCCCCATGTGTTAGAAGTACAAGGACAACACCGGAATCAACACACTCCTGAGCCTCAGGGTCAATTGGGAGACACTTCCCTTCCCAGGGATCCCTAGGTGTGGCTGCAGCCAGGTGCACGAGACCAGTGCCCACCACGAGACCAGTGCCCACCACGTCTGTAACCCACGGAGACAAGCAGGCGCCACACCGGGCTGCTTCAGGGGCAGTGTCGTAATCCCGGAACCCGAGGGCTGGGCTTAGCTCTGGATTTTTCAAAGCTGGACCGAGCGCCAGGAGCCTGGAGGCAGCTAAGGGCGAGCAGGTATTTCGAATTCCGGACTAATCGGCCGTAAGGGGGTTAGGTACAGAGATGACCTCATGGCTTGCAAACTTGGGGTGCGGTTGAGTGAGGTGAAGCCCAGGCTGTAGGGAGAAGAGGCCGGGAATCAGGATCACAAGTTCCCCGGGGGAGCTGATAGCCGCTGGAGTGTGGGACTCTGGGCTGCACTGCCTGGGGCACCCAGGAGCTGCTCCGTGTGCAGAGCGAAAGTACGGGCCAGCGTGGCCTCCTCGGAGAAGGCCTCCTGGACTCGCTGGCTGGAGAACCCAGCCAGAGCCCTGCAGGCCCAGGACGCCCGTGAGCTGGCTTCGGCTTGCTGCTCCGTCTTGTCCCTGCGCGCCCCAGAGCTTGGCCTCCTGGCCACCTCTTTGTCTCTTTAGCTCTGGCTCTGGCCAGAGAGCTCGGTGTTTTCCATCGGCATTTGTCTACAATGACGGCGACATTGACTTGGGGACCAAGTCCGGAGAAAAGCTGCCTGACGAAGGGCCACTTCCTGGGGGACCCTGCAATTGAGGAGGGGAAGTTGTGACCACACCTCGTGTTGTAACAGCCACCCCGTGTGCCGCAGTGAACTGTGGGAAGTGGCACAGCAGTGGGTCTGGGAGGACCCTGGGCACGGAAGAAGTGACCTGGCACCCCCAGGCCGGCTAGCATTGGTGGGGGCAGTGTGGGCCTTGTGGGGGAGGTGGGTCTTGTGGGCTGGATGTGGGGATGGTGTTGGGGTCACACAGCCTTTGGGGCCTCACGCATCGCTGGAATCCCAGCCTCGAACTGCCTTGACCTTGGGTCAGTTACTTAATTCAACATCTAAGTGTCAGTCTAATAACAGGTGGTCATCATAGTCATGAACCGAGACAGCCCAGGCCTTGACCATGGGCCAGTCCGAGTCCTCCACAGGGCGTTAGCCCCGCCTCCAGCTTCCGGAAGGCGCCAGCACTTGGTGGTGGTGGTCTTATTTTGGTTAACCGGAATAGGACAGAGCTCAGCTGGGCTGTGCATGTGTGTGGGGGGTGGGGATTCTGGGTCTGTCCCTCTGCTGGCCAGAGTCCCATCCGTCCTCGGTGGCTGCCCGGGGACCCTCCCCCCTCCCTTCCAGAGTCTTCTCTCATGGGTCCTGCTGGGTGCCTTGCTCTGCCCAAACCTTGGCCGCCAGCCGACATCCTCACCGCAGGGTCACTGGGTTCTCAGGCCCAGGTGCCTCGGGCTGTCCTGTGGCCTCAGATGGCAGCCGAGTGTTGGCGGGGCCTCGCCCTCTCTGAGCCAGTGCAAGGGACGGGTGGGGGGGCTCCCACTCTCCAGCAGGAGTCAGGCCCGCACCCCCACCCCCGGCCATGCCGGGCCTTCAGGAGGAAGTTCCAGCCGCCCCGCTGGCACCCCCAGCCCTTTCTCCAGCCCACAGGCAATGCTGGCTCTGCCTGGTGAGGGCGCCTGCCCCTCCCCGTCCAGGGCGTGTGTCCCTGGGACTGCCAGGAAGGGCAACACGCTTTGCTGGCCACCAGGCAGGGGCAGGGGCAGTGCAGGTGTCTCCTGGGGCACGGGCAGGACTAAGGAGGGCGAGAGGGGCTCTCCTGCCAACCCTCCTTGTGAAGTGGGCTTTGTGCCGCAGGGAGGGGTCCCAGCTCCCAGCGGGGCCTCGGGGAGCTGTGCCTTGGGGGGGTCCCACACTAGGGGACCCGGGGGCCCCCGCTGCTTCCCGCAGGTCCCAGCCACGGCCGCCGTCTCTCTCTCTGTCTCTCTCTCTCTCGCTGCTCCTCTCTGCTGTTCTCTGAATGAGCTCAGCTATGATTTTTTCTTTTTTTAAACTTTAAAAGTGTATTCAGAGGGCACGCTCAGATCTTCAGCACAAACCATATCTTTGTAATAGAAAGAAAGTTTTTAAAACAGAGCCACAGAACTGGCGAAACTAGGACAGAGAGGTCTGGTGGACCCCTCGCCAGGTTCCCCCCAGTAAGCCCACTCAGTGTCTAAACCAAGGGACGGCTCCAGCACTGTGTGTGTGGATTCTGGCTGTCCCTCCCTGTGCTGTGGCGGGGACAAGCCTGACACGCCAGCGAGGGGTCTGGAGGCGATTCTCACGGAGGCAGAAGAGGGCTGGGGGCTGGGGAGGCCACTGGAACAGTACTGGGCAGTCTGGTGTCGCACTGAGTCTGCGCAGTGTCACCCGAGGGAAGACCTGGGGAGCAGCGGCAGAGACTTCTCTCCCACCCCAGCCCCTTGCTGGCTGTTTGCAGGCATCTGGGGGTGGGAACTCCCTGTCCATCTCTCTGCCTCTCAAATCAATCAAAGAAAACTGGGCAAAGACCCAAGGCTCAGAGTCAGCAGGGAAAGAGACAGACCAAGGACGTGAGCCCAGGCCGCCCCTCACTGTGAGTTTGCTCAAGGTCACGGCTCCATGGGAGGTCAAAGTTGTTATCACCCCCGCTTGTAGATGAGCAAACATGGACCCAGGGGTCACGACTCTCTCGCTCAAGGCTGCCTGAGGGTGGACATGCGGGACAACTGGGATGCAAGCCCAGGGCAGCCCAGGACCCCGGCCCGCCCAAGGGAACCAGGGCCACTGGGGGGCCTGTGGGAGGACACCGGGCCAGGTCTGGAGCCATTCTCGGCTGTTGGGACTGGAGTGAGTGAGTGAGTGTGTGTGTGTGTGTGTGTGTGTGCAGTCGACACGGGCCAAGGGTACTGCTCAACACCCACCACACGCAGGACCACTCCCCAGCAACAAACAAAAAGCCCCCCATGTCGGCGCTGCAGAGGCCTGGGGACCCTGGTGATCGTTTCGCGAAGAGAAGCTTCTAGCACTGGGAGGGCAGGCCCAGGCAGGAGGGTGGTTACAGACAAACGGACAGACTGGAAGCCGCGCAGGGCCCCCGGGCCCACAGCAACCTGGGGTCAGTAAATCTAACAGACTCCCTGGAGGAAGGCGGCACGGAGACCCGCGTGCCAGGCAGAGGGGCCGGGACCTTGTCCCACGGCCCGACAGTTGTCCAAGTCGGCTGCTTGCAAAGTCAGCTTATTTTTTGCCTAGGTTTCAGGATCCCCAAGGGTCAGTGACAGGTGGCCCTCCCCTGGTCCGCTGCTGCCCCTTGTCCTCCTGGGAGCTGGCCCAGGCCATCAGTGTCTTCCGTGTCCTTCTCTCTTCTGCCTTATCTTAAACACACAGCACGTGGCAGGATTAAAAAGCCACAGATATAAAATTCTGACACAATCAAAGTTGGGTGTTAATTAGGTCACTCTACTGGATTGGAGGCGGGAGACAGCCAGCGGCTGCTAGGGGCCGGACGAGGTTGCCCGGGCTGGGTCTGGGGGCGAGGAGGCAAAGGGAGGAGCCCAGGGCAATGGCCCGGCTTCCAGCTTGGGGCCAGAGCCAGGGCAGGGCCACCCTGGAGACAGGCGCAGACGCAGAGGGCAGCAGGCCCAGGCAGGGTGGGAAAGAAGGGCTTGGGGACGCCCAGGGGCAGTGTCCCTCAGGCGGGAAGGACTTGGGCTGGAGCCTGCCCGACTCCCACTCCCAACTCTGGACCCTTTGGGGATCCCCAGGGTGGGGGGGCAGCGCTTCCCCAGCTGCCTTCAGAGTGGTGGGGTCGCTGGGACTCTGTGGGCTGTGGTGACAGGCTCGTCAGACAAGATACAGGAGTCCAGATGAAATTGAATCTCAGATAAACAACCAGGGCGGGGGTCTGGCTCAGGGGTTAAGAGGCCACTTGGGGAGCCCACTTCCTGCCACAAAATTCCTGGCTTTGAGTCCTGGCTCCACCTCCAATCCAGCTTCCTGCCTTTTTTTTTTTTTTTTTAAGATTTCATTTATTTGAAAGGTAGAGTTACAGAGAGAGAGAAGGAGAAAGGGAGATTTTCCATCCACTGGTTCACTCCCCAGTGGCCACAACAGCTGGGGATGGGCCAGGCTGAAGCCAGGAGCTTCCTCTGGGTCTCCCACGTGGGTGCAGGAGCCCAGACACCTGGGCCATCATCCGCTGCTTTTCCCATGTGCGTTAACAGGGAGCGGACTTGGAAGCAGAGCAGCCGGGACACGAACCCCTGCCCATGTGGGATGCCGGCAGTGCAGGCAGGGGCTCTACCCACTGCGCCACCGCGCGGGCCCTGACAATCCTGTTCTCTACCTTTCTTCTCTGCTCTTGCCCCCGCTCCTGGCCCCAGGGGCCGGCTTCCTGCTCGTTTGCTGTAAGTGTCAGGAGTCTCAGGTGGCATCCGAGCCTTCCCATCCAGCTCCTTCCTCTGCCACTGCCTTAGCGTGTGCCCTGGGGTCACGTGGCACCTCTCCATCTCAGTTTTGGCCTCTGTGGGCTGCGAATGAGGACAGCACTGCCCCCTGGCTGTGGAAGTGGGTAAAGCACCCAGGCAGAGCCTGAGCCTGGTGCATAACGCTCAGTGGAGCTGGCCGGCTGGCTCCACCAGGCTCAGGGACCGGTGCCCCCAGAAACAGCCTGGCAGCAGCTGCACTAAAATGAGCACAGCCTTCTGGCCTGGGGGTGCATGGGAAAGGGCTGCATCTGCATATTCATTTGCATCCTTTGCTCCTCTTTTGCATAGAGAATGACTGTTCTCCTTGTTGCGGGAGAATCTCTGAGGGGTCCCCCTTAGGGGGAAGGGAGCCCTCGGCCTCCACTCGTGGCAGCCTCACTCCACCCTGTGCAATTCAGGAGATGGTCCCCCGCCCCCAGACCACTCCTACGGCCCCTTTCCCGATTCCGACTGCAACATGGCATTGGGAGGTGCAGGTATGTGCAAGTTAAATGGCACAAAATTGCAACCCATGCCAGGAGCTTTATCCACAGTGCACCCTGTCTTGCCAGCCTCGGGGGCCCTCAGGGCTGCCTAGGTGGCCAGTGGCACAGTGGCACTCTGGGGGTCTGGCCCTCCACCCCCGGCGGGTGTGGCTGTCTCTCCTGGCAGCTGCTGTGTGGTCACAGCTACCTGGGAGCTGACGGTCAAGGCTGATGATGGGGGTGCAGGGCAGGAAGGCGTCCCCGCGTCCTGCCGGGCTCCGCCACCCCTGATGCCGCTGCCTGCGGGGCTCCTCCCCTAGGTGTGCGCGTCTTTCACGGCAGAGTACGCCGAGTACGGCCACGTCAAGATGCACCACAGCTACACCAACGTGGTGGGCCTGGGCGACTCGAGCACCTGGAAGCTGCCTTGCCTCAACCGCTACGTCTACATGTTCTTGGCCCCCTTCTTGGTGCCCATCGTGACCCCACTGGTGGCTGTCGGTAAGCAGCGCGAGGGCCTGGGTCTGTGCTTGCGTGCGGGGTTGTCTGTCCGTGGGAGGGGCCGACCTCTGGGGTGACTAACTTCTCTCCCATGATGCCCCAGAGCTGACTCCCTGCAGCCTGTCTTCTGGGCAGTTCCCTGCGGGGGCTGGGGGGAGGTGAGGGGTCACCGCCCACCTCGCTCCCTCTGACTCAGGTCTCTGCAGTCTCCTTTATTCTGGAAATTTCCTTCAGTTCACGACCTCGGTCAGGCTGTTTAATGTCTCCGATTCCTTGTCTGCACCATGGTGCCCTCACCTTGCTGGGTGGCGGAGGCAGCCGGGGACTGCGGCCCGCCTGGCCTGGCCCTCACTCTGTGTCCTGTGCCCCCTGGCAGAGCGGCTCAGGAAGGTGGAGCTGGGGGCGGCCCTGCGGACGCTGGCCCTCATCTCCCTGGGCCTCTACTCTCACTACTGGCTGCTCCGGCACGTGTCGGGCTTCCGGAGCCGCGGCTCGGCCCTGCTCTGCATGCTGCTCATCCGGTCCCTGCTGGCCCACCCCTATCTCCACGTCAACATCTTCCAGGTGAGGCCTCCCCGGCCTGGGCGCGGGGTGGCTCAGGGGCATGTTCTCCACGGTGCCTGGGTAGGGGCCGGGCAGAGGCTGCCCTGACTCCCGGCTTCAGCACAGACTTCGGGTTTCCAGTGGGGCTTTGCTTCTCCACGCTGGCCGGCCCTGATGCCCTGCTGGGGTCGGTCCAGGCCCCAGCCAGTGCCCTGAGCAGGCAGAGGAAGGGGCTGCAGGAATGGGGGGGGGGCTTTGTGAGAAGCAAGGGGCTCAGCATGCAGTTCTGGTGCCATTTTCTGGGGGACACTTCCCTCGTCCCGACGGGGGAGGGCCCCAGGTTCGACCTCCCTGTGTGTCACCATCCGGGCACTTAGCACAGCTGCGGATAATGTAATCCCATGATCGTGTCCCGTCTGCTTCTCCTGTGCTAACGGGGGCTCCCGTCCACTTCTGAGTGCCCCAGAGCCAGGACAGTGCTGGCCGGGCGGCGCCTCTCCACGCTTGTTCAATGGAAAGATACAAGAGGATGTGCCAACTTGACCTTGAATGAACAGAATTTTGGAGGAGGTCTGGTGGGCTGAGGCAGTGTGGTGCCGTGAGTGTGGGCAGTCGCAGGTGCCAGAGCATCAGGGGGCCGAGGTGCCCAGCCCAGCCCAGCCCAGCCCGGCCCAGCCTAGCCCAGCCTAGCCCGGCCCAGCCCAGAGATGGGTGAGGTCACGCAGGGCACACAGGCTTGGCACTGGAGCTGGCGCAGGAACCCGGCTCCCTGCTCTCCCGGGTCCTGCCTTAGTAGGGTTGTGGGGGGCAGTCAGAAGAACCTCCCGGACCCCTGAGTGCTTGGTGAGGAAGTCTGGGGCAGGGTGGGCTGGTCCCGGGCTGCCTGGCCCCGCCCCAGGGCGTGACCCACCTGTCCGTCACAGCACATCGGGCTGCCCATGTTCTCGCTGGACAAGAAGCCCCGGCGGATTCACATGATGAGCCTGGGGGTGCTGAACCTGCCCCGGCAGCCCGTGCTGGACTGGGCCTTCGGCCACTCGCTCATCAGCTGCCACGTGGAGCACCACCTCTTCCCCAGGCTCTCTGACAACATGTGTCTGAAGGTAGGTGAGGGCTGTCTGGGGGGCGGGGGTGGGACGAAGGGCAGCGCGGGGTCCCCCCCGGGGTCCACCTGAACCCCGCGTCCCCCAGCTGGCGGCTCCGAGGTCACCCAGGCGAGGCAGCCGGTGGGTTTCAGATCAGCGACACCTGGGATTTTTGTGGTGCGACCCCGGCCAAGTTCAGGAATGCAGTGAACGGGCGCCCTCGGGGGGCGGGGGGAGCACAGTGCTTGTAGCAGCGGGCTTTGAGGGGGAAATAGACCTGAAGTGTTTGGCACACAGTAGGTGCCTCATAAAAGGGAGCCGTGGCTGCCATCCAGGTCACGTGGGACAAGACCAATGGGAGCCAGGGCCGGGGCGGGCGGGGCCGAGGCAGCCCCCGCCCCCGCTTGTGGCTCCCTCCGCCCCTCAATTCCCTCCAGGTGAAGCCGCTGGTGTCTCAGTTTCTCCAGGACAAGCAGCTGCCCTACAACGAGGACTCCTACCTGTCTCGCTTCCGGTTATTTCTCAGTCGCTACGAGGAGTTCATGGTGCACGCCCCGCCCATCACGGAGCTGGTGGGGCTGCAGTGACGGCTGGGAGGCGCGGCCGTGGCTCCCCTGCCCGCCCAGCCCCCGTCCTCCCGCTGCTGCTGGCCTGTGGGTGTGGAGGTGCACCTGCAGCGGGGGGCCCTAGGTGGCACTGAGCAGGGGTGCTCGGCCCGGCATCCTGGCGGGTGCCTTGGTTGCATTTCTGGGCTTCGAGGGGTGTCTGGGGGAGAGGAGTGCTGGCGGCTGGGTGTTCTGGTCAGTCTGCACCTCAGCTGGCCTTATCTTAGGAGCCTCTGTAGGACTAAGAGGAGGAGGGGCGCCAGGGGCACGAGGCAAGGCCCAGCCCCCTCCGCCGGGGCCTCCCGGTTTAGGAGAGCTGCATACTTGCTTGGCCACCGGTTCTTCCTGTGCCCCCCGAGGCCCTGAGCCCCACGGTGCCCTCTTCCCAGGGACCACAGGACGAGGTCCCTTTGGGCCACCTTCCCTAGTTTCTAGCCAGAGACACCCGTGCAAGACACAGGCCAGGCGATCCACAGCCCACGGTGAGAAGCAAGTGCGCTTTGGGGGAGAACACTCCTGGGGACTGCGCAGGGGGAAGTCGCAGGAGCTCTGGGTGCGACTTTGGCTTTGAGCGGCTCAGAAGATTCTGCCTTGTTCCATGATGTTTGGAAGTAGTGAGCCTGGGGGGCAGGCAAGGCTGGAGGGGTTATGGGACTGGGTCTGATGGAGTCCAGGGCTGGGCATGGCTGTGGGAAGCAGGACCCAGATGTCAGGTGGCTGGTGAGGCCAGGCTCCAGGGGACACTGGTGGAATTCAGCCCAACGTGGGCAGAGTTGAGAGAGGTCTGGGGGCTGCACCAGCTGGGGTGGGTGCAAGGTGTCCCAGTGGAGGCTGGACGCAGAGGTGGGGGACAGAGGAAGCGGCCAGAGTGCTTAGCTTAGGACGTGGTTTCTCCCCTTGGCACCGTGGGCATTTTGTCTGGATAATTCTTTGCGGCTGGGGGGCTGTCCTGCGTGCTGTCCCTGGCAGCACTCCGGGCTTCCACTACTAGCCACGTGGCCCCGTGCCCTCGGTGGGGGCGGGGCCCAGCACTGTCTCTGGTTGCAAGTCATCTTCTGAGTGCGTGGTCTCAGTTAGGTGCCGGGAAGGGGTGAAGGGCAGGCTGGCCCTGATAACGGGCAGTGAACGGGCGCCCTCGGGGTGGGCGGGAGAGTCAGCTGGCCCGGCGTTCTCGGAGCCCGGGCCGGCCACGGTGGCCTGGCGTGGGCAGCTGCCCTCTGCCCCTGGAGTCCTGCGCACTCCTCTCCACCCTGCCTTCCTCTCTGGGGGAAGGGGAGACACCCCCGCAGCTCCAGCTCGCACTCGCCCCCCAGTGGCCCGGGGTGCGCCCTTCACCGCTGAGCAATGGTCCTTTCGCCCACTTGGGTCCTGTCCGTGCCCTGCTGGGAGAGGAGTTCTGGATCCCCATGGCCTTCCCGGAATGACGCAGGCCTGGCCGCCTCCCAGCCCGCTGCTCTCTGCTGTTGCTGCTCTTTCGAAATGCATTAGAGGCTCCAGAATGGCCTTGAGGTCTTGGAGCGCGAGCCATCCATCTGCCTGTGAAAATGCGATGTCAGGAGAGGCCTTGGTCCTGGCCAATGGCTGAATCCACCCAGTCCCTTCCCCCAGGGACTCGCGGTGTCGATCCGGGCATGGCGTCCAGGGTGCCCCGGGAGCGGTCACTCGGTCACGGTGAAGCTCGGTTTTCAGTTCCTCTGGGGACCTGAGAGGGAGGGGGAGGCATGTGGGAGGCGACAGCAGCGGCAGGAACACGCGGGGTGGACGGTTTTCCGGGTGTCACGGACGGGGCTGGGGGTGGGGGAAGCGTGTGGAGAGGCTAAGCCTCTCAGCCCTGGGCGTGTGACTCAGAATCCACGCACTAGGCCTGCAGACACGCTGCCTGTGGGAGGGCGGCCCCACACAGCCTTCTGGGAGTCTGGTCCTCAGTGTCCGCGTCCCTCTCCCCTGGGAGAGCTGTCACACTCCTGAATGTCCGTGGGTGTGAAGCTCGGGGGGCGGGGTGGGGGAGGGTCACGCGTGGCTGAGACCCGGCCCCCATCCTCGTGTTCATTCAGGAGCTGTCGCTCCTTCTCCCGAGGGCCAGGTGGATACGTGGGCTGTGTGGAGCAAATGGTCGCTGTCCCAGCTCCTCAGCTGTGCAGAAAGCCACGGACGGGTGCAGACGAGCACAGAACAGCCACACAACGTGTCACAGCACAGTCTTCCAAAATCGCTTTACCATTAGGGAATGTAACACCCATCCTTACGGGTCGTGCCGAGCCTGCCAGCCAGTCTGCTTGCTCCCGATCCAGTGGGACGGCCACAAAACCCCACGGCTTCTCAGAAGCATGGCCCAGCAGGCTCCTGGGATACTGGCCCCGGGCTCGTCCCTGATCCGGGAGCGGGCTCCACGGCCGCACCTGGGATCACCCACCCGCTGGACACTCACGGTGTGTGTATGCAACAGACGATCATGTAAACTGCTAAATAAAACATTACAAGAGGCCGTTGTTTCGTACTAAGTCCTCTCGCTGGGCCCCCACAGACCAGGCTGAAGAATCACAGCGAAGTCACCCGGGAGAGTCCCACCTCCCCGAGCTGAAACTAAGCCGCGTGTCCGACCTCCCGAGAAGTCGCGGTGAGGCGCAGGCGCAGGCGGTTCCCGTTTCAGTGGGCACGATGATAACGCTCCCTCTGCTCTACTTAAAGAAACGATCTATCTGAAAGGCAGAGCAACAGACACAAAGACATCTGTCCCCTGGTCACTCCCCAATGGCTGCAGTCCAGGAGCCCGAATCCCCGTGCGCGTCTCCCACGCAGGAGGCGTTGCATCATCTTTCACTTCCTTCCCAGGCACGTCGGCGGGGAGCTGGTGCGGTAGTGGAGGTGCTGGTACGGGACCTGGGGGTGGCAGGCAGGGGCCCAACCGCTGGCCTCTGCCCTTAATCCTCACTGACGTCACCTGCGGTTAACTAAGCAGTTATGTTCCCGTGGCTTTGCCCTACCATGAAACTGCCCATCGCTATTTTTTTTTGGACAGGCAGAGTTAGACAGTGAGAGAGAGACAGAGAGAAAGGTCTTCCTTCCATTGGTTCACCCCCCAAAATGGCCACTGCGGCTGGCACACCGCGCTGATCCGAAGCCAGGTGCTAGGTGCTTTTTCCTGGTCTCCCATGGGGTGCAGGGCCCAAGCACTTGGGCCATCCTCCACTGCACTCCCGGGCCACAGCAGAGAGCTGGCCTGGAAGAGGGGCAACCGGGACAGAATCCGGCGCCCCAACCGGGACTAGAACCTGGGATACTGGCACCACAAGTGGAGGATTAGCCTAGTGAGCCGTGGCGCCAGCCCAATCGCTATTTTTTAAAAAAATGTTTATATTCATCTATTTGAAAGGAGACAGAGGGAGGGAGGGAGGGGAAAGGGGAGGGGGGAGGGGAGGGGAGGGGAGAGGGAGGCAGATCTTCCATCCATTGGTTCACTCCTCAAATGCCTGCAATGGCCAGGGCTGGGCCAGGCTGGAGCCAGGAGCCTGGAGCCCCATCTGAGAGAGGGGAGCAGCCCCCCGCCCCCCATCATGTATGACCGATAGCCATGTTCTCTTCCTTTCTCTCTTCCATTACTCAGAGACTTTTTCCCCTTCTAAGCTCCAAGGGGTAAGGGGTCTCTAATCCTCACAGCCTCTGCCCCCCCCCCTTAAAGATTTATTTATTTGAGAGGCAGAGTTAAAGAGAGAGGGACAGAGGGAGGGGTCTTCCATCCACTGGTTCACTCCCCAAATTGCTGCAACTGCCGGAGCTGCGCCCATCCGAAGCCAGGAGCTTCTTCCCGGTCTCCCACACAGGTGCAGGGACCCAAGGACTTGGGCCATCTTCTGCTGCTTTCCCAGGCCACAGCAGAGAGCTGGATCAGAAGTGGAGCAGCCGGGACTTGAACCTGCTGTGCCACAACGCCGGCCTCGGACCCTGCTGATGTCAAAGGACAAAACTAGAGCAATTTAGTTTAGCGTCCACTCGGGCCCTGCCCCGGCCCCTGCGGGCATCCGGGGAGCGAACCAGAGGACGGAAGGCCTCCGCCCCTCCGCCTTTCCCCAAAGCAGATCATTTATAAAACACGCACTGTCTACCCTGGGGGTCTGCACCCACATGGGCGCTTCACCCGACCCCGGCATTGCGGGAGGGTCGGGACCCGAGCAGGCCGCTCCCCCCGTCTCCTCGTCTACGTAATGGGGGAAGAGGCGAGGCTGGACGTACACGAAGCCGGGGCACCCGCGTGAACACCTGCAGTGCAAGACAGAGGCCCGCCGGGGAGCCTTCTCCGGACTTCCGGATTCTGCGGTAATTACCCAATGGGCGTGGAGGCGCGCTTGGAACCTGGCTCGTGATTGGCTGGGGCGAAATCGTCGCTCTCCCTGAGGCAAGGCGCTTGCGCTATCAGTGGGCGACCGGAGCCTCTCCAGGGTGGGAGGAGCTCAGGAAAGCAAGCGCCTTTCTCATTGGCTTCCTCCCTGACTGAAACAGCGATGGGGATTCGCTCTTCCCCAGCCCTATGCTTCCGGGGCGGGTGATTGGGGGAAATGTGTAATCCGTCGCTTGTGGTCCGGCAGTCTTGAGGGGCGGGCTTTAACGATAGGGGGTGGATCCAGAGGGCGCAGTGAGGCCACAGCACTGCGGTCTCAGCGCGTGGGAGGCGGGGCTTGGGGCGGGGCCGCGGTGGTGGGCGGGCTCAAGGGCGGGGCAGGGGCGGGGTCTGGCCGGCGCGGAGCGGGGAGCAGTCCCGGGCTACAGATCCGCTCGCTGATCGCTGCTTCCAGCCATGGCTCTGCGCTGCTGGCGCTGGTGGCCACGGTCAGCGTGGCCTCGGACCCGGCTGTCTGTCGCCGGGAGCTCCCCGGGTAGGAGCAGGGCACCTCTGGGGTTCAATGGCAGAGCGGGGAGGCCTGCAGACGCCAGGTGCAGGGGTCGCCGCGGGGCTGGGGCGGGGGTCCAGCCACGCGGGGCTGGGGGCGGTGCGCGGGGCAGGTGGGGTTCTGGGCCGTGAGGTGTGAGGCCTCGAGGGTGAGGCGGGAGGAGGAGAAACCGCGAGGTCCGCAGGCGTGTGGAGGGGTGCAGGGGCGACACGGAGCTCTGTGGGGTCCAGCCGGGGTCTCCTGGGCCAATGCGGAGAGGGAGGGGTTAGGAGGGGACGGGGGCCGTGCACTGAGTCTCCGGAAGAATGTGGGACTCTAGCCGATTGGGTGGGGGCGCCCCGAAGGGAAAATGAAGAAGAGCCGAGTGCAAGGCGGCTTTGGGGGGACGGGGTGGCCGGACGGGTGGCCGGCCGGGCCGCCGTCGGCCTCGTGGTCATTGCGGGGGTGAGCAGTGCAGCCCCGCCTGGGGGGCTTCAGGGGGGCTAAGGGGCCCTGCCAGTGCCCAGGGAGCAGGTGAAGCTTGGGACCCTGAGGTTGGTTTGGGGGTGGGGAAGGGGGCGTGTTCGCTTGACCTCCCTCCCCTCGGCGGCCCAGGCTTCGGCCAGCGGTTCTCCACGCAGGAGACGACCCCCCAGATCTGTGTGGTGGGCAGTGGCCCAGCTGGCTTCTACACTGCCCAACATCTGCTCAAGGTGAGCCCCCTCCCCCTGCACCTTCCACCTGCTGCTTCCCCGCTCAGAGGACGCCCCGCCCCCACTGAGGGTTAGGGCCACTCCTGGGTACCTGGTGAGGAGGGGGCTTCTGGCCGCTCTAGGCTGGATCCTCTCCTGCCTCTGGGGACCCTCGGCGCAGGTTCTCGCCGTGGGAGTGGGCAGTTCTGCGTGGCAGGTGGGCAGCGCTGCCTCCCGGACCGAGCCCTCCAGGGAGCGAAAGCAGAGCCGCTGGTGGCCGGGCCGTCCCCTCGTGTTCCCTTCTGTCTCCTCCGTCCCCAGCGCCCCCCACCCGGGGCCACTCAAGTGTTCTCCACATCGCTGTGCCCTCCCCACCCGAGCTCCTCCCTTCTCTCTCCTCCTTGCCAAGGTCTCAGGGCTTTGCACTCTGGCCTTGGCGGGACGGCCCCAAGGCTACGGGCTGTTTGTGCTTGGGCTGCACGTCAGACCTTGGGACGGGGATGGGGCGGGGAGACCCGGGCTGATGGCGCCGTGGGGGCGGTGGCCTAGCTTTGGGAGTGGGGAGAGTAGGCAGGATTCTCGGCAGCCCCTTTGTGAGCAGAGTCTCAGGCACCTGCATGTGCGGCATGGACAGGAGGTCCACACAGAGGCCACTAACGAGCTGACCCTGTGGGGGCTCTGAGCAACTGTTCTTGCCCTTCAAATGGGGTCGTGTTTGGAGCCGTGGGGCTTAGCTCAGGTCAGGTGCGGGGTGTGGTCTCCCAGGGCCAGCGTGTGACGTCTGAAACACAGACGTCCCTCTCGCTGAAGGCTGTGTGAGGCGGTCCACGGTCTCACCGCTGACCAGGGAGGCACTGGACCTGGGCGTGGCCCGTTGCCGGCACCCACTGACCGTTCTCTGGCCGATGCCACGCCCCGGGCATAGACACGGCCCCGCGTGCCAGGGCCTCTGTCCTAGGGAGGGTCAGTGTGGGCTCCCAAGGTGGCCGGCTCCTCTGAGCAGCTGGAGGCGGGACAGTGCTCCGTGTTCATTCTGAACGCTCTGTGCCTGCACGGGTGGACGCGGGCAGGGCCGGAGCCGCTGGGTGGTGGAGACAGGGCGGGGAGGGAGGCTGTGAGGTTGATGGGACAGGGCGGGGGCTGAGACCCAGGGGCTCCGGGGTGGCCAGGCAGAGGGCAGCGGGGTCTGGGGAGGCTCTGCCACAGCTGCAGACCCAGAGGGGGGCTGTGCGAGGCGCCGAGCACTGGGCCGAGCTTTGAGCTTCGTCCCCGGCCTTGGGCGGCAGGGGAGGGATGGCGGGCGACAGAGTGACGTGCCGGCCGTTGATCTGCGGCTCACAGCGGGCCCAGCCCCAGGCTAAGCGCTTTGGGCCTCGGGCATGACCCAGAATGGGTGGCCTGCCGTCCAGAGAAGCTAAGAAACGTTCCCTGGGGCACACAGCCAGCCGCCGGCGGAGCTGGGATCGGCCCGCGGGCTGTTGGGTGCCCAGGTCGGAGCTCTTCCTGGACACAGCACCCCGGGGTCTGAGGGAGGTGGACGGGGCGGCCTGGGGTGGGCTGGCAGGGGTGGGAGGCGCGGGGCGGGGCAGGGCGGAGCTGGCGTCCCCCTGGGCGGGCCCAGCTGGGGCTAAGGTGGGGCTGCACTTCCAGGGTGGTTCTCAGCTGGCCGGTCCTGGAAGGGTCAGCGGGCGGGGCTGGGGTCGCTCCTGAAGCCCCCTGCCGCTCACAGCTGCAGCCCAGGTTGAGCTGGGCCCCCTGGGTCGGCCATGTTTCTCCCAATGACGTGGCGGGCAGTCCTGCCTGAGGTCTGACCTCAGCCCCTTGTGCTGCCTGTGTCACCCCGGTCCCCTTGCCTGGCTGTCCGGGAGGACGGGGAGTCAGGGGCGCCCGTCCTCCTCACAGAGGGCCCAGGCCTCCTTGTGTCCTCCGAGCCCAGCAGCCGCGCTCTGTCCCGGGCCAGGGTGGGGGTGAGGGGGGACCCACGGGGGCCCCGCTGCTCCCCCGCCCGCCAGCTGCCGCCCTCTCCCCAGCACCTCGCCCAGGCCCACGTGGACATCTACGAGAAGCAGCCCGTGCCCTTCGGCCTGGTGCGCTTTGGCGTGGCGCCTGACCACCCCGAGGTGAAGGTGGGTGTCTCTCTGGGCACGAGGGGTGGGGAGGCCCCAGGGTGGCACAGGCTCGCGCCCCGGAGCTGCGCCCGCCGCTCACCCCTCCCGCCCCGGGGTGCCCACAGAATGTCATCAGCACGTTCACCCAGACGGCCCGCTCCCCGCGCTGTGCCTTCCGGGGCCACGTGGTGGTGGGCAGGGATGTGACGGTGGCCGAGCTGCGGGAGGCCTACCACGCCGTGGTGCTGGTGAGCGGGGGCCGGGTGGGGGTGGGGGTGGGGGCGCCCGGGCCCCGGGGCTGGCGCTGAGGGTCTGGGCCTCCGTCAGAGCTACGGCGCGGAGGACCATCGGGCCCTGGACATTCCCGGCGAGCAGCTGCCTGGGGTGCTATCGGCGCGGGCCTTTGTGGGCTGGTACAACGGGCTTCCAGAGAACCAGGCGGTGAGTCTGGGCTTCCGCCGCCTCCCACCCTGGGGTGCAGGTGGTGGGGAGGAGGGGCCAGCTGGGATTGGGTGGACTTCCTGCGCGGGGCGGGGCAGCCCGGGGCAGCCCGGCCCTGGCCAAGGCTGGGGCCCTTCTGAGACCTTTCCCTGCAGCTGGCGCCCGACCTGAGCTGTGACACGGCCGTGATCGTGGGCCAGGGGAACGTGGCCCTGGACGTGGCCCGGATCCTCCTGACGCCCCCTGAGCACCTCGAGGTGAGTGTCCGGGCCAAGGCCCGAGGGGCGGGGGCGGGGGCGGGGCGCAGTCGTTCCTCCCTCCAGGACCCCCCTAGGTTCACCCCCCCCCACCCTTCCTCTCAGGCCTGTCTGCGCCTGCTCACGCACGCTGTGGCCGTGGCAGCCTTACGCTCACTGATGAGGGTGCGACGAGTACCGGCAGCTCCGTGGGGGTGGGCCCATGCCTGGTGCTTAGTAGCTACTTGGTGCGTGGAAGAGCGGGGCCTGGTGTCCCCCCCCCCCTGCTGTTTGCCGCCTGGGGCTGCAGTGCTCCGTGTGGCCACCAGGGGGCGCGGGTGGCCCGGTCTTGGGCTTCTCCAGGCTAAGGGCCGGGGCGTGCCTGTCCCCTTCCCCAGATGCCATGACTTCAGGGCCCTCCTTTTGCCAGAGAACGGACATCACGGAGGCTGCCCTGCAGGCTCTGAGGCAGAGCCGGGTGAAGACGGTGTGGATCGCGGGCCGGCGAGGACCCCTGCAAGTGGCTTTCACCATTAAGGTGCCGAAGCCAGAGAGGGAGGGGCCAGGCCGGGGTGGGGTGGGGGCAGGTGTCCCCTGGCAGGGGTGGGGGTGGGGGCAGGTGTCCCCTGGCAGGGGTGGAGGTGGGGGCAGGTGTCCCCCGGCAGGGGTGGGGGTGGGGGCAGGTGTCCCCTGGCAGGGGTGGGGGTGGGGGCAGGTGTCCCCCGGCAGGGGTGGGGGTGGGGGCAGGTGTCCCCTGGCAGGGGTGGAGGTGGGGGCAGGTGTCCCCCGGCAGGGGTGGGGGTGGGGGCAGGTGTCCCCTGGCAGGGGTGGGGGTGGGGGCAGGTGTCCCCCGGCAGGGGTGGGGGTGGGGGCAGGTGTCCCCTGGCAGGGGTGGGGGTGGGGGCAGGTGTCCCCCGGCAGGGGTGGGGGTGGGGGCAGGTGTCCCCTGGCAGGGGTGGGGGTGGGGGCAGGTGTCCCCCGGCAGGGGTGGGGGTGGGGGCAGGTGTCCCCTGGCAGGGGTGGAGGTGGGGGCAGGTGTCCCCCGGCAGGGGTGGGGGTGGGGGCAGGTGTCCCCTGGCAGGGGTGGGGGTGGGGGCAGGTGTCCCCCGGCAGGGGTGGGGGTGGGGGCAGGTGTCCCCTGGCAGGGGTGGAGGTGGGGTCAGGCGGAACCCCCGGGAGAGGAGGGGGAAGAGGCAGGGCCCGTGCCTGAGCGGGGGCGGGGGGGCAGCGTCCTGGGCCTGACCGCCCCCTCCCCCCGCCCCCAAGGAGCTCCGGGAGATGATCCAGTTGCCAGGAACACGGCCCATTTTGGATCCGGCCGATTTCTTGGGCCTCCAGGACAGAATCCGGGGTGAGGGGCCCCGGCCGGGCACCCCAGCGCCCCAGCCAGGGAGGATGGCTTAGTCCAGAGAGGGCTTGGGGGAGGGCCGTGGGGGAGAGGGCTTGGGGGAGAGGGCTGCCCTGAGACGTCCGGCCGTGCTGCCCACAGAGGTGCCTCGCCCGCGGAAGCGGCTGACAGAGCTGCTGCTCCGGGCCGCCACGGAGCAGCCGGGGCAGGAGGAGGCCGCGCGCCGGGCCCGGGCCTCGCGCGCCTGGGGCCTGCGCTTCTTCCGCAGCCCGGAGCAGGTGCTGCCCTCAGCCGACGGGCGGCGGGTGGCAGGCGTCCGCCTGGCAGTCACCAGGCTGGAGGTGAGTCTCGCGCTCCCCGGGTTCAGGCCAACACCCCCTCCTCCCCAGCCCACTGTTGCCCACGCTCTCTCTCCCCAACAGGGAGCCGGCGAGGCCACCCGGGCAGTGCCCACGGGAGACACGGAGGACCTCCCCTGTGGGCTCGTGCTGAGCAGCGTCGGGTATAAGAGCCGCCCCATCGACCCCAGTGTGCCCTTTGACCCCAAACTCGGGGTCATCCCCAACACCGAGGGCCGGGTTGTGGACGTGCCAGGTGAGAGAAGTGGGGCCGGGATTCTCCGGAATCCCGGCGTCTCCTGGGCTGTTCCTTCCTCTGCTCTTACTTATTCACGCAAAGCATGCTGGGAAGTTGCTCCAGGCAGGCCCTGGCTGGGGACCCACCCTGGCCCCTCCCTGGCCCCCAGGGAGGTCCCCATCTGTCCGGGACCCCCAGGCCACATACCTGCTCCTGCAGTCATTCAACAAACCTTTTACTGAGGGCTGCAGTGCGCTCGGCCCTCAGCCCTCAGCCAGGTGCTGGGAGTGGAGAGAGCAGGCGGCCCCTTGGTCTGATCAGTACCACGTGCAGTAGGGGCCGCGGAAACCCGAGGTGGCCAAGCCCCGGCTTTGCCCCCCTCCCGGCAGCTCCTCCTCTGCAGGGAACCGGGGCACCGGGGCGACGCGGGCTGAGAAGATGCGGGCTGGGGACAGTGGCCACGGTGGCCCGGCTGGCAGGCTGCGGGGCGGCTCAGGGCGCGCGTGTGCAGAGATGGGGCGTGCAGCCACCTTCTCCGTGCTACCTGTGCCCCTCAGGCCTCTACTGCAGCGGCTGGGTGAAGCGGGGACCCACGGGTGTCATCGCCACCACCATGACGGACAGCTTCCTCACCGGCCAGACGCTGCTGCAGGACCTCAGGGCTGGGCTGCTGCCCGCGGGGCCCAGGCCGGGCTACGCGGCCATCCAGGCGCTGCTCAGCAGCCGAGGTCTGGGCCCTGGGAGGGGCTGGGGCGGGGGCCGGGAAGGAAGAGGTGGGGGGTGACTCATCTCCGCTCTGCCTCAGGGGTCCGGCCGGTCTCCTTCTCGGACTGGGAGAAGCTGGATGCCGAGGAGGTGGCCCGGGGCCAGCGCGCTGGGAAGCCCCGGGAGAAGCTGGTGGACGCTCAGGAGATGCTGCGGCTGCTGGGGCGCTGAGCCCACAGCCGCCCCCGGAGTGCAGCGCAGGGGAGGGGCCATTGCTGCCTGCCCCAGCCCCCCCCCCCCCCAGCGCCCCTGGCCAGTGCGGGGCGCGCTCTCCGCATCGAGGCAGTGAGGGTGGGCGGAGCTGCGGGTGACTGTTCTCTCCCACCTCCGTCCTGCTGTGCAGGGCCACGAGGCCGGACAGGGCTGGAAATAAACGGCTACAACCCAGGGCTGTGTGTGATGAGTACTTCCTGGGGTGGGGGCGGGGGTGTCACCTTCTGGCCGGCGCTCACCTGTGGCCGCCAGGTGGCGCTGCAGGCAAGAGCTCCGGCTCAGGGCTCCAGGGGGTTTGGCTGCGGGGCCTGGCAGGCACCCACCCTCCGGTTCTCAGCTTGGCCCCACTGCCTGCCCTGCCGGTCTTCTGCACCCACTGCGGGCACCCCAGATCCAGACCCTCGCCTGCTGGCTCTGCTGGCCCCACTGCCTGTTGCCGTCTCTGGTTAGCCCCAGCCAGTCAAGACAGGGGAAGCCAGCAGCAGCTCGCCCCAGCCCTCCCGGCGGCACGGCCCTCTGGGCTGGGTGCTGGCCCGAGTCCTCCCTTCGCTGCGTCCCAGGCCAGAGCCACAATCCTTTAAAAACAGCACTTTGCAGTCGCCACATCTCTCGGGACAGCCCTCCAAGTGCTGGGCTCACTTTATAAAGGAGGGATCCTCGGAGTCCGAGGCCCCAAGGTCACAGCGCCGGGGAGCTGCCGGCTCCAACTCCGGGCTGCTCGGGCTGCCTTTTCCCGGAGGGCCCTTGCCTCCCAGTGTCGGGTCTGGGGCCAGGGTCCAGGAGAGAGGGGACTCTGGCGTCCGGCGCGGGCCTGCAGGTTGGGAGGGGGGAGCGGAGGGACCTTGAGGGGCGCGGGCAGCCGGCCGGGACGGGGCGGAGCCGGCGCGGGCAGCGGCGAGCGCTCCGCCACAGTCTGCTGGCGATCCCGGGGAGCCGGAGGCGCGGCGCGCAGCGCTGCCGGCGCCCGAGCCCCGTGCCCAGCTGGCCGCGGGAGGGGCGCGGGGGGCGGGCCCGGCTCACCCGCCTGGCCGCGCCGCGGGCACCGGGCTCAGGCGCCCGCCGAGCTAGCAGAGCCCGCCAGCGCGCACGGCGGAGCGCCGGGACATGCCCCGCGCGGCGGGCGGCCAGCGCGGGCTCTCAGCGCGGGCGCAGCACCCCTTCCCCTCGGTGAGTGGCGGGCTGGGGCGAGCCGTGGGCTCCAACTTCCCGGGCAACTTGGGGCCGTGGGCTCAGGCTCCCCGCGGGCAAGGACGGAGGAGACACTTACGGGACACCTGGGGAGGGTCCGGCCCGCAGGGAGTCCAGGGGAGGGGGTGGCTCGGGACCTCTGGGACCCGGCCTGGGGTCTGGACCTGGACCTGGGTGGAAGAGGCGAGGGGGAAAAGAGGCCGAGGAGACAGGCTCGCCGCGGCCGCGAGGGAAGAGTGCAGGCGGAGTGCCCGAGACATTCGTCCCCAGGGTCGCCGAGCCCTCCCCTCCCTCGCCTGGGCGCCGCAGCACCGCGTGAAGCTTCAGCGGTGCAGAGACGCGGGAGCCTAGGCTGCCGGGACCCCCAACTGTTGCTGCTGGAAGCCCCTGGCGAGAGAGGGGACCGGGAGCTTGGGCCATGGCTCTGTCTCTTGGGGCTTGGCAGCTGGAGGGGGCACAGCACCCTGCGCCAGGGGTTAGTGGCAGCTCCAGGAGCCAGGTCCCCAGTCCTCCGGGGCTCCGAGCACCTGCTGCGGCGTCTCCGACCCCTCCACCCGCGGGCACCCTCAGGCCCTCACCTCCCAGCTCCCCTCCCTCCCCTCGGCCCCCTGCTTCTGCCCTCAGGGAATCAGAGTGGGCTGGGGGGGGGGGGTGGATGGGATCTTCCCAATGCCGACCCTGCGTCCGGCAGACCCAGGCCCTTAGGAAGCGGAGGGGAGGTGGGTGAGGAGTGCGAGCCCCGTGCCCAGCCGGCTGCGGCGCCAGCGGGAGGCTCTGGGGCCCCCGGGGTTCCAACCAGGATCCCCGACGGCTGGGACTGGAAGCTGGAGCCTCCTGCTGCCCGGGTGTTCCCGGCCCGGCCTGCACGGGCCGGATTGGAGAGAATGGTAGCTGCTAGGGCGCCACCGCGACTCCCCGAGGTCCTGCTGGGCCCGTGAGCGGGGACTCCCGTGGGGCCGCAGTCTCTGTCAGTCCCAGGCCTGCTCGCCCAGGGGACTTCTGGGCGGGCCCCCGGCCCTGGGAGGGCGGCGCCGTCCCCACGGTAACGCCGAGGCGAGGAGGTTTCCCGCCGCCCGCGTTTCGGAGCCCTGCTCCTGGCTTGGAGCCTGCACCCGAACTCCCGAGAACAAGATCGGGAAAGGGGCAGGAAGCCGGATTCGCGAGTCGGCAGGGGGCCCTCGGGCGCGCCCCGGCTGGTAACGGCCCCGCGGCCCCGCCCGGCCGGCCGACTCCGCCGTCTCAGACCCGGGGGGTGGCGGGCTTGAGGTCGTGACCCAGCCTGGGGAAGGGGCTGGGGGCCGGGGAGCCGGGGACCCCTGCAGGGGGCCGCAGGAGGCAGGGGGCGCCGGGTGCGTGGTGCCCAATTTGGCCGCCAGGAGGCGTGGCGCGGGTCCCCGCGCCCGAAGCCGCCGCCGCCGCCGCCGCCGCCACCGCATCGCGAGTGTCCTTGAGCCACGGGTGACGGTGGCTCTCTCCGCTCGCGCCCCTTCCTCCCGCGGGGGCAGCCTGATGCCACGGTGCCCATGAATTATTTATCACCGGCCTAAAAATACCCCGAACTTCACAGCCCGAGTGTAAGAGATTCCAGGGAGGGGAGGGGGCGGGGCGCCCCCGGGGACCGCGCTGGCTCCGCCGGGAGGAGTGGGGTCTCGGCGCCGCCGCACCCAGGACCGCACGAGGAGAGGCGGCCTTTCGTCGGGAGCCCAGGGTCAGGGGTGGGTTGGGCCAAAAGGAGGGAGGCTGGGAAGCCCGACGGCAGGGAGGGGTCCCTTGGAGCCGGCACGTCCCAGCCGTGGGCACGCGCACGCAGGCGTGTGCACGACTTGAGTCCCGAGGAGCCTGGGCCCTGCCGAGGGTCCTGGGGCCTTAGCACCACCATGCTCTCCCCTGCCTTTGTGAACGAGGTGAGACCCTGCATGGGTGGCCGGGGGTATCTGAGATCCAGGAGCCCAGGGGCCAGGGTGGGCAGGGGCATCCGGACCGGGACAAGGACCTGCACAGGGCGGGACGGAGCAGAGCGAGCAGAGGAAGGGCCCTGAGACCCAGCCCCGGTGTCTTCCCGTGCAGGTCCGGGAGTCTGCGGCAGAGGGGTTTGGGTGGGCTCCCGGGACAGCAGACTTCTGCCTATAGGAGGGAGCCATCCAGCCCTGGAACACCGAAGCCGGGCCTGGAGAGGACAGAGTGGGCCCATTTGGCCACCAGGCTGGCAGGATTCTGGGAACCATGGAGGCGGGGTGATGGCAGGGCGAGGGTTGGGGTGTGTAGGGCCCTGCACCTGCCGCTGAGGTCTCTGGACTGCTGTGTGGACGCCAGGCAGTGGCTATCCTGTTTGGGTGGGGTGTAGGGGAGGAATAAGGACCACAGGAAGTATCGTCAGCCAGCCCCAGTGCGACAGAGAGGGTGGGCAGTGGACAAGGAGGGGGCAGGCTGGTGGAGGGGTTGGGCTGGGAAGGGCGGGGGTCTGTGCCTCCTGCCTCTCTGGGCTGGCGGGACCTCACGTGGTGATGAGAACCCGGGCTGGGTGCCCTTGGGTCTGTCCATTGCTGTGTGAGCCCAGAGACCTCCCTGGTCCCAGCCACTCTCTGTGATCCCGTCCCTACTTTTGACCTCCTGGCTGGAGGCACAGCCTGCCTCGACTTCCCTCCCTCCCCACCTTCAACCCAGGAGGACAGGGTCCCGGTGGGCAGAGTCTCCGGGAGGCTGGGAGAAGGCCTGGGCCCTGCAGGCGGGGTCAGGCTGAAATGTCACCCGGAGTTCTGAGTGTCATTTTGCATTTTCCAGTAGCCGTATTAGGAGAAAAGAAACCAGTGGCATTAATTGTAATAGTGCGTTTTCACTCACTAGATTCATAATGCTATTTTTTCAATACACGATTCACATAACAATACAGGCGAGAGCCTCCCCAGTCTTTTTGTCTCCGACCTGCAGCGTGCACGTGACGCTGACCGAACACCTCGGCTTGGGTGAGAAGCAGTTCCAGCACTCGGAGTTAGCTGCCTGGGTCTAGGGGATTCTGCACTGGACAGCACACGTCTGAAGCTCGGGAGGGGGGTGCAGGGAACTTGTAGGGACTGGAGCTGTGCAGAGGCTGCACAGCCGGAGCAGTGGGCGTGACGGGGCCCTTTGCTGTCAGGATTCGAAGTCCCTGATTGGTGGTAGCCGAGGTGTGGTGCGGCTTGGCCTGGCTCGGGGTCACGTGTCGGACGCAGACAGGAGCCCGGGGCCGACTATCTGAGCGGGCACCGACGTGAATGCAGCAGTCCCGGACCTGCCCCAAATCTCGGCTTCTCAGCCGGTGAGGATTCCCCCACCCGGCACTTCCGCGCGAAGCTCTGATCTGTCAGTGCTAGGACATCACGCTATTATCAGGTCTCTTCCTCCAGCACAGGAATGAGCTCTGGATCCTTGGCTGAGAGGAGGTCTGGGTGGGGGCGGCTGGGAGCTGGAGCAGGGTGGGCAGCGCAGGGTGTTGGTGGGAAGTGAAATAAGTGTAGAAGCAGGAGACTGGGGGTGCTGGCTGCAGCCTGCTCATTCCGCGATGCGGCTTGGCGCTCCTGGAGGGCAGGGCTGGTGGACCCGCACTGCGCCCACCATCCAGAAGGTGCTCAGGACGTGCACCGAGTTGCATTTCTTTCCCTTTTTCAAAAGATTTATGGGGCCGGCGCTGTGGTGTAGTGGGTAAAGCTGTGCCTGCAGTGCCGGCATCCCATATGGGCACCAGTTTGAGTTCTGGTTAGTCCACTTCTGATCCAGCTCTCTGCTATGGCTCGGAAAGCAGTGGAAGATGGTCCAAGCCCTTGGGCCCCTGCACCCACGTGGGAGACCTGGAGGAAGCTCCTGGCTCCTGGCTTCAGATCTGTACAGCTCCAGCAGTTGCGGCCAGTTGGGAAGTGAACCATCGGATGGAACTCTCTCTCTCTCTCTCTCTTTCTCTCTCTGCCTCTCCTTCTCTCTGTAACTCTGACTTTCAAATAAATAAATCTTTTTAAAAAAAGGATTTATTTTATTTATTTGAAAGAGTTACGAAGAGAGGGAGAGAGGGAGAGGGAGAGAGAGAGAGAGGGAGAGAGGGAGAGAGGGAGATCGTCCATCCACTTGTTTACTCCCGCAGATGGCCACATGGCTGGGGCTGGTCCAGGCTGAAGCCAGGAGCCAGGAGCTTCTTCTGGGTCTCCCACGTGGGTGCAGGGGCCCAAGGGCTTGGACCATCTTCCACTGCTTTCCCAGGAGCATTGGCAGGGAGTTGGATTAGAACTGGAGCAGCTGGGGTTCAAACTGGTGCCCATGTGGGATGCTGGCATTGCAGGCGATGGCCTAACCTGCTGTGCCATGGCAGCGACCCCCGTGTTGCATTTCTGAACTCTAGAGTCTGTCTGGTGGTCTCCTTTGGAGCCATCCTTTCAGTAACCATGGGGAGAAGAGGAGGAGGCGTCCCCCATGTCCCCTGGTGGCCTCTAGCATTTGCCCGCTCCCCGGCATCCTCGGAAAGAACCAGAGTCCCAGGGAAGCCCATGTGCCTGTGGAAGAGAGACCGGTAGCAGCAGGAGCAGGGCCCTGGGAGGATTAGAGCCGCCCGGCCAGTTTCTCAGGTCCCAGCCCTGCCAGGCGTGTGCCCTGCTGGTGTCTAGGCAGGAGTGGCGGCCGCTGCTTAGGTGTGGTCCTGTGCTTCTGTAGCAGAGACGTGCACATCCTGGAGGGGGCTGGAGCACAGTCACCCCTCCCCATACCTGGCTCTCCCCAGTTCAGAGGTTCTGCTGGGCGAGTGATGAAGATGGACAGGTGGCGAGGCTGTGGCCGGGGCCAGCTGGGCGGCGAAGCTCCCCCAGGGGCCTCCTCTCGGATTCATGCCACCCTCCCCGTCTTGGCTCTTGGACCCAATCCAAAATGATGGCGCATAGCAGGGGCATAAAGCAGCCCCCGCTCCGTGTTCAGTGAAAGGATCACACACAGCAGTGTGGACCTGGAGAGCAGCCACTCAGCCAGGCCACGGGGGCCATGGGTGAGGGGTGGGCGGAGGTCCCGGGCCTGGGGAGGGGGCTCTGTGCCAGGCGGGCCACACTGAGGCAGCCTCCGGGCTGGCTGTGCAGTAACCTGGGCCCTGGCGCGGGCCAGATGGCGGGACCACTGCAGCCTGCTGGGGCCCTGGGAGCGGCCGTGGGGGTGTCCCAACAGCTGAGGGGCAGTCGCCTCTTACAGGAGAAGTTTGCTAAATGCTGCGAACCGCTGGCCATCTCCTCTGAGCCTTCGTATGCTGTGATGGGCTCAGGGAGGCAGGTGGCATCCCTGAGGTCACACAGCCCCCCCCCCCCCCATGGCAGCACTGGGACTCGGATCGGGCCCGTCCGACTCACTGCACGCCCTTGACCGGCAGACTGGCGGTCTCAGTGCCTCCTGCCCGGCAGGTCTGCTCTCCAGCTGAGTGTGCTGATCACGGGCCGGAGGGTGACAGCCCCCTGCTCCCTGCCCCCCAGCTGCTGCCCCTGTGGGACACCTGGGGCTCCCAGCTAACCCCTGTCTCTTTCTCTCTGTCTGTCTTTGTCTGTCTCCTCCTCGCTCCCTTCTGCGTCGGGGGAGGCTCGTCCTCTTCCCTCGTGTCTTCTGGACATTACCTCCCGCCTCTGTCTGTCCATCCATCTCCCGGGGCCCCGCCTCGCTCCCTGTGCCTGCCCTGCTCTCTCCGCAGGACCCTGCAGTGGACATGGGTGGGGCTCTGGGGCTGGCCCTGCTGCTCACCTGGCTCCTGGGCGCCTGGGCGGGCCTGGGCCTGGGGCAGGGTGAGCAGGCTGTGACGGTCGCCATCGTGTTCGGGAGCTCCGGGCTCCCGCAGGCCCAGGCCCGGCCCCGCCTCACCTCCCAGAACTTCCTGGACCTGCCCCTGGAGATCCGGCCGCTCACCGTGGGCGTCAACAACACCAACCCCAGCAGCCTCCTCACCCAGATCTGCAGCCTGCTGGGGGCCGCCCGCGTCCACGGCGTCGTCTTTGAGGACAATGTGGGCACCGAGGCGGTCGCTCAGCTCCTGGACTTCATCTCCTCCCAGACCCACGTGCCCGTCCTCAGCATCAGCGGGGGCTCTGCCGTGGTCCTCACCCCCAAGGTGCCCGTCCAAGCTCATGTCCCCTGGTCCCTGGGGAGCAGAGGGAGGCCTAGGCTCTGGGAAGCTGGCACTGGGTGGCACCAGCAAAGGGTGGGAAGCGGGCGAAGGCGGTTGCACGGTATTCATGGCCTTGAAGGCCAGCTCCCTGCACCGTTTCTCATCCGGGTCTGCGTGAGCACTGGGCAGGTCCCCCGTCAGCCTCTTTGCTTCTCCCGCCCTCCTGGGTCTAGTGAGGGAGGAGTGGACGTGGGATCTGATGCCCGGCTCTCCGGGCAACCTGTAGCGGGGAGCACTCTGGGGATAGGTCACTGTCACAGGCACGGGGGAGGGCAGAAAGGGCCTTGGTCCAGCGGAGTTTGCATGCTCCTGGGCAGAACGGTCATCTGCATCTCCAAACTGGGACCAGCGCTCAGAGGGCCTGGGGGACGCTCAGGGGCACCCGTGTGGACAGGGTCGGAGAGGGTGGGTCTCCCAAGAAATGGTGTCACCCCGAGACCTGGAGGCAGAGGCTCATGGTGAGGGGTGGAGAGAAGCCTGGAGAAGGAGGTGGGACCCCGACCACGGGGATGGTCCTCGGGTTCACCCTAAGTAGGCAGGTGGCCAGGGCAGGTGAATTTATTGTGTGGAATTTTGAGCACACATCAAAGAGAATAACCCCCCAGCTGCTACGTCCTCACTCCCCCCACCTCCTTCTTCCCTTTGGGTAACAAAGCCAAGCCCAGACACCCCACTGATTCCACCCACAAACACTTCAGTGTGTGTGGTCAGCAGAGAAGGACTTAAATAAAAGCACTGTGCAGACCACCTCTAAGTAATAATAAAATTCCTGAACATCATCCAACACCCACCCAGGGTCCAGATCCCCCCACCTGCTCCTCAGTGTCAGCCATGTTGCTTGGATCAGAGACGGCCCACGCGTGGCAGCGGGCTGCCGTGGCATCTCAGCTCCTCCACCTTTTGCCTACACCTTGTTGAAGGAGCCGATGGCGCGGCTGCGGGCTGCTGGGGGCAGAGCCCTGCGTTTTCGGGGAGGAGGGGGCCTCTCAGGGTGGGGCTCGCGGGACGCCGCCCTCGCGGTGCCCGCGAGAAAACACAGACCTCTGTGGGTCAGACTCAGTTACTGCTCTGGGCCACCCCTCCGAGAAATCACCCCACGACCTGGTGCCGAGATCCCGGGCAACCTAGAGATTCTGCCCCCAGGGGCGCATCTGCAGGCCCAGCCAGCTCCCAGGCGGTGCCTGGGGGCCGGACAGAAGTGGCCCTGAAAGATCCCCAGGGTGACTCCCGGGGCGTCTGGGCGCGCGGGCAGAGCGAGTCCCCGGGGCGTCCGAGCACGGCTCCAGGGGGACCCGGGGAGGGAGGGGCGCGGGGCGGGGCGCGGCCGGCCCCGCCCCGGCTCAGGCCCCGCCCCGGCCCCGCCCCAGGAGCCGGGCTCCGCCTTCCTGCAGCTGGGCGTGTCGCTGGAGCAGCAGCTGCACGTGCTGTTCAAGGTGCTGGAGGAGTACGGCTGGAGCGCCTTCGCCGTCATCACCAGCCTGCACCCGGGCCACGCGCTCTTCCTCGAGGGCGTGCGCGCCGCGGCCGACGCCGGCTACGTGGGCTGGCGGCTGCTGGACGTGCTCACGCTGGAGCTGGGGCCCGGCGGGCCGCGCGCGCGCACCCAGCGCCTGCTGCGCCAGCTGGACGCGCCCGTGCTGGTGGCCTACTGCTCGCGCGACGAGGCCGAGGTGCTGTTCGCCGAGGCGGCGCAGGCCGGGCTGGTGGGGCCTGGCCACGTGTGGTTGGTGCCCAGCCTGGCGCTGGGCAGTACCGACACGCCCCCCGCCGCCTTCCCCGTGGGCCTCATCAGCGTTGTCACTGAGAGCTGGCGCCTCAGCCTGCGCCAGAAGATCCGCGACGGCGTGGCCATCCTGGCCCTGGGCGCCCAAAGCTACCGACGACAGCACGGCGCCCTGCCCGCGCCTGCCGGGGACTGCCGGGGTCATGCTGGGCCCGTCAGCCCTGCCCGGGAGGCCTTCTACAGGTGGGCACCTGCCCGGGGCGTGGGCGGCGGCGGCGGGTGGGGTGGGGGCTTCAGGAGACCCGCAGGCAGTGAGCCTGGGCCCCTGGTCACACCTCTGCCACTGTAGGCAGGTCACCTGGGGGCGTTAGCATGTCATCGGAACACCTGCTGGTGTCAGGGTATGGCCCAGCCCAGGGACCAGTACAATCAACGTTCTCTGTGTTTGGGGGGGGAGGCTGGTGCCGCGGTGGGTGTGGCTGATCCTGGGCAGGATGCAGGCTACCTCGCTCCCTCCCTGGCAGGCACTTGCTGAACATCACCTGGGAGGGCCGAGACTTCTCCTTCAGCCCCGGTGGGTACCTGGTGCAGCCCACCATGGTTGTGATCGCCCTCAACCGGCACCGCCTCTGGGAGATGGTGAGAAGGGGGTGAGCCCGGGCCCTCGGGGACCTCGCCAGCCCCGGGCTGTGCAGAGAGCCCTTTGTGTGTTTCCTCTGACTCCTCACTTTCCAGGGCAAAGCCTCCACCACTAGGAAGCCTGCCAGGGCCCCGGGGCGGGGGAGGGGGCCCCTAGCACCTGCAGACCTCACCAGCTGCTCTTATCACACGGTCCTGGCAGGGGTGCTGGCCAGAGGGACAGGTGAACACGCAGGATACGGGGAAATCAGCGCCTGGACAGAGAAGGGTGCAGAGCGTTACGGGAGTGGACAGGAGGAGCCGCGGGAGACTGGGGGCGATGTCACAGACTAACTGAGCTGGGCTGTAGAGGGCTGAGCAGGAGCCCAGTAGGAAGGGGTGCTAGAAGAGGGGCGGGGGGCTCGGCACAATTTGCAGTGCTGGGGTGCGTGTGTTTGGGGCATGGAGGCTGAGGAAGCAGAGTGGGACGGCGGGGGGTATGTTTGACCTCAGCGTGAAGGGCCTTGGGCGCTCTGCTCTGCCGGGGGCTTTATGCCAAGGTCAGGGGCACCGAATGCTGTGGGACACGGTCAGTCTGGGCCGCGTGGCCAGCACAGGGCCAGGAGGAGACTGCCGGAAGCCTGCCCTTCCGGCCCACACTCAGCCCCTTACCCCGACTCCCACCCCAGGCCTTAGGCTGTCCACGCCCCTCCCAGAGGCCGCCCCCCAACCCCAAGCCACGGTACAGAACTGGACGAAGCCTGAGGCCGGTCCCCTCCGCAGGTGGGGCGCTGGGAACACGGCGTCCTCCACATGAAGTACCCGGTGTGGCCTCGCTACAGCGCCTCCCTGCAGCCGGTGGTGGACAGCCGGCACCTGACCGTGGCCACGCTGGAAGAGCGGCCCTTCGTCATTGTCGAGAGCCCTGACCCCGGCACTGGTGGCTGCGTCCCCAACACCGTGCCCTGCCGCAGGCAGAGCAACCACACCTTCAGGTCTGCAGGGCTGTGTGCTGCCGGCGGTGGGGGGGGGGGAGGCAAGGGCAGGGGGGAGCGGCTGGGGCGGCGCTGGCCGCGGCGTGCTGACCCCTGATGGCTGCAGCAGCGGGGACGCCGCCCCCTACACCAAGCTGTGCTGTAAGGGCTTCTGCATCGACATCCTCAAGAAGCTGGCCAAGGTGGTCAAGTTCTCGTACGACCTGTACCTGGTGACCAACGGCAAGCACGGCAAACGGGTGCGCGGTGTGTGGAACGGCATGATCGGGGAGGTAGGCCCGCCCGCCCGGGGGGACCCGCTGTCACCAGTGAGGACCTGGGGTGGCCAGGACTGAAATCTGGGCTCCCAGGAGCCTGGGGCGGGGGTGGGGGGAGCAGCTGCCTCGGCTGGGCTGCCCGGAGCCCTCGGGAGCCCCTTCTGCCCTCCCGCGGCCCCCAGGTGTACTACAAGCGGGCGGACATGGCCATCGGCTCCCTGACCATCAACGAGGAGCGCTCCGAGATCGTCGACTTCTCCGTCCCCTTCGTGGAGACGGGCATCAGCGTGATGGTGGCACGGAGCAATGGCACCGTGTCCCCCTCGGCCTTCCTGGGTGAGGCGCCCAGGGGCCTTGGGTGGGGCAGCTGGATACGGAGGCGTGTGGGGTGGGCTCTCAGCGGCCAGCACAGCAGCCTTGGGGGGCTCTCGAGGTGGAGCAGGGGCAGGGGGCTGGAGCAGGAAGAAGTTCAATCAATGTTGGGCTCCAAGCCTGGGTGTCGGGGGCCTGTGGCGGGGTGGGGTGGGGGCATCCCTGTGAGGCCCAGGAACACCAGGGAGGCGGGCCGGCCTCAGGCTGTGGCCTGGGCGGGGGCCGTGGAATAAGGGGGGAGTGGAGAAGTCGACTGGAGTGGGCGTGGGGAGTAGGACCCAACCTCAGAGGCTGCGTCCGTGCAGAAGGGCTAGGCTGTGCACGCTGTGCCCGGCAGGGGGCGCTAGGTCAGAGGAGGACCCCTGGGGGCAGGGGCTCCGTGGGGACCACGAGGAGCGAGGAGAGGTGCAGGGGTGTCTTCTGGGCCCCCGCTGCTGAGCCGCGGCCCCTCTGTGGACCACGTGGGCCCCGCTGTCCACGGGGGCCTCTGAGCTGCCCGCCCCCCTCCCCAGAGCCCTACAGCCCCGCCGTGTGGGTGATGATGTTTGTCATGTGTCTCACCGTGGTGGCCATCACCGTCTTCATGTTCGAGTACTTCAGCCCCGTGAGCTACAGCCAGAACCTCGCCAGAGGCAAGAGTAAGCTGGAGGGGCTGGGGTCTCCTGTGGCGGGGGCTGGGACCCGAGCCCTTCCGGGGAGGGCAGGAGGAGCCCCAGGGTCCACCCTGTTGCCCCCTCCCCGCCCCTCCCCCCGCAGAGTCCGGGGGCCCGTCTTTCACCATCGGCAAGTCCGTGTGGCTGCTGTGGGCGCTGGTCTTCAACAACTCAGTGCCCATTGAGAACCCCCGGGGCACCACCAGCAAGATCATGGTGCTGGTCTGGGCCTTCTTCGCCGTCATCTTCCTCGCCAGCTACACCGCCAACCTGGCCGCCTTCATGATCCAGGAGCAGTACATAGACACCGTGTCGGGCCTCAGTGACAAGAAGGTACCGGGGGCGCGGCAGACACGGGGTGCCAGAGGCGAAGGCGGGGCGCTGCCGTGTGAGGTGGCTCATGCCCACCGAGTGGCCTGGGGCTGTCCCTCACTGTCCTGGGCCCTGGGGTCCCCATGTGTGAAGACAAGGGTGGCCTGGATGGCGCGTGAGACCCTTGTGCTCCAGCCGTGCCACTCCAGGGCCTGGGGCCGGGAGGTTGGAGGGAGGAGGGCGAATGGCTGCTGCCCTCGGCCCGCAGTTCCAGCGGCCTCAAGACCAGTACCCGCCCTTCCGCTTCGGCACGGTGCCCAACGGCAGCACGGAACGCAACATCCGCAGCAACTATCGGGACATGCACACCCACATGGTCAAGTTCAACCAGCGCTCCGTGGAGGACGCGCTCACCAGCCTCAAGACGGGGTGGGTGCCCCGCCTCTGCCCCGCCCCCAGCCTCTGCTTCTGGGCAGGTGTCTCCCCGGAGACCAGCTCTAGCTCTGCCCCTTCCTCAGAGACCCAAGGTGGGCTGGGTGGTCCTGCGGGACCCCTGGGGAGGGGAAGAGGCAGTCGTGAGGTACAGATGTCCACCCGTGTCCCTGAAATGCACCTGTGGTGTCCACCGGGGTTCAGCCCTGGCCTGAGGGGGGCTGGGCAGAGGGCGTGTCCCCTGGAGATGCACAGCTCCCTGGCCTTGCCCAGGAGGAGGCTGGGAGGGGTCCTTGCTGGGCACCAGAGGAGGCTTTGCCCGGCTGACCCTCCTGGGCGACCCAGGCCCCGGGTCTGGTGCCCGCGTGGCCCTGAGGGCTCAGCCTTCCCCAGGAAGCTGGACGCCTTCATCTACGATGCGGCCGTGCTCAACTACATGGCGGGCAAGGACGAGGGCTGTAAGCTGGTCACCATCGGCTCCGGCAAGGTCTTCGCCACCACGGGCTACGGCATCGCCATGCAGAAGGACTCCCCCTGGAAGCGGCCCATCGACCTGGCGCTGCTGCAGTTCCTGGGGGACGGTGGGTGCTGGGGCCGGGGCTGGGCGGGGCCGGGGTGGGAGGGGCAGTGGGAGGGGCAGGTGGGCAGGGATGAACAGGAACAGAGTGAGGCAGGAGGGCAGGAAGGCGCTGGGTCTCTCCCATTTCCGTCTTGAGGCAGGGGCCGGCCTCCAGCCACCTGTTGAGTGGCCAGCCCCGCCTGCCCCTAGACCCACAGAGTGGTGATTTCGAGGGCTTGCAGCCTTCTGAGATTCACAGACACACAGACAACAAAACCCTGCCTTCCTCATCAGTGCTGAGGGGAGAGCGATGGGGAGAGCCGCGGTGGCCTGGGCCCGGCTGCCCGCGGGGCGCGTGCGTGGTGACTCGGTGGATGACGGTGGTGGGGGGGTGGTGAGGGAGTAACTGGATGGAGGCCGAGGTGCACTCGGTCAGCCGGCCTTCAACGGGGCACATGGGCGCCGTGGGCAGGGGGCGGGCAAGGCCGGGACCCGAGGTTGGCATTGCTCCCCACCCCCAGCTTCCACTCTGTTCCCACTGTGTTCTTCATCGTGGAGCCCCGCCCCGCTCCGGCCCCTCCTGGGCTGGATCCCTGGGTGGTCCCACTGGAACCTTGGCCTGGATACCCTGGTCCCGGACCCCTCTTCGGTGCAGGCTGGGGGCGGGTGTGCGTGTGTGTGAGGTTGTGAGAGTGCGCAGCAATGTGGAGGTGTACGTGTATGAGTGTGTGTGTGACCGTGTGACCATGTGAGTGTATGGGTGTGCCTGTGTTTGAGTGTGTGTGACTGGGTGTGTGAGTGTGTGTGTGAGCGCACCTGCTCCTTTTGAGGGGCTGCTGAGCCCGGCGTGCCCCCCGCTCCAGGAGAGACCCAGAAGCTGGAGACGGTCTGGCTGTCCGGCATCTGCCAGAACGAGAAGATCGAGGTGATGAGCACTAAGCTGGACATCGACAACATGGCGGGGGTCTTCTACATGCTGCTGGTGGCCATGGGGCTGGCCCTGCTGGTCTTCGCCTGGGAGCACCTGGTCTACTGGAAACTGCGCCACTCCGTGCCCAGCACCTCCCAGCTGGACTTCCTACTGGCTTTCAGCAGGGTGGGTGTCACCCCCTCCGTGCAGGGGCCGGAGGCCGGTGGGCACCCCACGCTGGTGTGGTGAAGCCATCGGTTCACCCTGGAGGCTCAGGCAGCTCACGGACCTGCAAAGCGGCGCGGGTGGCGCGCCCTGGGCCGCAGTAGGCGGTGCATCGGGACTGGGCGGGGACAGCGGAGGTGGGTCCCGAGAGGAGGGCGCCGCTCACGCCTGTCTCCTCCCCCCAGGGCATCTACAGCTGCTTTAGCGGGGTGCAGAGCCTGCCCAGCCCCGCGCGGCCGCCCAGCCCCGACCTCACGGCCGGCTCGGCGCAGGCCAGCGTGCTCAAGATGCTGCAGGCGGCCCGCGACATGGTGACCACGGCGGGGGTGAGCAGCTCCCTGGACCGAGCCACGCGCACCATCGAGAGCTGGGGCAGCGGGCGTCGCGCGCCCCCGCCGTCTGCCTGCTCGGCCCCCGGGCCCGCACCCTGCCCGTGTTCGCCCACTCCTAGGGCGCTCCCCGATACGAGCCCCAGGGTTTGGGAGACGCCTGGCGGGAGCCGTGCCGCACTAGGGCGCAGGGGCCCGCAGCCCCCGTGCCGCCCCCCGACGCCCAGGCCGCAGCCGCTCGACGTCCCCCGGGTGTCCTGCCGGCCCACCTGGGAGGTGCGGTGGCCAGTGCCGGCCGGGCGTGGTGGGCGGCGCTTCTCGGCCTCCGAGCGACGCACGTGGCCAGAGCGCCCCCTCTCCCCCGCGCGCTGCCGCTACAGCTCCTTCCCTCGGGCGGACCGGTCGGGACGCCCCTTTCTCCCACTCTTCCCGGAGCCCCCGGAGCCGGAGGACTTGCCGCTGCTGGGGCCCGAGCAGCTGGCCCGGCGGGAGGCTCTGCTGCGCACGGCCTGGGCCCAGGACCGGCGCCCGCGCCACGCCTCCCTGCCCAGCTCGGTGGCCGAGATCATCGCTCGGCCCTGTCCGGGGCCTGTCGGGGGCAGCTGCCCGGTCTGCTCGTGCCCCAGCGGGCGCCTGCCCTGTGGGCGCCTGGTGCAGGCACAGTCGATGCGGCTGCCCTCCTACCGGGAGGCCTGCCTGGAGGGCGTGCCCACCTGGCGGCCCAGACAGAACACCTGCCTGCACGCCCACGCCCACCTGCCATTTTGCTGGGGAGCTGTGTGCCCTCATCTCCCACCCTGTGTCAGCCACGGCCCCTGGCTCACAGGGGCTTGGGGGCCTCTGGCGTATGGGGGCAGCAGGACCCTGGGGCTGAGCAAGGGCTACAGGGACAGTGGAGGGCCGAGAGAGGCCGCCAGGGGAGCCTGTGGGACACAAGACTTTCCGGGACCGTGCACCTGGAGGCGGATCTCCAGCCTGGAGTCAGAAGTGTGAGTGCCAGGCGCTCTGGTTCCCCGTCTGGCACTGCCAGGGACGGGGGCCCCAAAGGCTGGGGCTCTTCCGGCATCTGCTGGCCCCTTGTGACCCGTGATGTCTTCCATGGCCACTTCAGTGACCTCAGCAGCCTAGGTCCTGGTGTGAGACCCAGCCTTTGCTGTCCCCTTTTGCCGCATCCCGCTCACCCAGCCTGGAGGCACAGGAGCAGTGGGGTCCGACCGCAGGATCTGCCTGCCCGGAGTCTGCCGATCCTTGGCCATGGCTGCTGCGGCCTGGGGCGTGGAGGCCAGAACTTGGGGTTGAGGCGAGGCCAAGCCACTCCTGCTCCACCCACTAGAGAGAGCACTGGGATAATAAACCCACCTTTGACAACCCACTGGCCCTGGCTTCCTCATTCTGCATCCTGGTGGACAGAGCACCACACAGCCTGTGAGCTGTGGAGCATCATGGGAGTATCCCTGGAGCAGGGGGCAGCGCCCTCTGGAGCAGACCCAGCCTCTAGGGCGTCGGGGAGGGATGTGGGGAGCAGGTGAAGCTGAGGGGGCTCCAGGCAGCAGAAGCCGCTCGGCACGCACTCTGTGCCAGCTCCCCCGATCCTGCTACCGGATGTGACAAATGTGCTCAGCGTGGGGCCTGGTGCTGATGGATGGCGTTCATCCCTGTCTCCTTGAAAAGGGAGGCTCGTGCCAGGGACTTTGGCTGCCCTGCCGGGGACACCCCGGGAGTGTCACGGTGGAAAAGGCCCTGGAGAGGCTGTTGCGGGGAGCCCTGGCTGGCTGCCCTCGCTCCGTGGCTGATGTGAGGCCCACAGCTGCTCGCTGGGCTCTGGGTGCAGGCGCAGCTCAGCCTTGATGGCACCTCAGGTGGGGGAGTCTGCCTGTGTCTCAGTCCTCCGTCCGCCCTCCGGGGCTCCCAGCCCAACCTCCTGTCGCTGTCACGCGTCACTGGCACTGGGCCATCGGAGACCGGGCTGTCGTTTTCACAACCAGGATCGCATTTACTGCTCCCCCCGCCCCACACCCTGGACCCCGCAAGCACGCGCTCGTCCTTCCACCGGGGGTCCTGACAGCTGAGGCCGGGGAGGCGAGGCCGGGCTGTGCTGGACGGGCCGGGTGGAGGCAGGGAAGAAGAGGAAGCTGGGACGGGCTGTGCTGGATGCAGAGACCACCGGAGTGACCCTCAGCGAGCCGGGTTCCCTCCCGTCTCAAAGACCCCGCCTGTGAGAATGGCGTGGTTTCAGGGTGCGTGCAGCTGGAACCGCAGGGCAGGATCCACCTCCATTTTTGCCTGGAGAGTCCAAGCACCCCAGGGATGGGTGGCGCCATCCCTTACTGTCAGTTCACCTCTGTCCTGCAGATTTTTGTGGGCTGGAACCAGGACCAAGATTGCCTGGGGGTGGGGTGGGGGTGGGGAACTCAACAACAGGTGCAGAGTGTGTGTGTAGGTGAGGGCTGCGGGCCAAGCACTCCTCAAGGGAGTGGTATTGAGAGGGTTAACTGTTTCCCCCCTCCCCCTGCCCAGCCAGCCCCTGGCCCTGACCCCCGCCCCATCCTCTGAGCCAGGGTCTGCCTGAGCTCTGGGTGAGGCCGTGAGGAAGTGTGAGATCCAGGCTGCTCTGCTCGCTGCCCGAGATCATTAATAACCAAGAACTGGAAAGATAATTAAGAGGTGAATGTGGAGCGGAGCCTGCTGTTGGTTCCAAGGAGGGGCCGTACCTCCTGCTCCCGGCTCTCTGGGGCAGCACTGGCTGCCTCCTGCCTTCTCCAGGAATGGATTCTGGGGGAGGGGAACGTGAGCCTGGCCCAGGGACAGGGGGCAGGAAGGGGCCTCCTGTGGCTCAGGGCTGGCTTTGGCTGGCCTCCTGCTGGGCGTGCAGGGCCCTGCCTCTCCTGCACCGCCAAGGCCACAGCAGAGGGCCTGGCAGGCAGCCAGTGGGGGTGAGGGCGTGGCTACAGAAGCATCGCACACACAGCCCTGCAGATACCAGACACTCGGCTGCTGTTTTCTTATTTGCCGAGACGGTGGACAGACAGGCCCTTGTCACCAGCCTCCCGGGAGGAAATTTACGACCTGACTGGTTCTGTCCTGCTACACCTGGCGTTTCTTCAAGGAGCAGGTGCCCACCCAGCCTGCCTTGCCCTTTGAAAGTTTTCTAGGGTGTCAGGGGACAGAGACAGCCCCTCTCCCCAGAGCCCTCTAGTCTGAGTCTTGAGTGACTCCCCTGCTCCTTGGTTATATGGCTGGCGAGTGACAGGGAGGAGGGCACTTGCCAGGACATCAGTGAACAGTTCACTGAGCATTTCTGTGCCAGGGGCAGGCGGGAAGCTCAGGCCTCCCTACAGCGGCAGTGACGCGGGAGATGCCCCGCTCTGCCCGCAAGCAGCAGGTCCCACTGCTCGGTCACGAGGGAAGCACCCCACACCACACCCAGCCCCCAGAGGCCTCTGTGTGACAGTCAGCCCCAGGCCCCGGGACAGATGGCCCAGCTTCCCCCTCCACGCAGCCCTGCATCTTGGTTGCTGAGGAGCCACCTCCAGTGACCTTGCTTGGGAACTTGACCCTTAGACAGGCTCCCACTTCCCCTCCCGGCTGACTTTCCAAGAGGCAAGGAACGACCATGACCTCCCCGCCCACCCCAGGAGCAGGACCTGGGGCTGAGCACGGGCTACAGAACAGGGGGAGGCCAGGCCGCCGTTGCTGAGGCTGTCCTGGGCCCCCTGTGCCTAGAACAGCTGCATGGCTAAGGGCCTGGCACGGGCCCTCTGCCACCTTCCACCACTCAGCACTGCCTCTAAGCCTGTCGTCTGCCATCTGCCCCATCTCCAAGCCGGCAGCCACCTCGCCGGCCTCAGGTGAGGTGCACAGGTGGGCCTGGCGCTTCGGCAGGCGGCGTGGCTAGGAGTGCTCCCTCCCACCTTGAACCGGCCTGCCCTCGGGCATCTGGGCAGCACAGGGGGAGGCCACTGAGCTGAAGTCTGGCTCCTCCGTGACACCTGTCCCTGCGGCCAGGTTGGGCTGGCACCTTGTGCCGTCGTCACCTCCACTGACCCCAGTGGCTTCTGTGAAACTGAAACCATGACCAGAATTGCCCAAGTCACCAAGCAGGTGTGTCTGCAGCGTGGGGCTGGGCAACGCCTGGGAAGGCCCAGCTGTGGGGGTCTTCTCCCGCTGTCTCAGGCCCTGCTGCCCACCAGTGACAGGAGGAAAGTGGCCGCATCTGACCTCTGGAAGGACAGACAGCAGGTGCACAGAACCCAGGTCGCGGCGATGGGGAGGGTCCCTGCTCTCACGGGCGACGTGGCCACTTCCCGCCCGTTCTCCCCTGGCTCAGAGGTGGCCGGGAGCGCAGCCACCCGACTCCACTGCCGTGTGTGGCGGCAGCTTGTCACATAAATCAACCTGGGCTCTATGATGCTAATAAATTTGCGTCCAAATTTTGGTTCGGCGCCTGGGGAGGCGAGATGATTTAATCTGTTTTGTCCTTAAGCGAGAGGGGCTGTAATTGGAGAAGGGGAAGTACAGATGTTGCAACTGAGTTTTCAGCAAACAGCCGGGCAGTGCCAGGGAGCGCTCGAGCCTTGTCTTCGTCAGCACAGCGGTGCCTGCCCGGCTCTGCCCACCTGGGGCAGGGCCTCCTGAGAAGCCAGAAGGGCAGATGGGGAAGGGGTGTGTGTCTCATGTGGACGGACGGGAAATAGTGCTATGCGGGGACAAGCCGTGAGAACTGCCGGGCTGTGACCCCCGGGGGAAGGCAGCCCCAACCCAACACCGCCCTGGGCCCCAGGAAACCCACATCGCGGCCCTGTGCCAGGTTCCCAGGTGCGGGAGGTGCAGGGGGAGGAGGAGGAGGAAGGTGCGCTCCTGAGGGCTGAGCAAGGCACTGACGTCAACAGTGGGAGGGGCAGGGGCCTGAGACCCCCACCCCAGAGAGGCAGCTGCGAGGTGAGCTGCTCTGGGCTCCAGGTCAGCTGGGCTCGGGCCCTGGCTGAGGACGAGCCAGGGAGGACCTCCAGGGCGCAAAGCAGGAAAAGGCACATTGAGTCCCCAGCGGCGCCCGCAGCGATGGAGGCAGCTGGGGGCCGGCCTCGCTTCCTGGGAGCGGCAGCGGGTGGCTCCTCCGAACCCACGGGCGTGTGAACGCTGAGCACCCACAGCTGGGCTCCCAGGGGAGCCGTCCTCAGCAGCAGAGCAGGAGCCGGGCAGCCTGGGGCTGTGGGGCCCTGTCACGGCCACTTGCCCAGGGCATTCCCAAGTCCTGGAGGGTGGGGGTGGGAGTGGCAGAGACCCCGAGGGCTCCGGTGGGACAGCCAGGGGCACAGAGTCCCTTTCTGGGCTTTGAACCCAGCCTGCAGGCTGCCGTATCCTGTGGAAGGGATGGTCCGTGCACCTGCTGCTCCGGAGCTGGCGCCCACAGCAAGGGCCCTCACAGCTCTGGTGTGGGGACCCTGTGCCAGTTAGCACTTCCTGTCTGTGTCACTGGGGCTGGCCAGGCCCTGCTCCAGGAGCGTCACTAGGTGACTCCCGGGCCCGGCAGGCTGCGTGAGGACGACAGGGTCAAGGATTGGCCCCCGGGGAGGCAGCAGCGGCCAGTGGAGCAGAGTTCCCAGACAGGCGGGGGCAGGAGCAGCACGGGGGGGGGGGGTCTGGTATAAATAGCAGCGGTGCCAGCACCGCGTCACCCACTGAGCAGGGGAGCCCACCTCTCGGGTGGGGGCAGGACCACGTACAACAGAGCAGCGCCTGCCAGCACGGACGGGGGCCGGCTGTGCCGGCTGCTGAGGCCAGGTGCACGCTGGGCGGAGTCTCGGCTGGGGAGAAGCCTCCAGCTGGAGATGCCGAGGGGCCCTTCCGGCCCAGCCCCACCTGCCCACCAACATCCAGGGGGCGGGGGTGGCGGGGGCAGGGCCCCCAAGCCTCCTGTCTCTGGCCACCTCCTGCCGTCAGAGCTTGGTCTCGCTGAGCACGATGTTGGCGGTGACGAACAAGAAGCAGGAGAAGGCCCAGAGCAGCACGAAGCCCACCCAGAAGGTGTGGCGGAACGGAGACCTGTGCTTGTTGAGGGTCCCGTGGCCGAAGGCCAGCTGTGTGTCCCTGCGGCAGTGGTACACCAGGAAGGCCGGGATGACGTACTGGATGCCGGTACCCGCGTAGGCGCCCGTGATGCCCACCAGGGACTCCAGGTCGTGGGTGCAGAAGGCCACCAGCACGGGGGGCACGAGGGTGATGGTGGGGAACACCACGCGGTCCACCACCCACGGGTACGTGCCGCCCTCGCGGTAGAAGAGCGCCTTCCAGTTGTTGCGCAGGGTCACGGCGATGATGGGGAAGTTGGTGCTGATGGTGAAGACGGGGAAGAGGCCCAGGAAGAAGCGCACGGCGGCCAGGCCCACGACGTCGCAGCGCGCGAAGTTGAGCGTGTACATGTCCAGCAGGCTGTCGCCGCGGAAGCAGAAGATGGCGGTGAAGGAGAGGAGGCCGTAGAAGGCCAGGATCAGCACGTAGTCCAGGAACACCAGGCGCGTGAGGTGGCGCTTGGAGGAGACGGGGGTGATGAGGGAGGGCAGGGAGTGCTGGCACATGAACGAGTAGACGCACACCCCAAACAGGTTCCGGAGCCCCGAGAAGTCGGCCAGCGGCGGGCGGCCCTCCCCTCGCCCGTGCCCGATGCGGACCAGGGCCAGTATGATCATGATGGCGAAGGCTGCAAGACAGAGGGGCAGAGTCAGCCGCAGGGACGGCGACAGCCCTCCCCCAGCTAAGCCCAAGCAGCAGCATCGAGACACACAGACCCGCGCCCCCAAGGCCACGGTCTGGGGCAGGTCAAGAGGCCTGGTCTCACGTCCAGAGCAGCGTCCTCCGGTCCCCTTCTCCTCCCCACGCCCTAGAGCAGGGGCATGGGCGGGATCTGGGCCCGGCACGGTCGGCTCCCTCCTCATCCCCGGGGAGGGGGTCTTCGGGGCTCGTGGCTGGGAGAAGGCTGGGTCAGGACTTCTGTTCACACTCTCTCCCTTGGTTAAAAGCCTGTGTCTGGGGACCCGGTGGGCGTGGAGGGCAGAAGGTGTCCTGGGCCGAGGGCAAACAGGCAGGAGTGTGGGGGCCCTGTGCAGGGGGGGTGCACGGGGCCCGAAGCACGCAGGCCGTGGCCAGCAGCCACAAGAAGATCACCAAGGACAATGCTGGGGACTGCCAGGTCCCGAGTGGCTGGCTCTGAGGCTGCTCTCCTGGTCTGGTGACACAGTGAGGGGACAGAGGGCTGGCTGCAGGGCGGCCTCCTGGAGACGGGTTCAGCGCCCCGTGCGCTCGAACACCAGCTCCCTGCAGGCGGGGCTGAGCCGAGTGGCTGCACACAGCAGGCCGCTACACAACCCGGGGCTCAGCAAGAGCCGGGCAGCCAGAGACAAGCGTTCCTGACCCTCTGGGGAGACGGCACTTCTAGATCTTTCCGTGTCTGTGTGGCTCCTGGGATCTGCTTTCCAGATTACCCGGAACTGCCACCATTACTTCCTGAACACGTGCAGGGACCACTGGTGGCGCCCCGGTCTCTGCTCTGGGGTTTCCAAGCCCCCAGTCGTCTGTGCTCACGACAGTCCCGAGTCCTGCAGCCTGCCCCAGCCCCAGGTAAAGCCGCAAGGACGTGTGACGCCTCCTGGTGTGCAACGCAGGCGAGCGTGAAAGGAGCAGAGGCTGGCATGCAGCTTGGGGGCCCCTCAGGTTCTGGAAGGTTCTCCCAGGACCCACAGGAGGCTTCGCCAATGTCTTCCCTCAGTGACACTGGGGAGTGGGACAGAAGCTTCATCTGTTACTTTAATCAGACACCTGACACTGTCGGGGGACACAGAGGGAGGGGGCGGCGAGGGGACGGCTGTGAAAATGGCCAAGAAAGACGATCGTCTGTCCCTGCCACTCCTGACCCCAGGGCCTCGCAGGTCTCCCTGGCCCCGGTCCGTCAGGGGGAAGCAGACAGGCTGCGGGGGGAGTCGCGTGCACCACTGTTTTGTCCTGGCCCAGGGAGGGTACGAGGCCGAGCAGGCGGGCCTGGGCCTGGAGGCCCCGGGGCTGCCGGTGATTAGTTATTCAGGAAGCCACAGCAAACAGTTCTGCCGCCTGGGTGGGCAGGGCAAAGGGGTAGCCGCTGCTCTAGGGCAAGACTGGCCCCTGCTCGGCTCCTCCCACCCAGGCGCCACCTCCTGACCCGGTGCTGCTCAGAGGCTCGGCCAAGGCGCGCGTGGGTCTGGACAGAGGCCAGCGGAGAAATCCTCTGGGTGTCTGGGGCTTGACCCCGCCTCGGGCACTGGCGCCTCCCGTGCAGCTGCCTGGTGCTTCACCCCCCTTCCTCCCGGCCTCTGCGCTTGGGAGGCAGAGAGAAACTGGCTGGCTGGCTGGCTGACTCTGAGACAAGCAGTGAGGATGTGGGACGTTTTCTAGAAATTCCAGGATGGCCTGCAAAGCCAGGCTATGGTGAGAAACGTATCTCACAGTCTCCTAACCGTCCCCATCTCCTAATTCTCGCCCGCAGCAGACCAGATCCACCTCCACCTTCACGGAGGGCGGGGTGTGTGTGTGTGGTGCTCTCCCTCCCTCCAGTCGCACCTCGCACTGTTCTGCCTGGCTGTGTGGCCCAGCAGCATGGAAATGCCACCTGCTCTGGCGGCGAGCAAATCAGAGTGCCTTACGTCCAAGCAGAGGAAGGAGGATCCACTCACCCCTCACCCTCGACCTGCTGGGCTTGGGCCAGGCCCCAACCTGCCTGCCCAGGAGAGAAGGAAGCACCCGCCCCCGGGGCCAACCCTGCGAGAGGCGAAGCCCTTTGCTTCTCTCCTACCCTGAGCACCCGGGTGGGTGCTGGGCCGGCCCCGGGGAGGCATGAGGCAAGACAAGTGTTCCGGTCTCCACACCGGCGAGTTCAAAACCGACCAGCACTGCCCGCAGGCTCGGACAGAGACACAGACTGGAAGGAGGGAAGGAGGCAGGAGGGCCAGGGGGCTCTGGTCTTCGGGGACATGAAGCCCACCCCCCTGCCCCCGCCCCTGTGCCGCGGCCCTGTGTGCGCGCCCCTCCCTCCCGACTGCAGGAGGAGCAGAGTTTAACAGCTGTCTCCTAGATTGATGGTCCCGTCCCTGGGAGACAGCTGCTCCCCAAACTCATTAGGTCTGACCATAAATCAAGGTGAAATGAGGATGACGGGCCGTGAGCGACAGACACTGCCGGGAAGCACGGCACGGCGTGGGGCTCAGGGGCTCACCCCAGGGCCCGGGGCTGCACCTGCACCACCAGCACACCAGCTCTCGCCCTCCTCACCGAGGCTGCGTGGACAGCCGGGTCCTCACCATGTCTGCCCTGGGCCTGCCCGAGTCCCTGACCCACCTCCACCTGCACCTGCATTCCGCAGCGGAAGTCACACTCCCAGGGGCGAGAAGCAGTGACGAGCCTGGGGTGGGGGTGAACCCGACACCGCGTCACATGTGCAGCCGCAAGGTGATAGGCTACGTGAGGACAGCGGCTCCACGGGCCCAGCCGGGCTCGTTCATAGCGCCCCGAGTGTCTGCTGTGTGCCGGCCAGCGCTCCGGTCGTCTGGGGGACAGCACAGTGGACAGACACAGGCCCTGTCCCCCTGGAGCCTACAGTCCAGGGGGACCAGCAGAGGAAGGTGCAGGAGACAGAGGGCAGGAAATTGCTAGTCTGCGGCCACGTTAGCTGTGGTGGGACGAGACCCCTGTGTCCACGCCTACAGCGCAGTCGCAGGCAGGAGACTGGGGAACCCAGGGACTTCTGGGGCCTTCCACCCTCCAGGACTATGGCTGCCACAACCCTGTTCTGGTTTAGGAGAGGAGTGGCTTGCGGCAGGGCGGTGACGGGGAGCCAGGTGCCTTCAGGGGTCTCTAACTCCACCCAGGGCCCCGGCCCACGCCTCGCCTGACGCAGGGTGCGCACACACAGACTCGTCCTGACAGCTGATCCGAGTCCCACACGCTGCCCACTCGCTGTGTTAACTCCTCCTGAGCCGCAGCCCGGGCCTTCTCCCACACAGCCAGCTCCCTGGGTGTGAGAAAGACAGGTGCGGAAGACAAGTCCTTACCTGGGGAGCTGGGACAGAAACGGGCAGAGATTCTGAGCCCTGAGCAGCCAGTTTAGAGACGGCGTCTGCCTCCCTTACCCTGAGATCCGGGGAGAAGAAAACCCACCCGAGGGCTGAGCTGCCCCCGCAGGGCCGGGAGGGCTCCCGTCCCTCCAGCAGGGGCTGGCTGCTTTATGGGGGTCAGCAGCAGCCAAGAACAACGTCTCCCTGGTTATTGTAGGAGCTGCCCGGGACCCGAGCGCAACCCCAGTCCGTGGTTCCAGCCACGGGGATGCTGCTGACTGTGAGCAGTCCAGGTGACACACCCTCTCAACAGTCCGTGAGCTGACAGTGTCAGCTCGGCTCTGCCTGGAGACGGCCTCACCCCCTCCCTTCTGGCAGCAAGACCAGGGGAGCCCCCAGTGCTGTCGGCGCGCACCATACCACCTCTCTCCTCGGCAGGCAGCGAGAAAGGTGAGCCCATACCCTCTGAACACCTGCGGAGGGCACAGGTGGCGCTGCGGGGGAGGGAATGCGTGTGAACTCACACCCACACATCCCCCGCTTCACTTTTCTGTGAGTTTTTGGAAGTATTCTCATCTGCGTTTTGATTTTTTTTCGCCTGGTTTCTGGCTCCTAACTCCCTCCCCACAGAAACCAGAGTGTGTCTTCCTCAAGGCAGGTCATAAAACCTGTGTTGGAGCTGGCCATAAATCCCCAGACCCCCGTCTCAGAGGGGTCCTGCCCCAGCCGCGGGCGGGAGAGCGCTGCACACGGGGCTGAGAGGCAGCTGGGCAGGGCGCCTTGCGGCTTCCCCTCCTATCAGCACCGGGCCACAGCCTTTGGCCCAATCACATTTCTACATGGCTGTCCACACTTCCGTCACGCTTATGCAATCAAATCTCCATAAAAAACCCCAAAGGACAGGGTTCAGGGAGCTCCAGTGGGCACGTGCAGGCTGCAGGAAGGTCACCAAGAACTCACCCCTGTGCTGGGGCCCGGCGGCCCCACTCCCCGGGAGACAGAGCGCCTGTGCCTGGGCCCCTGCCGCACCTGGCCCCATGCAGCTCTGCATCGCTGTATCCTTGAAAACTCCTCCCACAGCCTGGGAAGCCTGAGCTCTGTGAGCTGCTCTTGCAAACTGGCAGAACCTGAGGAGGGGGTTTTGGGAGCCCCAGTTTGTAGCCGAGCTGGGGAGGCCCAGACTCGTGACTGAGTTTCTGCCAGGGGCAGTCCCGGGACCGAGCCATTCGCCTAGGGGAGGTGATGCTGTTCCCAGGCAGGCGGTGTCAGGACACCCAGCTGGGGCCACGGCTGCAGGGCTGCAGGGCCGCAGGGCCGCCTGCTTGCTTGCTGGTGACCCCACACCCTTGGGGTCACATAAGCCTTCTATGATGACTGCTGAGGGAGCTGAGGAAAGCCTGCTCTTCCTTCCTACGCCCCTCCCCTCCACGTCACCTCTCCGGGGTCTCTGAGCAAGGGCGGAAGTCACCCTGGGCACCCCTGGCTTGTGCCGGAGGCGCAGAGGGGAGACTTCCTTCGGCGTCCCTTCGAGGCAGCACACCGAGTGGCCAGCCTGGCACCGCCTCGTCTCTGGGCCATGGGGGGCACTCCCTGCTCCCTGTGGGTGTGGCACGCGGCCTGTCTCAGAGAACCCTGGAGACTGTGGGGCCGGCCGCCCAGGCCCCACGGGCGTCGCAGCACAGGCCCGGGGCTGTCCGGGGTACGCCGAGCTCTCAGGGACTCTGAGGACGCTCACCCTGGTGCTTCTGCAGCTTTGCTGAGCCCCACCGCTGGCTATGAGGCTGTGTAGGGGTCTTTCGGGCCTGCCTGAACGCTGCCCAGGGCTCTCCTGCAGGAGCACTGGAAACACTGGGCTCTGGCTGATTAGCACCCAGAAGCGTTTATCTCTCTGCTAACCACACAGCCATCTTGGCTACTGAATGCCTGGATGTGGCTGGTGTAACACATGCTGGACTTGACAGGGGATGTGAGGAGCCCGCGCTGTGGTGCAGTGGGCAAAGCCACTGCCTGCAGTGCCGGCATCCCAGATGGGCGCCAGTTCAAGTCCTGGCTGCTCCACTTCTGATCCAGCTCTCTGCTATGGCCTGGGAAAGCAGTAGAAGATGGCCCAAGTGCTTGGGCCTCTGTACCCGCGTGGGAGACCCAGAAGAAGCTCTTGGCTCCTGTTCAGATCAGCACTGCTCCGGTCATTGCGGCCATCTGGGGAGTGAACCAGCGGATGGAAGACCTTTTTCTCTCTCTCTCTGCCTCTCCTTCTCTCTCCGTGTAACTCTTTCAAATAAAGAAATCTTAAAAAAAGAAAAAGAAAGAAAGGAAGGGGATGAGTCCCCCTTGGGCATTTCTCCTAAGACTGAAGGCTGAAAGACTTCCTGGATGTGTTAAATAAGTGTATTATAAAAGTGGATGAAAATTTTACATGCGGCTGCTGAAAATTAAAAGCCCCCAGGTGGCCGGCATGTACTTCCGCTGGCAGTGGGCACTGGCTGCGACCTGGTGTCCTGTGGCGCTGTGTGTGGCTGCGTGTGCGCCTGGGGAGCGCCTGACCTGACAGGAAGTTGAAAGACGTCTGCCTCCTGCCCTGACCTCGCCCAGACCATCTAGCCCTCTGCCACCTCCCAGATGTGCGCAGGGACGCTGGAGACCTAGGCTGCGGCTCTGAGGTCGCACAGAGCCTTCTTGAAAAGCCAAAGGACACCCAGGCTCAGGGTCCCCTCAGCGGTGACCGCCAGGGTAGCCTGCCCTGCACACAGTGTGTTGGCTGGGCCTCGAGTGCTACGGGGCTGCTGAGCCAGAGGGACATCTCGACAAAGGCACGAGGTGGACAGAGCCTCTCGGGCACCACGGAGGGCTCTAGCCAGTGGTCCCAGCCCTACGGTCCCGCTCAGCTCCTTCAATAGGGCCTGGATGAGGGGGACTCATAACCTTGCAGGCCAGACCACAAGCTGCACACCCCTTCTCCTTAATGCTCCAGTGCCTGAGTTGTGCACAAATGCCCTGGACCGTGACTCTCAGAGCTAAGGGCAGACGGGCTGACCTCCCCGCACGCACTGGCAGCCCAGGCCCCTCTTCCAAGCCTTTCCTTAGGAGGGCTGCTCCCTGGAGAGCTGGGCTCCTCAACTCTGACCTCAGTTACTGCTAACTCAGAGATGACTGAGGCTGGGGTAGGCTCTGGTCTGGGCTGCGTGTGAGGAGGAGGCCATCCGACAGTGAGGCTGTGGGGAGGCAGGCGCTCCTCCGTGCAGACGGCCAGCTCTGGGGGACGACCTGTGTCTCACTGTGAGGGTTGGGAGGGCTGACGGGGGTGGGCACGGCCTGAGCTGAGAACCACCGAGGACCAAGCAGTACCCCAGACCCACAAACAGGAGCAGGCATTTGTTCCTTAATGACTTCTGGCTAACTGCGACGGAGCACCCGTCCTGCAGGCTGGAGGAGGGGCAGAGGGAGGAGCCTGCCACACACTCGGGCGTGAGGGAGTGAGGACGGCTGTTTCTTCCCGAACACGCTCAGGGTCCCGGTCCCCTGGCTTCCACTCCTGACCTGCACTGCGCCCTCTCACCTCGGGACGGACTTTGTTTCGTCACCTTTAAAGCTGGAAGTGGAGACTGAGGCCAACTCCCTGCTAAGCTAGGAACCGACTTTCCACCTGGGGGTGGCCACGGCCACCCTTGCAGACAGGCTGGGGGGCAAAACGCCAAACAGAAGCCGGAGGAGGAGGTGGCAAAGGTCAGCATCAAGAAGGAAGAAAGGGACCTGGAAATGATGCCCGTGCTCAGCAGGGGGCACACAGAGCTGGAGGGGGCACCAGGGCCACGCGGCAGGGGCACGCAGAGCTGGAGGGGGCACCAGGGCTGGGCAGCAGGGGCACACAGAGCTGGAGGGGGCACCAGGGCTGGGCAGCAGGGGCACGCAGAGCTGGAGGGGGCACCAGGGCCACGCGGCAGGGGCATGCAGAGCTGGAGGGGGCACCAGGGCCACGCGGCAGGGGCACGCAGAGCTGGAGGGGGCACCAGGGCCAGGCAGCAGGGGCACGCAGAGCTGGAGGGGGCATCAGGGCTGGGCAGCAGGGGCACACAGAGCTGGAGGGGGCACCAGGGCCACGCGGCAGGGGCACACAGAGCTGGAGGGGGCACCAGGGCCGGGCGGCAGGGGCACACAGAGCTGGAGGGGGTACCAGGGCCGCGCGGCAGGGGCACACAGAGCTGGAGGGGGCACCCGGGCAGCGTGGCAGGGGCTCTAACAGTGACCGTGTGGGCTCCACACAGTCCAAGTCCCCTTTTTCATCTGGGAAACCTTGGTTCCCATTCTGGGAGCCCAGTTCCCAGCAAGCAGCCAACTTCATCTGTCCCATGGCAAGGGATGGGGGTCACTCTGGTGGACCCAGTTCCTGGCCGGGTCGAGCCGCTGTCAACCCTTCCTGGGAACATCTGCCACTGGTACCAGCCTTGGGGGTTCCAGGGTGGGAGAGGAGGCAGGTGAGGACACGACATGGCGTTCACACCTGCTCTGTTAACCAGAGCGACCTCAGCTCCCCTGCCTGTCACACCCAGAGTCCCCGGGGCCATGCTGTCCCCCTCTGGCAGCTGGGGCTCTGGGTGTGTGCCAGGTCTGCATGGGGTCCACACGCACGCGTGCTTGTTTCAGCCGAGTTGAGTCTCAGCTCGGCCCCACAGAGCTCCACGCACACTGGCCCTGGCTGCGGCAACTCTCCCAAAGCTCACCTAGGTCTCCAGGGAGGAGGGCGTCTGAAGCTGATCCGACCACCTCCCCACCCTGGGGCCCCTGGGTGCTTTCTGAGGGTTCTAGATCCGCCCACTCCTCATCAGGGCAGAAGAGCACAGCACAGGCCTGGGTCCCCTCCTCAGCTCAGTGAGTTCCCAGAGCACCCACTCTTTCCACGTGGGGTGGGAGGGGTGGTGTGGACCAAGGGCAGATTCCAGCCTCAGAAGCAGCTGAGTCTCCCTTCCACACGCTCGGGGCTGGCAGGTGGCACCTGCGGGAGGGGCGTCTCCAGTTTCCCTTCCCCACTAACCCTTTCCTGTGGACTGGCAACCTGCGTCTTAGCCGCCTTGCCCTGTCAGTGTGTGCACAGGGCGCAGGCGGCAGAACACGCTGTCTGTCTAGGAAGGGGCGCCGAGTGGGAGGGGGAGCCCTACCTGGACTCCCGAGAAGCACCGGGCGGGTGGCTATGCAGGAACTCAGGTGCCAGGTTGGCGGCAGCAGGCAACAGATGGCCCAGCACACGGACCCTGGCTACTGCTGGGGACCGAGCAGAGCAGCCCCTGCTGGGAGACATCCCCTGAGGTCAGTCCTGGAGCTGCATGGGTGGAAGCCAGAGCGCCCTTCTGTTCCCAGGGGACATCTTCTCTTGGGGTCATCCTGCCCCCTCCTGCTACCACCTCGGAGTCCTGCCTCTCTCTCTGGCTTGGGGAACAAATCTGGGGCACTTGCCAGGGGGGAGGTGGGGACAGCTAGGCCGAGAGACTTCACGAGGCAGGCTCAAGTTTATCCACCAGTGCCCGGGGAGGCTGGCGTCTGACCCACTTTGAGGGGAACACAGAGACAGAGTGGTGTCTGCTCTGAATACACAAGCAGAGGGGAGGGAGCCTGCGGGTCCTAGACAGCCAGACCCAGCGAGGCAGTGCTCCGGAGCAGCCTTTATTAGAAAGAATCGGTTTTTTAATAACGCTGGTCGGGACGCCCTGAGCTGAGCCAGCTGTTCCTGTGCGAGGCGTCTGCAGGCATACGTGGGGTCTTGGCTGGAGACGGGGCTGAGTAACTGGGCTCCTCCTGGCCTGAGCTCCCACCGGGCAGCTGGCAGGTCTCCCAGGTGGGAGCAGCCATGGGCACCGTTACCCTGCTGGAGCCTCTGGGCCTGTGCGGGGTGTCCTGGCCACTGACTGCGGACAGATCTGGCGCTCCTGCCCCACGGGCTGGGCCTGCTTCTCAATTCTCAGGCTCTGAGCTTCATCAAGAGTGATGGGTTAGAGGCTGGGGGAAGGGGTTTCCCTCCTGGGTGCACACGTGGACCGTGGTTGGCAAGTGGCCGGGGGAGGATGGACACCAGGCCCTGCAGCTTTCCAGACGTGGCGGGGGTCCTGTCCTTGATCTCAAAGCCACCTCCAGGGAGGACCCTAGAGGCCACTCAGGATGACAAGGAGGGTGATGTCCCTTGCTGCTCACGTCTGGATGCTGTCCGGGTGCTGGGCATGCTCCACACAGCCCCAGTGAAGAGAGTCCTCGCTGCTGAGGCGCAGACAAGGGGCCTGGCTGAGGAGCTTGGTCTGTCCCCACCCACCGAGAGTGGCCACTGATCCACATGGGAGGGAACAGGTGAGGAGGTGTGGTGTGACCCTGGGTAGGTGTGACAACGGGTACAAACTGGCCGCCAGAACTAAGGCTGCGCTCAGCCCACCCAGGAGCTGACTGGACCACAGGGCCTGGCCAGGAGCCCTGCAGAGGCCAGAACTGCCGTGGCACCTGCTGGGGACAGCAAAACCAACCTGAGCCTCCTGCAGTCCAGGTACCCCAAACTGCCCAGCCTGGGCTCTCAGAACTCACAGGGGAGCAGAAGAAACAGAGCCCAACACTTCCCCTGGGAAATGAGCTCCGTGCAATGGCTGTTTAACCCTTTAAATCCTACTCGGGCAGCGGAGCTGGGGAAGCGCCAAGCCGAGAGCCGAGCGTGAGCGCTGGGAGGAGCTGATCCGAAGGCCCCCGGCGCTGCTCAGGGCCCGCGCTCTCCCCCGGCCTCGTTTCAACAGATGGCAGAACAAATTCCTAATTAGGCAGGAGAAAGTTTCCGGCTCAGCACATTTATTTATGATTTTCCGGTCCCTTTGGTGCTCATTCTCCCCCTCTGTCTCCCTGGAACCCTCGCTGGTTTATTGCCACCCTGGAAACGCTTGGCCCGAAGCTGGGGAGAGGGAGGGTCGTGTGGGGGCCCGAGGCGGCCCCAGCTGCCTTCCAGAGCGAGAGGACAAGGCAGCTTGCTGCAGACTGACAATCTGGCAGGAAGCTTGGGGGACGAGCGGGGCGTCTGAGATCACTGCTTTTGGGGTAGTTCTCGAAAACTGCCTGGGGAGCTTGGTGTGCAGGAAAGGCAGGCTCCCCCCCCCGCCAGGGTCCAGCCCCACATCTAGGCAGCCTGCGCGGCTGCCTGCTCTGGGTGGGGTCCCAGGGACTCTGGCTCTCCCCGGCCAAGGGAGAGGCCAGGAAAGCACCTGCGTCTGACCTGGGACCGCCCAGGAGGCCTCCTTCCCGGGTCTCCTCCCCGGGGCTGTGTTTCTCTTCAGAGAACCGAGCAGCTGGTGCTGTCACCGCGACAGCGCCCCAGGAAAGGGTCACCGAGAGGCTGGGACATCTCGTTATCTCTGGAGTCAAAGGGAGCGAGCAGGCGGACAACCAAGGACAGCAACGTCACCACCGGAAGACAAACTTAGACTCCTTCAAGGCCTCGTCACCTGGGCCTGCAGCACCGCAGGGCTGCCTCCAGGGCGCCAGGGGCCTCACAGCACCCAGGGCACCCAGGACACCCAGGGCTGAACCTGACGGGGCCTCTTCACAGGAGAGGTGGGAGGAAGGAGCTGCAGGTGACGGCCCCACTGCGCCAGGGGCTAATGGTGGTGCCTGCTGTTCTCTGGGAGGAAGAATCCGATGGGGAGGAGGGAGAGCAAAACTCAGGGGCAGCCGGGCAGGCCCTGCCGTCCAGGAAACAGCTGGAGATATCCCAAAGTAGCCAAGCCTGGTCTGTCCCTAACCCTAGCTACAGCCTTAACCCTAACCCAAACCTTGACCCTAACCCTAACGTCTGCCCTAGCCCTAGCCAAAGCCCTTGCCAAACCCTAGCTAACAGGCTGCTGTAAGCTGCTGTCAGAGGCCCGGGCCCTGCAGTCCCAGAGGAGGCTGCTGCCCTGCCCCAAGCCTGGGGTGCATCTGGGATCTTCATTTACTGCCAGTCACCTCCTCTCCCTCTTAGAGAGTGTGCTGCTCCCAGATGCAGAGAGGAATCCGACACGCTGCACAGGCACGGGGGGCTGCAGGGGCTACTGCCGGCGGCCGCCCCTCCCGAGCTGACTCAAAAGCCCATCACGTAGGCTAGGCGTGGGTGACCCCTCCGGTCAGCCCTGTTCTGTCCCCGTCCTCCGGGGCCAGTGCTTCCCACCACTGACAAGGCACGCCACAGATGGCCACCTGGGAGCTGGGCCGGGGCTGGACTTGCAGGGCCTGATGGGAGCTGGGCCACAGACTGGCTGCATTGAAAACAGGGGCACGCCAGGTGACAGAGGGCAGGACGCACTCCGTGGGGCCTCCCAAATGCCTCGGAACTGATCTGTGTCCTGTTCTTGTCTCCTTGCGGGGACAGACCACGAGTGGGAAGAAGGCGGCTGGTGAGCAAAGTCCCAGCACCGACATGAGCAGCAACAGCTCCCGCCGCCCTGCGCTCCCCGGGCCCCAGGACTCCCTGCTCGTGCTGCAGAGGCTGTCCTACAGGAGCTGCTGGACAGTGTGGGGACCCCTGGATAGGCCTGCCATGGGACCCCCCCATGGTGGGCGTGGCTTATAGCAGTAATGCGGATGTAGCAGCTGATTAAACTTTCCATCTAGCTGAGGATTGTGGTAAACAACAAGATGGCACTGATGCCCTGCCTGCTGCGTGACTCCACAGCTGAGCATGATCAAGTGCCGGATTGGAGAACTCTGTGCATGGACTGTGATTGATTGACTGTGATTGGTTGAATTCTGTATATAAGCGGACCACAGGAGAAGGAACACGCACACCAGCTTTCCCCCTTAAGGAACGTGCGCGCCGTCTCTTCCCCTTCTCCCGGTCCCCCACTCTCTTTAAGTAAAAGTCTACTGAAGACTGATTAACTGCGAGCAGCGTCGTTCCTTTTGCGGCCGAAGGAGCGACAGACAGGGCCGCCTGACCACTGCTCTCTCCCAGATGAAGACGCCAGGACGCCCGGGCGTCGCCTCCTTATACTGGGATCTGTAACCCTCTGAGCTGGGAAACCGCGGGGCTGCAGACGCCAGAACTGCCAACAATCTCTGGGACTAGAAACTGCCCTCAGTGCACCCCCTCTGTGCTGGAGCTGGGTAGGAAGCAGGAGCCAGGTGCAGCGCAGGGGCCTGGCGGGTGGGAGGGGGGCTGGGTCCATGAAAACGTACCAGCATTACAGGTTGACCACAAACTGGAGGAAGAACAAGGGGGCTGAGGGTGGGGTCAGGAAGGCGGAGCCTCTGAGGCAGGTGAGCTCCCAGGAGGCACCCTTGGCTCTGGGGGAGGGGTCAGGAAGGCGGAGCCTCTGAGGCAGGTGAGCTCCCAGGAGGCACCCTTGGCTCCAGGAGGACTTACTCAGCTCAGTCCCCTCCATTGGAGTTGCCACGGCCTTCCCTGTTCTCAGACGTGAAACCAGCACCCAGGTGACACACACCCAGAGCACCTGCTGGCCCACTGGGGTGGCAGGAAGCCCCCACTCTCAGCCTCTGTCCAGGTAGATTAGCAGCTGGTCCTGCCCCTGGAGCGGCTGGTGAGCAGCATGGCAGAAGTAAACAAGCTCCCTACTGCCCACCTTTAAGGGAGAGACCCCCACACTCTAGCTGAGGACGGCAGGCTTGCTCAGCTGGGTGGCAGGTGGTCAGAAGCCATTGTGGTTGGGGCATCTTTTCATGCTCTGGTGGCTGATGGGGCGGCACAGAATGGCTGCCCCACAGGCCTGGTGTTATGATTGTGCCACACGGCGCACCCATGGGAACCAGAGCGGTGCCACTCCAGTGTGCCTCCCACAGGGGCACTGCCCAACCCAGGCCTGTGGGTCAGCAGTCTGCAGGCAGGTAGGGGTCCAGCACAGTGGTGTGGAAAGGGGCCGGCCCTGGGACCCGCAGTCCCAGCAGGCCAGGTTCCATAAGTTCCATCCACACAGGTGACTGAGAAAGTCACTTATCTTGGTGGTGGGGGGACTAAATTCGCCCTCCTGCAGGAGGCAGGCAGAGTCCTGCCTCCCCCTTGCCTGCTGGAAAGGGCAGAGGACCGACCTGAGTCAGGAGGAGCCACCAGCACACTGCAGCCGCCGGGGAGCCCCAGCCTCGCAGGGGAGGTGGAGGGCGGCCGAGGAGAGAGGGCGGGAAGGGAGATGCTTGGCACTCACCGACCCATCGCATCAGGGAGGTCAGGAGCTGCAGGTACTTGGTCTTCTGGACGTCAAAGAAGGTGAAGGGTCCGAGGAAGACGGTGAAGGCAGCCTGGTGATGAGAACAACAGTGAGCGGGGCACTGGGGCCGCGGGCAGCGGCTCTCGGCCTGCGGGCAGTCTCGGGCTCACGCAGCTTCTGCCGCAGCGAAGGCCCGGCCCTAACTCAAGGGTGCACCTGGGTTGTGGGGGCTCCCTGGGGTCCCCCAGCTCGGGTGGGTGCCAAGGGCTGGGGTGGAAGAGGAGCCCCAGAGCCCTGCCTGTTGGCCGCTGCTCCCACTCCCGACTCCGCTGTGCCTCTCTGGCAGGACCCGGCAGCACCCTAGGGACAGCATCCACTCCACTCTGCTCTCCTCAGCACCAGCGGGTCCAGCGCTGTGCCCAGCACTGAGCTGGCTGTGCGCACGGAAGAGCTGGAAGTGAAGCGAGCACGGAGGGAAAGCAGCAGACCTGGCCCTGGCCCTCCGGTTCCCAGGAAGTGAGGACGCAGAAACTCCGACAAGACAGCCCAGGACAGGACGCCCCCCCCCCCCACACCGAGGGGCTCAGAGGAGGGTCCAGGGTGTCACCCCCCCAGCCACGCTTGTGGCTTAAAGAGACAGGGAGGGGTCGGCACTCTGGCTTAGCAGGTAAAGACATCTTCTGCAGTGCTGGCATCCCATATGGGTGCCAGTTCGCACTCCAGCTGCTCCACTTCTGATCCAGCTCTCTGCTATGGCCTGAGAAGGCAACAGAAGATGGCCCAAGTCCTTGGGCCCCTGCACCTATATGGGAGACCTGGGGGGGTGACTCCTGGCTCCGGATCGGCTCAGCTCCAGCCATTGCGTCCATCTGGAGAGTGAACCAGAGGAATGGAAGACTTTTCTTTCTCTTCTGCCTCTGCCTCTCTGTACTCTGCCTTTCAAATAAATAAATCTTAAAGAGACAGAGACAGAGACAGGAGACCAGAGCCAATGGCTTCAGGACAGATAGAGAGATATCTGGGACTAGGAAGAGAGTGGCTACTCCTGGGGAAATTGGGAGTCTGGAGTGGGGGTGGGAGCTGGTCAGAGAAGTGGGGGCTGTGGTAGGACCCCCTCAGCCCTCTCCCCTTGAAGAACAGGGCGAGTGGGTGTTCACTTGGAACCAATGTCAAACCCTGTCTCAGGAAGCGGGTCTGGGCGATCTGAGCCCTTGCTGCCGGGGGCTGGGGGAGGGGGGAGGGCATAGAGGAGTCAGAAGCTGCTCGCTGGAGGTAGGACGATGGCACCGTTTCCAATCTGCCGCTCGGAGAATTAGACCTTATTAACATTTACACTGTGCCATTTTATCACGTTAATGCTAATGACGCCCGCCAGAGACGCAGCAGCCGGCGCGGAAGCCTGAGCGACGCGGGGAGCGGGGCTCTGGCCCTGTGACTTGGGTGAGTCTGTCACAGCTGCCCAGCCGGGCCGTGACAGGCAGGCAGGCGGCAGCTCCGCAGAGCGGGGGGCTGAGCCTGCACCGCCCCCGCCCCCGCCCCATCCGCAATGACCTCTTATCCAAGTCCATTATCGCTGCGAGAAGGAATGACAGAGGACTCGAGTGCCGCTTAAGAAGTCTCTAATTAGCTGGGGCGGCGAAGGCGCCTGGCAGTCACCAGGCTCGGAGGTTCCGGAAAGGAGTCCTTTCCGCTGTCCCCAGGCCAGCTCAGGAGACAGGGCAGGGATGTGCCTGGGTTGAGGGGGCGGGGAGGGCGGCCGCGGCCGCAGCACTGCACGCACAAGCACGGGTCTTGCGTGTGAATGTCTCTGTGGCACCATCAGGAAGTCCCCCAGGAAGATCACCACTCCAGACATTCCACGGTGACTTTCTCTGGAAGGATGGCGAGGGAGACGGCAGGCGTGTGAACAAACACAAAGCCACCTGCCACGAATGCTTCCCAAACACCACGCCTGTGGGAAACCAGGCTTGGGCCAAGCCTGCCTGTGTTGGGAGGTTCACCTCTGACCCCTGATGCCTTCAGCTGAAGACAGGGACTCCAGCTGTGGGTGCTGGAGAACTTTGTGGGGGCGGGCTCATGTGGGAGGTCAGAGTTCATCCTCGGAGCCTAAAGGTTTCTGGAAGGTTCCATTACTTAAAGGACAGGCAGAGAATTCTGCTGCTGCACTGCCTGGGTCCTGTCCTCCGGTCCGTTCTGACACTGAGCCCGTATCTTCATCTTGGGACATTTGAAGCCTCATACTGTAAACCTCCCAGCCCTCTGAGGGAGCCCCCCATGTAGAGGACAAAAGGTGGAGTAAGAAGTATGAGATGAGGGTCAGTGTTGTGTTTCAGTGAGTTACGGTGTTGCTCGCGACCCCAGCATCCCAAGTTGGAGTGCCGGTTCAAGTCCCGGCTGCCCCACTTCCCTTCCAGCTCCTGCTAATGCAGCTGGGAGAGCAGTGGAAGATGGCGCACGTGCCTGGGCCGCTGCCATCCATGTGGGAGACCAGGATGGAGTTCTGGGCTCCTGGTTTTGGCCTGGCCTAGTCCTGGCTGTTGTAGTCACCCTGTCTTCGTCATTCTGCATTTCAAATAAATAAATAAATAAATCTTAAGTAAATTAATAAATATGAAGGATATGTGAGGTGCCAGGCAAGCGTCAGGGAATATGAATTTGTAGCCCTCCGAACGAGGGTCTGTATCAGCCCAGCGTTCTTGTACTGGTCCTGGGGACGGCAGGTCTGTCCTGAGGGTGGGAACTGGCAGTGAAGGGCTTTCGGGAGATGCGGCCCAAGGCCAGGTGGTGGCTGGGCTGTGGCTGCTTCCCCTCTGGCGCTCAGGAGTGCAGATCCGCTCACCGCTCGGGAAGGCGCAGGCCTGCTACGGCGAGCAGACAGGCACGGACTGCCGAACAGGAGCCCAGATGAAGATGCAGACCTCGAGCTGGGGCTAATTAAGGAACAGGTGTCCTCTACCAATTAGCCAGAGCCAGAACTCAGCAGCTGCAGGAACAGTGACACTGGGCTGGGGGGTGGGGGCTGGGGCGCCTGGCAGGAGCAGGAACAGCCTCCCAGAGTCCCTGTCTTTGCTCACAGCAACCCAGGCCAAGAGACAACCCAGGCTCTCTGGTCTTCCTGTGCAGCCCACGTGACGCTGTAAATCAACCGGCTCTCAACTTGATCTCTGTTCAAGGACTCCTGGTGCCCGAGCCAATGCAGGAGGCTGGGATACCAGTTGCCACAGCCAAATATGTTTCTTAAAAAATAAATAAAAATGAAGGACTCTGATTCCTACTGAACTCTTGCAGCTGCTCACTGGGGGTGTCTGAGACAGACCTGAGAGGGTGCGGATCGGGTGCTTGCTGCTCTCTCTTTGGGTCAGCAGCTTTAGCTGTGCACCAGCCCCAGGCAGCCTTGCTGGACACTTGATGGAGCCCCGGCAGCTCATACCCACAAGGCACTGCGACGGCGCCAGGTCTCTGCCCTTTGGGGATACTCTGGGGGTCTACAGCTCTATGGGGCTGCCTGTCTTCCACGCCCTCTATGCAAAGTGCACATCACCACTCCCCACTGCATGCCTGTGCCCCACTCCAGCGACCTCTGGTTCCCTCCTTCTCTCTGTACTGTTTCTGTGGCTGCTGTAACATGACCAGCGGCCGTCACACCAGACTTACCCTCTCCCAGGCCAGGAGCCCTATGCATAGCCTGGCAAGGCTCCTGACAGTGCTCAGCACAGTCCCCCCGCCCCCACAGGATGGAGGCGCAGCCTGCATACACGTGGATGGGCTGGCAGTGAGGAGCTGAGGTTCACCAGCCTTGGCCGGAGCAGGGAGTAGGACAGTTCCTGACCCTCGTCCCTGTGAGTGCAGACACAGGAAGGACACTACTCTCCAGAACCAGGGACAGAGATTCAGGGGAGGGATCTGGCGGCCTCATAGGGGCTGGGTGGGCAGAGCTCAGAGACTGGCCGGACTGGGTGTGGCCTTTCTCACGCTGGCTTGAGGGGGCATCTGGGTAGCAGAGGAGCCTCCGTTATCCTCCTGGAGTGATCAGGAGCCGGCTGGTCAGTGGTCCAGCCATGGAGCGGGACAATCAGTGCCCTGCGACTTTGGAGAGTGGGTTCTTGAGTCAAGAGTTCTCGACCGGGACCTGCTGGGGTGAGCTCTGCTCACCACTGGCCTCCCCCTCTCCCTGCTCCAACCCCACAACACACAGCACCCCCAGAACTCGCAGGAGAAAGGCTCCCACTCAGCCTGGTCCGTTCCATCCACAGAATGGGCCCAGGATCGCACCACGTCCCTTGTTTAACCGTAGGAAATGTGGGTGTGTTGAGGGCATCAGCATCAGTGCCCAGGGAAGCAGACTGCTACCTGCTGCCCCAGGGTCAGGTTTCTCTGCAGACTGAAAATCTGAAATTTTAACATTTGGTCAATCCCAAATGAAGCACCTCAGCCCCAGAGAGTGCACAGTCCTGGGCCCTGCCCCTTGGTAGCTTTGGGAGCCGCAAGGAGGGAAGGCCCACACTTCTGGGGAAGACAAGTCCTTGTCAAGGTCCCTGCAGGTGCTTAAAGGTCAACCAATGAGGATCAGACCCACCTCAACCTTTAACCCCCAGGCCCTGAATCTATAAAAGGAGCCCTCCCAGCCTCTGATGCGCGACTTTCCCAGCCCCCGCTCTGTTGCCCTGTTGGGACCAGGGAACCTCGCCCGGGAGCGGAACCCCAATAAAAGCCTGTGAATTAACTGGTTCGTCTGCCTGGGAAGATTTGTTACGCGCCGGACACCTTGCAGATGGTGCCGAAACCCGGGAGCTGAGGCTGCGTGCCTCCCCTTTCTGGGTTTGAGGCTCCCTCGCTCCTTGAACCTGTCTGGTGCCCCAGGCTGACTACGGACCACGCTCTACCAACTGTAGTAACTCCCCCCTTGCTCTCCCTCCCTCCTCTGGGTTGGCCCAGTCTCTGTGATCTCAGGCTAGCTCTCCGCTCTCCTTCTGGACAGAGACCTCCAAATCGTGCGCACATGGGCTCTGTTCTCCGCTGTTCAGCCTCCCAGCAGCTGTAGAGACATCCTGCTGCTGGCTAGGCCCTGTAGAGGACTGACCTCTAATCCATCTACTGAAGTCCTGGACAGGGGATGTCTTGACCGAATTTCAGGATCCGGGCTACCGGGGAGACCATGGGATCTGGCCAATCCTGAGGGTGGGACTCAAAATGCCTTCTGGCTGCCTCCTAGAGAACTTGAAGCAACTGGGACTGGCCCGGGACCTACGGTGTAAACGCCTAATCTTCTACTCCACCCAGACATGGCCTGATTACCTTGAGAATTTCTGCTGCAGGGAGAGAAAATGGTCAGAGGTCCCCTATGTCCAGGCTTTCTGAGACCTCCGCTCCCGTCCTACTCCCTTCTCCCCTACTTTCCTCTCTGCCTGCTCCACGGCCCAGGTCTCCCTTCTCCCCTACTTTCCTCTCTGCCTGCTCCACGGCCCAGCTCTTGCTGGCCCAGATCGGCCCCCACCTCCTAAGGACGCCTCTTCTGTGTCACTGCTGAACTCTCCACCCTCCTGAGTTCCTGGGGATCCCACAGCTAGCCAGGAGCCTCCCGCCCCCATATGCGCATTCTCCCGCCCCACCGCCATGTCCTGCCTCTCTGCCATGTCCTGCCTCTCCCTGCCGCCATTGCTGGAAGCCAGGTGGCCGTGTGGCCCAACCACCATTGTCAAGCTCCACCCCCATCCTAATGGGATTCGCTGCTCCGGCTTCCCTGGCCGCCCTCTGGCAAAGTTTTAAAAGGACCTGTTCCTGAACATGTGGCTCTCTAGCCGCCTCCTCTGGTCTCCTTTCTCTTCTCTCCTTTCTCTTCTCTTCTCTCCTCACTAGCTCCTCTCCTCTCTTGTCTCTCTTACACTCTCCTTCTCCCTCTTTTTTCCCTTCTTCATCCCACCCCTCCGGTCTGCTGGGTTTTATTTAGGTCAAGTGCCTAAGCCCTACGTGGCCAACTGAATATGACATCATGGGCCTAAGGTATTCTTAGGAAAAAGGCAACTGTAACTGTAAAAAGATACTGAGTTTGAAGGAATTTCTCTTTGAATCTAGGAAGATCACTACCTTTGAAAATATTGCTTTGTAACTTGAACTTATTTTGCAATTTATTTTAACAGGTTTCCAGATAATCAGTACTCAATGAAACAGCAATGGGTAATTAGTACTTGTTTTAGATGGATGCAATTTTAATTTTAATTGAATTCAAGTAGAGATGTATAATATCAGCATCTTAAGTCATTTAGGTGTAACTGCTAATTTATTGTAAACTCTTGTATACTCAGCATGTTAAATTTGTGTTAAAAATGTTATAGAATCGTGCATTTGGTAAGGAAGGATTAAAAGGAAAGAGTTATTTTGAATAAAGAAAGGACAAGGTTTCTAAGATTGACTTCATCCTGATGGCTAGTTTACTCTAGACTGGAATGGAAGTGATGGAATGTTTCAAGTAAGTTGAAGAGGGTGTGTGGAAGTCACAGAAGGTTACGAAAGAAAGAAATCTTGGGTCATAATGAGAAAGCCACGGAGGCCTGCAGAGTGAAATGCTCTGTAAAATCCTACAGGTGCTGTCAAAAATGCTGTGTGAAGTAAGCACGTGCCTCTTGTTGAGTTTATAATTTTAAACGTGGCAACTTAAAGTCTTTTGTCATCCACAGTTTTATATATATCAGATTCGCTGCTCATAAAACTAAAGTGTTGTTGGTTCTGTGTTTAGCTGTCCTCCTACAGGTTCTGATGGACTTTTTCCAGCCACTTCTATTGTATTCAGTACTTTGGGATAGCGCTGTATGAATCCAATAATGCATTATAGGTACCAACTGAAAGTATGGTTAGCTGAGGTTACTAAGAGCAGAAAGTAATTCGAATCAGTTGGTAAATTAAAAAAACAGTTAAGATTTAAAAAAGCTAGGTTCACTTCACCATGGGCACAGTAAACAGGGAAGACCGCCCTTTCAGACCAAAGGGAAAGAAAGTTTTAAAGCGATGACATAGCTTTCCTCACGGGCATTGTCTGCCTCAGAAGAACCACTATCAGAACGTGCCTATGACTACAGACTTCTAGTTTAGGCCACAAAGATTAGAGATGGGACTAGAACACCCCCTTGACTTGCATCCTCTGGTCTGCTTTAGCAAAAATCAGGAGGAAGAGAAAGCTAGGCATCAGAAATGTAAAGATAGATGACAGACCTATTACTGGCTGTTCTGTACAGTGATCTGCCCTCAAGGAGACCCAGCAGGCCAGTCCACTGCAGTGACTTTCAGTGTGGCAAGCCTGGGTTTCAGCAGAAGTCAGCTTGTGAAGAGCTCTGGCAGCTCTGCCAGCCAAGAGTTGGATCACCGGAAATGGAAGTCGAAGGACTTCAGGTCAGAGCCACAGATCTTATTGGCTCCAAGCTAAAAAGCCCTTCACTCTGCCCAGCTTCCAAGGTGACCACCGCTGCTGAGAGGAGATGGCCAAATAGGGTCAGCAACACTGCAGGCAGAACTGTAAATTTCCTGTTGGAGTTGCCACCTGCCTTTACTGGCCAGCTCTCCTCCCAGGCCAGGTAGGTGATGGAAGTCAACAGGGTGCCTTCCCCAAGGAGGCTCACACCTCCCTTAGGATGTAACCTGTGTGAAGAGGTAAGTCTGGGCCTCTTAACTCACAAGGCCTAAAGCCCACCAGATTATTATCAAGCCCCTTCTGTCAGGTTCTATTTGCCTCTCAATCAGAGAACTTAGTTGACTTTACTCCCAACCTGTGTGTACTGATGGTCCTCTCCCCCACCTAATTTGTATGATTATTCAGAATTTCTCTACAGACAAACCCCTCTACCTGCAAAAGTTGAGTGGCCTTTCTCCCGGTCTCAGCTGGGATCAGATTTAAACCACGTCCATCAAACAATCCTCACAAGGGTCCAGAGACCCCCCCATTTCCTCTCCTCTACGAAACCCTTTCATTACCTGGTTAATGCCACTCTTAGGATCATCGGTTGCTATTCTCACCCTGACTTGTACACTACAGTGCCTGCTGAAGTGTTTACAGCAGGTGATCATGGAATGAACCGAGGCCTTCAGCAACCAGGCAGTCAACGAGGTGCTTCTCCATCCATACATGCCTGTCCCTGCGGAGCCCCAAGATACCCCCAGCGGGCCCCTGTAGACGACGTCCCCAGTCAGCAGGAAGTAGCCAGAGAGACTCATCGCTGCCCCCTTTCCTATCATTAAAAGGTCGGGATGGTAGCTTTGGGATCCGCATGGAGGAAAGGCCCATACTTCCGGGAATGGAAAGTTCCTACCTGTACTTCCGGGGAAGAAAAGTCCTTGTCAAGGTCCCTGCAGGTGCCTAAAGGTCAACCAATGAGGATCAGACCCGCCTCAACCTTTAACCCCCATGCCCTGAATCAATAAAAGGAGCTCTCCCAATCTCTGATGTGCGACACCCCCACCCCCATCCCCACCCCCGTTGCCCTGTTGGGACCAGGGAACCTCGCCCGGGAGCGGAATCCCAATAAAAGCTTGTGAGTTAATTGATTTGTCTGCCTGGGAAGATTTGTTACGCGCCGGACACCTTGCACCCTGCCCGTGTGCTTCTCGCAGCATCTCAACGGCGCGGTCTTCCTGGCCGCTGGTCCCTCCTACTGCCCTCCCCCAACCCAAGTTCCACTATGTTCTCATGTCTGTCCTTGAGGTCTCAGGGCAGGTAATGCTGTCCTCGCTTCCTGGTGACACGAGGGACTGGAGAGGTTCGGGGACGGGGTAAGAATGCGGCAGAGGGAGAACTAACACCTCCCGACTCCGCGCTCTTCATCAACGCCCGCTCAGGCTGTCCTCTCCAACTCTTCCCGCCCCACCCCACGCTCACTCTCCCACGCCCGCCTCCGGATTCCTGCAGCTGGTGAAGGGCTCCCTCTGCCTTCCTTGGTCCAGCCACCTTCAGGCCTGCTCGGCGACAGCCTCCTCTGCGGTTGCTTCAGTCCCCCGGGGGCTCTGCACATGGCCGGTGCCCATGATGCCGTCCTGGCAGGTTCCTTTTCTGTGGCTTGGCTGTGTGTCCCCGGCGGCCAAGGACGGCAGCCTGTCTGCCCTAGCACCTGGGGAGGGCCTCGCGCACAGGACGCTAACTACGGGTAGAGTGCGCTGACTTCGGTGAGGAGGTGCCTTGTAGGCAGCTGTCACTGTGGAGCGGGGGAGGGGACCTCTGGGCAGCACCTGAGCTGGCAAAGCCGACGGCATCAGGTATGCGAGAGTGTGCTGGCTCTGCCTGGAACCACTTCACTCTTTCGGGGAGAAAGGGGACTCTTGCTCGAACAGCTACGGAATCCACCTGCTTTGACTTGGGAGGAGCAAACCCAAGCAGAACAGCAAGTTCTGAGCTCACGGGCTGGTTTCAGGGAGACGAAGATCCACCCCCGCTGGAGGGGAAACAGCGTCTGAGACGGGCCTGGGGCTCTGGACTCCCTCCAAGGGACCCCCGCCAAGGAGGGGATGGGTCCCAGTGGGCCCTGCTACTCTGGATCTGCCTGGCCCCCAGGTAAAGCGAGGAGTCCAGAGGTCTCCTGAGAAGGGGCGCTTCCCCTGCCTGCTTTCTGGACACAGTGGGCCACCTCCTGGCCTCCCTCCAGTTCTCTGACAAAGCACGGGGAAAATTCCAGACCCTGCTCCTCTTTGTCTTCTCTCCTGCCGGGCAGTGCTGGCAGGGACTGCAGCTGCCCATCAGAACTTGAACTGTGATGGAGTTCTGTAACACTCACAGTTCCAGCCTGCTCCCCACCAAAACGGGGCAGGAGAGAGGGTCCCGTTGGAGAAGGAAGACGGGAGAGCCTGAAGGGCTGGCGTGACGGCCACAGCACAAGCAGCACAGCGCACGCCAGGAGTGACCCCGGTTACCTCTGCCCCAGGTGACGGTGGGAAGGCATGCTGAAGGAGGCACGCCAGCCGGCCGTCACTGACTCAGCCAGGGCACGGCCCCGCCCTCCTGCCTCCAGACCCAGACCTGCACAAAGGGGTAGTGTCCATGGGGCCCAGGAGGGCCAGCAGCGGCCTGGGCAACACAAAGGCAGTGTTTACCTGCTGTTCCCTCTTCCCAGAACTGGGAGAAGGTGCTGGAGGGGAACGCCGCGCCCTGCTGGGTGCAGTGAGCCCCACCTGGACGGGCTGCTCAGGGCCTGGACGCGCAGTTCTGAGTGCCTGCTCACTATCACCCTCTAGGAACAATGGGCTTCTGTTCGGTTTTGGCTCCTACGCTACAGTGAGACCGAGTCACCAAATGTTAAGATTCGGGCACCTTTCTCCTCCTCACTCCACCAGCCAGCTCCCAGGGCCTCCGTGTAAAATGCCGGCAGACCCATTGGGGTCTTCCTACTCCCTGGCTGGGAGGTGACTTGGCTTCCTCTGTTAATTCGCAAGGGTGACAAGGGTGCCACGCACCAGGTGACAAATCTCAGAAGGTAGAACAGGGCTGCCCCAAGCACACGGGGGTCCAGGTTGGCCAGTTACGGAGGCCTTGGAATGGGCGCACACGCAGCTCAGGGGAGTGGGTTTCAGTGGAGACGGGGACACACTGATGGCAGAGCTGAGTTCTCCTGACCGATCCTGGAGGTTCTTTCAAGAGATAAAGAAACGAACCTTGAGACCATGGAGCCGCTGCCAGTGTTGGGCGCCAGGGTTAAGAGTTAATTGGGGTTAATGGCGACACAGCGTGAGTCCCTCCCTGAACAGAACGAACTTTCATGACGTCCTTGAAGTACAGTGAACGGTGCTCAAGGTTCTATTTTTATTTCTCAAGTAGCTGTGAATGCTCTGGTTTGGGAATTCATTTTCGCAACTCAAGTTACGGCATCTGGGGACGCATCCACGGGAGGAGGCGAGTTCTGGGCCAGTTTGGGGCAATGTAGGGGTCATAGGCTACGAGTCACGCGGTAGGAGGGGCTGTGTCCTGATGAGAGCTACTCAGCTCCCAAAGCACATTTACATGGACACAGAAGGTATCCAGCAGACGCTGGCCTGGCCATCTGTCCCCAGTGAGCATCAGCACAGCCATCCTCCCACCATCCCGGGCCGGGGAGCGCAGCCCAGCTGAAGCCAGGTCCAAACGGTTGTCATCAGGCCGCGGTTGTCCCGGCCCAAGTTCCACCACGGCCTAACACTCTTTAGGGGAGCGCTGAGTTCTTTCCACCCAAATATGAAACCGCGCAGAAGGGGCCTGCCAGGGAAGGCAGCAGGTGCCGGAAACACGTCACCAAGTGCAGCGAGCTGCCGTCCGAGTTTATTAGCCAAAGCTCCTGGAGGGGAGGCACCGCCCCCCAGAGCCTGTGAGAGTTCTGCACCAAGGACACTGCTCTCTTGGGACAGTGGGGAAGGGGCTTTCAGGAAACAGCTGCCCCTGGCAGGAGACGAGCAGAGACCCCCATCCTGCATGGGAGGGGCTGACCCAGAGGACGGGAAGGAGTCCAGCTATGGGACTACAGACACCAGCGCAGCAGCGACAGCACCGTGGACGTGGTGCACCGTAAAGAGCGCACACGGAGGCTGGGTGGCCTGTGGCAGGGACTCAGAGTTGTGACTGATGTCTGCCGGAATGCACAGCACAGAGCAAGTCAGCGGGTCTCACGGTCCGGTGCCACCTTACACCTCCGCCGCCCAACATCCCTCATGAGACGGTACCTGGGAGGTGCTTACTGTACAAACTGAAAGACTCCAGGGATGACCAAAGATAAACCCGGCCATAGGTGCCCGCATTATTCTCAAGAAGTGTCTGTTCCCTGTGTTGGAAGGCAACTCTCAATCTTGCTAGTGTCTCACCACAGCAGCACAGGCCTGCTCAGAAGAGGTGGGCAGAGAGACACCTGTGACTCTCGTCAAGCGCAAGTCTGTCTTCCATGGAGGAGGCCACCTGAGCCCCAAGGTAAAGATCCCAGCAGTGGGCTCCAAGCAGCTAGCGGACTACAGAAGCCAGGAAAGGAACCAGCACACAGCGGCTCGACACGCAGGAGCTGGTCAGGAAGAAGGGATTGGCCCCCGCCTGGTTAACTGAGAGGGGGACCCCTAGGGCATCTGCTCAGCCCACTCAAGATAGACACAGGTGGCCTGTGAAGGCACAGGGCCCGAACAAGATAGTGGGGAAGATGGTACTCGACTCTGATACCAGGGAGCCTGGAAGGATGATTTCTGGGGGAAACCAAGGGAGAGACACTGGCCTATGACCTGAGCAGCACCCGCACGTCGTCAGCAACTCAAGCGGCCCTAAGCCCAGATTGCCACGCCCAGAAGGCAAATGTCTGTGGTCTGGGGAGGGGTCCCTTGTAGAAGGAACAGCCAAGGGGCCATGGAGCTGCAAGGCCTGCTGCCTGGGACGAGTTCCCTGGGCTGGGAGGGGACAGCAGGCAGCACAGCCCAGGGCCACTGGGTTATGGGCCAATGACTCCTGAGATCCTGGGACGCGGAGTCTGCCTCCTCCGAGACTGGGCCCTGTCAGCGGGAGAAAAGCAGAGGCCCCTGGGAGGCAATTCCTGTCCTGCTCTCATCACCCCCCAGACGCTCACCTAAGCACTGCCTCAGAGCACCTGACGGCTGCGGAGCTCCACACGTCACAGCCCTGCTTCCCTTTTCTGCAGGCAACTGTACACTGACCCTGACCAAGGACGAACCCACATAATCCTGTCCAGGACCACTCCCCAGCGCCCCGTGCTCCACACAGGTGAGATGCCGTCTCAGAACTGAGGCTGGTCACCGATCATTATGGGGCTCTGAGCGGCAAAAGCAGAGTGTACCCCCTCCCTAACCCCCAGACAGCATAGAAAGGTCCGGAAACCGATCACTCTTGTCTGACCATGCACTGGGAGCCTGGTGGGGAGGCCACTGTCACTAAGCACGGGAGGGCTCTTGCAGTCCTGGGCAGATGGCCTGACGGCACGGCTGGGGAACTGTCCACACAGTGTCCACCCCAGATGCACGTGGTGGCCCTAGCAGCTTTCAGAATTGGGAAAGTCCTCACACACCTGGCACAGGTGAAATTCCCACTGAGCCGGAGCCGCCAGGTGGGAGTGCTGCTGGCAGGAGGAAGCCGCGCCCCCAGGACACTCTTCCCCGCCCCCGCCCTCGGGACACACACCTCAGTCCCGGGAGGTGCAGGGACAGGGGAGTGCCCGGCAGGCAGTCCCCTCTAGGCCTAGTCCCTTCTTAAACCTTGCATCCTGTGAACTGGCTACTGTCTCTGCCTTGGAAAAGAAGTCGCGAGGGATTAAGCAATCTAAAGTCTCACAACTATTAGGTGGGGAAGGGGGAGGAGAGCCCGGGTCACCCAAAGCCAAAGCCCCTCCTCTAACTATGTCCTCTGGAAGGCTCGCTGGCCTCAGGTGGGAGGGGGCTGTGCTGGCCCAATGGCGCCGGCCTGGCAGAGCTGCCGTTTCTGTCGCTGTCTCATTGGAGGACAAGCCTGTGTGGTCTCTGTCTCAGCTGAGAAGCCAGATGGTAGCTGGTGGTGGGCAGGGTTCCAAGTATTTGATGCCAGAGCTGCAACCCGTGTGGTCTGGGGGAAAAGATAAATACTGTGGAAAACCCACACCGTCACTCACCGAATGATAAGCCCCCAGGGTTTACAGAGGACACTCCAGCTCCTCCCAGGTGTGACAGAGGAGATGGCATCCAGCACCCGCGTGTCCAGGTGGAAGGCGGAGAGGCCTGGTCTTGGGCTGGAGAGGGACAGGGGGTGTGTGTGTGTGTGAGGCTGTGGGACGTGGGGGAGGGGGCAGGGCTGGGGGCTCTGCCTGGAGCAGCAGACGACTGAGAAGCAGGCACTGCTTCTAACAGGTTCCTGCTCACAGCGCAGGTGCACAGAGGGCCTGGCCTGGAAAGTTCAGGACTCGGGCGAAGACAGCTTGTCACCGCTCCCCTGCATCCAGCACCCAGACTGGGGTGTCCTCACCCTTGCTGAGAGCAGCCATGACTAGATGATGAGCTGCACCTCTGGGAAGGGAGGGCCTAGGGACCGGTGCTGTGGCGTAGCCGGTAAAGCCACCACCTGCAGTGCCGGCATCCCATACAGGCATGGGTTTGAGACCTGGCTGCTCCACTTCTGATCCAGCTCTCTGCTATGGCTTGGGAAAGCAGTAGAAGATGGCCCGAGTGCTTAGGCCCCTGCACCCACGTGGAAGACCTGGAAGAAGCTCCTGGCTCTGGATCGGTGCAGCTCTGGCCATTGTGGCCAATTAGGGAATGAACCACCAGATGAAGACTCCTCTCTCTCTCTCTCTCTGCCTCTCCTTCTCTGTGTAACTCTTTCAAATAAATAAATAAATCTTTAAAAGAAAAAAAAGGAGGGGGGAGGGCCTAGCTGCACCCACCAAGCAGGCCTGAGAGCCGGGGGAAGTATCTGTGCCAGTGTCTGGCTGTGTGTCCAGCCAGTGTGGTAACTGAGGGATTATAAAATCCAATTAATGCCATGGCAGGGATGGGGCTGGGGGAGATGTGGCTAGAGGAGGGGCCCCGGGCTCAGTGTGGAACAAGTGGATGCTTGTTCACTGCAGAGCAAGGCTGGGGCTCCCCAAGGACCCGGAGCTGTGGCGGTGCCTGGTGGCCCTGGAGGACACAGACCCACGAGGGTGGGCAGTGGTGGAAGAGAAGGCTCCAGAAGATGGCCAGGCCAGGCCCAGGGAAGGGTTTAGACACGGCCTCCTCCGAGTTTGAGGCAGATTTACCTACAGCCCGTCTGGAAAGACTGAGATTAAGACAGTCATGACCCTGCCGCTGGCTGGCAGAGGCCTGGGCTAACGCGGGCTGCAACATGGAGTCCCTGCTCTGAGAAGGGCACCCTCCCAGCACCAAGGCCGTCCTGGTGTCAGGGGACCCTGCACAGGGCCCTCTCTGTTCTAACCTGACGAGGTTCTTAGGGGATCTCAACCAGTTGAGCTATGAGTATGGGCGGGGGAAGAGCAGCAGGGCCATTCATTCCTAGGGACAGATGAGCAACGGCGTCACCCTGACCCTCCCTGGGAGCCTGCGGGACAGGGTGAGGGGCTGGCGTGTACCTGACTAGGCAGGCTCTGGAGAAACACCTAAGACAAGAAGAGAATGACAAACGAGGAGGGAGGCAGGGCTCCGCACAAGGGAGGTGCAACCTGACCGCTCCAGAAGACAGCAGCTGCCCGCCTCTTCCCAGCTCTGCTGGTGGAGGAGCGACGGCAAGACCAGAACGTCTCCAGGACAGGCCCGTGGTTCATGGGCTCTCACTGCTTAGCTCCTGATATTGCGCCACAAACCACCCTTGTCCCGTTTACTTCTGCTGGACGTCAGGGAAGGGAGAGGGGCTGGGAACGTGACCTCGCACATGAGAAAGCTGGGGCATGTCTGCTCGGCCACAGGCAGCCGGGGTCAGGGAGACACTTCAGGGGCCAGAACAGAGGTCAGCTCGGTCCCAGGAATGAAAGGACCTGAGAGGAACGAGTGTGTGGCAGAGGGGTGGGGGCCCACTGGGCCATCGACCCCGCCCCTCGCCAACCTCACATCAAAAGCACGCACACCCCACCACACGGTTCTGCCCGGGAGGCATTGGCTCAGGTGCTCAGTGGTGGCGATGCAGGTGCCCTGCACCCCACTGCTTTTCATGTCTGCAATCGCCCTCAATGCCCTGCCCCAGGACCACCACCAGGGGGCAGAGCCTGCACCCGCTGTGGCCTCCAGGCTGGAATCTGCCGAGGCTCCCCAGGAGGTGCCAGGTGACCACTTGAGATGCTCTCAGTATCCTCGCCTCCTCATCCCACACTCTCAGAACAGGAAGGGCGGCGGGGGTGGTGGTGGGAAGGCAGGGAAGGAGGCAGGGAAGTCAGGTGCCTGGAGCGCGGGAGCACGCGGGCCGAGCTGGCTCCGCCCCTCCCCTGCTGACGTCTGACCTCCAAATAGCTGGGAACTGAGTAACCTTGGAGGCAGGGAAAGAGGGGAGGCGGCGTATCAGGCAGGCTGGTTAATGAACTCCCTAGCTGGTGGTCAGCAAGGGGTGTCCTCCATGGGGGGCTGGGGGGCCTGCAGCCCCCAACGAGCAGCTTCAGAGGAAGCCAAGGGACCACCTGCTAGGGATGGGGGAGGTACCCGGTAGCCTCAGGAGCAAGGTGGCCACTGGCAAAGGGATACTGCAGAGCCCCCTTTCCTCGAGGATGCCCACCCTGGAAGCAGCCTGGCCCCCGCCTGCTGGGAGCACAGTAGGCCTCAGGGCCAGGGCGTCACCTGTGGCACCAGGCTGCAGACCTGTGGACAGCCTGGGAAGGCACAGGCAGTCCCTGACTGTGCCCACAGCGGTGCCCTGGGAAGCAAGGAGACCAGGTGCTGCCGAGACCTGCCCCCTGGGCAGGATTCTCGGAGGGAGGAGCATACAGAAACCCTCAGCACTGTGTGAAAATGCAGATGTCAGGGCTCTGCAGCTACAGAACCTGCCACCTGAGGGCTGGCGTGGGGCCCAGGCAGCCTCATGCCGATGGCCAGGGACCAGACTTTGAGGACCACTGAGGCCCCTGCTCCTGATGTAGACATCACCGTCCCGAGGGGTCTTCCAGCGATGGTCAGCACCGTGTCCAGCCCTGGGCCCGTGTTCTCTGCCCATCGGGGCTTGCAAGGCACGTCCCAATCTGTGGCTGAAGGAAGTTCCGGCCACGTCAAGCTAAACCTGCCCTGTGTAGCCTGTGCCCTTCCTGCTAGAGCCACACTCGTGGCCCCTGCCCTGCGACACTGCCTGCTCTCTGCTCATCCACAACACCCTGAGATCATGTTAATCAATCAGATGCCAGCATTAATATGCACCTGCCTATTCAGCTCTGCGAAACTCCCATGATACCCACACCCCACATCTCCCTGGGGTCCCGGGGGCAGGTGCATGGAGAATGTGCACACTCATAGCATTCTGGAGCCAGCTTGGGCAGGGCCAGTGCCGCTGGCTGGGACACTGTGACCTGGGGAGCAGGGTTATTACTTTAGAGTGAGTGCTCTATTTAATTAAACAATTACTGCCAGGGCCCTGGGGCACTGTTTAGAGACACCAGCCTCTGCTTATAAACACGCAGCCCTAACAGAGCGTGCATGGCTCAGGGTGTCGCTCAGCCTCACAAAGCGGCAGGGCCACCAAGTGCTGCAGACCAGCCAGTGGGACAGAAGCAGCGACACGGAGTGGGGGAAGGAAGGCAGTTTGGCACACACACACAGTTTGGTGTCAGGCTGGTGAGCACAAACTATTTTGAGCACATTTCATACTTTTCTAAACTGATGGAGAGGCTGGGGGGTTCTGCAGGATTTTTTTCCCTTCACAATGAAGCAACAAAAAGGGGGGAAGGAAAGGTTCTGAAATCAGCACCCAGGGCGTTTCCTTAAAGACCATGAGTCGTTTTTAGTTCTCTGCCCAGAAATGGGGGTTTTGGTGGCACAGAGGGATGCAGAGCGTGGGCTCCTAGGTTTCTGGGGTCTGCCTGGAGCCCAGCTTTCCAAGGGAAAGACTGGAAATGTCCAGGCCCAAGCTCAGGAGCTTGGGAATGGAGGCACACCAGGTCTTCTTGCCCAGTTGCACTACTCGCAAACAAGGAGGGCTCAGGCTTCAAGGCCAGGGTGTGCCTGGGATCAGTGTGAAGTGTGTTTAAAAATGGTCCTGAAAAAGCACAGTGCAGAAGGTCCCCGGCAGGGAGCAGCGCTCCCCATGGAGACCTATTTGGAAGCCTCCCAAGCAAACTGGCCGGTGCACGAGCGTGGGCAGCAGGTGCACGAGCGTGGGCTGCCGGTGCACACGACAGCTCACCAAATGTGCCCGGCTCAGGGGAACATGCGGGGCACTCCTGGTTACTTCTCTCGGGTGGGCTGCTGGCAACGCCCACCCCACCGCACACAGCAGGCGCTGGGCTTCTGCACCTGTGCACGAGGATACTCGGAGACTCGAGAGCTGGTCTCCTGAAGCTCTATTTATAAACTTAATTTTCTCAGTACATCGTCAATGCATCGGGGAAACCAAGTACTTAAGAGAAACTGGGGGCAACTCTTTCTGCAAAGACATCGCTTGGCCATAGGCAGTGACCCCTTGCGCGCCTTTTGCACATTTGGACTTTCATTCCATGGAGTTCCTCTAGGGTGGGGGTTGGCAGCAGCCCATCTCGGTTTACTTCCCGGGAGAGTTGGGAAGTGGGGGTGGCCGGGGGCTGAGCAGCCAGGATCTCCCTCCCGTGCATGGAGAGGCGGGCTTGTCGTGGGGGGGTGGGATTTGCTGTGCTTGTCACCCCCAGATGATGGAGATGGTGCTGGAGAAAGTGGGACGTCCCAGCAGGGCCAGAGAGAGGCTCAGCTGCCAAGGGGAGAAAGGACAGGGGTGGGGGGAAGAAACTAGTCCTTGCTGCCCATCCTATAAGCTGAAGCATCAGGCTCCGGCCGTGCAGGGTGTGATGGATGGTGGGCTTAATGCCAGCCGACAGAACCTGTGTCCCTGAGAGCTCCATTAAAAATAAAACAACGCTGCAGGAGGCAGGGGCCTGGCCGAACCCCAGAGGTGTGGAGCCAGGGCGGGGGCTCACAGCGTGGCTCAAGGGATGTTACTCAGGGCTGCTCTGAAAGGTGAAGGGCCACCTGGGACCAGACTGGGGAGGTACAGGGAGGACAGGGGGCCGAATCCAGGTACCAGCAGCATTGGGGGTGGGGGGCTGGTGGGGGCCCTGGGCAGAGGCTGACCAGACAGGTGCGTGTCGCAGTGAGTGACAGGTAACCTGAATCCATTTAGAGAGGGCAGGGGTGGGGGGTAGAAAGGCTCACTGCAACAAGAAGCCGCTCTTGGGCCGAGAAGACAGGCAGCTCCCTGGGCGGGGAAAGAAAGGAAGAAAGAAAACACAGGCCTGTCCTCGTGCCCCTGACTTCCCTGAACAGCAGAGAGCAGATCCTTCACAGCCAGTCACTCTGCTCACTGCTGCTGGCAGTGAGCGCTCACCCGCGCCGGCACGCAGCGTCTGTCCAGGTAAGCAGCTCACATTCGAGGAGCGGGGAAGAGATTCCTTCTTCCAAGATCTGATCCGCTAGGATGCGGGGGCTCAGTGCTGGTGGGGACCAGAGGGGCCCCAAGACCCAGATCCCCACTCCGTGCCCCCTGAGCCACACCCTTGATGGTGGTGGGCCCAGGACTACTCCACTCCCTGCACCGTGGGGCACGTGACTGTGACGGCCATCTTGCCACAGGCCGGTGGGCAGGAGAAAGGCCAACCAACCCACTTTCCGGAAGGAGGAGCTGACGAGGGCATGCTGAGGACAAGGAAAGCAGGTGGCCTCCGGCATTCCTGGGGAGTCCCACAGGGTCCCCCCTGTTACAGAGGCACACCGGCACCCACAAGCCTCCTGACTTGGTCTGCTCTGGTGCAGGGCCGAGTCCGACGGGCAGGAAAGCACGCGTTGCTCAGAGAAGGGAAGTGCTCACGAGCTCACGTGTTTGCTGGGTGGCGGCTTCAGTCTCCAGACGGGACGAGCCCCGTGACCCTTCCCCGGGGACACTGCGTTTCTTGCCTCGTCCCCCGGAGGGGTCACTTTTCCCAACATTGCTCGGCTCCAGACACCACACACAACCCAGGCAGCGCTCTCCTCTGTCCTGGTGGAACTGCACTCCCCCTGGGGGCGCCACCGGCATAGAAAACGTGGAGGCTGCAGCACAGCGGGTCCCGTGAGGTCACTGCCGCTCCACACACTTGTTGCTTCCTGTTCATTTTCCCTCCTCACTGGTCCCGGAGGCCTCTAGGCCACCTTCTGCCCCAGAAGTGGTAAGAATAAATATTCAAGTGGTGGCAGCAGTGACCCACTTAGGAGCAGATGCCACAGCCCCGGGGCACAGCGGCTGAATGAACAGAGACCGTGGCGTCGAGGAAAACATCTTGGGAAGGGGGCTCCACTCCGGCCCCTCTGGAGTAACCAGGGAAAGTCTGCGGCACCGCCCAGGAGAGAGGGAGGCAGGCAAGACGTGCAAGCGCACCTCACCCACCGGACGGATGCCTGGGCCTCTGCAGAGGTCAGCCTCTGAGTCTGTGTGTGGCACCGGGTGCCGCCCTGTGTCAGCGGGGCAAGAGCACTGGGCTGAGAGTTGGAAGAGAGGAGCTCCCGTCTGCGTCAGCTCTGTGACCCCAGGGAAGCTGTCTCAGAGTCTGTCTGCTCCACTGTAGAATGGGATGGCGCCACGTCCCGGACCCCATGGCTGGGAGGCCTGCACGGGAGATGTGAAAGTCACCGGTGACAGGCTGCACGCAGGGCAGACAGCGCTTGGTGGGGAGGAGCTGTCAGAGCCTGGCACGGCGCTGCCAGGCCGCCGCCTCGCTCCCTTTCCAGCGCTCACAAGAAGGGTACCGTCTCCTTGAGTGGGATTGTTGGAGGAAGCCGACTGCTCCGTGAAGGGGAAGACATGCCGCTTCACTGATGTGAGCTGACAGGGGCCAGTGTCACTGCGTGGGACAGAGCTGAGACGGAATCAGGAGACACGAGCTTGGGGGAGGAGAGGACACAGGGCCTGGATGGAGCCCTCCTGTGCTACCCGGAGCCCGAATCTCAGACTGAGCCGCTCCTCTGGGAAGAGAGCCTGGCAGACAGAGCTCCGCTGTGTCCCTACTTCTTCAGGGAGCCGTCTGCAGAGTCTGGGAACGGTGCCCTTGGTGCAGGGGTGGTGGCTCCTCTGCCAGGCACCTGCATCTCTCCCCCAGTCACCTGTGCCGTGGAGGTGGAGCTCACAGCTCCTAAGTTCAAGCCAGGGTGACCTTGTGCTGTCCCAAGGCAGCCCACGAGGGCCCCCTGCTCCACATGGCCAGTTTGTGGCCGGGTCTCCAGCCAGGATAAGCTCCGCTCTGCCATCTGTGCCCCTGGCTCTACGTGGCCGGCACCTGCTAGGTGACCCAGCGGCACCTGTCCACCTGTAAGTGGCCGATGCTGCTCACTCTTCCAAGTGGCCGGGAGCTTTCAGCACTTGGGGAGTCCCCACTGTCCCCCCAGGGTTTCCCTGTGACACTCTCTAGGAGGAAGGACACCCTGGCAAACATGGCGAAGAGAGGCTGGGAGGTTGCAGGAACGCGGAAGGGCAACAGGGTAGTGGGCAGCACCCATGGCCCCAGGGAAGAACAATGTGCTGCCCCAGCACCATGGCTAGCCCAAGGCCCAGAGAGAGCAGATGTGGGCGCAACCCGACACCTTCACCAATGGCCTCTAGCCCCTCTGTACCATACAGGAAGGAACGAAAGCCACAGAAACTGAGTAGAAAGAATCCCAAATGCTCGCCAGCCTGGATTCAAGGCAGGAGCGGCCGCTGGGTAAGCCTAGAGCCCACGTGGGGCAGCAAGTGAGTCACAGGACCCCTTCCCCAGAGCACCCTGGCTTCCCCAGGGAAGGAGGGAGAATCTGACTCATACGGGCTGCACCGGGCATCGCAGGATGTGGACAGGGTCTCACAAGGCGTGAGGCGGGGATGAGGAATTTTCCATTTGTTAAGGTCAAGGGCTTGGGGAGGCGACTGGTGGCTGATGGTAGAGAAAGCCTTTGCGTGTGTGTGTGTGTGTGTGTGTGTGTGTGTGTGGAGAAGTTAACATCCCGGATATCCTCCTCCCAGGGGCTTTTGGGAAAATAAACCACAACACAGACACCTGTGTTCTTGTCCCCCAGAATGGCAGGAAGAAGTGGATGCTATTGGGCCCTTTAGATGCAAGGCCAGGTACGGGCATCGTCCCTGAGACAAAGAGGTGCTGTGTGCACAGGGACAGGGATGCTCTGACCATCACCCTCCAACCTGCTTGTTGTTCTGGGGAACATTCGGGGGAACCAAACGTCTGGCACCACAATCAAACAGGCAGTGGTGGCAGGAGGCACAGGGGGAAGCCTCTAGAAGGGACGGACAACCTTCTGAACGCCTGGGGCCGGGGGAGGATGGCCCTGCTCTCTGGGGTCTGCAGTGGCCCCTCGGTGGCATGCAGCTCCCTGACCTGCGTGAGGACACAGAGGGAGGCGCCCTGCAGGTGGGACCTGGGAGGGAAAGATGCCGCTATCACTCGAGAGAGGGCTTCGAACCCACAGGGGAAAGCGCACCTGCCCCCTCCCCACCAGCTGCTCTGCCCCTTCCAGCTCACCCAGGATGTGCAGGGCGCCGGGGCAGAGGGCTGGGGGCTCTGCGGTTCTATGGAGCCCTAGACCCTGGCAGGCACATGCTGAGCTGTCAGGAACTTTTGAGATGGTGCCCAGGCCTGTCTGCCTCAGCTCCCGCCAAACCAGGTGGAGGAGCACACATAAACCAATAGCCTTCAGTGGGAACCAAAGCCCTCCGGTGGACAGGAGTGTGGGAACAGGGGCGGCGTCAGCCCCCCAGAGGACATGGGCCCCGGAGGGGCAGCCCCCGCTTCCTGTCTTGGGAGCCAGTGCCAGTGGCACTGGTCACAGTTAGCTGAGAGAGGAGTCATCCGGGAGAGAGGGGCAGTAATTAGTGCCCGTCCACCTTTCTGAAGGGCTCCTCTGTTGGGTCAGAGGGTCACGGAGATGCAGGGAGCGAGGCGTCTGTCACTTGAAAGCTTCGTAGGAATGAGTGAAGGGCCAATTGGACAAGGCAATCATAACGCCTCTGAATAATTTACCGGGCAAATGGCAGCAGCGGACAGCCCCAGCGCGTGGGCTCTGCTTGGGGCCAGGGCGCGCCAGGCAAGGTCTGCCCGGACTGCAGCGGCCTCCCCAGCACCCACCAGAGTAGCTCTGCCCGAGCCTCGTCACTTCCTCCTGCCCAGCCACACCACTTAGTCATCCTTTCACCACTTTCACCCAACACAGGGAGCTGGAATGCGAAATGCCCAATGAGGCCTGCGCTGTGCCACCCTGACGCTGGTATGGGGACGTCATCCTGCCCCAGGGACAGACCCCCGGCTGCAGCGGAGCACGTAAGAGCAGAAACACACACTGCACCCGGCTGTTTCAGAAACAAAGAGGAAAAGAACAGGCACCCAGGGCCCAGGCCACTTCAGTCGGTCCATGGGGTGGGACAGAGAAGCCCAAGGAGCCCACTCAGTGGCCCTGGAGGTTAACAAATCCGGACCCGAACTCCGAGCTGGCAGGGCCTGCCAGACCTCTGCCAGGACAGAGGCCAATCCTGAGAGGCTCTGCTCCCCCAGATCAGTAAGCGGCCACGTGGCCAACTGTGTGTCACCTAGCACACCTAAATCTGTGTCAGGGCTGAGCGGGACCAGGAGCGGCGGAGAATATTAATAGATACTGCGAAAGTTCAAGGGAAACATTTCAGAGTCCTGCCTGCAAAGCGGGCAGAGATAAATAACGGCTCTCGTTTTGTCTCTCGCTGGCGGAGACCCTCCCCCACCCCCTCCCCTGCCATGGCACAAAGCAAGCAAAACGGGCCTAGAGATTCATTCCTTCTCTCATCACAGAACACAGCTGGCCCATCCTGCCCCAGCTGGAGACCCCGGCTATGGTCAGGGTCAGCTGTCAGGACTCGGTCTGGCCTGCCCAGCCAGCAGACACGGCACCGACCCCCAAGCTCTTGGACTGGCCAGGAGCAAGGTCAAAACTCAGCAAGCCCGTGGGAGATGAGCTTTTGCTAAGTGCCCCGGAAACCCTGAGCTAAGTTTACAACAGTTCACAGCCCCGGAGCTGGCAGGGACCCGCATGCCAACTGCCAACCACATCGACCGTTGAGGCCTGGCTGCCTCACTCTGGGGCTACAGTTTCAGTGACACGGTCCACCAGGACACGAGCAGGTGCAGCCCCTCCTCTCTGGGGAAGGGTCTTACCAGGAAGTGAAGGCAGTTTGAACAGCCTCAGCCACCCACTGCAGGCTGGGCCGCGGACGGGAGCAGGGCTGAGGGCACTCACCAAGTAGATGCGGTAGGCGTCCCCCCGGCGCAGGGGCCCCCAGCACTGGTCGGTGTCATTGTATTTGGTGTCGGCCTCCACGCCACAGGAGTCGTTGCCAGTGGCGCTGCTGTCGGAGAGAGCAAGGGGAGAGCCCGGGGCTCAGGGCCGCCTTCCTGGCTTGGCTGGGAGGAGGCAGGCGCCATCCCCCCCACGGCTGCTTTAGCGCCATGATGTGACCCCTCACGAAGCCCCTTTCACAACGTCTTTCAGGAAGAACCCCGCCGGCTCCTGTCGCGCTATTTCCTAATGACTCAAGAGCCCTTGGCAGGAATCCCAGCCATCTTCCCAGCGGGGCAGGGCCGGGGACAGCGGGGCAGAGCATGGTCAGCTGTGGACTGGCCCGGAGGCATGCTTCTACCCCGACCGCTCTGCTCCTACTGGTCAAGGGAGCCCAGCAGGGGGCGGGCACTCACCAGGTCACCTGCATGAGGGAGAAGGGCACTGCCGCGGCGTAGATGGCCAGGTCCCCATACAGGTAAATGATGATGCAGAAGTAGAACAAGTTGACTCCCACTGGAAGGAACAAAGCCATCAGTCAGGGAGCCCGAGACGCACGTCTGCGGCCTTTTGTTGGTGACTAAATCTCCACCCCTTCCGTAGCTTTCGGTTCTCCAAGCCGCCCGATTTTCCACAGGAGCAGAAAAATGACCCTCAAGTCTGTTTGCGGCCTTGTCTGGTGACACTGTGGTGCTGGCAGGAGACACATCAGTCACCTGACAGAGGGCATGGTGAGCCTGGAGGTCGGGCAGGTTTTGCATCCAGGCGGGTGCATGATGAGCGTGAGGCATGGCTGGCCTGGGGGGAACCAGAGGGGCCTTCATGCTGCGGTCAGTTAGCAGGGGAAGGGAGGAGAGGTGCCCGAGCCAGGAGCTGGAACCCCAGGGTGTGTCGGGGCCAGGATCCCTACTGTGCAAGCATGGGGCTCTAAGCACAGCCTTCGATGGGAAGTCAGGCCCAGCTCTGCAAAGCTGAAACCAAGAGGGTACCGAGCCCTTGATTTCCTTGGGGTAGATGCTTAGTGTAGTGGGCTAAGCCTCAGCCTGCAGCACTAGCATCTATATGGTTCGAGTCCCAGCTGCTCCACTTCCAATCCAGCTCTCTGCTATGGCCTGGGAACGCAGTAGAAGATGGCCCAAGTCCCAACCTCTGCGAGGCTGGTCCAGGAGGGAGCGCGGAGCCAGGACCTCCCCTGACGGTCACTGCCTTCTTATGGCTTTGGATTGGCCCAGCTTCTGCCACTGCAGCCATCTGGGGGGTGAACCAGCGGATGGAGGACCTCTCTCTCTCTCTCTCTGCCTGTAACTCTCCCTTTCATTAAAAAAAAAAAAAAAAAAAAAAAAAGCCCTCGATTTCCAAAGACCAAGTGCCTCCCTCTCAGTCTGGTCCACTTCCTAGCTGGGCAGGTGCTCACGACGACCCCTCCTCCCTCCATGCCGCTGAAGCTTCCCGGCTCCAGACGCAGCCTGAGGCAGGGCCTGGGACATGGGGCTCTTGGCCTCATTCCATCAGACCCACTCTGTGACTCTGGCAAATCCCCAGTCGTCTCTCATCCTAAGAATCCGCGTGTACCACCTCCACGTGGATTCCCGCTGTGAAGACCAGGTGCACAAGCCCTGGGAGAAGCGGCTGGGCCTCCACAACGCAGGGGCACGGCCCAAGCGGCCAGTCTCAAACTCCCCTTCAGACCTAAGTGCTCAAGTGTTTCGTGTTACTGGTCTCAAGTTGCTGGCTTCTCTGAGAGCAGGAAGAAAAATGAAGTGACAGCTCCCTGCTAATCCTGGTGGCTCAGAAGAGCCTGCAGGGTCCCGAGGGGCAGGGCTAGGCCATGCAGCCTGGGCCCTGTGAGGTCAGCTCTGCGCCTGGGAGTCTGGGAGGAAAAGGCCAGAAAATATGATTCTTGAGAGGACGCAGGAGGGCCTTGGCCTGCTTTCTGATCACCCTGGTGGCATGTCCTTCCTGCCATAAGGGAGGGCCTTGACACGCAAGCTCGGGGCCTGGTGTCTCGGCCTGCCCTCTGCCAGGCAGTGGTGACCCTCCCTGCCACCAACCTCCCTTCCACCTGCCTGCGGCTCCAGCCCCAGTGCTGCACGTGAACTGCCCTGGGCCCTCAGTGACCAACACGTTCCACTGCTGGACACAGGGCGGAGGGTCAGGGCACAAGGGGAGGGGAGGCCAAGGAAGGGCCTGGTGCTGCTGCCCACGAGAAGCGAGCGGGGCCCCGAGGGAGCCCTGCGGGGAGGGAGGCAGCCCTGCCAAAGGCGAAGGTGCCACACAGACACCTGCATGTTAGGAAGGGAGTGGGGGGGGTCCCCGGCCCCTTCTGAGGATATACGGCCACGTCTGAGCCCAGTTCTGAGCGTTGTTAACTCAGGGGTGTGACCGCGAGAGGCCAGGGACGCTACAGTGCCCAGGGCGGGCCTGGGGGTTCCTGTGGAGGAGGCGGCGGGGGGCTGTCCTCACGCTAGCAGCCTGGCTGGGGACCGGGTCGGGGTTGGCCAATCCAAGCCACTAGTTCCTAGAATTCCTAAAGAAGTCAGGGCAGACGGCAGAACACGAGAACACGAGAACACGGTGTGTTGTCCCTTGGTTGCGCCTCTTCCTGGAAAGCCTGCGTGTGGCTTCCAGGAGGAAACCCTGAAGCCCTCCTGGCCCAGCAAGGAGGAGGGACAGAAGCGATCAAAGGAAGAGCACAGAAGCGGGCCGGCCACGGCCAGCACGGTCCTGGCGAGTTCTGGAAACCTCTGCGAGGCTGGTCCAGGAGGGAGTGCGGAGCCAGGACCTCCCCTGACGGTCACCGCCCCCTGGACCAGATGCACTGCCAACCACAGCCTGGACGCTTAACCTCGCGAGAAGTGGATGGGAAGATTCTCATTCCTGTAGCGCCCCTTCTGGGTGCGGCCACTCCCAAGACTAGAAGAATGCAGAGACTGATCACCACCAGGGACCTTGACGAAGGGGAGGAAACCTCCCAGGACCGCTGTGAGGGGAGGGACCCACAGATCCTGACTCTGCAGCAGAGTCCGACAAGTCTGGGATCAGAAACTCTTCCTAAAGAGCTCATCTTCCAGAAGAACAAGATCTGCTAGGGGGCATCAAAGGTCGTCACTGGGCCCCCTGGGGGACACCTTAAATCCCAGGAAGGAGCCCATAGGGATCAGGACCACACTCAGGGCTCTAAAGCCCACAGTAGCCCTGGGAACGGGCTCCTAGCGCCCTCTGCTGGTCACCAGGGAGTCACGGCCACGCGTGCGCACAGCAGATCCTGTCTCTGTCAGGTGTCATCCGGGCAGGAGAGGCCACGAGAAAACAGCAGTCAGAAGGACTCAAGCAAGAGGCACAGAGCTCCCGGCAGCCCGCTACCCGGGCAGGAAACAGCGTGGGCTCTCGGAGCGCTTTGGGAGCAAGCCCACAGGGGCTTCCCCTACCATCCCCTCACGGTCAAAGCACAGCCCCAGGGGGGCCTGGCTGTCCCTCCCCTGTGCCCACCCCCGAGAACGTCTACCTTTGCTGAAGAACATGGAGGCCATCTGTCCCATCTCCACACGGTCTGTGATCTCAAAAAGGCCAGGAGGGCCACGTCTCTCTGCAAAGCCACAAGAACAAGATGAGACAGCTCCTCCACTTGCAGGAGACCCCGAGGGTATGGTGCAGCTCACGGAATTCTCCAGAAGCCCAACAGAGTCAAGCGTCTCACTCTCCAGAGGAAATTCTCCCAGGTCCAAAAGGGGACTCAGGGATACTTCCTTGGGCTGGGAGCCCTGGCCTGGCCCGGTCGAGGGTGAGGCAGCAAGGAGAGGGTGGGAGGAGCAGAGAAGCTGGGGACCCATCCCCCCCCCCCCAGTTTCCACTTTCCCAGGCATCCGGTCATGACAGTAACAGGAGAGGTGGGCAACTGAGGCACGGAGGTCAAGTAACGTGCCAGGTGGGTGGCAGAGCCAGTGGGCCGGGACTGTGTCCTGTTTCCTCTCCCAATGGTGTCTTCCCAGGAAACTCCATGGGGTGTCCACAGGGAGCCCCCCAGGGCCTTCTTGCCAGGAAAGGGAGCCCCACAGACCGCAGGAAGCGCAGAGATCCCAAGACTTACGCACAGACAGGATGGGCCGTCTCTCAGCCCGCTCGTAGCTGTCCTGGGCGAGAACGTCACTGTCTGAGGCCGTGGAGGAGTCATCATCTTCCTCCTCCTGAGGGTTGGAGGGAGGGGGAGGAGGGATGAAGGCAGGGGCACGGTCAGCAGGGCTCCCGGGCAAAGGCTCAGGGCTGAGCTGGCACACGGCAGGGGCGGGGGCGCACAGCCACGACGTGGACTCGGTGGGGGCTCTGTTCACGCTCTCGGCTTGCTCTGCCCTGGGCCTCAGCTCAGGGGCGAGGTTCCCGGGGGCGCTGGCAGCCGAGGTCGGCTCCTGGGTACAAGACTGAGCAGAGGCACAGCGCAGGGACGGGGCGATGCACCCACCTTGTGGCTCTCCATCCTCTTCCAGTGGAGCTGTGCGTTGGCCGCGGCCATGGCCTCTATCACGAAGGTGGTGGTCACGAAGCTGCAGGGGAGGCCGGTGTTAATCGCCAGAGGCAGAGTGGGAGAGGAAAAGCCGGCTGGCGACCAGCACCGAGCATTCTCTCCTGAGCGGCTCCCTAGAGAACTTTCGAGAGGGTCTCGCCTGGTACAACGTGTGCATGTGCACACCGACGGCATGGGAGAGGTTACAGGGAAACAAGCCGATGCCAGGGAGTGAGCTGGGGGCGGCGAGAGGGGACACGGGGGCAGGACGCAGGGTCTGCTGGGGACAGGCAGGACGTGAGGCTCTGAGCTACTGGAAGAGGCTGGTTCCCAAAGGGCCCCCATGGCTTCTGTCAGGACGGCGGGCAGCTCTCCTGTCCTTGCTAGGACACAGACAGGCGGTCGGCTCCGGATCACATCCACGGACGGGCGGAGCGGGGGCACGGGTAATTGAAAAGGAAACTTGGCGCGGGCAGGGCTTTTACCTTCCAGATCCTCTGGCTCTGACTAACAGGAGCCCCAACTGAGAGGGGCACTGGGAGAGGGGACCAGACACTCGCCTGGAATCGGCTAGAGGGGAAAAGTCACCTTTGGCTTTCCTCTGGGAGAACCTCAGCGGGAGACGCAGGGGCGGGCTGCAAGACCTGAGCCAGGAATCCAAGCCAGGATGAGCCTTCGTGTCTCTTTCCTGAGGTCAGCAGGGCGCCTGCCCTGGACCGCCCTCCTGGAGGGCTGACCCCTGCCCCTGGCCGCCTCCACAGTCAGGTGGCTGCAGCCAGGAGCCACATCCGGGCCCCCTCTGGTGGGGGAGGGGAGCCGTCCGTGGATGTGATCCCAGCGCCTCCGAGAGGTTTCTCATTATCTTGCTTAAGTGACCATTTTCAGGGCTTTAGCTTTTCCCTTCGTTTTGGAAGTAAAACTAAAATCCATCTTAATTAAGGCATCAAGGACTGCTCGGGGCTGCAGAGAACCAACTCGTTGATCACGTTCAAGCAGGGATGCGTTGAGTGAGGAGGGGCTGCGACAGGGGCGCCCAGGAATCGCCCCCCGCTCGGTGGCTGCCGTGAAGGTCCTCTGAAGGGGACTCCCAGAGCTCTCGGCAGCCAGGGCTTGCAGGCCCCCAGCAGCCCGCACCCAAGGGCCACTCCAGCGCCTCACACGAGAACCTGGAAAGCACAGCCTCCTCTGGGCGCAGCTCCCCGGGCGCCTTCCCCCTGCCCTTCAGGCCCCCCACCAGGCTGCTCGACACGAGTCACCCCTGCCCTGCACTTTCTTTTTTCCCACGTGACTCATCGCCTTCCACAGCTTCCTAACTACCCGCTGGTCTCCCCACCACAGAAACTCAGCTCTGCCAGGGCAGGGATCCGTCTGTACTGTGAGGCACGCTGGTCACTGGGAGCGCACAGAGCCGTGCTGCCGCTCGCCCCTGGGGGAGGAGCTCTGGGAGTGTCTCCAGGCATTCCTTTCTACCTCTTTGCTGCACACCTCGCTTGGCTGGGCGGCCTGGGAGCACCTGGCCTGCAGCACATGCAAAACTATCCCAGATCCACACGTGGAATCCCTGAGTGACCTCGAGTGGAACTGAGCCCCCCCCCCACACACACACACACAAGGCACCTGCTGGTGACTCCCACACGCCTGGCTCAAGAAGCAGGCGCCCCGAAGGTGTGGGGAGGCCCCAGGCGGGTGAGGTCATTCACCACTGATGCTTGCTTTGTGAGTCACCCCAAGCAAATCCTGAGTCACAAAATGACTCCCTTTATCACCTACCTCGTGGGTCAGAGTCTTTCTCCGGGGCTAGGTGGGGTTTTTCTCAGTGAGCAGAACCAGAAAGCTCACAGCCTAGACAGCACAGAGCAGCCAGCGTGCGGGCCACACTCTCCAGGCCTATCAGCTGTCTGAGCTCCTAACTGCTCCAGCTGTGCCACTGCCCGGTCAGCAGACACCGCAGGAACTCTGTATCTGCCCCGCTGTGCCTGGTCACCCTGGAGACAGACACCTCCCACCCTCAAGCACCCTCCTGTTCAGAAAGATATCGGGCACCCCAGGCCCCTGAGACAGCCTCCCCCAGCCTCTTACCTCATGAAGCCCAGGAACACCAGCAGAAGGAGGCTGACCAGCCACCCGGCCGTGGCGAAGGCCTTGGGCATGGTGAGTGCGCCGGTGCCCACGATGAGGTTAAACATGTACACCAGTCCCACCTGGAAGCAACAGGAAGGACACTCAAGCCCAGAAATAGACTGGCTTCTGCCCCAGCAGCTCCCAGGGACCGCCCTGGGAGACAGCGCCACCGTGGAGGCCACAGCTGGAGCTCAGGTAGGGAGGCAGGAGAGAAGGGAGACCCACAGCTGGACCCCATGGGGCCGGCCCAGCGGCCAGCTCTCGGACGGTCTCCGAGGGCCAGCCTGGGTCTGCGACTGCTGTCACCCCTGCTACCCGCTAAGCATCTGTGATTGTTCAACCCTCACCCCAGATGTTAGCGCTCAACTGCACATCTCCTGGGGACACAGCCAGGCACAGGGTGCCCGGAACACACACCTCAAAGGAACTCCCAGGTTTCCAAGATGGCTGAGCTCCCAACCCCACCCACCCTTGTGACCGTCCTCTGGGACATTGATATTTGCACTGCGCTTTTCCTACCCACCGCCCCATACCAACATCAGGGAGTTTTTTGAAAAAAAGAAAAAATCACTCATGTACCATAAAACGCACCCTTTAAACTCAGTGGGTTTTACTACTGTCGACATGTGTGGACAGTCACCCCCAAGGAAACCCCACTGCCATTAGCAGCAAGTCCCCTCCAGCCGCAGCCAACCCTGGGGTGGCTCTCGGGCTGCTGGCTGGGGGATCCCGGCTCTGCTCCAACTCCGGCCACCTTGCCTCCTGCCCGGGCTGTCACACTCATTCCCCTCTCAGGATCTCCACCGTGGACCCCTGCTCTCTCACCAGGCGCTCCCCTTCCCCAGGTGGGCATCACTTACTTTTTTTTTTTTTTTTAAGTTGTATCTATTTGAGAGGCAGAGTTACAGAGAGAGCGAGAAAGAGAGAGAGAGAGAGAGAGAGAGAGAGAGAGAGAGAGAGAGAGAAGCTCCTGGTTTCAGAATCATTTACCTTGTTTCTCAGCCCCACCCGCTGGTCCCACTGAGCACGCCCCACCTGCCTCATCCTCCCCAACCCTACTGGAAACCCAGGCTCAGCTGAGGCCAGCACCTGCTCTCCTCCATTCCCTGGGGCAGGTCCTGCCACAAAGGGCTCCTTCACCTCGGGGAGCAGCAGGAGTTCCTTGTTCCTCAACGGGACGCCCTGGCATTTCCCACAGTGACTGCTCCGAACCTCGTTCTTCAAAGCCCCAGGCCTGCGGCCCCCAGCACTCGGGGGTGAAGGCCCATTTCCTACTTTATGAAGGGCACTGGGCCATCTGATGCGACCCAAAGTCTCACTCCTTCCTGGCTCCAAAACTCAATGTCTTCGAGGTGGGCATTGCGGTCCACGGGCTAAGCTGCCACTCGGGGTGCCTGCGTGCCACACTGGAGCGTCTTCGAGGTGGGCATTGCGGTCCACGGGCTAAGCTGCCACTCGGGGTGCCTGCGTCCCACACTGGAGCGTCTTCGAGGTGGGCACTGCGGTCCACGGGCTAAGCTGCCACTCGGGGTGCCTGCGTCCCACACTGGAGCGCCTGGCTGGAGTCCGGGCTACTGTGCTTCGATCCGCTTCCGGCCAGTGCATCCCGGGAGGCGGCTCAGGCGCGTGGGAGGCCTGACTGGAGTTCTGGGCTCCCGGCTCTGGCCTGGCCCAGCTCTGCCTGTTGCAGGCATTTGGGCAGTGACCCAGTAAACGGAAGATTGCTCTGCCCTTCAAGCAGATAAAAATAAATAAAAAAGCAAAAATCAACAAAAATGGGTGTCTTCATCCTTGCTGCCTTCATGGAGCACGTCCTTGTTCCTGGAGGAGGCTACGACCTGCACTTGGACTTCTGGGTTGCTGCCTTCACCCCCAAGTCCCTGCACTTCATGTTTTCGGCCCCAGAATGTGTTGTTGTTGTTTTTTAAGATTTATTTTTATTTATTTGAAAAGCAGAGGTACAGACAGAGGAGGAAACAGAATGAGAGAGCTCTCATCCATGGTTCTCTCCCCAAATGGCTGAAACGGCAGGGGCTGGGCCAGGCCAAAGCCAGGAGGCTCCTCCGGGTCTCCCACATGGATGCACGGGCCCAAGCCCTTGGGCCATCCTCCACCTCTTTCCCAGGCCATTAGCAGGGAGTGGGAGTGAAAGCAGAGCAGCTGAGCCTCAAACCAGCGCCCATATGGGATGCCAGTGTTGCAGGGGGAGGCTTAACCTGCTCTGCCACAGTGCTGGCAGCCCCCGCTCCACTCTTAAAAATCATCAATGTCCTCCTGTTTGTCAAACCCAGTGGGTTTCTCAGTCTTTATTATCTCCCTCTCACTCTGCCGTTAGCGGTCTCTCTCCAACCATCTTTTCCATAGCACCCAGCCTGGCCCTCTGGCTGTAACTACCCCAGCCGGACAGAAATGACTGAGTTTCTTACAGCACTAACTCCTCTGCCGACCTCAGGCACACCCCTGGCTCATCTCCTCTGCCTGAACAAACCTCTAGTGCCCCCCCCCCCAATCCCAGTGCCACTCAGTCTTCCGTGGCTGCCCCCGGCTCCTGTTCCTCTTCACAGTTCCAGTGAATCTCCCAGCCTGGGAGACCACGGTTGACTCCCACTTGCTCTTCCTGTATGCTAAATGGGTTGACTCAGCGTTTGCTTTACCACCTGTTTCTGTTCGTTTAAAAACAACAAACACTGACTCTGGCAATGTCTCATTTTTCACTTCCCATTCTTAGAAAGATGCACTTTTCTATACTTTTTAATGTTTCTAAGATATGCATGTGCTGAACTGGTGATCAGACACACAAAGTGAGGCCGCTTTTCCCAGCCTCAATCAGATCTTTTTTTTGTGTGTGTGTGTGTGTGTGTGTGTGTGTGACAGGCAGAGTGGACAGTGAGAGAGAGAGACAGAGAGAAAGGTCTTCCGTTGCCGTTGGTTCACCCTCCAATGGCCGCCGCGGACGGCGCGCTGCGGCCGGCGCACCGCGCTCCTCCGATGGCAGGAGCCAGGAGCCAGGTGCTTTTCCTGGTCTCCCCATGGGGTGCAGGGCCCAAGCACCTGGGCCATCCTCCACTGCACTCCCGGGCCACAGCAGAGGGCTGGCCTGGAAGAGGGGCAACCGGGACAGAATCCGGCGCCCCGACCGGGACTAGAACCCGGTGTGCCGGCGCCGTCAATCAGATCTTTTTAAGCATGAAGAGGTAGAGAGAGTGACTGTCAACCGTGACCCTGGAGCCCTAGCTGGGGAGGATGGAGGCACAGGGTGATGACCAGAGAGGGACCGGCTCTGGGGCTAGTGTCGTGGCACAGCAGGTAACACCACTGTTTGCAACGCCAAATCCCATAGTGGAGCGCCGGGTTGAGTCCCAGTGGCTCGGTCTCTGATCCACCTTCTTGCTGATGTGCCTGGGAAAGCAGGAAATGATGGCCCAAGCACTTGCTACCTACAAAGGAGACCAAGATGGGGCTCCAGGATACTGGCTTTGCCTCAGCCCCAGCCCTGGCCATTGTGGCCATTTGGGGAGTGAAGCAGTGGATGGAAGATCTCTCTCTCTCTCTCTGTCACTCTGCCTTTCAAACAAATAAAGAAATCTTGAGAGAGAGACACACAGAGAGAGGGCCAGGCTTCCCTTCTGAGTGCTGGATGGGGTGGGGGGGGGGACTTCCTCTTGACAAGAGACAGTTCTGCCCACAGCACACTTACCCTTGCACAGGGCACCAAGCCCTCCATCTCCTCTCCAACCCCTCAACTCTTAGCCAGGCCTTAGGCTCCATCCAAATGCTCTCGCCACTACAAAGCCCTTCCCAGTCTCCCAAATTTATCTTGCTTCAAACTTTCAAATTCTTATTCCAGGACCAGCATTGCAGCGTAGCAGGTAAAGTCAGTGTCCCATATGAGCACCGGTTTGAATACTGGATGCTCCACTTCTGATCCACTTCTCTGCTAATGCTCCTGGGAAAGCAGGGGGATGGCCCAAGTGCTTGGGCCCCTGCCTGCCACCCATGTGAGAGACCCGGATGAAGCTCCTGGCTGCTGGCTTTGGCCTGGCTCAGCCCTGGCTGTTGTAGCCATTTGGGGGGTGGGGGGTGTGAACCAGATCTTTCTCTCAGTCTCTGTCTCTCCCTCTCTATAGCTGCCTTTCAAAAATAAAATAAATAAATCTTTAAAAAATACAGCAAGTAAATAAATCTTTTTCATTTTTTACAAAGATTTATTTATTTATTTGAAAGAGTTACAGGGAGGCAGGGACATAGGGAGAGAGGTCTTCCATCCGCTGGTTCACTCCCAGATGGCCGCAATGACCAGAGCTGGGCCAATTTGAAACCAGGAGCTTCTTCTGGGTTTCCCATGTGGGTGCAGGGGCCCAAGGACTTAGGCCATCTTCTACTGCTTTCCCAGGCCAGAGCAGAGAGCTGGATTGGAAGTGGAGCAGCCAGGACTTGAACTGGTACCCGTATGGGATGCCGGCACTGCAGGCAGCAGCTTTAACCACTACACCACAGTGCACCACACCAATAAAGAAATCTTAAATCAATTTAAACAAAGACTTGTTGTTCCCGACCTGGGTTTCAGACGCTGGTAGAGGAGGCCCCATAGCCCTGGGCTATGCGTCCACAAAGTTACACAACCATGGATAGAACACATCAAAAGGCCGGCGCCGTGGCTCGACAGGCTAATCCTCCGCCTTGCGGCGCCGGCACACCGGGTTCTAGTCCCGGTTGGGGCGCCGGATTCTGTCCCGGTTGCCCCTCTTCCAGGCCAGCCCTCTGCTGTGGCCCGGGAGTGCAGTGGAGGATGGCCCAGGTGCTTGGGCCCTGCACCCCATGGGGAGACCAGGAAAAGCACCTGGCTCCTGGCTCTTGCCATCGGACGAGCGCGGTGCGCCGGCCGCAGCGCGCTGGCCGCGGCGGCCATTGGAGGGTGAACCAACGGCAAAAGGAAGACCTTTCTCTCTGTCTCTCTCTCTCACTGTCCACTCTGCCTGTCAAAAAAAAAAAAAAAGAACACATCAAAAAAAAAAAAAGTGAACAGTAGCCTTTGTCCTTGTCACGGTTCCCTAAACAATGCAACGAGTACATACATGGCATATACAGTTGTCATGCAGCCCACAGTGATGTGAAGGATACAAGAGGACATGTAGGAGGTTACATGCAAATCTTATGCCACTTTATAATGGCCTTGAGCCTCCAGGGATTCAGTCTGTTTTGTCCATGGGGGTCCGGGGCCTACCTCCTTCAGGTGCTGGGAAGACTGTACTTCTCTTTCCCCTGTGTCTAATCGGAGTCTTGCTGTGGCCACTTCTGCATGCCATGGGGTGCCTAAGGATAGGAGTCACCTCTTGCATGAGCCTGTCCATGTGTGTAGAGTTTCAGGTATCACCATTGCCGTTTGATCTCACGAAGGATTACAAGTCTGAGTCCTCTTCCTATAGCATTAGAAGGTCCCAGCATGGCCAGGCCATGATGCTCCTGGCTCAGGACAGTGCAGGTGGAATAAGCTGGCAGGATGGGATGCAGGGCCCGGAGCTCACTGCCGGCCTTCTGACCAAGGGTGATGGACGCCTACAACAAACTCACCTTTACCCACGGCTGGGACTGGTTTCAACCACTGGCACTCTGAGGCTGGTGTGTTTGAGGGTGCAGGGTCACCTCACTAGTTCACTTGTGTGGTCAGCTGAGAGCCCTCTGTGGGCAAGACCCTGGGCTCAGAGCTGGGGATGTGACGGTGAACACACACAGACTGACCCTTGACCTCAAAGAGGGGGAGACAAGCAACAGGGATAAGGAGAGGCAGGTGTTCGGCCTGGCCGTGAAGATGCCCAAATCCCGCACGGGAGTGCCTGGCTTTGACTCCTTGCTCTAGCTCCTGATCCCAGCTCCTGCTAATGTGGGCCCTGGGAGACAGCAGGTGATGGCTCAAGTAGACTGGTTCCTGCCACCCATGTGGGAGACCTGGACAGAGTTCCCAGTGCCCAGCTTCAGCCTCGGCCCAGCCCAGCCCTGGACCTCGTGGTCTTTAGAGAACAAGCTAGCAGATGGGAGCTCTGTCTCTCAAACAAATAAGGGAAACAAACAACCAGATCATGACCACAGCTTGAAAGAGCCAGTGTGAAAACAAGAGAGGACGCCAGGACGAAGAGCGAGGGGACGCATTTACACAGAGGGCACTCAGGGACGGCCTCGTGGTGCCATTCAGGCTGGGACCTGAGGGATGAGCAGGTACTGCCCAGGCCAGGGACTTCCTGGGACAAAGCCTGGGGTGGGAAAGAGGCAGGGAGATTCCAGGAGCTTCCAGAGGCTGGTGCGGCTGAGGCACGGCAAGACCGGCCATGGTGGGGCTGGAGTCAGTGCAGAGGCCTCCTGGATGGGGGCTCGATGTTTCAGGGGGTCTAAGCAGGGCACCCACAGAAAAGACCCAGCTGCCCACCTGACAGCGGATCTCCCTGCAGCTTTGTTCTCGGCTTGCCAATTCTACAAGGGATCAAAACTTGATGTCTTCGTAGAAAACGGTTCAACCAGGTAGTGATGCTTCTTATGACGGAAGAAAAGATAAAGCAAAGAGGCTCTCGGGCAAAAGTTTTATGGGCAGGTAAGCCACACAGGAAGCATTTGTAAACTCAGGAATGCCTGCAGGTTTTGGGATGCGAAAGGTCAAAGGTCTACTACAGATTAAGGTTTCCCACCCTGGGCACTGTTGACATGTAGGGGCAGGTTGTTCTTTGTGCACTGTAGGACATTCAATAGCATCCACAGCATCTGGCCACTGGTTGCCAGTAACAACACCCCCAACCAATGCTATCAGGCCAGTCATAGTGTCTTCTGACATTGTTAAATCTGTCCTCTAGTGACAAGATGAACGCCAGTTAAGAACCATTGCCAGGGACAGAGAGACAATAAAATAAGCCTGCTCCCAGGGGCCAGCACTGTAGCACAGCAGGTGAAGCTGCCATCTGCAATGTCAGCATCCCATACAGCGCTGTTTCGAGTCCCTGCTGCTCCTCTTCCAACCCAGCTCCCTACCAAAATGCCTGGGAAAGCAGCAGAAGATGGCCCAAGTGCTGGGCCCCTGGCACCCATGTGGGAGATCTGGATGGAGTTCCAGGCTCCTGGCTTTGGCCCAGCCTCAGCTATTGTGGCCACTTGGGGAGTGAACCAGCAGAAGGAAGACCCCTCTCTCTCTGCCGCTGCCTTTCAAATAAACAAATCCTTTAAAAAAAAAGTTCCCAAGAAAAATTTCCAATTTATCTCAGTGAAAAGGAAACTTGAGGAACCGTACAAAGAACTTAATTCAGAATAAAATGCTGGCAGTGGGGGCAGAAACAAGGGAGCATGTTTGTCTTGCTTTGCTGCAAGCACAGGCCTGGGGATGCTGCGGGTAATGCAGACGTCCCGACCCTCGCTGAAGGTAACTGGTATGGACTGAGCACAAGGAACAGACACTCGAGGCGGGAAGTGGACGTGCGCCGGCACGGCCAGGTCAGGAGGCGCCGCGGGGAAGGGGTAAGAGAAAGGAGACATTCTCTGTGCTGGTCAGGTGGCTGCTGTGTGGAGCCAGCCTCCCAGGAAGCGTGGCAGACGGCGGAGGAGTCAGGCCCCCTGCAGACTCCACAAAGACCCAAGCTCACAGGCAGAACCAAGCTTCTCCCAGTTCTCGACTCTCGCCCTGGGCTGAACTGCAAGGCAAGGTCCCTGCTGTCCCGTGCCCCAGGAGGTGACGGCAACATCTCCCCGCCCCATCTCCCATCCGGCAGCATCACCCATGTCACAGCACTCAGGTGTCACCAGTGTCTTTATTTTTTGACAGGCAGAGTCAGACAGTGTGTGAGAGAGAGAGACAGAGAGAAAGGTCTTTCTTTTTCCGTTGGTTCACCCCCCAAGTGGCTGCTACAGCTGGCGCACCACGCTGATCCAAAGGCAGGAGCCAGGTGCTTCCTCCTGGTCTCCCATGGGTGCAGGGCCCAATCACTTGGGCCATCCTCCACTGCACTCCCTGGCCACAGCAGAGAGCTGGCCTTGAAGAGGAGCAACTGAGACAGAATCCGGCGCCCCGGCCGGGACTAGAACCCGGGGTGCCGGTGCTGCAGGCGGAGGATTAGCCTAGTGAGCTGCACTCCGGCCCTACCAGTGTCTTTCAACAGCAGCATGCCCTCTGACTACTGGGAAAGGACACTGAAGGCAGCCAACGACGTGGAAGCAGTGACCAGGATTTAGGGCTGTGAAACCAGGACCATCTCCCCCTAAAGAGCAGTAGTGGCCTGACCCTGCCGCCAGCTGTGGGCTGTCCTGCCCATACCCAGATCACATGGCCACTTCGGCCCTGAGTCACTCCTGGTACCGGTAAGTGGGGAAAGAGACTTCCTGCCCCGTCACTCTGGGGACAGACAGGCCGTGTGCAGCACTGCCCTGGAGACAGCGTGGCGTCTGAGCCTCCTGAGCTACTCTGCCTGTCACAAACACCCTGGGCGCCCGGAGGGACACAGCCCCCACGGGACAACGCAGAGCCAGGGACGGGCTTCGACTCGGAACAGCCCTGGGTTGGCTGATGCACTTGTATGAAGAGGTGCCTGGTATCTTGGTCTCCCAAGGCAGCCAAGGCAGGGTTGTGTCCACACTGCACTGGGCCAGGGGAATTCAGGGGTGCACGGGTGTAATGTGGGGTTAGGGGTGATGAACCCTTCTCTGGTCTCACCGGGGATCAAGAATAATTCTCCCTGGGGCTGGCACTGTGGCCTGGTGGGTAAAGCCGGAGCCTGCAGTGCGAGCATCCCATATGAAAGCTGGTTCAAGTCCCGGCTGCTCCGCTTCCGATCTAGTTCCCTGCTAATGCACCTGGGAAAGCAGCGGAAGGTGGCCCAACTCCTTGAGTCCCCGCCACCCACATGAGGGACCCCGATTGAGTTCCTGGCTCCTGGTTTCCACCTGGCCCAGCCCTTGGGGAGTGAATCAGAGGATGGGAGACCTCTCTCTCTCTAACTCTGCTTTTCAACTTAATAAATCAATCTAAAAAAATAAAATCACTGTCCCGGGGCTGGAGTTAAGGAATACTCATGGGGAAGGAAGGGTATCCTTCCTTTGACACCCTGACCACCACCCCCGTCATTCCACGTCATCCCAGTCACCACGCGTCTTTCCCCTGCATCTCTCTCCACCAGCAACACCAGAACACACACACCTCTATGGCAGATGTCCAGAGCTGGCCCTCAAGCAAAGACCCCGAGCAAAAAAAACCGCAGGAAATACAAGAGGAGAAAAAAAGAAAAAAGCAGAGCTCAACTAAGTCTGCAGGCCTCACTGCTCCAGCTGCCACGTGAGCCGACCACGGGAACAGCTGGAAACACACGCGATGGGGGCCCAGCGTCTGCCTTCCAGAACGGCTGGAGAAATGACTCATTTCCTCGTCTCTAAGTTTGGATGTTGTGACAAAAAGCAGGGGCTGTGGTGACTTTTACGGACGGCAGTGACATTTCACTGCTGGTCCCAGGAGGCTGGGAGCCGGCACACGACTGCCCCAAGGAGGGGGACACCGCAAAGACCCCCCTGACACATCACAGAGGCGGGCCTTGTCCCTGCACATCAATGGCACAGACCCAAAAGGAAGCCCCTGGAGACAGCAAGGAGTTTTTCCAGCTGTTCTAAGAAACACTTCCTCATCCATCACACGGCAACGCTACGGTCCATGAAGGCAGCAGAGACACGGCAGAGCCCCCAGGCTAGGAAGGGACGGCCAGAGCCGGGCAGAACGTTCTAGAAAGGAGACCGTTGCCACCCAGGGCCTTGTGCTTTCCCCTGCATGAGTCAATCATTCGATCACTGCACTGTATCCGGGCAGGAGGGCCCTGCGATGGAGCAACCGTGGCCACCTGCACGTTCCACAGAGAAGATAAACTGAGCCTGTGTGTGGAGGTGGGGTGTGCGGGGGCACGGGGGTAACCTAGACCCAGATGGGGAGAAGTCAGTCGCGCTAATTGCTCTAATTGCAGCCTCCAGCAGAGCGCAACTGGAAGTCTTTGCGAGTTTCACTGCCTCTTGCGCCACCCGAGGCTGTCAAAGTTGTGCAACGCAGCTAGAGAGCAGAGCAGTCTCAGACCGCTGGGCCCTCAGCAGCTGTCAGCGCTGCACCTGACGGGGCTCAGGACGCTGGCGCGCCGACAGGAGGATTCTGGGAGGAAGCAAGCCAACGCCAAGAGCCCGGACGAAGCGGGTGAGCCTGACTCCGGCTCCGAGCCACCCCAGCGGCCGATGCACCTGCTGCTGCCTCGGGCTCCCGGACCCTGCCTTCCCCGGGGTGACCCAAGCAGCGGCTCTCGCTGGCGCAGTCCCCAGGAAGCCGGCAGCACCCCGGGGCCCGAAAATACAACTCACGTAGGGAGAATAGAGCTCCCCGGAGTCCGTGATGTCACCCGCCATTTCCAAGCGCCGGGTCGTCCTGCGCAGTGGGCGGCGGCGGCTGCAGCTCCCTAAGACGAAAGAGCAGACTTCAGCTTTCGGGGGGACGCCGGGAGGGGAGCCCTGCAGACAGACGCCCACCTCTGGCCTGCGATCACGGGCTCTCAGCGCCTCCAGCGTCCCGGCCTCGCACCGCTCTGTGCACGCCCGACGCCCTCCACGGCCGGGGCCCCGAAGTCGCCGGGTCTCACCCACCCTCGCGTCCCCCGGGGCTGTGTCCCCGCTTTAACTCCCGCCTACGGCAGGGCGCTGGCGACGTCCCCAGGCCGCTCCCCTAACCCAGCTCCTCGCCCCAAAGCCTCCCCTGTTCCAGCGGGGCCTCGGCTCTGCGCCCCGCCACTTGCCTCTGGGTCCCCCACGCCCAAACCTCCCTCTTTCCTCAGGAGCCCCGCTCCGGGCCTCTCGCTCGCCCGCCCCTCCAGGAGGAGCCCCGAGCCCGGCGCCCCATTCCAGGGCTCCCCGCCCTCCCACAACACCTGCTGCACGCTCCGCTCCCGGCCGCCGCCTCCGGCCCCTCAGCTGCTCCCGGCGCCAGCTGTCCCGCACCAGCCCCCACAGCGCGCATGCGCCGGCGCGCGCGCCCACCTTCCCCGGGCGGGGTGCAGCGAGCGGATTGGCCTCCTCGCAGGGGCGGGACCGGGATTGGCGCCTCGGGGCCGCCGTCTGCGTGGCGGAAGTGGGCGGGTGCGCTGCCACGCGCATGCGGGCTGGGCCGTCGGCCGGCGGGGCAGCGTGGCTGGTTTGGGAGAGGTGGGGCCGCGTCGGCTGGGGTTGGGTGCGAGTCTGGTAGTTCCGGGACCCGGTGGCTGGAGGACCCAGGAGGGAAACCAGGAGCCCCACGCGAAGGGGAGGAGCCTGCCTCGGCCCCCAGGGGTCAGGGAGATTGGACTTCGGATGGACGCTGGGAGGAGGCTTGGGAACGGGTTTATGGCCGGGCTGACGGTGGATCTGGGCATAGCTGAGTCTCGTGCCTGGGTTTGGTGATCGAAGGTCAGCGAGTGGACGGAAGGGACAAGGCTCGAGCCGCAGCCCGGCCTGGCCCTGAAGTTTGTTCTTCCTTAACCGGCGCGGCCCTCGTTCTCGCAGGAGGCTCTCTGAAGGGCTAGGGAGGGGAGCAGGACGGGAGGCCCCGGCGGGTTCCCGGTCTCCGCCATGAGGCTGAATCAGAACACCTTGCTGCTGGGGAAGAAGGTGGCCCTGGTGCCCTACACCCCGGAGCACGTGCCCAGGTAACTGTCGGGCCAGGTGTCGTGTCTGCAGGCGGGGCTGAGTCCGACAGCGGAGGTCTGGGACGTCCCTGCAGGACCCCGCCCACCCCCTGGGGCCCCCTTTCCCGCTCTCTCCTTCCTTTTGGCCTTTCAGCGAGGATTTTTTTTCTTAAAGATTTACTTATTTATTTATATGAACGTTACATAAAGAGAGAGAGAGCTTCCATCTGCTGGTTCACTCCCCAAATGGCCACAAGGTCAGGGCTGGGCCAGCCCAAAGCCAGGAGCCTGGAACTCCATCCTGGTCTCCACGTGGGTGCGGGGGCCCAAGCCCTGTGCTGCTTTCCCAGGCGCATTAGCAGGGATCAGAAGTGGAGCAGCCGGGACTAGAACCAGCGCCCATAGGGAATGCCAGCACTGCAGGTGGCAGCTTTACCCGCTATGCCACAGCGCCGGTCCCCAGGAATTATTTTATGTAAAATAAACGTGTGTAAGAAAGAAAGGGAGGTCGTCATTGTGTCTAACTGGGGTATCCCCTGATGCCCGTAAATAGGCTCGGTTCTTGGGACCTGAACTGTTGCCTGTCCTAGGACTGGGAGAAGTCCAGTTGCTCCTCGTGCAGGACCAGCCTGCCTGTGGCGCTGTCTCAGGAGCAGTCACACCCCTCCCTCTGGGTCTTCTGGGAGCCTCTGGGAGGCTCTTCTCCCAGCCAGCCATCCCCTCGTCTTAGCGTGCAGACGGTCGGCCCTGCCCGTCTAAGGCCACGCGTCGTGCAGGTACCACGAGTGGATGCAGTCGGAGGAGCTGCAGCGCCTGACAGCCTCGGAGCCGCTGAGCCTGGAGCAGGAGTACGCCATGCAGCGCAGCTGGCGGGAAGACGCCGACAGTGAGCAGGGGGGCCCGGGGCCCTGGCGGGCGGCTCCGCAGGCAGCCTCAGGTCCCCCCTTTCTTAGGACTCAGCGGCAGCCTTGCTGGGGGCACTGAAATTTGTGGAAGGTCTGGAAGGTACCAGAAACCCCTGTGCTCGTGTGCCCGGTGGAGCCAGTCCCTGTGGCTGGTGCGCCAGTCTGCTTCCCCTCCGCCTTCCTCCCGACTTGGAAGCATCCAGAAGGAAAGCATCTGGGCTCTGGTTGTACATTTAGGCCCTGCCCCCCTTGCCGCAGCCTGGAGTGGCGCCGTCCTCCTGTGGCTCCCCTGCTCTCCGAGAGCCCGGAGAGCTACAGGCCGACCCGCAGCTTTGTTGCGCTGAAGGACCCCTGGGTTCCCGCGCTCCTGGCAGGAACTCTGCCCTCTCCTCTCTGGTCTGGGAGTGCGGGTGCTCACCCTGTCCCTTCCCTCCTAGAGTGTACCTTCATCGTGCTGGACGCGGAGAGGTGGCAGGCCCAGCCCGGTGCCCCTGAGGAGAGCTGCATGGCAGGAGACGTGAACCTCTTCCTCACGGACCCAGGAGACCCCACCCTGGGGGAGGTCGAGGTCATGATTGCAGGTGTGTCCCCCGGGCCCTGCCTGCCCTCAGCTTGCTGAACCACTTCGCCAGCTTAACCGTCGCCATCAGGGGACCCTGCAGTTTTCCGCCACACTATGTCCGTCTTTGCCTGAGCCTCCCCCCCCCGGGGCTACCGGCTGTCCCCACCATGCAGCATCCTGGGTTGCAAGCCGAGGCCTGCGGGAATACCCTTGACCTCCTCCGTGCCTCTCTTCCTCAGCCACAGGACGGAGCAGTGGCTGCAGCCTCCCAGACTAAGTGGAAGGGTGTCAGGTGTCCACGCTGGGGCCTGGCGCCTGGCCTCACCGCTGTTGTCTCTCCTAGAGCCCAGCTGCAGGGGCAAGGGCTTGGGCACTGAGGCCGTTCTTGCAATGCTGTCGTACGGTAAGAGCCGCTGAGCAGATGACGGGGGAGTGGCCCAGCCCCGGAGGAGCCTTCTTCAGGCCTGGGGGGTGGGGCAGGTGACAGGTGCCCACTGTAAGCTGGCCCGGGAGGGGCAGGGCTTTGTTTGGCTGCTCACCCCCCCCCCCCATCTCCGGCAGGAGTGACCAAGCTCGGCCTGACCAAGTTTGAGGCTAAAATCGGGCAAGGAAATGAACCAAGCCTCCAGCTGTTCCGGAAACTTCACTTCGAGCCGGTAAGGATGCCCTAGGGAGGGTGGGGGAGGAGGCCCTGGGTGCGGCGGCTCTGGTGTGGCTGGGCCCACTCAATCCTGCTCTCTTGGGCTCACACAGGTGGCTGTGAGCAGCGTCTTCCAGGAAGTGACCCTCAGGCTGACCATGAGCGCGTGCAAGCGTCAGTGGCTCCTGGAGCAGACGAGCCACGTGCAGGAGAGGCCCTACCGGGACGAGTCAGCAGAGCCCCACTGACAGCCCTGCGCGGGAGCTGGGGGGTTTCGGGGCCGCACGCTCCCGAGCCCCCTCCAAGCGAGGGTCAGCTTCCAGGACACAGCAGGGCTTGCCTCAGTGCCCCTAGCCACCACCGCTGCACCAGCTGGCAGTGTGGCTGAACGGACCTCAGGGCCTGGCCCGCCTCTCCTCTCCTGACCAGGAACCCAGAGTGGACACCAGGAATCCCCGGCAGCCAGGGTGGAAGGGAGGGCAGGGTGCAGGCAGCCTGGAGAACTGGCCGGGAAGTGGACAGGCCTTTCTCCTTCCATGGCTGGAGTAAAGCACGTGGCGTGACTGGCTCTCCTTGGTTCTTGTCCGGCCCACTGGGGCTCGACCCAGTCTCGTAGTATAGGTCCTGTGTGACCCCGAGGGCTTGACCCTGGCTTGGAGTCCGAGTGGCCCAGCCCTTCCTCCCAGTGTCCCGGCTCCTCTTTCCTCTCTGGAGTAGAGCGGTCTTGAGTGTGCAAGACAAAGTTTTGGATTCAGCTTGAGGCTGGAGAACTCCCCAGCTGCTGGGGTTCAGGCCTTCTGCGCTCAGCGGCTGGGGCTGCAGGAGGAAGCAGAGGCTGCCCAGAGGTCCCAGAGCCTTAGGCCACCCTGCTGTCATCTGGCCTCACTGGGGCAGCAACACCTGACCAGGCCACGAGGGGGCAGTGGAGGCACAGGCTCAAGACAGCCAGGCAGCCCTGTGACTGCTGCTTACAGGTGTCCCCTACCTGGAGGGGAGAGCGAGCACTCCTGACAGTTCCCTAGGCCCTGACATCCTGTGGGCTTTGCCTGGCAAGAAAGGCCAGGTAGGTAGGGTGTTTATAAGGGAAAAGGGTAGCAGTCCCCCATACATCAGGTTACTTGCCCAGGGACTCCTAGCCCCTGTGTTCACCCCAGATTGCACCTGTGAACAGCTGGGCAAACAGAACCTGCTGGCCCCCAGCCAGGCCCCTGCCCCAAGGAGGCGCTCCCTCAGCCTCCTGTGTCTTCCACCTGTCTTCAGCTTAATTGATCAGAGTCAAAGGTCCCCAGGGCTTCCCCACCCTGCAGGAGGTAGGGAGGGGCCCTCCACAGCCCATGGGACAAGCCTTAGGCCTGCTCTGCTGGGGGAGGGGGGGTGCTAGGGGTCAAAGGGTAGAGGCAGGGGTGGGGTGGGGGCAGGTCAGGGCCAGCCAGGCAGGGCCCAGGGACGATGCGTGCTGTGATAAGGGCTCACAGACTCCAAGCCCTGACAAGGAGTGGAGATGGCAAGATAGTGGCTGGCGCTTCTCCACTCCAGGGCCCAGGGCCCGCCCATGGCTCCCCAGTGGGCTCCCTCGAGGCTGAGTGGAAAGCTGCCCGGGGCCAACTTTGCCCTCCTTTCCCAGCCCCTGCCCTGTCGCTGCAGCTCTCACAGGCCGCCCTGGCAGCCCTCCAAGAGGTGGCCCCAGGTACCACAGGCAGGAGACCCGAGGCCTGTGGAAGGCCAGGGCGGTTCACCTTTGGACAGTCCCCGCCCCTCCACCTGGCCACACAGCCTAGCCAGGGGGCTGCCGGCCAACCCACTGCAATCAGGGCCCGGCCAGATAAGATAGAATATCTGGCGCCAGCTCAGCCTGCTCCTGGGAATCCTGTGGCCCACTGGTTGCTGGCAGGCAGAATCAAGCCAAGTCCTCGCATTCCAGAGTCGCATTCCAGAGTCGGCTCCATCCTGGGATTCACTCCTGAGACACCTCCCCAGAGTCCTCTGAGCACGTGGGCCGCCTCTCCTGCCTCCGCAGATAAACATCCCTGTTGCATAAGGGGCCTGGCCCCCTCGGTGCTGCAGCTCTGCACAGGCACCCTCCTGAGCTCAGCTCACAGCCAGACTCCAGGCACCCTGGTCAGAGCTCCTCGGGCCTGAGGGCCACCTGTTTGCCATTTCTCACTCCCCACCGAGAAGGAATCCCAGGGCAGAGGACAAAGCCCCAAAGGAAGACACAGAGACTGGAGCGGTTTGCAGGAACCAGTTAATTTCCGGAGTCTCCATACAATGGGGGGCCTGGCTCAGCGCTGGGTAAGGGCCAGCCAAGCCCTCCCCACGCTGCCCAGGCCTCCGGGGGAGGAGGAGCAGGGACAAAAATTTAAGGCTGAGGCGGCTGCTGTGCCCAGGCTGCAACAGCCGGGAAAATCATGTTAATCAAGGAAATGAATGTCTCTCTAAACTGTGATGTGCACCCTTAAAAAAAATCAACAAAAACAAGAGGTGCAAGCCAGCCACAGCTGTCAGGACGACGGACGCCCTGCGAGGTGAGCTGTGGCTGCCGCAAAGTCCCCTGTGGGGTCGTGAGGGAAGAGGACCACGTGCCTGGTGCCACCATCCTCGCCTGAAGCAGGTCCCGGTGACGTCCCAGGCAGAGCCACGCGGGAGCAGAGGGACAGAGTCTGCTGCTGCTTGATTGGGTAGGACAGAAAAGCATTTGCCTTGCCTTCCCCGAGGCGGGGAAGTGCACAGTTCTCTAGAAAAATCACATGGCCAGGAAGGGGGTGCTGGTGCTGATTTGTAGGTCGATTCGAGGGTGATTGGAGAAGCGGGGGGGAGAGGAGGTACAGGAGGGCGGGCGGCGCTCAGAGATTGCTGAAGAGTTCGTTTTTCTTGCTCCAGTCCATTTGCGGGGCCCGTTTGCTGCTGCGCTTCTGGTGGGCCCTCTCTTTGGCCACGGCCAGCGAGATGTTGAAGTCCAGGATGGGGTCGGAGGAGGAGGAGGTCGAGGAGGGGGCTGTGGAGTCCTCTTTCTTGGGGCTGTCTTGGGAAGCCAGCTGTCAAGAGAAGGGGGAGGCAGCGAGTTGAGTCGGTCCCCTGTGCGCTCCCCGGTCCTCCGCCTCGGAGAGGTGGCTCCCTTGGGGCTGTGCCCAGGGAAGCCAGGTCACGAGAACAGAAAGCGGCTCAGCGTGTGACTTCCGAGGCCGGCTGGTGTGCCAGAAATCAGAAGGGCCTGGGAATCGGCTTCTGGGGCCCAGTCGCCGCCCCCCGCCCAGCAGACCTACCTCTTCGCTGGTGTCACTGGAGGTGGATCTCACCAGGGCTGGCCTGGGGCTCGCTGGGGCCAGGGTCTCAGGGTTGTTCTCCTGGCACGGAGAGGAGGGGCGTGGGGAGCGAGCTCTCAGGGAAGATGTGGATCTTGGTCTGAGGACCACGCGAGCCCCGGCCACCCACCCAGATTCCCGCTGCCTGAGCCTACCGGCTCCACGGATTTACACTTCCACATTCCTTAAAGGATCAGAGGGCGGCCTGGTTCCACCCCCTGGGCTGCAGGGCCACGCCTGTCGCCTGTTGAGATTCAGGAGCTGTGCTGCCTCCTTGGCCCCCCCAATGTAGGCCAATGACCAAGGGGCGCAGCCAACCAGGTTCCTATTGGCTGGGCAACCTGGGGGCTGCTCTCACCACCCATGGCCCAGTCAACCCCAGGAACCTTGACAGCCAAGCGGGGCCTCAAAGGAACAGGGTGGATGGAGAGTTCCAGACCCACTATGGGGCCCAGGGACCCTCCCCTGCCGGGCCCCTTGGCAGGAGCTGGGGAAGGAACACCTGTGGGCAGGCCCTGCAGGCCTCCCGCTGTGGGTAGGCCTCTGTCAGGGTGTCAGCTTGGCGTCCAGCCTCTTCCTGGGTCCCTGCAAGGCTCGGCTGGCACCCGGCCCGCCATCTTCCCCCAGCCTTACCCCCTTCCCTTCTGCCTGGGGAGGAGGGGCTTTGTTCTTCCAACCCAGACTGCAAGGAGCAGAGAGGCCCAGCGCACGCGGCCAGACACTGAAGCTCTGTTCTTGGGGGGAAGAATGGCCTCTTCTGTACAGTGGGGAGTTGGAGGCAGGGACCTGTCACCAGGATGGCGGCTGCAGAGGGGCCCAGCCAGGCCTCTCCCTCCCTCCCTAGGCAGCGGCCGAGGGGTGTGCTAGCTGTCCCATGGCCTGGAGCTCAGGAAGGAACCAGAACCGGCACCCAAGGTTTCAGCTTGACCCAGACACCAGCCTCCCAACCATGCTACCTTCTGACGGGAAGCAGTCAGGGGCCGGGCACTTACCTTCTGTATCTCCCCATTGGTGAAGGGCTCAGGCAAGGGACCTGGGAGAGAAGAATGCAGAGGTGAGCCCAGGAGCTTTGGGGAAGGGGCACAGAGTACAGGCTGGAGAGGCGGCCAGGGCGAGGGGTGTGGGTGGCTCACGGATGTGGCTCCCTGGGTCAGTGTTTTAACACTTTCTTGGCCACAGCCCACTGTAACTACATTTCTCATTTTAATGACCCAGCACACACAATGTTACAGAGCCCTACGTTTACCGCAGTGTACTGCTCTGATAGTCCCTACTTCACTGCATTAAGAAAAACAGGCTGGCCTTTTATCTACTAAACAGACCTCAGGAGCCATGCATGGGTTATGAGCTGTGTGAAAACCTATTGTCTTCCACGGGGTTGAAATTCCAGGCTGGCTCCCTGATTCCTACCTGGGAAACTGGTTAAAACAAAAACAGATTTCCTGGGCCTCGGCACCAGATCCACATGGGTGGGTCTGGGGCAGGCCAAGGACTCGGCACGTTTCAGGCACCTGCCAGGTGGTGCTGGTAAGCCCGTGCAGGTTAGAGTTAGGAGCTGCCCCAACGCCTGCATGCCAGCCTGCAGATGAAGGGACAAGAAACTCAAGGGCAGTGGCCCAGGCATCCTCTCCCCCAGCCCATGGAAACCTGGGCAGCGGCAGACCTGGGGTCCTTCCGTATGGTGTTATGGGGGGGGTGGTGGCTGTGCCACCTGCAGGAACCAGCGGACCTGGGCGAGTTCTCCTGACCTCTCGGCTCCCAGTTCCCATGCGTCTGTCCTTGTCCCTGCTCCAGGCAGGGCTGATGACTCTAAACCTTTCCCCTGCCTATTCAGGGCACAGTGGGGGTGCTCCCCACCCCTGCCCCCACCCCGCAGTGTCCACTGCCAGAGACAGACAAGAAGGGAAGTCCAAGGGCCGAGTGGGATCCAGGTGTCCAGTGCTGTGTCTTCCCCGTGACGGGTCCCCCACGGCAAGGCTGGAGCCTCATCTCTGTGCCCAGAGTCTGCGTAAGGACTCCCAAGAGCCCCCCACGATTCTGTGTCAGGCCCCTCCGTTGGGCTCTGAGTCACGTGGACCCTCGCCTATAGAGCCCTGACCTTCAGGGAGGCCCCGCCCATCGCAAAGTCCAGGGGTTCCACCCTCAGCGTGGCCGAGCGGGCACCCCTGCTCCCTGAGCCATCTTCCCAGGGAGAAAGTCCAGGCTGGGAACAGAGGCTCTTAACCCGACCCTGCCCTGCCCCATTTGGCTCAGCCCGGGCAGGGGGAGGTGCTGGGCTTGGCAGGGGGATGGTGGGGGATGGTGAGGGCAGGGGCCCAGGGACCGCGGGAGGGGGACCCACTGCTCTCTAGAGCCAGGCTGAGTTTCCAAGACAACCTGAGACAGGGGGAGCACTGGGCCCCTGTCATGGACTCTGATCGGACCAGCAAACGCTGCAGGCCTCCCCAGAGTTAACCCTTCGCTGACATCGGCACAGCCCATGGTGCTGCAGCTTTGACCCCGGGAACCAGAAAACTCTGCCCCACCTCTTACCACGGCCTTCTCACAGGCCAGCTTCAGAAGCCCACTGCCAAGCCCTGCTACCTCGCCCCACACTGGGCCCTGTTCTTCCCCAACAAGTGTCTCTGGGTTTCCCCAGGACAGGGAGGGAGCGTCCAGGCCGGGAAGCTGCCCACCGCTCACCTGGGATGCAGCAATGTGCCGGGCACTGCTGGGCAGCCCTGGCGTGGGGGCCTCCAGCCCCCCTCACCCAGCTCACCGTTGAGGTGCTCAGAAGATGGGATCACTTTGCATTTCTTGAAGAATTCGTCGGTCTCCTTGTCCACCACCAGCAGCTTGGTCTCATCCCCGCCGGCCTTGATGGCAGTCACCACGTCCCCATGCTGCTTGCCCTCCACGCAGACCCCGTTCACCTGTGGGGCGGGGATGCGGGGGGCGCAGGTTATGGGTCTCAGCCCTGGGGAGGGGAGGACGTGGGAGCCCTCCGCCCCCTGCAGAGTCCTGGGTGAGGCCAGTGGTGCTGCCACTTCACAGCTGGGAGAGGCAGGACACGTGGGAAGAGGAGACTTAAACAAACACAGCTGTGGGACTGGGACTGGGATGGACGGGAGGGACCCGTGCGGCCTGGCCAGGCTGGCGGGCCTGCTCCGGTTTTCTCACGCGTAAGCTGAGAAGTCTGTGGAGGGCTGACCCCTGGCTCTAAGCTTCTGGGACTCTGTGATTCTGGGACCTGCCCAAGCACTGGTTCCCCCCCCTGCCCCACACACACACAGCAGAGCCGCTGTGGGGAGAGGGGTGAGGGGGCTGTCAACCCCACCCGGGTCTGGCAGAGTCCTCAGGCAGCAAGGGAGTCCAGGGGCGGGGCCAGAGAGTGGGGGCAAGCAGAAGTCAGCCAGCTTGTCCATCGGCCCATCCCCCACCTCTGGGCCGGCTACACGGTCAGGCCACAGCATCAGGCAGGAAGAGCCCGGAAGGGTTTGGGAAGTCACCTCCACGATGCGGTCCTGCTCCCGGAGCCCCGAGGCCTCAGCCGGGGAGTCGGGGTCCACAGCGCGGATGAACTGGCCCGGCCTGGACTTGTCGCTGTGCAGGTTGAAGCCGTAGCCGTTGGGGCCCTTCTTCATGGCGCAGAGCCGAGGCCGGAGCTCGCGCTGCGGGGAGAGAGGGCCACGGCCATTCCCCAGTGTCCCGGCCCAACCTCCCCCGAGGAAGGTCCGCAATAATGCAAGGCCTCAGTACACTCCATTGAGACCTCATCCTTCTCCCTCCATGGCTCAGCCTGGCCCTCCAGGGTAAGGGACTGGATGTCCCGCCAGGCACACGCTGGGCCCCCAGGCCCTGTGGATCCATCCCCTGCCGAGGGGGAGGCAAGGCCAGCTGTTTACTGCAAGCGGTCAGCAGTTTACAGTAAACCAAGGCCAAGGCCAGGTGCGAGGGGGCTGCAAGGAGCCAAACACCCAGACACTCGGTGGGAAGCCATCCTGGGGCATTCCAGGTGTGGGGGTGTTGTAACCATGGCAACAGAGACCCTGAGAGTCCCCAGGGAGCCCAAAGGGGGAGGGGCCTAGAAAAACAAACTCTGGATCCAGCTGTGGGACCAAGTGGAGCCCAATGACTGCTCTGGGGACCCTCTCCCCTGCCTCTCCAGCCTGGAGTGGGGCTGCTGGCCCGGGGGGTTGCCCTGGGTCACCAGGCACACGAGCACACGAGCAGCCATCCCAGGAGTCCAGGCTGCAGCCGGGGGTTCCAGCTGCGCTGTTCGCTTGCTGCATGCCAGAGGTGTTCTCACTGCCACCTGCCTCCCATGTTTGCTGCGAAGCCCGACGAGACAGTGGTTGGACAGTGGACGGCCGTGGAAATCCTCTGTAGCCCTCAGACCCCTGTGCACACCGAACTTCACCTCTCATGCTGACACTGACAAAGAGTGGCCTTAGGTAAAGAAGTGAGGCAGGGGCAGGGAGGTCGTGGCCAGGGTGGGGGTGGGTGCCTCTAGAACCCAAGCCCCGCCCCCTGCCTGCAGTGGAGAAGGCAGGGGAGAGTGGGAAGCAGCAGATGAGCAGGGCTTCCCAGCCTCCTGCACGCACGGCTGGCAGCCAGGGAGGTGGCGCCATCTGCTCCCCACCCTGCGGCTGAGCCGGGTGGGAGGGCCCCAACTCCCTTTCAAAGCTCAGGCAGCTCCTTCTGGCCTGTGGTCCAGGATGTCGGTGGCGGGCGTGGAGTGGCCGTCCCCTGCTGCCACAGACCCACACCTGGGCTAAGGGCACCTTGCCCCAGACTGTGACAAACAACAAAGTGAGCTGTGAAAAGGGGCCCCTCTGGCTCTGTGCCCATGGCCCCCCAGGGCTCTCCAAGACCTCAATCTGATTCTGGGCTTAGACCAGGCTCTTCTCCCCTCCAGCTAATCCCTCCGCAAAGCTGCGGTGCGGCCCTCCCTCCCCCAGGCTGCCCAGGGAGCAGGAACAGGTCTGACCAGTTGCCACCACCAGGACAGGCTCAGCTTTCGGCCTCAGCCACCTGGGCTAGGCAACCTGGTCCTTCACCCCGGCACAGTGGGAGGGTGAATCTTTGGGACAGCCCCAGAGAACTTCCCACCGGGACAGAGCCAGGTGCTCCAGGGGTGGGGGAACAGGCTCAGAGAGGGCAAGCCCAGCGCCTGCCGTCACACAGCCGGGACACATCCCCGGGTCTGCCCCGGCACCTGCGCCTCTCCAGCCACACCGTGGGCTAGCTGCTCAGCACGGGGCAGTCCACTGGGAGCAGAGGCCCTGTGGGGCTCCTTCCAGCGCTGGCTGTGGGCTCGGAGGGGAGGCGGCCCGGGAGCTGATGAAACACCGCCTTCCTTCTGGGTGCTCAGGCCTCTCACAGCGGCGCTACAGGCTGAGCTGAGGGATAAGGCTTGGCGGGGGTGACGTGGGTGATGGATGGTGAACACGCTTGGGCTGGGGGGCAGCTGGCCCCAGGGACTTCCCAACCAGTAGGGTTGTGGTAGCTGCCCCTCCCCCCGCCCCGTGCTGCTGCCTCCTAGGCCTGGTCTTTGCAGGTGTCACCAGGGTCCCCTGCCTTGTGACATCTATCCTCAAAGCTCAGGGGCCTCTCTGAGCCTTGCCCCTCTGCAGGCACCAAGCCACGAGGAGCAGAGGGCTTGGGGAACCCAGTCTGAGGGACTCGGTTTGGCCCAGTCCCCCTGGGACCTGCTGCACTGCCCTTTGGGGGATTCTCCGGAGGCTTCAGGGTCTGACAGGGTGTCTGGGCAGAGACAGGAAACCCCAGGAAGTTCCCCCGCCCTTAGACACCCACACAAGCCTTCTCGGACGTGGAGAGGTGGGGGCTTCCCACTCTTCCTGAAGCCACCCAGGTGTCCACAGGGGTGTCAGAGTCATCTGCTGAGTCAGCCCAGCAGGTGGCCCCTCCCAGCCTGGGTGGGGGCTGGTGCAACAGGAGTCCCTGGGGACAGCCCTCCTGGGGATCTGTGGGGGCCTGGCCGGTCCCAGCACCCTGTACCTGGGCCCTCCCTGCAGCCCAGCTGGGGCAAAGCTTGAACTTGGCTCTGGGGGAAGGGAGGGTGGGTAGGGGCCAAGTCCAGGTCACCTTGAACTTGGTGTGTGGGCCCCATTGTCTCCGTGCCAGCCCCAGAGGGGCCTGGGGCAATGGGCAGGAGGGCGTCCAGGGGACCGAGGCCATTGAGTCTCCAAGGAAGATGGAGTAAAAATCCAGATGTGCTCACAGGCTGGCGGAGACCCAGGTGCAAGGGGAGAGACAGGGCTGGACGGCTGGGCCAGTTCCTCCACGCAGCCCTTCTGCCACTCACCCCTCCCTTCCCCAGGGAGCCCAGCCCCACCCGAGTGGCCGCCCCATCACCTCCACCCACGCAACAGTCCAGGGAGCGGACAGCGGGCACGGAATTCAATAGGCACCACCAGCAGCCACCTGGAAAGCCAGGAAAGTCGATACCCTAATCCTGGTGCCGTCTCTGGGGAGCAGGTCCAGGCCTGCTCTCTGCCCCTCCTTGGTGGAGGGGGAGGGGAGGCTGCGGGTGGCTGGGGGCCAACGCCCCACCGGGCTCAGTCCCTCCCTGGCTGATGCCTTGGCGATGGGCCCTATAGAAACAGCCTGGCCACCTTCCTGCTTCCGGCTGGCAGGCAGCCCTGGGGTGCAGGAGATGGGCTGGAGGAGTAGGAAGACCACCAGGTTGGCTAGGGGACAACAGAGGTGACTGCCATCTCCCAAGACTGCCCTTCCCTAGCCCAGCCCCAGGCTCTACTTGATGCAAATAAGCCTAGTGTGGCTCTGCCCTCCTCCCCCTGCAGGGAAATCAGCCACAGGAGGAGGGGATGGCCGGGAAGAGGCCAGGCTGGGGTGCATGCTGGGGTAAGAGCCCGGACCACTCTGGGAGGCACCGTTGGCCTCATGGACTCTGGGGACCCAGGCTTGGTCTGGTGCTGGCTCCTGGAGGAAGCCAGGTGGAGAGGGCTGGCTCTCTGCCTGGGGCACCAGTGACAGCGCTCTGTCCTCCGGGCAGGCCAGGACGTGACTGGGGGCTCGGCACACAGGGCGGATGCCCAGATCTCCTCTCCTTGCCCTAGGTGAGGTCCAGTGGGCTGGACGGCCACTTGCCCCCAAGCCCCTGATGTCCTCCTGTTACCCTGTGGGACCTCTTCCCCTGAGGAATGCTGGACACTTCCCTCGGAACTCAAGGATGCTCCTCCGTGTCCTTGATCTTGTACTTCCTGTTTCTCGGTGGGAGGGTCCCTGCCTGTACCCGGCAGCGAGCGAAGCAGTGCATAAGCTGAACTCAGCTCCTTGGCACACCTGGGACTCGGGGGCCTGTGCCAGACTCTCCCTCTGGCTGGTCGGCTCTTCCCCCAGTGCCAGCCAGAGAGACCCACGGTGGAGCAGTTTGGCTCAGGCCTCCCCAGGGCTGGGCAAGTCTGGGACGGGGCAGCCTGGTACCTGGCTGGACAGCACCCAGGGCTGGCGGCCCGTGCCTTTCAGCCTACCTTGCAGGTGCTCCACCATCACCCCCAGCCCTCCCCTCCTCCCACAAGCTGGGGCTTTAATTGGGTTGTGCTGTCCCAAGAGGCTACACAAAGGCGCTGTGACACTGGGGCTCCACGCTGCCATTCGCTGCACACCCGCTATGTGCCGGGCCCTGCGCTAGAGGCTCTACGCGTGATTTCCTCACGAAACTCAACTCTAACCCTGCAAGGAAGGTTACTATGGTCCCGTTGGGCTTGAGAGGGGGTGAACTGCTCAAGAACACACAGGTGACAGGAGAAGGCAGAATATGAACTCAGACCTGCCAGCCACGTGCGAGAGTTAACATTTCCTAGTAGCCACATGAAAAAGCAAAAACCAAAGGGCAGGACCTGGCATAGCCGTTAAGTTCTAGAATGCCTGGGTTCCTACTCCAATCCCGGCTTCCAGTAGGAACTGGCTCACGTTGGGTCCCTGCCACCCAAGCAGGAGACCAGGATTGAGTTCCGGCTCCGAGCTTCGGCTTGGCCCAGCCCCAGCTGTGTGTGTGTGTGGGGGGGGGGCATTTGGGGAGTGACTGAGAGGATGGGAGAGCTGTTTCTCTCCTAACCAAGTTTTAAAACTTGTAAAAAAAATACGGGGCTGGTGCTGTGGTGTAGCAGGTAAAGCTTCTGCCTGAGAAGCCAGCATCCCGTACGGGGGCTGGTTTGAGTCCCGGCTGCTCCACTTCCGGTCCAGCTCCCTGCTAATGCACCTGGGAAAACAGCGGAGGACCGCCCAAGTGCTTGAGCCCCTGCACCCACGTGGGAGACCTGGATGAAGCTCCTGGCTTCAGATCGGCCCAGCTCTGGCTTGTTGCAGTCATCTGGGGGATGAACTAGCAGATGGAAGATTTCTGTCTCTCCCTCTCTTTCTTTTCTTTTTGACAGGCAGAGATAGACAGTGAGAGAGAGAGAGAGAAAGGTCTTCCTTCTGTTGGTTCACACCCCAAATGGCCGCTATGGCCCAGCGCGCCAGTCTGAAGCCAGGAGCCAGGTGCTTCTCCTGGTCTCCCATGCGGGTGCAGGGCCCAAGCACCTGGGCCATCCTCCACTGCACTCCTGGGCCACAGCAGAGAGCTGGATTGGAAGAGAAGCAACTGGGACAGAATCCGGCGCCCCAACCGGGACTAGAACCCCGGGGTGCCGGCGCCGCAGGCGGAGGATTAGCCAAGTGAGCTGCGGCACCGGCCTCTCCCTGTCTTTCTAACTCTGACTTTCAAACAAATCTTTAAAAAAAAAGTTATAAAAAGAAATTTTAATATTTTGCCGAATACAACACATCTAAAATATTATCATTCCAACATACAGTTCCTTTTCAACAACTATGATATTTTACATCCTCCTATTTGTTCAGGTTGAACACCCCTAATCCAGGATGCCCCAACATCCGAAACTTTTTGCACACCGACATAGAGGCACAGCACAGAGAGGGTCTCATGCACAGAAGTCATTAGAAAGAGTGCACAGAATTACCTGCAGAGCCAGAGCCGTGCTACAGGGGGTCCAGCTGCTGCCTGTAATACGGGCATCCCTTATCGGAGCGCCAGCTGCTAGGCCTCCGGTCCAACTCCCTGCCAATGTGCCTGAGAAGGCAGCGGAGGGTGGCAGGAGTACCTGGGCCCCGGCTACCCACGTGGGAGACCCGGATGGAGCTCCAGGCTCCTGGGTTTGGCCTGATCCAATCTTGGCCATCATAGTCATTTGGAGAGTGAACCAGTGGATGAGAGAGAGACCTCTTTCTCTATCTTCAAGTAAATAAATAAATATTTAAAATACGTGTATATGCAACAAATCAATTTGTGTGCACTTGGGTTACCTCCTTAAATTATCTCATGTTATACATGCAAGTATTCCAAAATCTGAGAAAAATCTGAAATCCCAAACGCTCTTTTATGGTTGCTGGCATACGTGTCAAGGGATACCCAGCCTGCGCAAATCTTCATCTGGTCCCCCACAGGCCCCCCGAGACCAGCCCCCTTCCAGTGCCGGTAGCCTCCTGCAGCCCCAGATGGCACAGCCGAAGGGGCCTCACTCTCTGCCACGTGCTCTCCCTTAGCCCCAGCCCCCACGTCTGCGGCTGGACGCAGGCGCCCATGACCTGGCCATAAACGCGGGGTGAGGGTGGAGTTCGTCTCTGAGAACTCAGACCTCTGGCCTGCGTCACAGCAGAGGGTGGGACCGGAGCTGAGCCCACGGCCTCTGCAAGCTGGATGCCACCCTACAGACCCCGCAGCACTTGTCCTCTGCTAAGGACAAGGAAACGGGGCTGTGGGGAGTCGTCCTGCCCGGAAGGAGGCCCAGGCAACAGTCAAGGGCAGCGTCCAGAGAGGCTCTTGGCTGAGGGGCGCCGCAGAGCCAGCAGCGGGGCAGACGAGGCTACAGACTGTGGCCCAGCCCAGCCCGGCCCCGAGGGGGATGGGGTCAGGAGCCCGACCCTTCTGGGCGCAGGCCCGACAAGGATCCCTGTCTGGAGACAGAGCTGGGTGCCTGGGCCCAGCCCCGGCAGGAAGCTGGATCCAAAGATCTGGGGGTCTTTGAGCCCTTCCTCTCCTCGCGCTGCCAGGCTAATACTGTTGTACACCATGACCCTGGCAGTTTTGAGTCCCAGTTTTATGTCTCATCACATTTTTAAAAAAAAAAAACATTGATTGATTTATTTGAAAGGCAGAGTTACAGAGAGAGGAAGAGACAGAGAGAAAGGTCTTCCATCTGCTGGTTCACTCCCTAAATGGCTGGAGCTGAGCCTACCTAAAGCTAGGAGCCACGAGCTTCTTCTGGGTCTCCTATGCGGGTGCAGGGGCCCGAGGACTTGGGTCATCTTCTACTGCTTTCCCAGAGAGCTGGATTGGAAGAAGAGCAGCCAGGACATGAACCAGTGCCCATACGGGATGCCAGGGCTGTGGGTGGAGGCTTAACCCTACTAAGCCACAGTGCTGGCCCCGCCCCACCCACTCTTAATCTTTGCTGTGTTCTAGATCCACCCTTTGGATCAAGAGTTTAAAAAGATAAAAGGGTTTAAAGTAGGGATGCTTAAAAAAAAAAGGAGGGGGCTGGGGTGGCTGGAGACTCAGTCCTTCCGCGTGAGCCTGGAGGCCCCGGGATACATGCTGTGCTCTGAGACCCACTGTCCAGCCAGGGGCTCCTCCCTGCCTCGTGGGCCATCCTCTGCTGCTTTCCCAGGCGCATAGGAAGGGGGCTGGATGGGAAGTGGAGCAGCTGTCACCTGGACTGAGGTGTGTTTAGTACACAGCATATTCCCAGAGACAAAGACTAGCTGTCAGGGACTGCACACTGACCAGCAACTTACAAAACACAGCAAACAGCACCTCACTGGCAGGCAGGCAGGCAGGCAGATCAACGACAGATGTATCGGTCCCTACTAGGAGGACACCGGAGCGTTCCTCCCCTGGGCAGGGCCACTGTGTCTCAGCAGCAGCAGAGGAACGCCTGGGGTTGGGATCCGGAGCTCTGCTCTCTCCCTGGGAAGAGGCCTACTGCCCCAAGACCTTGGCTGAACGCCTTGTTAAAGATTGATTGACTTATTTCAAAAGCAGAGTTAAAGAGAAAAAGGGAGAGAGAGGGAGAGAGACAGAGAGATCTTCCGTCTGCTGGCTCACTCCCCAACTGGCCGCAATGGCCAGGGCTGGGCCAGGAACTCCATCCAGGTCTCCCACGTGGGTGACGGGGGTCCAAGCGTGTGGCCCATCTTCTGTTTTCCCAGGAGCATAAGAAGGGGGCTGGATCAGAAGTGGAGCAGCTGGGACTGGAAAAGGCACTCATCATACGGCACACGGGCATCGCAGGCTGTAGCTTAACCCACTGCTCCACACCGCTGGCCCTGGTTCTTGTCAGCGTGCCCTCCCCCCACTTTCCCAGGGTCCCCTGGGATAGGAAGGCTGGGGAGGGGTCTCCAGCCTCCTCTAAGAGGAGCCTCTACAGACTGACTTAACTGGAGAGGAACACAAGGTGAGGACGAGGAGCTGCACTGCTCTGCCAGTGAGAGGGGTCTCAAGGGAGCAACACAAACTCACACCCCCCAGCATCTCAAACCCACACGCTTCTGCCTACCAAAGCTCCCAGCTGGTCGGTGTGAACCAGCCGCCCGCCCTGGGAAAAGGGGCTGGGAGCCTGCCAGCAAAGCGCACCCAGCCATGCACACCGCCGCGGGGGTGCCTGCGCGGTCTCTACTTCTGGGATCAAGGCGAGGGCTGGCAGGGAGGTTTTACACCAACAGCCCCGCCAGGGGGTCCGGGTACCCCCACCTCACAGAGCCAGCAGGAGCATGGGGCTCCCAGGGCCTCGCGGCCAGCGACTGGCAGAACCCGGATTCAAACGCCACCGCGGCCCCGGCCCAGGCTTTGCTTTCTAGTCTTCACATGGAAGCTGCCAGCAGGCAAGGAGAGGTGGGAGGCTTATCTGGAATTCCAGTCTCTGGGTGTGTTGGTGGCAAGCCCAGGAGTGCTGGGCCTGGAAGGAGATGAGCGGGGACAAAGGTCTGACAGCTGTCACGGATCCATCCATTAATTCAAAGCTGGTTATTGAGCACCTCCCTACCATGTGCCGGGCACGTAAACACAAATAAACCACGGTCGCTGCCCTTGGGGCTCACTGTGCGGCAGAGGAGGAGTTCACGAACAGATACTAAAATATTGCATGTTCAGAGCGATAAAGAGATAGGACGCGGGGCGGGTGCTTGGCCTCGCAGTTAGGTCCCGGGTTAGGGCACCCACGTCCCACATCCGAGGGCCTGGCTGGCACCCCTGGCGCAGGCTCCTGACTCCAGCTTCCTGCTAACACAGACCCTGGGAGGAGGAGGCAGTGCTTCCTGGCTCGTTAGCTGGGTTCCTGTAATCCCTGGGGGAGACCTGCACGGAGTTCCTGGCTCCTGGCTCCCGGGTCTAGCTCCAGCTCTTGCCGGCACTTGGGGAGTGAACCAGCAGATGGGAGCGAACCAGTGCAACAGCCCTCTGTCTCTCAAATAAATAACAAAAAAGAAAGATAATAAAAGAAAGATACAAGGACAAAGAGCAGGAGGAAAGGGAGAGACAGCTCTGCCCAAGGAACCCAGGAAAGGACCCACAGAGGTTCGTGGTCCAGGGGGCAGGAGGACTCCCCGAGGGAGGGGTGCCATCTGACTGCTCAGGGAGGGCGCGGCTGGCTGGGGGGGGACTCGGGTTCTGGGGTGGAGGGGAGGGGGGCAGCAGTGAGAGTGGACGCCAGACCCCACCTCACCTGCAGCGACCATTGGCTGAACACTTACCAAGGAGCAGGCTTGGCCATGGCTGCACCTGCCCAGCGAGGCAGATCCAGCGCTGGCTGCCCCCCAGGACGTGTAACATCACTGTGAACTAGCTATTTTTATTTCTTTAGTTTCATTTTATTTAGAAGGCAGAGAGACAGAGGTCTGCCAGTGGCTGGTTCACTCTCCAAATACCCAGAACAGCCAGGGCTGGGTCAGGCAGAAGCTGAGTCCAGAACGCAAGCTGGGTCTCTCTCTCTCTCCTTCTTAGATTTATTTACTTATTTGAAAGGCAGAGAGAGAGAGAGAGAGAGAGAGAGAGAGAGAGATCTTCCATTGCCTGGTTCACTCCCCAAATGGCCACAATAGCTGGGGCTGGCCCAGGCTAAAGCCAAGAGCCAGGAACCCCATCAGAGTCTCCCAGGCAGGAACTTGAGCCATCATCATGCCTTCCAGGCCCATGAGCAGAGAGCCTGGCTAAGAAGTAAAGGAGGGAGGCCAGCACTGTGGCACAGTGGGTAAAGCTGTTGCCTGCAGTGCCGGCATCTCATATGGGTGATGGTTCAAGTCCCGGCTGCTCCTCTTCCTAGCCAGCTCCCTGCTCTGGCCTGGGAAAGAAGCAGAAGATGGCCCAAGTCCTTGGGCCCCTGTATCCACGTAGGAGACCCAGAAGAAGCTCCTGGCTTCAGACAGGCTCAGCTCCAGCCGTTGCAGCCATTGGGGAGTGAACCAGAGGACGGAAGACTTCTCTCTCCTCTCTCTGTAATTCTGCCTTTCAAATAAATAAATAAATCTTTAAAAAAGAAAAGCAAAGGAGCAGACTCGATTGGCACTCCAATATAGGAGCAGGCGTCCCAAGCAGCAGCTTAATGCCCACCCCCGAGGGTGGCAGGGACCGAGGCCATCGGCTGCCGCCTCCCAGGAGGTGCAGGAGCAGAAAGCTGGGTGGGAAGTGGAGGAGAGGAACTCACACCAGGCGCTCGAGACGGGAATGCTGGCAGCCCAAGCGGCAACTTCGCCGCGGCGCCCAGCGCCTGCCCCTGTGAATTCTTTATTAATTCAAATGCCCAGGAACCAGTGTGTACTGGGTACTTCCTCAGTGCCAGGCAGTGAGCAACCTGCTGCGTGTTCATCCTCGTGTAATCCCCACGGCCCCGTGAGCCGGCTGCTGTTACCCACAGCTTACACAAGAGGAAACGGACGCTTACAGAGCTGCCCTGTCTTGGCTCCCGGCTGCTGGGCCGGTGCAGCGGAGCGGGTTCCGGCCCGCCCACCTGTCAGGGTCCAATCTGAGGGTCTGGGTGTCACTCTGGGACTGGCGGTGAAGGGGACTGACTGGGGGCTTCAAGCAGGGTGTCGCTGCCCCCTCTCCCCCTGTGAGTGGAGGAGGCAAAAGCCAACAGCGAAGGTGGGGGGGGGTTAAGTACTCCCTCCCCTCCTGAGCCTAGAGAGCCCAGACCAGCACGGACAGCCAGGGCTCCAGGCACCCCTCAAGCTCGGCCCGGCAGCGTGTTTTTTTTTTTTGAAAGGTGGTATTGGGGGGGGATATCTTCCATCGGTTGGTTTGGGTGATTCCCTGCCCAGAAGCCAGCAGCCAAGGCCAGACCATGCTGAAGTAGGGTCTCTCACATGGGCGGCAGGGACCCAAGTACTTGGGCCGTCACCTGCTGCCTCCCAGGGTGCGCACGCGCAGTCGGCTGGATCAGAGTATCTGGGACTCGAACCAGCCGCCCCTGGGCATTCCAGGCAGCGACTTAACCACGGTGCCGAATGCCAGCCCCCTGTGTCACTCCAGACCACACCTGGTCTTCCCCACCAGACGCCATCCAGGTAAGCACTCCCGCCGGGCACCTTTCCACTGGGACCATCTGTGTCTTTGAGAACTAGCGAAGAGAAGGGACAGCCGGGCCGCTGCACACACACTCAGGTTAAAGTGCATCAGCAAACCTCAGCGAGATGCTTTGTGAAACGGATGCCTTTTGGAAAGAACGTGGCTCTCACCGTGTGTGTGAGCATTTCTGCAGCCTTCTAACGGAGGGCTTCCAGCCGACCGGCCACGGATATGGCTGAAGGAGGTGGTTGCACAGGGCTTGGCCTCGCAAGCGAAGCTCAATTCAGAGAATCTAGTAGAGCGCCAGCATTGCCCCCCATTTCTAAAATTGTACAGAGGTGGCAGGTGCACCTCGGCCAATGCCCTTATTTTGTAGATGGGAAAACCACAGTGCACAGAACCGTGACTTGCCTGGGGACGCGTCCCCAGGACCCCCCCCTCCCAGGTGCTCTGCTGGCCCAAGGAAGCACACACACAGGTGGGGCCCACCCCACCGCCTGGGGGAGCCCGGTTCTGAGATGGTGGAAGGGCCTGTGCCGTGCAAGCTTCCACGTTAGCCTCCCCGGCCAGAACCAAAAGGGCAAAGGGAGGAGCTGCGACTTGGTGTGGGGGAGGGGTCATCTGAGCCCCTGGCTAAGAGAAAGGGAAGGAAAAGACCGGGAGGGGGACCGGGGCAGACAGGCTCAGCACAGGCACAAAGTTCAGATGGGATTGCTGCCTAGGACCAGAGGTCATCTGTTCCACATCCCTGGCGTCCACCCCTTATCAGGGGTGCTCTGATCCACCCCCCCCCCGGGCCTATGCCAGCTTGGCAGTGGCAGGAAGTGGGAGCCTGGTGGCCTGGAACTCCTGGCACCCAATTCTGGCTGGGCAGTGTTCTTGGTGACCTCACTTCCTTCTCTTACACAAACCAGTTGGTCCTCTCAGGCCCCGCCTTCTGCCTAAATGCTGAACTGTGCCCTCTCTCTGTCCCGGGAGGGTCCTCCTGGCTCGGCCCCGGGGCACCCGTGCCACACACAGCCCCCAGCTGGCGCCTGCTGGAGGGGGCCCTGGGCGCCCCGCCGTGCGCACCCCAGGCCCCGCCTTGCTCTCCGGGGACCCGAGGCTCTGCACAACAGCTCCTGTTTTGCCAGCTGCCCTCCTGCAGCTGATCCGAACTCACTGGGATGGTTTGGGGGACCAGCAAACGCCGGCGAGAGCAGGCAGGCTGCTTGCTGTCCAGGCAGGGCAGTGAGCGGGGCGAGGGCAAGACCACCTGCCCGGGGCAGCTCCTCCAGCGGCTGCGGGGCGGGGAGCTCGCTCCCTCCCCCAGCCATCTTTCTCCTCCACCTCCTCCTCCTCCTCCTCCTCCAAGGTCCTCCCTCCGCTGCCTGATACAAGCTAGCGCTTACTCTACACATTCCTCAGACTCATAAATCCTCCTGGGTGGCAGAGCCGCCACCCCCAAGACGCCTCTGCGCCTCCTCCGCGCACCCCGCCCCCACCTATCGCCCCTTCTCAGGAGGCACCCTGGACTTGAGAAGGATGAAGTCCAGCGGCCCGAGGTTAATGATACACGCGGGGCGCCCCCACCCCACGCGCGCGCCGGGGCTCGGCGCAGGCGGGCTTCGCGCCCCGCTAACTTTCTAAAGACGGGGCGCTCTCGCCTTCACCCCACAGGAGTTAGGGGTAGCGGCAGAGAACTCCGGGGTTTCCGGGGTACAGGAGCAGAGGAAAAGGGGACTGGGCTCCCCTGCAACGCCCCCCACCCCCACCAAGGCCAAGAAGAAGTACAGGCGGCAAAGGCGCCCGGGCTCCCCGCCCAGCCTGGGGCGGGGAGGGAGGATGGGGTCGTGGGACGCGGTCCCCCGCCCGCCTGGAACAGCCGGGGCGCCGGGCGGAAGCTGCCAAAGGGGCCGGCCTCTCGGGGCGCCCGGGAGCCTCCCCGCCGCCCGGCCCGGGCCCGCACTCACCCGCTCCGGGTGGCTCTTCTCGGCCTCGCGCGGCTCGTTCTCGCCGGCCGGGCCCTGCTCCCCGGGGGCGGCCGGGGGCCCGGCCTGCTCCGGCCCCGCCTGGGCGCGCAGTAGCTCCCCCCGGATCTGGACGCCGAGCTTCCGGAGCTGCCCGTCCGTGTCGGGGTCGACCACCAGCAGGCGCACGGCGTTGAGCGCGGCGCGGATGCGGCTCACCACCTGCTGGTGGGTCTCCTTCTCCACGTTCTCGCCGTTCACCTCCACCAGCCGGTCCCCGGCCAGCAGCCCCGCCTTCTCGGCTGGAGAGCCGGGCTCCACCAGCCGGATGTACTGGCCCACCTTGCCCTTCTCCCCATGCAGGTGGAAGCCGTAGCCGTTCGGCCCCTTCTCCAGGCAGCAGAGCCGGGGCAGGGGCGCCCCGGCCGCCGCGTCCGCGCTCATCTCGCCCCGCGACGGCTCAGCGGCGCGCAGCGGGCTCCGGGCCGGGTCCGGGTCCGGGGCGTCCCAGCCCTTCTCCCTGCTCTGCGAGCCTGGAGGAACCGGGGAGCCTGGCAGGGGAGCCCCAGCGGCGCCGGGCGCGAGGGGCGAGCAGGTGTCCCGAACACGGCGAAGCGAAGGAGGACGCGCTCGGACCAATCCCCGCCCCGCGCGGCGTCTGAGCGTTCCAGAACCCGCCCCGGCCCCTAATCCCGGGGGCGGGGCCTCCCCGAGGGTGTGGGCCGCCGCGAGCCAATCGGGGGCCCCCGGGCCGGGGCGCTCGGGCCGGGTGAACAGCGCCGGCCAATGGGAGCGCGCGGGGGCGGGGCCTGCGCTCGGCGCGGCGCCCCGCAGCGGGCGAAGAAAGCGGGCTCAGGAAGTGGAAGTGTTTGTTACCAAGTGCCGGAGCCGGGCGGGAGGGGCGGCTCCTGCCGCGGGTTCCAGGTGCGGGGCGGCGGGCTCGGCTCTGTTTTCCCCAGCCTGTGGCGGGGGTCGAGGACAGCCGGCCTTCGGGTGCGGACCCCCAGCGTTTCGGCAGCCTTTAGCCGAAGCTCCGATGGAGGCAGGGGCGGTGGGGAGGGGGCGTGCGCGCCTGCTGCCTAGGGATTCGCTCCGCTCCCAGGCGGCGAGGGCCGTGTTTTCCCTTCGCGGCGGCCCTTGGTGTCGTCCCACGACCTGCGTGCAGGAGCGCCGGCTCTGATCCCGGCGGGGAAGGTGTGCGGGATCCGCAGCGGGTCTGGGGGCGGCCCCTGGGTCTTGGGCGTTTGGCTCCGGGAGAGGCAGAGCAAAGTCAAGTCACCTCGGTGCGCCCCGCGGGAAAGGCGGAGAGCCGACAATGCAGACCCGAGAAACTTCCCAGGCTGGCTGCAGAAGCCTGGGGGCCACCTGTTCAGGTGACCATTCCAGGACACTGAAAGACGGGAACACTCCCTCGTGCGCCCCTCCCAGAAACACAGGACGGGGTGCACTTTCCAAAACACTGCGATTTAATTCCGCAAAAACACAAACGCCAGGAGCCCAGGGCTGTCTTGCCTAGGGATCCTCTGCAGGCTGCGGAGGGCCCTTAGGAAAGACCGGCAAGGTCAGGCTCCTCCCTGCTGTGCCCTGGCCAGTGCTTCCTCATCCGCCCAAGTCGGAGCGCCAGGATTCCGCCTTGAAAGCAAAGGCCGCAGCCTCAGAACCTGCGGTGCTGGCTTCTCACCTCCTCGGCTGCCCCTGGTCTGCAGGAGTCCGGGTACCTGTAGGTCATGACCTCTCGGTCTCGGGTTCACTTCCTGGAGCTGGGGTCAGGGCCTCGGGAGACACGAACTTCGCCCTGCCTGAACTCTTTGCTGCTCCCAGGCCCACCCCGCCCCCAGTGTGCGGCCATGACCTTGCTCTGCACACATCGATTTGCCTAGGAATGGATGACCTCGGCTCTCTAGCCAAAGAGGCCATAAAGCAGTTTGGGACCCGGGGTCTGAGGAGTTAAAGGGCTCAGTGGTCAGGCTGGGTTTAGGGCTCAGGCTAGGGGCGAGCTTTGTCCATTCTGCTGCCCCCACCTGCCCCAGGAGCTGGGGCTTTATCTGGTTCTTGACCCTGGAGAGCTGAGCACTACAAGCTGCGCACCTGCCAAAGCTGGGATGGTGGCCAGGGGCACAGGCAGAAAGCAGATAAGACGGGGATTCCGGGGGAAGGGGCTCCCCTGGGATCTGAGGTCCAGAGACAGGAACCAAGGTCCCCAGGGGCTCAGGAAAGGGACACCCTCCTGGGAGGGGCTCTGTAAGGCCTGAGGTGGCCAGACAGACACACCCTGGTCTCTGATCCTTCTCGCCCCTCCTCCTACGGGGCTGCCCCCCTCCTAACCCACAGCTGTCGTCTTCCCTGAAGCTATGGTCTGGCTCCCAGCACCCAGGGGTCAGCCCAGCCTCTGTCCAGCTAAAGTGAGACTGCTGACGGGGTCACTTCCTGCCCTCACACCCTTACAAGTGCATCGATGTCCCTGGTACTGCCCATGGCTAGGAGGGAGGCAGAAAGGCCGCCAGGGCCCTGCCTCCGTTGTCCGGGTGTCCTGGTTCCCCACCTGTTACTTGTTTTAAATTAAGTCGCAGTAAGAGAAAGGTGTTGTGCCCTCCCTGGGGAGGCAGGGGAGCCACAGGAGCTGCGGTGGGCGCTGGAGTCCAGCTGCTTCATGGGAAGGGATTGAGGGCTGGGTCCCCCTCTCCCTCTCCCTCCATTCAACTTCTCAGGATAAACCGGTCTGGGGGCCACGGCTGTGTCCTCCGGGCCCCTGTGGCCTCCCCGCAGCCCCCTGGGCATCACAGGAAGGAGCAGCAGGTGGGACGCTGCTTCTGGGATTCCACGTAGTCGCGGATCTGGAAGCTGGGCTCGTGGGCCTGCCGCCCCGCCCGGTATTTCAGCTCCCTGGAAGGCAGAGAGGCAGTGGGCGGGCTGTGAGTGCAGGGGAGACCCCGAAAATGCAATTCAGAGGGCAGGCGGGCCAGGGACCCCCGGTGGAGCCACCCTGCCCTGCCTGGAGCCCCTTCCCACTCGGCTCTCACTTGGCAATGGCCAGGAAGGCCAGCTCCACGTTCATGCCCGTCTTGGCGCTGGTCTCCATGAAGGGAACGCCGTACTCCTGCCCCGGGGCGAGAGAATTGTCCTCAGCACTGGCCTCTGGCTGCCCCTGCCTTCACCCCGCCCGGCCAGTGGTCACTTACCCTGGCCAGCGTCTCCCCGTCCTCCGACCGGATCACTCTTTCACTACTCACATCCGCCTGTCAAGCCGATATGGGTCACTCTGGGGAAGAAAGCCTTGACCCCAGCTGGCCCAGCTCCTGCCAGAGGAGCGGGCACTGCCTGCCCTCTGCTGGTGGCCTGGGGGACTGCGGGCAGGTATGATGGGCCTGGGGCTATGTTTTCTGCCTTGTTCAGGCTGTAGCCCAGCTCAGCAATGATTGCAACCCAGGCTCCAGGAGGAAGGCAGGTAACTCTCCCTGGTGAAGGGTGTCAGCCCCTGACCCCTGACCCTGTTCAGGACGAGTGCCCGGGCAGCCCTGCAGGTAGGGCCCTCCCCGGGTGGACAGTTGCCAGAGCTTTCAGAGAGCAGAGACGTCTGACCTCTGACCTGGAGACCTGGGAGACCCGGGAAGGATGCCCAGGTGATGGCTGGGCATCTGTGGGGCCGGGTGGGGCGGATGCCCAGGCAGCTGGAGAGGAGGTGCCGGGTGCAGCCCCTGCCTGCAGCCACTCACCTTGTTGCCTAGCAGCATGATCACCACATCCCTCTGGGCATACTCGTGCACCTCGGTGAGCCAGGCCTGGGGGAGAGGGCAAGCTGAGCCGGCCGCAGGGCAGGACCGGGCCACTCTCCTGCAGAGTACCCTGTTGAGATTCTAGACCACAAAAGGGCCCAGAAGTGATCGAAAGCACTGCAGTTGATTAGTGATGTCTGCTATGATGTCACTAATTGGTTGGAGGTAGTACAATAAGTGCCATGGATTTTCCATTTTTTTTTTTTTTTAAATCCACAAAAGTACATCCAGAAGTTTGTGGTGGGATGAGTATTTGACCCGGCGGTTAAGATGCCAGTCGGGACACTTTCATATGGAAGTGCCCAACTCCGGCTCCTGTTTCCAGACCCTGAGAGGCACCAGGTCATAATGGCTCAAATAGTGGGGTCCCTGTCACCCCCCTGGGAGGCCTGGATTGAGTTCCTGGCTCCTGGCTTCCGCCTGGCCCAGTCGTTTGGGTGTTTGGGGAGTGAACCAGCAGATGGGAGCTCTGTCTCCCTCTCCAAAATAATAATAATAATAATAATAATAATAATCGTCTTCCATGAGTCTTTTGAGACCTCTTGTATGTCTTACGCCTCCAGTTTGCTTATGAGCAACTGAGGCTGCTGAGGTCAGCGAACAGGACACCTGTGCACCTTTGGACTCAGGGCTGGTCCCTAGTTGGCTGAATTATCCTCTCCACTCTGCTAGCTGCTCGCTCCTCTGCCTGAGTCACTCTCCTGCCAGTGGTGCTGGATGTCCGTGTAGATTCTTCTGGTTGGGCTCTGCCCTTGGCCTCTGCGGCTAATTGTCCAGGGTGGAGCTGGGGCCCTTGGGAGCTCTTTGACAGGAAAGACATTCATGAATCACGGCAGGTGGCACGGGCACGCAGCCCGCCCAGCCCCTGTGCCCACGCGGCAGGTAAACACTCGGCCACAGGTCTGACTTCTGAGTCACAGCCGGGTGTCTTAGAAGCAGCAGGATTGCACCCCACAGAGCAGCAGGCTGGCCGTGCCTGCCTCGGCTGCTTCCGGCCAGGGCAGAGGGGACCTACCCTGATATTGTCGAAGGAAGCTTTGTTGGTGATGTCATAGAGCAGCAGCAAGGCTGGAGGAGGAGAGACCGGTCAGAGCGGGCCCCCTGCCCGGCAGTGTGGGGGCTGCGGGGTGCTGGAGGGCTGGGGGACTCACCCTGGGCGTCTCGGTAGTAAGCGTGGGTGACACTGCGGAAGCGCTCCTGCCCCGCGGTATCCCAGATCTAGGACAGGATGGAGAACTGGTCAGAGGGCGAACGGGGCAGGGAGTGCTGGGTGCAAGGGGTGCCAGCCAGGACCAGGGCTCCGAAGCCCATGAGCTCCCGGACGGATGGTTACTGAGCTCACTGGAGCTCGCTCTCTCCTGCCCGGCTCCCCCCCGGGGAGGGGCACCCAGCCTGCCAGAGCAGAAGGCTGAAGGTGCATTTTGAGCTGCCTTTGATGGAAGCCAGGGTGCCTGGGAACTGCTTCTTCTGCACACATCAAACAAACACAAGCTGCTTCCTCTTGGGGGCCCCACAGGAAGTTACCCCAGGGGTGGGCAGGGCTGCAGGCAGCCTGTGGTTGGGGTGAGGAGCTGGGCCGACGTCCTGCGCCCTCCCTCCCCCAGCCCAGCCCTCAGCCTCACCTGCAGTTTCACTCTTGCACCGTCCACAGTCACCACCTTGTTCTGAAAGGCAGAGGGGCGCAGGGTGGGGGGGGGCAGGAGAAGCCTGGGCTGAGCTCCGCCCACGGCCTGCCCGCGCCCCGTGCCCAACCCTCTCCAGAGAGGGTGGGGGGCACTTCCGCTGCCGAGGGCTCTCCTTCTGCTCTTCTCACGGGCGAGGGGCACCTGAGCACTTGCCTGGTTTTTGCCAGGGCCAGGAGGGCTGCACGGGGCTGGGCGCCGGAGAGCCCACCCCTTCCCCACTACCATCTTCCTCTCCCAGAGCCCAGGACTGTCGCTGCCGAGCCCTCAGCGATGCCCACCGGCGTCCTGGAGACCCGAGGAGCTAGTCTGGCAGGCCCATCTTCCCTCTTGCCCCCCAGAGTTCTCTGAACGCAGCTGGAGGTCCCGACCTCCTGGTTGGTTAGACTGCACCTGCTGGTCAGGGCCCCGATGGTGCAGGGTAGAAAGATGGTCATCAGGGTGAGAGGGAGGGACTCGGGCCAGCCATTCTCTCCGCACAGGGCCAGCCCCGAGCCACAACCTGGTGCAGCGCTGGGCATCCTGGGAGCCCCCAAAAAGGCCAACTGTGCTTCCAGGCTTTGCCAAAGGAGCCCAGTTCAGAGGGCGATGAGCAAGGGCTTTCATCTGTCTGCCCTGCTCTGCAGTGGACAACAAGGCTCCGCCTGGTTTCCCTGTCCCGTGGGTGTCAGGGAGCCCGGCCCTGCCCAGACTTCTGGAACCTGGCCCCTGCTGTGGTCTGGGGGAGCACCCTTGGTGCCTTGCAGGCAGAGGGCCACACAGGGGCCAAGCTGGGGCCTGCCGCTGGGAGGAGGAGCCTGCAGCCGCCTCACCCTGAAGTCTATGCCGACAGTGGCGAGGAAGGTCCCGGACAGGAAGGCCCCATCTCGGAACTGGAGCAGGAAACAGGTTTTGCCGACGCCCGAGTCTCCCAGGAGCATCACCTAGGGGTGGGGGCAGAGGCAGTGAATGGGGAGTTGGGGAGCTTCTGGGATTGTAGGGAGTGGGGGGGGCAGCCTGGAGAGGGGGGTGGGCAGGGGAGTGGGGGCCAGGGAAGGATGCTGACAGCATCCAGGAAGCCTGCGTGGCTGCCATCCCCTCTCCCCTACCTTCTTGTCCTCATCGTGGGAGCCCAAGCTGACATGTTGGCACCAGTAGGTGCTCAGAGGGTCTCGGTGGCCCCAGGGAACCCCACGTTCACCTGGTATGGGCGCTGGTCGCATCTGCCCATGGCCAGGGCAGGCAGGCATTCGGTCCCCCTGTGTGGATTCCTCTAAGCTGTTCACCTGTGGGTGGGGCTGCCTTGTTGGGAGGGGGACGTGTGGACACCTGGGACAAGGCTTGGAAGGGGGCAGGGCACTGTGGTTTGCACGGGCGTGTTCTGAAATTACTATTGTTTGGGCTCCTTTCCTTTTGGGTTACAACATTTATTTGGAGGTTGCTAATAACATGCGTTAGGGAGAGTGGGAGTTCACGCTGAAAACAGGGAGACTTTGGCCCCAAGTTGGTTCGGCAGAGGTGGGACAAATGCTGCAGGCTGGCACCCCTGGGCCCCAGGGAGTATGTGGGCGGGGGCCCTTCTCTCAGTCCCTGTGCCATCTCCAGGGACATGCAGGAGTGGGAAGGGAGGAATGTCTGGGCCAGGCCCTACCTGCCTGTGGCCCCTCCCCCCAGGAGCTCCCCTCAGGCTCCTCCCAGACTGTCCTGCGCTCAGTGCCCTGGGCCAGGGCTGGGGAGGCCAGGGGCTTGGCCAGCAGACAGCTGAGGGCTGAGGGCGGGGCGGGGGCCCTCTGGAACCTGTGCTCCTCCTGATCCTGGGTCCCAGCCCTCACGGGGAGGGAGGGCCAGCCAGTGCCTGTGTACTTTCCAGATCACAGCTGCCCTGAGCAAACCAGCCTCCCAGCCAGCTGGGCCAACCCGCCAAGCGCAAACAGCTGCCGAGACTCCCGCCTCCTAGGCAAACGGCTCAGCTGGCCCCAGGGCACGGAGGTCAGCGGTCCCATCAGTCTGGGGCTGCTCCCCCTCCCCCCATCGCAGGGCCCACTTCCTGCAGCTAGCACACAGCACGGGCCTATCTCAACGGCCCTGGGAGAGTGACTTGCAGACTGGCTTCCCCTGAACCCCGCGGGGGAGGGGGCTGAGCAGGAGCTCTGGCGCTGGGGGAGGGAGCCTGGGCCCCCAGAGAGCCAGGTCTCAACGGAGGAGGCCCCGCTCCCCTCTCCCCACCCCGCCCTGCCCCCATCAGCATCTCTTTCAGAGCTCCTGGTACCCGTTCACGCCAAGGCACAGCCAGGGCAGAGCAGCATCAGGGAACCAGCCCAGAGCCACCTCCCGGCCTTCCGGGTGGGCCTGCTGGGAGACATCCTCCAGGCAATCCTAGGACCGCAAGCCAGCAAGTGACCAGGCGGGCTGCGAGGGGCTCCTGGGGCTCTTATTGGTCAGCGTGCGGCCCGCGGGCAGGGAGTCACTCAGGCCTTCTGAGTTTCCCCACCTGGCCAGCACGGAGCCAGCCAGATCTCCAAAGGAGGGGAGGGGGCCCAGGGCTGGGCCTGACCTGTTCCCCTCCCTCCCTCCCCTCCTCTGTGAGATCGGCTGCCTGGACGGGATGCAGATGCATCCCAGATGCAGACAGAAAGGGGCTGGGGAGGGCGGGGGTCTTAGGGAACAGGGCAAAGGCACAGGAATCCCCAGTGCGGGACGCAGCGCCCACCCACCTTGCCCGTGAGATCGAAGCTGGGACTGCAGGGCGGGGGGTGCTCAGGGGCCTCACCACCCCGGGAGGCAGCTGCGCCAGGCGTGCCCATCATGTCCCCAGACGAGCGGTGAGTTGGGCCGGCCAGCGAGCCAGGGACAGTGCAGGGACGGCCCCGCCCCAGCTCCACCCACTCCTTCCTCCCTTCCACCGACCTGGCCCGGACCGCGACAGACAGACTGGCTCCTCCCTCTGTCCCGCCATCCCCTCTACGACACCGGCCCGAGGTGGGGGGGGGCCGGCAGTCGGACGAGGGCGCGCAGCCCTTCGGGGTCCGGGCTGGCGGAGAGTGTGTGACGCCTGAGTCACACTGGCCTGGCTTCGTGCACTTAAGAGTGGAGCCAAATCCGGCCCCAGGAGCGGTGCCCAGGCTCCTCCCGCCGCCAGGCCAGGTTCCCGCTGTGGGGAGCGGGCCCGGGACCCCGCCTGCGACGGAACGTCTGGGTCTCTCCCCGACCTGCGCCGGGGTTCCCGGTGCCGTTGCGCAGCGCGGCCAGCAGGCGGCGCCAGAGCTCCGGAGGGCAACAGGTGGTCCCGACGCGGGGAGGCGGAGGCGCCCCAGCCCGCGCCCCGCTCAGGTGGTTCTGCAGGCCAGCGGTGCAGACCCACAAGTCTGGGTCCTGCCTGGGGACAGGTGGCTTCCGCAGCGCCTACCTCCCGGGCGAGGGACGCGGCCCTCGCCCCGGCCCCTGGCAGGTGCCCAGGTGAATGAAGTCGTGGGTGGTTTTGAGCAGAGGTCGCCGGACGTCCCAGGACTGGGGAGTGGGTCTGGGGTTTGTCTGTGGTAGGTTGGGGACACTGTGGCCCCTTCCGCGGGCATCCTCCGGAAAACAGTGGGGCGAGAAGGCTCCCCCTGGCGGCTCCGCGCTGCAGCGGGAGTCAGTAGGTCCCAGGTTGCATGGGGAAGGGGAGACCCTGGGCGGGGCGGCGCTGTCCCCTGGGGGGGACACACGCCAGGTGGCCAAGGGCAGCTTTGGAAGTGGGACCAGAGCCCGAGTGCTCGGGGCCGGGGCTGTGGAGTGAGCACTGCTCTCTGCCCTCTGCTTGACACACACACAGTCCCGGTGCCCCATCCCAGACACACACCACAGATGCACACACATCCTACATCTCATCACACACACACACACACCTCATGCCACACCCAGGCACACCCTCCACATCCCAGACACACACACCTCACAGCGCAGACACACACACCTCATATGATATCATTGACACACCCACCTCCCACCACAGCACATCTCACACACACGCACACACACACACACACACACACACACGGCTCATACACCTCACTTCATCCCAGATGTAGGCGCTCCTGGCCTCACAGCACGGCCCACAGACACCACCCCCCATGCTCCTGGCCCGAGCCCCGGCTGCAAGCTGCCCTCGTGCCCTGCCCCCACCCCCACGCCTCCATCCTCACCGATCACCCACTTTCCGGTGAACTACCCACACCTCCCCCCACAAGAATGGGAAGTGTGCACACCACTCCCGGTCGCCCGGGCCTGCTCGGAGGAGGCGCTGGGTGGCACACAGACGGCTCATTTTGTTCCTCCAGGTGCCCTCGGGTGCAGCCCAGGTGACCCGAGGAGGCCTCCCCGAGCCCTGTGTCCCCGAGCTGGGGACAGCACAGTCCAGGGAGCTCAGGGCTGGGAGATGGCTGGGGGTGCGTCCTGGTGCCGGGCAGACCCAGAGGCTCTGGAGGGGCACCTCTCAGACAGTCCTGGGCCCTCCGTGTGCCAGGCGCTTGCCCTTTTTCGCAGCAGTTTTGCCTGTGGTCTGTGGTGTGTGACTCACGCCCTCTCTGTGCCCCACGGAGGTGGAGATGTGGCTGTGGCCGTGGGGGAAGACTGGGCACGTGCTGGGCACGCTGAGCTGCTTGGCTTCAGGGCCCCAGGGATGCCAGGGCGGGCTGGGCCTCCTGGACCTGGTACCCAGGCCTCCCCTGCAGGGCCCAGCCAGTCCCTCTCAGCTGCTGTGTTCTGAAGGATTCCAGGCCCTGGCACCCACCTGGCCTGTTCCATTCTCCCTCGCCACCTGGACGGCCACCACGAAGGCGTGTCCTCCTTGGACCCTTGCCTGCCTTGCTGTGACCCCGGGGACAAGCCCGCCAGCCCCTAGTGACTTCACGGGCCCTGTGCTGTGCTCCATCCTGAAGTCTGCTGACACCCAAACTGTCCAGAAACCCATGCTGGGTCCTCCTTTGCCCCAGATGCTAAGATTCCGAGGAGCCAGTGGTCTGAACGCCTCCCAAGATCTTCCCAGGATTTAGTGGAAGCTGGGAGCAGTTCCAGGCACAGTGGTCGTGGAGGGAGATGAGGACACGGCTCCAAGAGGGGCTATGGTGAGAGGGAGCATGGAGCCCTGTGCTACCCGTGGCACTGCAGACCCCTCCTGGTCACCCAACACCCCGCCTGCACCTGCGGTCCTTCTGCTCGACCTCCTGAATGATCTGACGATCTGATGTTTCCAGCAGGCTCCCCGACAGGGATGCCCTGCAGCCCCAGGGGGCGTGCCGGCCAGTGCTTACTGTGAATCCGATGCCCACGGTGGCCGAGAAGGAGCCTGGGATGAACTTGCCCTGGTCGAACTGAACCAGCAGAGATGTCTTCCCCACGCCACTGTCGCCCACCAGGATGGTCTGAAAGGGAGCGAGCGAGAGAGAGGTGAGGACCTGTGGTGTGGGTTAGGCTGCCGGCTCTCCCAGCACAGACACGCACACACAGACATGCACACACAGACATGCACAGTACATGGATGCACACACACACACACACACACACACGACAGCCTGGCATTCAGAAGCACAGGCACAGCACACTCCTGATTTTCCAACTAAGTCCCCGGAGCCTGGAGGCAGCAGGAATCTCGTTCTAACTCAAGTTACTGAACGTCTGCAGGGGCCTCCAGCCACAGCCCAGGGGCCCTGCTGCTGCTCTCTGCACTGCGGCCCTGCTGAGCCTGTGCCAAGGCCACGCTTCCCAGCCAAAGGGGGTCAGGTGGTCGTGGCCTCCTTGGATCGTTCCCTTCATAAGCTGGTTCCTCTCCATCCGCTGCTCCTTGGATGTTTGTGGCTCCCCTGGGATGCAAAAGTCCAAGAAAACCCAGCACAGAATGCAGAAATTGGGGTTCTGGGGTGTGCCTTGGGGAGAGCTCACATGCAGCGCTGGACAGGGCCTCGGAGTGGACACCAGTTCACGGAGTGGTGGCACTGGGGAAGTGGAGGCCTCTTCCCTCTGCGCGGTGTGTACTGGGAGGGGTAGAATTAGCCTGGTGGAGCCCTACAGAAGACACGATGTGCACCCGGTGACTGCCCAGCAGGGTGAGTGACCGGATCAGCAGGCAAATGTCTTCGTTTCACAATGGACTCCGAAGACCAATGCTAGAGGTCATTGGCGAGGCTGGGGAGAAGCAAGATTCCGTGGACTTGTGAAAGCATAAATGCACAGACTGCCAGGCCCTCGGGACTGGCCCGTGAGCCCCATGTTGCTCTCTGCCAGTGGCATCAGAGGGGCTGGCGTCAGAGCAGGCTGGGCACGCACTGGCCAGGATGTTGGCCTTGGATGTCCCAACTGCGGTTTCTCTGCCCGCCCCCCTCTCCGTAACCTAATTCTGCTCAATTTTCATTTCTTCCTGGGTTAACGGCTCCTTTTGCTTGTTATGAGCAATGGCTCTAATAATTTACATGGAAAGTCTAATGTCCTCTTTTTAAAAATATTTATTTATGTATTTGAGAGAGAGAGAGAGAGAGAGAGCGAGAGAGAGAATCTTGCATCTACTGGTTCACTCCCTAAATGGCTGTAGCAGCCAGGGCTATGCCAGGCTGATGCCAGGAGCCTGGAATTCATCTGAGTCTCCCACGGGGGTGTCAGGGGTCCAGATACTTGGGCCATCTCCACTGCCTTCTCAGGTGCACGAGCAGGGAGCTGATGGGGAGTGGAGCAGCTGCGACTTGAACCAGCACACATACGGGATGCAAGTGTCACAGGCGGTGGATTAACCCGCTGTGCCACAACACTGGCCGCCTCCTTATGCTTTTTGTTTTTAAGATTTATTTATTTGGCCGGCGCCGTGGCTCAACAGGCTAATCCTCTGCCTTGCGGCGCCGGCACACCGGGTTCTAGTCCCGGTCGGGGCACCGGATTCTGTCCCGGTTGCCCCTCTTCCAGGCCGGCCCTCTGCTGTGGCCCAGGAGTGCAGTGGAGGATGGCCCAGGTGCTTGGGCCCTGCACCCCATGGGGAGACCAGGAAAAGCACCTGGCTCCTGGCTCCTGCCATTGGATGAGCGCAGCGCGCCGACCGCGGCGGCCATTGGAGGGTGAACCAACGGCAAAGGAAGACCTTTCTCTCTGTCTCTCTCTCTCACTATCCACTCTGCCTGTAAAAAAAAAAAAAAAAGATTTATTTATTTATTAGAAAGAATTACACAGAGAGGGAAAGAGAGGCACAGAGAGAGAGAGAGGTCTTCCATCCGCTGGTTCACTCCCCAGTTGGCTGCAACGGCTGGAGCTGTGCCAATCTGAAGCCAGGAGCCAGGAGCTTCCTCTGGGTCTCCCACGCAGGTGCAGGAGCCCAAGGACTTGGACCATCTTCTACTGCTTTCCCATGTCATAGCAGAGAGCTGGATTGTAACTGGAGCAGCCGGGACTAGAACCGGTGCCCTTACGGGCTGCTGACACTTCAGGTAGCAGCTTTACCCGCTATGCCACAGCACCGGCCCCTCCTTATGCTGTAAGAAGAGCTTTCTAGCTAGAATGTTCTCTAGAAGTTGAGGACTCTGCCCATGCATGTCCACCTGGCTCACGGAACAGACACAACAGTTTGGGATTCTTCTTCCTTCGATCCTTTTCCTTTTCAGGGTGAAGAGCCCCCACCACTTTCTTCTCTCGTCGTGGGGATCCCCCTTTCTCGGGATGCTTCTGCTCCAAGGACCAGTCCGGAAGTGCACTCGGGGCTCCAGCTTAGAGCAGGGCAGAGCGATGCTCTCATCTTGGTCTTTATTTTTTTTAAATTTATTTATATGAAAAGCAGACAGAGAGAAAGAGAGAGAGAGGGAGAGAGAGCTATTCAGAGAGCCTTCCATCTATTGGCTCACTCCTCCAATGGCTGTAACAGCCAGGTCTGGGCCAGGCCAAAGCCAGGGCCAGGAATCCATCATGGTCCGGCAGAGGCCCAAGGATGGGCCATCATCCACCACTTTCCCAGGGCATTCTTCGGAAGCTGGATCTGAACTAGAGCAGCCGGGACTCAAGCCGACGATGTCGCAAGTGGTGGCTTAGCCGTGTGTGCCACAGCGCCAGCCCCTCCAAGAGCTTCATTCTGGGCCACAGTGGAGAGTGTGGAGCTGGTCGATTTGTAAGCACCGCTGAATGATTTCCCCTAAATCCAGAAGTTCCTTCAGTCCTGTCCCTCTCTGTCTATACCCCTTCCCCAAACTCAAGCAGTCCTCGGGGCCAAAGGCCTGGTCCCTCCTGTTGGCCATGATTGGCGCATCTTTATGTCTGAGGAGTGGGCAAGTGGCCAGAGCTCAGATGTGATGCCTGGGGTGTCCGCTTGTGTTCTCCACAGAGCCTTTGGGGCTGACGTGGGCAGGGGGATGACGGGAAGGGAGCTGCCTGTGGCTGGGGTTGGGGCCCAGAGCCCTGCTGTCTCTTGGTGGCGGCATTTTGTGTGGACTTCTGAGATCCTCCCGTCTAAGCCGGCTTCCAGATGGGTAGGAAGGCACAAGGCCCTTCACACAGTTTGTGGAGAGATGGGATTAAAAGTTGATTTCGATGTAAAAAGATTTGACATCCTTACATGGATTTTTCATAATATGCATTTTTCATGAACTTTTTGAAAACCTCTCATATTTTATCCAGGTTGCAAAATTGGACACATTTGATTTGATAGTTTTTTTTTAAAGTTTTTAAAAAATTTATTTGAAAGTTAGAGTTATAGACAGAAAGATGGAGAGACAGGGAGAAAGGTCTTCCATTGGCTGGTTCACTCCCCAAATGGCCGCAATGGGCAGAACTGGGGGCCAGGAGCTTCTTCTGGGTCTCCCACGTGGGTGCAGATACCAAGGACTTGGGCCATCTTCCGCTGCTTTCTCAGGCCATAGCAGAGAGCTGGAGCAGAAGTGGAGTAGTTGGGACTGGAACCGGTGCCCATATGGGATGCCAGTGCCGCAGCTGGAGGCTTAGCCAACTACACCACAGCGCAGGCTCCAGATCTGATAGGTTTTTAAAGCCAGACTATGCCTGGGTTGAGCTCCGGCTACTCGAGCTTCCTTGGAGGACTGCACACCCTGGGAGGCAGCAGTGACGACTCAGGCTTGGGCCCCTGCCACCCACACGGGAGACCTGGAGTGAGTTCCCGGCTCCTGGCTTTGGCCTGGCTCAGCCCTAGCTATGATGGGCATTTGAGGAATGAACATGTGCGTAAAAGTCTCTCTCTCCCTCTCTCCCTCTCCTTCTCCCTCCCCCTCCCCCTCTCCCTCCCCCCCTCCCTCTCCCTCTCCCTCTCCCTCCCTCTCTCTCTCTCTCTCTCTCTCTCTCTCTCTCTCTCTCTCTCTCACTCTGCCTTTCAAATAAGTGAACACATAATAAATCAATCCCAAAACCGCTAGTGTCTGAGAAATTGGGCAGGGTTGTATGTGTGAGCATGGCTGTGCGTGTAAGCCTCACGTGTGGCCCTACACCTGCTGTGGGCGTGTGAGCTCTCGTGTGGCCCTATACCTGCTGTGGGCGTGTGAGCTCTCGTGTGGCCCTACACCTGCTGTGGGCGTGTGAGCTCTCGTGTGGCCCTACACCTGCTGTGGGTGTGTAAGCCTCACGTGTGGCCCTACACCTGCTGTGGGCGTGTAAGCCTCACGTGTGGCCCTACACCTGCTGTGGGCGTGTGAGCCTCTCATGTGGCCCTACACCTGCTGTGGGCGTGTGAGCTCTCGTGTGGCCCTACACCTGCTGTGGGCGTGTGAGCTCTCGTGTGGCCCTACACCTGCTGTGGGCGTGTGAGCTCTCGTGTGGCCCTACACCTGCTGTGGGTGTGTAAGCCTCACGTGTGGCCCTACACCTGCTGTGGGCGTGTGAGCTCTCGTGTGGCCCTACACCTGCTGTGGGCGTGTGAGCTCTCGTGTGGCCCTACACCTGCTGTGGGCGTGTGAGCCTCTCATGTGGCCCTACACCTGCTGTGGGCGTGTGAGCTCTCGTGTGGCCCTACACCTGCTGTGGGCGTGTGAGCTCTCGTGTGGCCCTACACCTGCTGTGGGCGTGTGAGCTCTCGTGTGGCCCTACACCTGCTGTGGGCGTGTAAGCCTCACGTGTGGCCCTACACCTGCTGTGGGCATGTGAGCTCTCGTGTGGCCCTACACCTGCTGTGGGCGTGTGAGCTCTCGTGTGGCCCTACACCTGCTGTGGGCGTGTGAGCCTCTCATGTGGCCCTACACCTGCTGTGGGCGTGTGAGCTCTCGTGTGGCCCTACACCTGCTGTGGGCGTGTGAGCTCTCGTGTGGCCCTACACCTGCTGTGGGCGTGTGAGCTCTCGTGTGGCCCTACACCTGCTGTGGGCGTGTGAGCTCTCGTGTGGCCCTACACCTGCTGTGGGCGTGTGAGCTCTCGTGTGGCCCTACACCTGCTGTGGGCGTGTGAGCTCTCGTGTGGCCCTACACCTGCTGTGGGCGTGTGAGCTCTCGTGTGGCCCTACACCTGCTGTGGGCGTGTGAGCTCTCGTGTGGCCCTACACCTGCTGTGGGCGTGTGAGCTCTCGTGTGGCCCTACACCTGCTGTGGGCGTGTGAGCTCTCGTGTGGCCCTACACCTGCTGTGGGCGTGTGAGCTCTCGTGTGGCCCTACACCTGCTGTGGGCGTGTGAGCTCTCGTGTGGCCCTACACCTGCTGTGGGCGTGTGAGCTCTCGTGTGGCCCTACACCTGCTGTGGGCGTGTGAGCTCTCGTGTGGCCCTACACCTGCTGTGGGCGTGTGAGCTCTCGTGTGGCCCTACACCTGCTGTGGGCGTGTGAGCTCTCGTGTGGCCCTACACCTGCTGTGGGCGTGTGAGCTCTCGTGTGGCCCTACACCTGCTGTGGGCGTGTGAGCTCTCGTGTGGCCCTACACCTGCTGTGGGCGTGTGAGCTCTCGTGTGGCCCTACACCTGCTGTGGGCGTGTGAGCTCTCGTGTGGCCCTACACCTGCTGTGGGCGTGTGAGCTCTCGTGTGGCCCTACACCTGCTGTGGGCGTGTGAGCTCTCGTGTGGCCCTACACCTGCTGTGGGCGTGTGAGCTCTCGTGTGGCCCTACACCTGCTGTGGGCGTGTGAGCTCTCGTGTGGCCCTACACCTGCTGTGGGCGTGTGAGCTCTCGTGTGGCCCTACACCTGCTGTGGGCGTGTGAGCTCTCGTGTGGCCCTACACCTGCTGTGGGCGTGTGAGCTCTCGTGTGGCCCTACACCTGCTGTGGGCGTGTGAGCTCTCGTGTGGCCCTACACCTGCTGTGGGCGTGTGAGCTCTCGTGTGGCCCTACACCTGCTGTGGGCGTGTAAGCCTCACGTGTGGCCCTACACCTGCTGTGGGCGTGTAAGCCTCACGTGTGGCCCTACACCTGCTGTGGGCGTGTGAGCTCTCGTGTGGCCCTACACCTGCTGTGGGCGTGTGAGCTCTCGTGTGGCCCTACACCTGCTGTGGGCGTGTGAGCTCTCGTGTGGCCCTACACCTGCTGTGGGTGTGTAAGCCTCACGTGTGGCCCTACACCTGCTGTGGGCGTGTAAGCCTCATGTGTGGCCCTACACCTGCTGTGGGCGTGTGAGCTCTCGTGTGGCCCTACACCTGCTGTGGGCAGGACACAGTGGGACACCAGGTGGGGCTGTGGTGCCGGCTGCCCCACAAAGGCCGAGTCCTTCCACCCAGAGTTATCTTCTCCTGCCCAGCGATGCTACCAGGACTCTGTGATGTGGACTCCGGGTGGGGTCCTGGCTAGCAAAGTGGATCATTGCCATTTTGCAGAGATGCAGGGGCCCAGCACTTGGGCCGTCTTCCACTGCCTTCCCAGCTGCAATAGCAGGGAGTTGGATTGGAAGCGGAGCAGCCGGGTCTCGAACCGGTGCCCACACGGGATGCTGGCACTGCAGGCTGCGGCTTCACCCACTACGCCACAGCACTGGCCCCTGTTTTATATTTCAGCTGGCTGTGTGGTGGACCCAGGCACTCCGCTCACCGCTCATGTAAATGTGCCGTGCGGTGCTCGCTGGGTGTGGTTGACACTTACAACGCACTGACTTCCAGTCTTCCAGCATCTGCGTGGACCTCACCCGGTGACCTGAAAGACTCTGAGAGCGAAACTGGAGTTCTCCTGAGGAAGAAGCGTTTCTGCCTCGAGACGTGGCATTGGTTCCTTCTTGTGGGTTTCCATCCTTCCTGCCCGCCCGCCGGGTTTTGGACTCGCCAGCTCCCGTGGCTGCGTAAGCCAGTTCCTTGGAACATTCTCTCTCTCTCTCTCTCTCTCTCTCTCTCTCTCTCTCTCTCTCTCCCTCTCCGTTTCTCTGGAGAACCTTGACTGATACCTTGTTTGATATACGTTTGATAGTGGTCCTTTGATAATGCTCCACGTTGGCTTAGACACGGGATACAGACAATCCCCCGGGTAACCGTCCTGGACAACAGTTGACAACGTCTATCAGAGCTACCAAGGCAAATTCCTTTGGCACGGCAGGCGCCATGGTCTTCCTCGCAAAAGTACCCCACGGTGTGTGCACCAGGACGGCGCTGTAGTATTTGCGAGAGCAAATGATGTCAGCTGTGAAAACTCATCAGGGGAAAACCCCACTAAACCAGGAGAAAGGAGAAGAACATCCGGGTTGTGGGTGTCTGTTCCGGGAACCAGCCCCATGAAGCGAACTGCTCTGCTGTCGGGAATACTCATCTCTAACAGCCGATGTCGGGTCTACCAGTTATGGCCGCCTTTCCCTGGTAAGTGCCACAGCTGCCCCTTGGAGCTTGCCATCGCCTGCAAGATTTTGAACTTTGGTTCCAAATGGTGTGGGTAGATTGCTCTGTCCCAGGCCTTCCCCTTTGTTCTCCAAACTAGAGCAGAAGGCACAGAGGTTTCGCCTGCACCTCCCGTACACAGCCTCCGGAATTATCAACACCCCTGCCATGTTGCCTTTTCATTTTTGTCCTTATTAAAAAGCCCTAATAAATTTAATGATGTAGCTGTTTAATAATGTAGGTTTGTATAAAATGCATTTCCACAAATGAAGAATGAGTGGTTTGTAGTGGATACACAGTCACAATTAACAGTGATATTCTCTGTATGGTGGGACTAGGGGGGATTTAAAATGCATTCTTTGGCCAGTGCCTCAGCTCACTAGCCTAATCTTCCACCTTCAGCGCCGGCACCCCAGGTTCTAGTCCCAGTCGGGGCACTGGATTCTGTCCCGGTTGCCCCTCTTCCAGGCCAGCTCTCTGCTGTGGCCCGGGAGTGCAGTGGAGGATGGCCCTAGTGCTTGGGCCCTGCACCCCATGGGAGACCAGGAAAAGCACCTGGCACCTGGCTTCAGATTGGCGCAGCTCCAGCCGTAGCGGCCGTTTGTGGGGTGAACCAATGGAAGGAAGACCTTTCTCTCTGTCTCTCTCTCACTGTCTAACTGCCTGTCAAAAGAAATGCGTTCTTTGTGTTTACCTGAGTTTTGTTAAGGGCTGGGCCATGGTAAAACCAGGACCCAGGAACTCCACCTGCGTCCTCTGTGTAGGTGGCAGGGACCTGAGCACTCGAGCCATAATCCGCTGCCTCCCAGCGGGTGGGTCAGCAGGGAGCTGGGTTGGAAGTGAAGGTGGGACTTGGTTCCAGGCGCTGACCTAGTATGCGGTGTCCTGAGTGGCTGCTCAGCCCCACGCCACGTCCGCTCCCACACTCGGCCCTTGTCAGGGAACACCGTATGTGTGTGTTCCTGGAGGCCCACGGTGTAGGAAGTGCTCTGGGGAGAGGGAAGGGGGGCCAGTCGTGACTGTCGTGAGCAAATGCTTGTTTTATCTTTCCGAAGATCTAGCCCAGACGTTGCTCCTAGAAAGACTTCCTGTGTCGAGGCAGCTTGTGTCCGTCATTTCCCTCGCGATGACGGTGCCTGAGAGAACGTCTGGAGGTTTCTTTCCGCTGGACCTGGAAGCTCACAGAGCAGGGGAGGGCGGATGGGTGCAGAGGAGGGCACACGGGAGCCAGGGGCGGGCGGCCGAGCTGCCGGGGTCTGGTGCAGGCAGGGGAGGGCGGATGGGTGCAGAGGAGGGCACACGGGAGCCAGGGGCGGGCGGCCGAGCTGCCGGGGTCTGGTGCAGAAAGGGGAGGGCGGATGGGTGCAGAGGAGGGCACACGGGAGCCAGGGGCGGGCGGCCGAGCTGCTGGGGTCTGGTGCAGGCAGGGGAGGGCAGAATGGGTGCAGAGGAGGGCACACGGGAGCCAGGGGCGGGCGGCCGAGCTGCCGGGGTCTGGTGCAGAAAGGGGAGGGCGGATGGGTGCAGAGGAGGGCACACGGGAGCCAGGGGCAGGCGGCCGAGCTGCCGGTGTCTGGTGCAGGCAGGGGAGGGCAGAATGGGTGCAGAGGAGGGCACACGGGAGCCAGGGGCGGGCGGCCGAGCTGCTGGGGTCTGGTGCAGGCAGGGGAGGGCAGAATGGGTGCAGAGGAGGGCACACGGGAGCCAGGGGCGGGCGGCCGAGCTGCCGGGGTCTGGTGCAGGCAGGGGAGGGCGGATGGGTGCAGAGGAGGGCACACGGGAGCCAGGAAGCCGAACCAGGAAGCACCTGTGTCTCTTTCTCTATGGTTTCTCTTTATAAAACCACAGTGGTCCAATCACGGGAGCCCCGCCCAACAGCCCAATCTAATCCAAAGGGAACCCACCCTCAGACATGGTAACTGGACCAGGCCTCCACCCTCAGACACGGTCACTGGACCAGGCCTCTACCCTCAGACACGGTCACTGGACCAGGCCTCCACTCTCAGACATGGTAACTGGACCTGGCCTCCACCCTCAGACACAGTCACTGGACCAGGCCTCCACCCTCAGACATGGTAACTGGACCAGGCTTCCACCCTCAGACACGGTCACTGGACCAGGCCTCTACCCTCAGACACGGTAACTGGACCAGGCCTTTACCTTCAGACATGGTAACTGGATCAGGCCTCCACCCTCAGACATGGTCACTGGACCAGGCTTCCACCCTCAGACACGGTAACTGGACCAGGCCTTTACCCTCAGACATGGTAACTGGACCAGGCTTCCACCCTCAGACACGGTCACTGGACCAGGCCTCTACCCTCAGACACAGTCACTGGACCTGGCCTCCACCCTCAGACATGGTAACTGGACCTGGCCTCCACCCTCAGACACGGTAACTGGACCAGGCCTCTACCCTCAGACACAGTCACTGGACCTGGCCTCCACCCTCAGACATGGTAACTGGACCAGGCCTCCACTCTCAGACACAGTCACTGGACCAGGCCTCTACCCTCAGACACAGTCACTGGACCAGGCCTCTACCCTCAGACATGGTAACTGGACCAGGCCTCTACCCTCAGACACGGTCACTGGACCAGGCCTCCGCCCTTAGACACAGTAACTGGACCAGGCCTCTACCCTCAGACACAGTAACTGGACCAGGCCTCCGCCCTTAGACACAGTCACTGGACCTGGCCTCCACCCTCAGACATGGTAACTGGACCAGGCTTCCACCCTCAGACACGGTCACAGGACCAGGCCTCTACCCTCAGGCTGTAAAATGTTTTTCTCAAAAATAAGCTTTGCTTCTGCCTGAGTTCCTGGCCAAGGAGTTGGTTGGGACCCAGTTCCCGTTCCACCGGCTGCAGAAGAGGGGCGCTAGGTCTGCAGAATGTTCCAGGTTGGGGGAATCGGCTACTCCCCCTTCTTGATAAAGCATCCCTTCTTCTCAGAAATCTGCTGTAAAAACAACCTCGGAGGAGGTATCCTGATGACAACCAGCTCCAAGATTCTCTCAATTAGGGGCCGGCGCTGTGATGTAGCGGGTAAAGCCGCTGCCTGCAGTGCCGGCATCCCATAAGGGGAACCGGTTCAAATCCCGGCTGCTCCACTTCCGATCCAGCTCCCTGCTATGGCCTGGGAAAGCAATAGAGGATGACCCAAGTGCTTGGGCCCCTGCACCTGTGTGGGAGACCTGGAAGAGGCTCCTGGCTCCTGGCTCCTGGCTTCGGATCAGCACGGCTCTTCCTTTAGTTTCTACAGTCTCACTAACGCTACAGCAAGCTAGCCAAAATTCAGTGGTGCCCAACAAGTGTCTGAGCCGGCCAGCTGGTCTTCATGGCCACCTGCTCTTGCTTGGGGTCACCGGTGTGTTCTCCCAGCAGAAGCCGCTGTGCGCAGGGCAGAAGGAAGTGCGGGGCCACTGGTGACCTTCGCCTCTGCCGCTATTGGCAAAGGAGGTCATGGGTCTGGCCCAAGTCCAAGGAGGGGGCAGGTGACAGGTGCTTCCTCTTAGCCAGAGGAGTTACGAAGGGAGAGGGTGTGTGCTCTGCTGCCATGACCTGAGGCTTAGCCATTCTGGGGGCGTTTGTAGAAGAAACTGGCTCCCCAGCTTGTGAACTCAGAGTGCGGAACAGGGCCTTGAAAGGAGTCCGATCAGGCGAGGGGGTGACGTCCAAGCCCCGTGGTGAATTCCAGAAGCTCCACTGACAGGCACCCAGGAGGGGAGCCCAGGCCCCGAGTGAAGCCCCTCCGGCCCCTCAGGGGGGCGTGCTCCGGAATCGGGTGGTTCCTGGTTGGCTGTTGCGTCTGTGCCCGGGAGCTCCACTCTCGGCCTTCTTCTGCCTGCCTGGTCTGGACTTGGGTTCTCAGCGTGGGCCTCGTCTGCAGGGTGGGGGAGACCCAGCGGGTGCTATCTCCTCCTGTGCTCCTCCTCTTGCCAACCCGTTGAGTTCAAAGATGGTCCACGGTCAGCCGGTCCCAGTGACCGACCATGAGCCAGGCTCTGTCCTTGTAGCCAGGAGAAGCCAACAAATGCGTCAACACACACACATGTACCCGTCACCAGCACACCTATGTGCAACACACACATCCATCCAGCTGCACACAGCACATGCACCATGCGTGCACATAGGCGTGTAGGCACACATATGGGAACGCTCACATGCCTGCACACTCATGCTCTGTTCACTGCCCCCCTTCACAGACGGAGGGGCACATGGAAGCCCAGGGCATGAGTGATTCATGTACAAGTCAGTGGCCAAGCCAGGGCGAGGGCCTAGACTTGGTCTTTGAAGATGCAGGGTCTTTGAGGATCCAGGACAGCTGCCTTGCCCCTGTTCCTCAGAGCAGCCAATCAGTCACCGGGGTAGTTCCCTCTCAGAGGCCTCCCGGGTCTGAGGGCGGGGCCCCAGGCAGATCTGCCTCCCTCCAGCCCTCGCCACCCCGGCCCCCTTGCTCTTGCAGGCTGCCCTCGCCTGCTGCATTCCTGTCCTCTCCCAGAAGTCGGGGGCTTCTCTGCTGTGGCCACCCAACATCCTCCCCCCCCCCCCCCCCGCCCCGTGTTCTGGGCAGAGGGCCCGACGTGGGGCCCGAGGTCCGCCCTGGCTTCCTGAGCTTATTTTATGGTCTGCAGGTATGGGAAGCAGGAGGCCACCTTTGGCCACATTCCGGAAATTCCCTGGCTTATCAGAGGCTCTTGTTTTTGCTGGGTAAATAAGCCCCCTGCGCCCGTGCCTGGTTAGCGTGTGAGAGTCACGTGCTCCCTGGGACTCACTGGCCCAGACGTCACCGGGTGTGGGGGCCCAGGTGCAAACCACAAGCGAGGCCCATCCTTTCCTATCCTCTGGGCGGCACCTGCTGCTTGCTGGGGAGGGGACTTGGGGACTGGGCCTGGTCGTTGTTGTCGCCGGGGAGTGAGAAGGGAGAGCTGGGGCTCCCTTTCTTCAGTGAGCACTTATTGAAAAGTGGGGTATGGGAGTGAGGAGGTACAGTCACGAGCAAAGATTGGGGGGCGGCCCTGGAGTACGGAACCAGCTTCGAGGATTCAGGCTGGTGTAGACGTCCACGGGACCCCACCTACCAGGTTGGGGTACAGCAGTCTGTTTCCAGAGGGTTCTTAACAAAGTCCCTCTGCTCCCTGGGGCCAGCAGTTCCTGCTCACATCTCCCTGATCTTCAGCTCCACTGTGGTCTGTATTCGATACCCCTTACCCCCCCCCCCCCCCCCCGCCCTGCTGCCAGTCTCTGTACTGGAACCTTCCTCCAGCTGTCTGGTTTTGGCCCTAAGGCAAACTCCTGGGCTTCTGGTTTCCAAGATCCTGGCTACCCTTGAAACTACAGGTAGAGGGGGCTGGCACTGTGGCATACCAGGTAAAAGCACCACCTGCAGAGCCGGCATCCCATATGGGCACCAGTTCAAATCCCGGCTGCTCCATTTCTAATCCAGCTCTGCTATGGTCTGGGGAGGCAGTAGAAGATGGCCCAAGTCCTTGGACTCCTGCACCCATGTGAGAGACCTGGAAGAAGCTCCTGGCTCCTGGCTTCGGATCAACACAGCTCCATTGTGGCCATCTGGGGAGTGAACCAGCAGATGGAAGACCTCTCTCTCTCTCTCTCTAGCTCTGCCTTTCAAATAAATAAATAAATCTTAAAAAAAAAAAAGAAACTCTAGGTTGGGGGCATTCTGACTATCAGCCTCGGCTCTCCAAACCCTCTGCTGGAGCTGGGGCCTCCCCCGCCCCCCTAGCCTTTCCACCAGAGGAAGAGGTTTGGATCAGACAAGGTCTGGGCAGACAAAGCAAGGAGGAGCTGCCAAAGTGTCTTTTCAGAGAACCCACTGAGGCTTCGTACAGGGGAGCATTTTTTTTTAACAGATAGAGTTAGACAGTGAGAGAGAGACAGAGAGAAAGGTCTTCCTTTTGTCGTTGGTTCACCCTCCAATGGCCGCCGCGGCCAGCGTACTGCACTGATCCGAAGCCAGGAGCCAGGTGCTTCCTCCTGGCCTCCCACAAGGGTGCAGGGCCCAAGCACTTGAGCCATCCTCCACTGCACTCCCGGGCCATAGCAGAGAGCTGGCCTGGAAGAGGGACAACTGGGACTAGAATCGGTACCCATATGGGATGCTGGTGCCACAGGCAGAGGATTAGCCAAGTGAGCCACGTCGCCGGCCCCAACAGGGGAGCATTTCTAAAACACAGATTCATGAGCACCATCATTTCTTTTAAAAAGATTTATTTATTTATTTATTTGGCAGGCAGAGTCACAGAGAAAAGGGGGGGGGGATTGATTTTCTATCCATTTGTTCTCTCTCTCCAAATGGCTGCAAATGACCAAGGCTGGGCTAGGCTGAAGGCTGGAGCTTTATTCGGGACTCCCACATGGGTGCAGGGGCCCAAGCACTTGGGCCCTCTTCTGCTGTTTTCCGAGGCACATTAGCAGGGAGCTGGACTGGAAGTGGAGTGGCTGGGACTCTAACTGGCGACCATACCGCAGACCATGGCTTTACCTGCTGTGACACAGCACCAGCCCCATGCCATGATTTCTTGCGCATTGCTCCGTGTCTTGAAATCCCACCTCCTTCCTCTTTCTGTCGTATCCACCAGGGTGAAGCTGTTGAAGGAGGAAGTGTGACAGCGAGTGAGCCAGAGCAGAGGGCTGTACAATAAGGACTGGAGCGTGCAGAGTGTTCTTTGTGCCAGGCTCCCCCAGGGACGACCAGCGGGGAGAGAAAATGCACCTGCTGCTGCTCATCCCCCTCCTCTTCTGGCTCTCAGGTGAGTGGGTGGGGTCCGTACAATGGGAAACGTGGCTGGCAGAGGCAGGGAGGGGACCAGCAGGAAGGCAACGTTCCTGGTATGGGCTTGCGAGTTTCAGCCACTCCTTTCTCCCTCTCTCCCTCACCCTCTCCCTTGTCAGGGTCTCAGTGCCCACAGCTACCTTGGCAATACAGGGAACACAGCTGTCGCCATGAACCCAACACCAGGTGTCATGCCTGCCCGCACAGGGGCTGGTGATAGTTAAGAGGATGTTGGGCCCCACCAGGCAAGGAGGAGACGGGATGGCTGCTGAGTGCCAGGTGCGGGGCTGCACTGTCCCCTTGGCGATTGTGCTCTGGGCAGGGAGGGCTCTGGGGAAGCTGGTGTGGGGAGAGAGGGGCTTTGAAGGCAGGGCAGAGGGAGCGTGCCAGCCTGAGCCGGCTGTCTGTGTCTGGGGCAGCAGGAAGTCCTCGATGTTGCTGAGGGACCTGCCATGGAAAGCAGGCACTGCAGTGTGGCAGAGACAGGGCCTTGGCTTAACCTTGAGTGTTGATTCCAGAGGAAGGGGGTTTTCTTGACTTCTGGATGTGGGGGGGCCCTAGGGCTCAGTCCTTGGGCCTCTGTGCAAGGGGCATGCAGTTGTATATCCCAAACTTGGACCTCTCCTGGGACTCCGGAATCTTCTCTCTGACAACCCACTCAACACGTCCACTTGTGACCCGGCCACATCTTGCCCCTTGAGTCCTTTTCTCCCCTGCTCTTACCCTTCCTGGTATTTGGTGACGCCATCCTTCTCGGCACCCAACTTGTCTTTCTCCAGTGAGTCAGAGTTAAAATCCAAAGTCCACAGGACCCCTATAAGGGGCTCACAATCTCCAGTTCCCTGTGGCTTCATCTCCTCGGTCTCCCCACTTCCTGGCCTCCTCCGGGGGGCTCAGCTCACTCCCACCACCCTGGCCTCCTAGGTGTTCTTTGACAATGCCTACACCTTCTGGCCTCAGGGACTTCCCGTTTGCCTCTGCCCAAAATGTTCTTCCCCAGACAACCACAGGCTCCGAGTCCTCACATCCTCCGTGGCTTCATCTCTCCTGTGGCCTTCATTGACGACGATGATTCAAACTGCGGTTCCCTCGTGTTAGTTTTCTCCACTAACTGGGGAAGTCCTGGGTCCTAGTTAAGTGACCATATTCAACAGAGCAGTCTAATGCAACTGCCGCCACGCCCACTTCCCCTGCCCATCTTTCTTTTTCTGCTTTCTTAAGACAATTAATCGGAGAGGCCATGTGCGCAAGGGTACAGCCACCCTGGAAAACCATCTGGCTGTTCTTCAGAGCGTTAAACTTGGAGAACCCACGTGCCCCGGCCATCCCACTCCTAGGCGTCCACCAGGACTCCTGAAGACATATGTCCGTGGGGAAAGTTGCTTGTGACAATGTTATTCCTGTTCTTTAAAAAGTGCAGAGGGCCCAGAAGCGCCTTTACTGATGAGTGGATAAATGAGACGGAGAAGGCCCCTGTGAGAGCTGTGAGGTCAGGGGAGGTACTGCTGGAACACGGAGGGACTTGGAAAGCGTGACGCTAACGGGGAACATGACACATGATACAGGCGTGGTAACAAGGCACCCGGCACAGACACGGAAGGCCACACCCTCACAAGGGTCCATTCCTGTGAAATGTTCAAGACAGCAAATCCATAAGGTCCAGGGCGAGGAGGTCAGGCTGTGCGGGATTTCTTTTTGGGGAGATGAAACTGTTCGGGAACTCGACAGTGGTGATGGTTGCATGTACGAACGCCCACTGAGTTGCAGACTTTAGAAGGGTGACTGGTATACGACACGAATGTTATCTCAGTGCAAACAACCCGAGTGGAGTTCTCCTGGGAAGTGTTTCTGAGTGGCAGATGGCATGCATGTGCATGGAAGGTTCTGGAAGGGGCAGTCATAGTAGCTGGTCGGCTCTTAATGGTTCGTGGCTCTTTTTCTTGGCCTGACTGGCTCTCTATTTCATCAGCCACAGACTAAGATGGAAGAAGATGACCAGGCATGGAGGGAGTTGGTGGGCGGGAGTGCTGTAGCCGAGGTGGGGTGTGGGAGGAGACTCCAAGCTGTGGAGAGGGAGCGAGTGCTAAAGAGCAGGGAGAGCAAGCCCCAGGGCTGGGCTGTGAATGAACTTGGCCTTGACACCTGTGTGGCTGGGTCAAGTGCTTGGGGGGACAGGTCGGGAGGATATTACCAGCTCTTTGGAAGAAGCGTCTTAGGGGAGAAATGTGGCTTGTCCAGGCGCACAAGGCAGAAGAAGCCAGAGCTGGGAGTGGTCCTTGGAAGCTGGCCCCGGGGCCAGCACAGAGCCGGAGTGTTTGGGTGCCTGCTGCTCACGTGGGAGCCTGGCGTGGAGTGCCAGGCTCCTGTCTTCCACCTGGTCCACTCAGCGTCTCCAGCTGTGTGTTAACCACTGTGCCAAAAACCCACTCCAGTATTTTAATTTTATTTTTTACCTATGAGAGAGAGAGAGAGAGAGAGAGAGAGAGAGAGAGAGAGAGAGATCCCATGCACTGGTTTATTCCTCATCTGTGCACCGTGGCTGGGGCTGGGCTGGAAGCTGCAGTCAATCCAGGTCTCTCACGTGAGTGGCAGGAGCCCAGTTACTTGAACTATCACCACTGTTTCCTGGGGTTGCATTGGCAGGAGCTGGAACCAGGAGCTGGAACCAGGTGTCCAACATGGGACGTGGGTGTCTTAACCCCTGGCCTGAACCCTGTCCCTTTTCTAACTTTCGACATAGATGTTAAGCTTGTCAAATCTATACGTTTTCCTTCTTTTTTAATGCATGTATCTAACGTTGTAAAATGTCTTTAAGCACAATTTAGATGCACCCACAATTTTCTTTTAAACGGAGGTATAAATTACACGTAGTGAAATGTGTGGGTCTAAGGCCGGCGCCGTGGCTCAACAGGCTAATCCTCCGCCTGCAGCGCCGGCACACGGGGTTCTAGTCCCGGTCGGGGCGCCGGATTCTGTCCCGGTTGCCCCTCTTCCAGGCCAGCTCTCTACTGTGGCCCGGGAGTGCAGTGGAGGATGGCCCAAGTGCTTGGGCCCTGCACCCCATGGGAGACCAGGAGAAGTACCTGGCACCTGGCTCCTGCCATCGGATGAGCGCGGTGCGCCGGCCACAGCGCGCCGGCCGCGGCGGCCATTGGAGGGTGAACCAACGGCAAAGGAAGACCTTTCTCTCTGTCTCTCTCTCTCACTGTCCACTCTGCCTGTCAAAAAAAAAGAAAAAAAAAAAAAGAAATGTGTGGGTCTGAAGCGTTATGATTCCATGAGTTTTCACAGGTGCATATAACTTCTTCCTCACTCCTCTATCAAGTCATAGAAGTTCCTAAGTCCCCTCCAGGAATCACTGTTGTGAGTTCCTCCACTGTAATCCACCTGCCACAGAACTTCACACGGGTGGGGCCAGAGAGCAGGTTGTCTCCTGTGTCTGGCACTCAGCACAGAGCACTGACAGCACTGGTCTCTGCTGTTTTGTACATCGGTATTTCGTTCTTTTTTTATTCTGTACCGTGTCATTACTGGGGATATGTCATTTGCTTATCTATTCTCTTGTTGGACATTCGGATTTTCTCTAATTTATCATTAGTAAAGCTGTTAGGAAAATTATCTTTCTGGAGATTTGTTTTCATTGTTTAAATACTTAATAGTGGAATTCCTAGGCGCAAGAGCACATGCATATTTAACTTTATAGTCAATTGAAAAACACTTTTCCAAAGTGTTGCAAAGTGATTGTATCATCTTACACTCCCACCAGAAATGTGTGAGAGCTCCAGTGTTTACGCTGTTGATCTTTTAAATTTCAGCCATCTGAGCCGGCTCCGTGGCTCAATAGGCTAATCCTCGGCCTTGCGGCATCGGCACCCCAGGTTCTAGTCCTGGTCGGGGCGCCGGATTCTGTCCTGGTTGCCTCTCTTCCAGGCCAGCCCTCTGCTGTGGCCCGGGAGTGCAGTGGAGGATGGCCCAAGTCCTTGGGCCCTGCACCCACATGGGAGACCAGGAGGATGCGCCTGGTTCCTGGCTGGATCGGTGCAGCGCGCCAGCTGTTGCAGCCGTCTGTGAGGTGAACCAATGGAAGGAAGACCTTTCTCTGTGTCTCTCTCTCACTGTCTAACTCTGCCTTTCCAAAAAAATTTTTTCAGCCATCTAATAGGCTTTTTTTTTTTTTTTAAAGATTTATGTGTTAGGGCTGGCATTATGATGTAATGGATAAAGCTGCTGCCTGCAGGTCTAACATCCCATAAGGGTGCCAGTTTGAGTCTCAGCTGCTCCACTTCCAATCCAGCTCCCTGCTAGTGCTGCTGGGAGAGCAGTGGAACATGGCCCACTTGGGAGACCTGGATGAAGCTCCTGGCTTCTCCCTGGCTTGGCCTTGGCCATTACGGCCATCTGGGGAGTGAACCAGCAGATAGAGGATCTCTCTCTCTCTCCACCTCTGCTTCTTCTCTGTAACTTCAAATAAGTAAATAAATATTTATAAAAATTTATTTATTTGAAAGGCAGAGTTAGAGATGGGGGAAGAGAGAGAGAGAGAGAGAGAGAGAGAGAGAGAGTTATCTTCTATATGCTTGCAAAAGCCGGGGCTGGGCCAGGCGGAAGCCAGGAGCCAGGAGCTTTCTCCGGGTCTCCCACATGATTGGCAGGGACCCAAGCACTTGGGTCATCCTCCACTGCTTTCCCAAGCAGATTCGCAGGAAGTTGGATCAGAAGTGGAGCAGCCAGTACTCGAACCTGGCACCCATACGGAGTGCTGGTGCTGCAGGTGGTGGCTTAACCTGCTGAGCTGCAGCCCCGGCCCCTCTGGTGGGCCCTAGGAGGCGTCCTATTGCAGTTTTTATGTGCAGTTCTTGGTGGGTAATGGTGTAGAACAGTTTTTTATGTCATTGACTGTTCAGGTATTTTCCTTACAGAGCACCTGTTTGAATCTTTAGCACCGTGCAGTGATTCCTCTGATGCTTGAGGTGCCTGCGTCCCACTTTGGGGTCTCGGATCTCGGGTTTGAGCTCCTGCTCCACTTCCGATCCGGCTTCCTGACAGTGTGCACCCTAGGCTGCAGCGGGTGATGGCTCAAGTGCCTGAGCCCCCCCCCCCCCGTCCACGCGGGGCACTTGAAAGGAGCTCCTGGCTCCTGGCTTCCGCCTGGCCCAGCCCTGGCTGTTGTGGGCATTTGGGGAGTGAACCAGCAGATGGAAGATATCTCTCCTCACTCTCTCCCTCCCTTCCCGTCCCCAGTCTCTCTGTTGCTCCACCCTTCACATAAATAAAAAAATGAATCAGTACAACTTTAAAGAAGAGAAACATACAAGTGTGAACAGGAAAAGTTAAAAACGTGTGGTGCCTTTGCCGTGTTATGGAGTAGTAGGCATTCCTTATATATTTGGATGTCCATCTTTTTAGAGTGGTTCCATGTTGTTTGTGAAAACCTTTAGATGCATCAGCACCTCTTGCAAAGTCAAGGTTGAAAGGGGTCAGAGATGGAGACGATCTCAGCTCAGACAGACAGACAGACAAACGCCAGCAGATGAGTCTCTGCCAGGAACAGGAATTGGCGACACATGCACAGATCTGTTCTCTGTGAAGCCTGAAGGGAACTAAGAAAATCACATGTAATGTTGTGAGGAAAGACGAGTTTTCCTATCACAAAAGAAAGACAACTCTAAGCTGAGAACCAAAGGGAAAATTCACAGGAAAATAAATGTACCTCTGAAAGGTGGTCTAGGAAATGAATCTGACAGGTGGGTGAGCATCAGGCTAAGCTGCCACCTGGATGCTGGCATCCTCATCTGAGTGCCTGCGTAAGTCCCGGCTACTCTGCTTCCGATCCAGCTTCCTGCTGATACGCGCCCGGGGGGCAGCAGAGAATGATCCAAGTTCTTCGGTCCGTGCCATTCACGTGGGAAACCTGGATGGAGTTTTTGGCTCCTGGCTTTGGCCTGGTCCATTCCTGGGCTATTGTGGGCATTTGAAGGGGGTGAATCTGCAGATGGAAGATCTTGTTCTCTCTCTCTCTCAATCTTCCAAATAAATACATCTTTTAAAAACAGACTAGAGCTGCGGTGTGGAGGAGGCCCCTCTGCTACTTCCTCCCCTCCAGACCAGACAGGCGCGCAGGGACCTTCCCTGAAACCCACGGGTGACAGGGGCTGTGGGGAGGAGGGGCAGGTGAAGTTCAGGTTATTTCTCAGGGTGACATTTGCGCTGCTCTTGAGACCTGAACGTGTGTCTTCAGGGATTCTCCTGTAGCTTGGGCGCAGGGGACAGAGGGCTGGTCTAACAGAAGGTGCACTCTTGCCGTCCAGCACTGTCACTCACCACAGGGCACTCGAGTTTGGGAGCCACTCAGTGCAGGCTGCAGGGCCTGCCCTGGGGTGGGAGGTGCCAGGCATGTGTATCTATGTTTTCCAGGCAGTTCTGTCGCCAAGGAGCCAATCAGCAGTCTACCAATGGTGAGCGGCCCAGAGCAGGGCTTGCTGTTGGTAAAATGTCATTATGCCCCTGGATGGGAGCTATATAAGAAATACTGGTGTCAAGGAACTGCCTGGAGCTACTGCCAGATCCTTGTTAAAACCGATGGATCGGAGAGGGAGGCAAAGGACGGCCGCGTGGCCATCAGAGACGATCAGAACAGCCGCGTGTTCACTGTGACTATGCAACAGCTCAGCCAAGACGACGCTGACATTTACTGGTGTGGGATTGAGAAAGCATGGTCTGACCACAAGTTCCGAGTTGCAGTGACTGTTGGCCCAGGTAAGAGAGCGAGAGAGAGCGAGAGCGAGTGTGTGTGTCGGCGCTTTCTCTTCCCTGGTTTCTGTGGCCCTGTTTCAGTAGATTCGTTGTCTCCCCCACACTGTGGCTCTGGGCTGGCACTTCACAAGCTGCCCTCCAGTTGCCCACATCCTGAGGCTCTTTCCTGCGCCAGTCCAGGCGAAGCCCCTCTCCTCAGCTGCCCCTCCAACGGGGGGCAGCCCGTGCTTCCCAAGCTGGGAGCTGGGTGCTGGGCTGAGGGTGGGCGGGTGGCCAGAGTAGTAGGTAACCTGGTGTGTGTGCCAAGCATCCACTACGGCATCGACCACAGCACCCAGAGCCTTCACCGCCACCACGGCCACGTTCACAGCGCCTGCCACACGGGAGAAGACCGAAGGCTCCCCGACTGTGTCCAGCCACCACTTGGGCGCCAGGTAAACCAGCTCCAGTGCTGCTGCCCCCGTGGCCCAGCCTCCTCCAGAGAGGGGACCCCCTGGATCCCCACTCAGCTCCCAATGCCTGGGGCCTTCCCACTCGCTTTGGGTGCCTGGAGGTCCTGCACCCCCGATCTCAGTGCAGGGTATGGGTTTGTAGGTTTGTTCGTTCATCCATCCCACTTCCGCTGAGTTAACTCCCACATGGGGTGGGGGGTGTATCCTGAGCTCCGGGGATGTAGCTGCCGACCGTCCTCTGGAGCTAGGAGCTTTATGCGAGACTCAAGACGGGCAGTCAGACCATGTGACCGGTGTGTGTGTGTGTGTGTGTGTGTGGGCACAGTGGCCTGGGGCCCAGAGCCGGCTCTTGGTCTAATGTCTGAAGGACGGAAGCAGGGCTCGGAGCCTGGGGAAGTCCTGCTTCCCCTGATGTCTTCTAGTTCCTGTTCCGGCCAGAACAGCCTTGCTGCCTGTCTCCCCCTCCGCAGAGCACTTGGCGACTCACAGAACTTTCCTGGCCTTCATCTTGCATCTCTGACCTTGCCTACGACCTGTAAGGAGGAGCAGTCATATACGAAGTTCCCATCTCACGGGGACGGGGCTGAGTCTTGGTCACTTCCTGGCGCTCTGCCCACCGACTGCAGCCTGAGGGTTTTCTAGAGCAGAGAGGCCCCTTTCCAGAGCCTTCTTTCACCCCCGCAGCCCTCTAGACTTTGTGTTAGCTCCGCTGGCATCTCCCACTGCTGGGAACGTCCCACAAAGTCCCCCTGGGACACCCCCAGTCTTTCTACCACCAGGGACCTCTTTGTACCGCCCCTCTCCTCTGCTCTCTGTTTTGAATTTTTCCCCTACCAAGTTGCTTTTCACAAGTAGAGGCCGGGGCTGGCATCTTGGCGTACAGAGTGAAGCTGCTGCCTGGAATGCCAGCATCCCACGTGGGTCGAGTCCCAGCTGCTCCACTTCCAACCCAGCTCCCTGCTAGCGGGAAAGCAGCATAAGATGGCCCAATTGTCCCTGCACCCACATGGGAGATCCAGAAGAAGCTCCTGGCTTCTGGCCCAGCTCTAGCTGTTGTGGCCATTTGGGGAGTGAACCAGCAGATGGAAGAGTCTGGTGTGTGTGTGTGTGTGTGTGTGTGTGTGTATGTGTGTGTGTGTCTTTCCCTGTCTCTGTAACTGTCTTTCAATAAATAAATAACTAAATTTTTAAAAGAAAAGTGATAGCTAAGGATTTCCCTCCTTTTATCAGCCATGGCTTTGTGTCAGTATCAACTGGAGCCTTCCATCAGCGGGAGATGGATAACCCACCGATCTCAGCAGTCACTGAGCACCCACTCGGGCTTCAAGGAGCTACTCAGGGTGTCTGCCCGCATGGAGCTTGCACCCTAGGGCTGATCGCTGGAACTACACAGAGCCAGTGTGATTACATACTTGACCAATTTCTTCCTCAGTGTCTGTGAGTGCCGTGGTACGGCCGGCACGGTCCTTGCCTGGGCTTTCTTTCTTTCTTTCTTTCTTTCTTTCTTTCTTTCTTTCTTTCTTTCTTTCTTTCTTTCTTTCTTTCTTTCTTTCTTTCTTTTTTGACAGGCAGAGTGGACAGTGAGAGAGAGAGACAGAGAGAAAGGTCTTCCTTTTGCCATTGGTTCACCCTCCAATGGCCGCCGTGGCCGGCGCACTGCACTGATCCGAAGCCAGGAGCCAGGTGCTTCTCCTGGTCTCCCATGGGGTGCAGGGCCCAAGCACTTGGGCCATCCTCCACTGCACTCCCGGGCCACAGCAGAGAGCTGGCCTGGAAGAGGGGCAACCGGGACAGAATCCAGCGCCCCAACCGGGACTAGAACCCAGTGTGCTGGTGCCACAAGGCGGAGGATTAGCCTGTTGAGCCACAGCGCCGGCTCTTGCCTGGGTTTTCTGGGGCTACCACAACAGAGGACCTCAGACTGGGCACCTCAGGCCACAGGTGTCACTTTTCCCCCTGATTCTGGAGGTCCAAGGTCAAGGTACTGTGGGCGGATGGTTCTGGTGTCCCTCCAGGGGCTTCATCTTCTCTTTTTAATTGGAAAGGCAGAGTTGAGAGAGAGAGAGAGAGAGAGCGAGAGAGCGAGCTCTTCCCAACTGATGGTTCATTTCCCAAAAGGCTTCAATGGCCAGGCTGGGCCATACTGGAGCCAGGAGCCTGGAACTCCATCCAGGTCTCCCACATAGGTGCAAGGGCCCAAGGACTTATTCATTTGCTGCTTTCCCAGGCACGTTAATGGGGAGTTGGATCAGAAGTGGAGCAGCCGGGACTTGAACCGGTGCTCATACTGGATGCAGCGTGGCAGGTGCTCCCCTCCCCCACTCCACCCCACCTCCCCCGGTCCTTGCATGGCCTCCCCTTGTGTGTCCGTGTCCTGACCTCCTCTTGCACCTTCCCAGAGCTGAGGGTTAGGACTTGCACCTGTGACCTTTGGGGAGGACACAGTTCAGCCCACGGCAGTCCTTGCTGTCAGAGAAATGCCAGAGCTGAGGCAGGTGGTCTGGTACACAGGTGACTGTGAGAGAGGAGAGCAAACCCAGGGAGTCCCAAGTCGCGCACACCAGGCAGAGGGGCCAGGCTGTCTCCTGGAGGAGGTGAGGGCCAAGCCAAGAGCAGAAGCTACAGCAGAGGTTGCAGGGGATGGAGACAGAGGGGCAGCATGAGGAGGAGACGGGGATGCGAGGGAGCCCAGGGCCAGAGGAATCTCAAGTGTGCACGCTGGGGTGGGCAGCACCAGACAGGAGCCGCTGCTTGCAGAGGAGCAGTAGGGAATGGGCCCATGGAGGCCAGCAGGAGTGGGGACCAGCAGGTGTCAGTGTCCTGGGGCCCCTGTCATGAAATGCCACACCCGGGCTGGCCTGAAACACCAGGACTTCACTCTGGCTCATGTACGAAGTCTAAAATCAAGGCGTCGTCAGGGGTGGCTCCCTGTTGGGGCTCAGAGGCAGACTCTGTCCGGGCTTCTCCCCTCGCCTCTGGCAGCTGCTGGGGATCCCGGGTGCTCCTGGAGGGCACTGCTTCGTGTCTGCCTCTGTGGCCACGCGGCCTCCCGTGTATCTGTGTGTCCTCGCACTCTCTGGCAGGGACCCAGCCCTCCTCTTCTCCTGATTCCATCCGCAGAGACCCTCTGCCCAAACAGGCCGCGTTCACAGACTGAGCGGGCGTGAATTTTAGGGAGGTGCTTCCTGAGCTGGTGGACAGGGCAAGTGTAGGATCGGGTTGGGGTGGGGTGGGGAGGCCCTTACACCGGGCCACGATGTCTGCACGGCTTGTGGAGAACTCTTCTCTCTCTCTGAGAGCGTCTGGGAGGGAGGGTGCCCAGGCTGCAAACCACAGGGCTGCAGGAAACAGGTGTGTGGCCCTGCCCTGCTACCGGGTGGGCGGGATGGGCCCCAGAGGCAGGAGGTGGACTGGGGCACCCGGGCTCCCTCTGTTGTCTCCAGGCCCAAGATGAAGCTCAGTACCCTCCTCCCCCTCCTCTTTGCCGTGTTGCTGCTCCTCTTGGTGGTCGCCTCCCTCTTGGTTTGGTGGATGATGAAGAGACAGAATCACGGTGAGCGCACTGGCCCAGCTGGGTGGGGCTGGGCTGCGTGTGGTCGGTGGCCAGCATCGTCATCCCGACGGCAGCTGGTCCAAAGGATTACCCAGACACTTTGGACACTGTCCCAAAGGCCACCAGCGGTTGGGGGTCTGGGAGTGGGTAGCTGGGGCCCTAGAGCCTGTAGGAGAGCATCATGAGGTTTGGCACAAGCCACCTGCCTTGTGCATTCCTCCCGGCCTTTTGGCTCTTGGGGACAGAAGCGGCAAGGGCCTTAGGTGGACAGTCCTGTCTGGGGCACCAGGCCAGACACTGTGTGGTTACCAAGGAAACACTGTGCTGACATGAGGGGGAGGGGAACCACACACACACAAGTGCACTGTACACGTTACACATGCATGCACACACATGTGTGAACATACAAGCTTGCCTGTACATGTGTCTCACAAAAGTGCACTGTACACATCACACACATACATGCACACACATGGGGGAACATACAAGTGTGCACACACGTCACACACACAAAAGTGCACTGTACATGTCACTTGCATAAAGGCACACACATGCATGAACATACAAGCTTCCTGCACATGTGTGTCTCTCTCACACACACACGGGGGAACATACAAGTGTGTCTGCACATGCGTCACACACACACACACGCCTCTGCGTGGGATCAGAAAGCGTAGTGTGACCCGTCCCCCGCTCCTGCCCCTACCCAGGCTGGCCTGCTTGTCCCAGTGACCTTGACCTTGCTCACGGATCACGAGGTCTGGCCTTACCCAAACCCTTTTCCTGTCTGGCTTCGCTTCCCCATTCTCACACACTCGCACCCTCTCTTTTCTCAGAACGCCGGGGGACCTGAGCTCCCGGTGAGCCCCTCCCACGCCCCTCCTGCCCGCCTGCCTGGGGAGTCTTTTGCGTCTGGGAGGGGGAGCCTGCCTCTCATTTCTCAACTTTCCTCCCCGCTGTGCAGCCCGGGGACCCAGGCTTGTGAGATGCAAACAGGAGTGGGGACCGCTTGTTTCTTTCTTTCTTTTTTGTTTTGTTTTGAAGTGTTTAATTCCAATTAAAACTGAGTGGAAACAACAAACAACTGACTCATAGTTAAAGGCTTAGGCTAGCTACAAAACCTGGTACAGAGCATCCTTCTTCCTGATACAGATAATTATATTAAGGTAGAACTTTATAGATGTACGCTTTTATTTAAGAAGCACACTTATTTCGAGTCCCTTGTATATGTGTATAGTTTCTCATAATAACCAGCACAAAACCTGACAAACAGTATATTTGGGGTGACATAATCTTGTTGCCTACAAATATTTTATGAGTACTATGTCCTAAGCCCTATCAGCAATAATACATCTGTTGGTCCTGAAACGTCATAAATATATCTGGAGGAAAGCAGGCTGAATCACCCAAAAAGGAGCCATAGAAGGCCAGTTCCAGTTGTCGGATAGCTGCAGGGAGCACCATGGATGTCTTCAAGTGACTTCAGACTGCTGTCGCCAGTGGTTTGGCTTCATGTCTGAGGATTTCCACTCTGTGTGTACTGCATACGCTATGGTCAACACTTGGACCACTTCTACAGCATCTAGTTACGTGACCATGTAATGATGTCTGTCATGTTAGGGTGCAGGAATATGGCCCTCTTCAGGTGGGTCTTCTTGGCCTTGGACTTCCCGGACTCCAGACTTCAGGAACAGAATACAGTCAGTGCCTTTGAATCAGCATCAGGAGGGTTGCAGGGCGTGATTGGGTTAATGGGTTAATGGGTGATCTCCGGAGGTCCTCCATGAAACCCACTGTGGGTTGGCCTCTCTCTCCCGCCCTGTATTTGTCCCCGTGCCACCTCAGGCCTCATTTCCTCGCTTCTGAGGCATTCTGGGGTCCTTGGGCGGCTCCGCGGTGCGGGAAGTTCACACAGCGCAGCCCCTGAGGCACCTGAGCCCGCTCACCAGGAGAACCTTTGCTTTCTTATCCTTAGAGCAGGGTGGGGTGGCAGGAGAGGAAGGGCCAAGGGGCACAAAGACATCCTGGGACCTGCAGCCCCCTGGGCACAGTCCCCCTGGGCACTGGCTCAGTGTCCCAGCTCACGCTCCACCTGGAGCCGGCCTGCTCCTGTCTCTGCCAGCTCTCACCTGCCAGGCACAGGCAGGCGCCCGGGATGTGGGCAGCGGACGGGTCCAGCCTCCCGTGGGCTCACGGAGGCCTGAAGTGGAATTCTGAGGGGTAAAAGCGATCAGACAGATGGGAGACAGGTGCCATGGCAGCCGGGAGGAGACACTTGCCTGCCGGAGGTGCGGCAGGTAGGCGTGACTTGGAGTCGACCCAGGAGGGTGAACCAGGCAGGGAAACAGGGTTGGCACGGAGCCTGGGGTTTCGCAGAAGGAAGTGTAACCTCAGAGGAGCCAGTGGCGGACAGGGCCATCGATCGGTGACGGCTCAGCTCTGGGATGTCAGGAACAGGTGTGCCGAGGTCTCCCTCCTCGTCAGGGGGAGCCACAGAAGCTCTGAGAGGTGACGTGGGAATTAGAACCGCTGCCCGGCCCTTCCTCTGTGGATCTTGGCTGGGCTTTCTAACTCTAGGCTGTTGTTTTCCTTCTAGCTGCGGGAACATGCCCGGAGCAGGTGAGCGTCCTCCAGGCTGGGCCAAACACCAGGCAGCTCCTTCCCTCTTTCCTTGTCTTCTGGTCTCATAGGATCCCCGAGGTCCAAATGCATCAGGCAAACCACGTGCCAAGATGTTACGGCCCCTGCCGGCTGTGGGAGGATGGGAGGTCTGGAAACAGGCAGTGGGAGGAAGTGGGTGGGGTGGGGGCAGGGAGCCAGAGAAGTGGGGTTTCTGGGGGAGCGGGTTCACAGCTGTCCATGGAGGAGGGACCATGCCATAGAGAGGTCTTGTGACTGCAGCTGCGTTCCCTGTCCCAGACACTGCAGACCCTAGAGAGTGACCTCTGCTATGTGAACCTGACGCTGCCGCAGACGGGAAGCTCCCCTGGCTCCTCCCAGAGAAAGGCCCCCCGGAGGTCCACCTCTGCCCAGGCTGGCCAGGAGGAAGTGGAGTACGTCACCATGGTGTGTTCCTCGTGGGGGCCGCTGGGGGCTGGGGAGGGGCTGGTCTGGTGGGTCCCCCTGAGGTGGGCAGGCACCCAGCAAAGCCCCCGTCCCTGCTGGACTGGCCCGGGTGTCTCCGCACCAGATCTCAACCCGGGACTCCACAGCCGGTCAAGCACCATTGTGGTGCTGGATGGGAGAGAGAGAGCCAGACGGGCCGAGTGGCCGGGCTCCCAGGGGAACATGCCGTCTGGTGGGCGAGGGAGCAGGTTCTGTCATGGTTGAAGCTCAGGGTGACAGCAGAGAGGAGAGAGGGGTTGGAGGGCTCGGGAGAGGAGCTCAGAAGCCCCCTGGAATCTGTCCCCCCCAGCCTCCTCCGAGGGCCCCTCCTGCTCTCATGTCCCAAGGCCATGGTCCCTCCCCCAGCCTCTCTGACCCCTGTCTGTTGCAGGCTCCTGTTCCAATGGGGGAAATCTCCTACGCTTCTTTGTCTCTGGGCATCTTGGACCAGGAGCCAACCTACAGCAATGCCAGCCACTTCATCAGTCACAGTGCTGGCAGGAGCCATGAGGAGTCCACGGAATACAGCATCATCCGGAAGCCTTAGCCAGGCCTCCCTCCTGGACACCCCCACCCAGCAGGAAGCACGCACCTGCCTTGTCTACGGGCTACCTACACACGCTCACCAGCACCAACTGGGACTGAGGCTTTGGCCTGGCCGGCCCACAGGGCTCCCGGCTCTGGTCTGGGCTCGGGGCCTTGTCTCAGGGAGCTTCTGGTGTTAGGGGTCTCTCCATATCCCCTCCTCTCGCACACAACCTGGCAGGGGAAGCTGGACTATGCTCCGGGGCTGCCCCAGGAGTGACAATGATATTGACAGTACCAATCGACCTTTATTTATTGCTTATCACAAGGGCCCCCAAAGATAACTGCATCCCAGTCCCTAGAACCTGCGAATATCACCTTACGTAGAAAAAAGGGACTGTGAAGACGTAATCAGGTGAGAGAGAGTCTGGATGACGCAAGCGAGCCGGAAACGTGATCACAAGGGGAGAAGACCGGGTGACTACTGAAGCTGGGTTGGAGCAATGCAGCCAGGAGCCGAGGAGAGCCGCGGGCTCCCTGGGCAGAGACGGCGAGGAACAGGTCGTCCCCTGGTCCAGCCCCAGCGACATCTTCCTGGCACCCAGTGACACCGGCTTTGTCCCCGTGGCCTCCAGGACTGGAGGAAGGCACATTCACATGGCTTTAAGTGGCGGAATCCGTGGCCACTTGTTCCGCAGCAGCAGGGACTCATGTCCTGCGTGGCAGGTGCGTCACCCACAGCGACGGGCCGAGTCCTCGCCTCACCCACGCGGCCACGTTTCCTGTCGTCCTCATGCTGAGCGAGGGAGAGCACTGAGTTTTACGGGTTGGAAGATTTTGAGCTGGATTTGAACCCGGCCTGGGGGCTGTGGAGTCCGGAGTGTGGGCTGCTGTTCGCCCAGTGTGTGCACACTCGGGCAGCTCTCACTGAGACAAGCGAGTGAGCACGCGGACACGGCACCTACTCTTGTCCTACAGTCCGGCAGCCCCCCCGCCACAATACAAGGGTCTTCAAAACCCATGGAAAATGCATATTATGAAAAAGTGACACATGGATTTCAACTTTTTTTTTGGGGGGTGCCAGCATAAACTTATCTTTTAATTCCTCTTTCTGAAGGGCCTCGTACATGCTGGATTCCACGATGTCTCATCGATGCTCTGCATATTGCCCACCCTAGTCCACACGTCCACTCCCTGCCCGGTCTCTGTCTTCCATTCTCTGCCCCAAGTCCACTCTCCTCCCAGCAGCCAGAGTGACCTCAGACTTGTCACTCCCTGCTGGTCATCTTCCATCTTCTCTTCAAGCTCTTTCCTGTCCCTTCAACCCCATCTCCTTGTCCCTCACTCTAGCCCATCCATACTGGACTTTCTTCTGTTCTAACAAGATGAAGCTTGGGGCTGGCGCTGTGGCGCCAAGGGTTAAGCCACAGCCTGCAGTGCTGGCATCCCCTACTGGCTTCCAGCCCTGGCTGCTCCACTTCCGATCCAGCTCCCTGCTAATGTGGCTGGGAAAGCAGTGGAAGATGGTCCAAGTGCTTGGGCCCCTGCACCCATGTGGGAGACCCGGAAGAAGCTCCTGGCTCCTGGCTTCAGATTGGCCCAGCTCCAGCCATTGTGGCTATTTGGAGAGTGAATCAGAGGGTACAAGACCTCTCTCTCTGTGTCTCTCCCTCTCTCTCTCTCTAACTCTGCCTATCAAATAAATAAATAAATAAATATTTTAAAAGTAAGAATAAAGAATTTTTAAAAATGTTGCAGCTTGCCCCCTCCTCAGAGAGTTGCACCTGCTGTTCCTTCGCTCTGGATCTCGTTCCTGTAGATCCATGAATAGTCAGCTTCTCTGTGTCTTCACATCTCAGCGGGGCTTTCCCTGACCACCTTTCTTTTTTTAATTTTTAAAAAAATGATACTTATTTATTTTCATTTTTTTGAAAGAGAGGGAGAGAGAGAGGCAGACAGACAGACAGACATTGATCTTCCATCTGCTAATTCACTCCCCAAATGCCAGCAACCCCTAGGGCCAGGCCAAGCCAAAGCCAGGAGCTTGGAACTCAGTCAGGGTCTCCCACATGGGTGGCAGGGACCCAAGCACATGAAATATCACTGCTGCCTCCCGGGCACGTTAACAGGAAACCGAATTCGAAGCTGCGCAGCCAGGACGCAAGCCCAGGCACTCTGGTACGTATGCAGGGGTCCCTAATGGTGGTCTACCCTGCTATGCCACAATGCCCACCAAGATTTTTGATTACGAGATGACGCTGCTATGAACGTTTTTATGCACGCCTTTGGTGGCCTCCTGCACTCATTTCTCTTGGCTATTCCCTGATGTTGGAACTGCTGTATCATGGACTGGGCGATTGTTTAGCTTGGGTAGATACTGCTCAACAGTTTACCAAAGTAAGGCACGGTGAGCTGCACTACTTCCTACGATACAGGAGTGCCGGTTCAAGTCCCGGCTGCTCCACTTCCGATCCAGCTCCCTGCCAATGCACCTGGAAAGGCAGGGGAAGACGGCCCGTTCCCTGACCACCTTAGCAGCAGCAGCCCCTGCTCCCCACCTCCAGTCTCCTGGTCTCATCGTTTTCTTCTTTCACTGCATTCACTGTGTTGTGAAGTTTCTGCTTGTTGGCGCCCGGGTTTATGGTGTTCTGTTCCCTACTTGGCCAGGTGCTGCTTGGAGAAGGGAGCTTTGTCTCATTCACTCCCGTATCCCCCATGCCTGGTTAGTGTCTGGTAGCTTCTTTATTTTACAAATTTATTTACATCCACTGGCTCACTCCCCAGATGGCCACAATGGCCACAGCTGGGCCAGGCTGAAGCCAGGAGTCAGGACCTTCTCTCCCAGGTCTCCCACGTGGGTGGCAGGGGCCCAAACACCTGGGCCATCTTCTGCTGCTTTTCCCCAGGCCATTAGCAGGGAGCTGGATCAGAAGTGGAGTGGCCGGGATTCAATCCAGTGCCCATGGGGGGCATTGCAGGTGGCGGTTAACCTGCTACCCCGCAATGCCGGCCCTTGATGGGCTCTTAGCTCAATAAGTAAATAATGTGAATGGTTCCGAGTTGGGGACACAGGCGAGCTCTCAGAGCAGGGACAAGGGTGTCTGTCACTCCAGGAAGGGCGTCGTGGGCCACACAGCCTGAGGAATTTCAGGATTGACTTCGCAGAGACATGAGGTGGAGAAATGTCACCTCCCGCTGCGGAAGACTAGGGGAGCAGTGAGGAGCCAGTGTCCATGGACGGGGGGACAAAGTCCGCGTGTAGGCTGAGTCCTGTGGGAGCAGGGGATGTGGCACCAAGGAGTGGCACATGCCTCGGGGCACTGGCTGACAGAGCAGATTTCTGATGGCGGCCCTGATGGAAACACTGAGGTCCTTTGTGTGCTGGGCAGCAGCCAGCCTCTAACCCGGCCTCATCTGGTGCAGGTGGACGGAGCATTCCGAGGCTGCTGGGAAGTAGTGGGGGGAGGGAAGGCAGGTGTCACACGCAAGAGGCTGGGAAGGAAACTGTGTCACGGAGTTCACAGACTCGTATCTGGGTATTGTCTCGGCTCTGCCCGGCTGCCTCCTACAGATTTTGCTGAAGTGACCCGCGGGAGCTGGCAGCATCCCATTGCAACAGAGAGACCTCAGAGAGGGCTGCTCGGGTCTCAGCGAGGCCGGCGTTTCCCATCTTGCTCTACGGTTTCCAGGAAGACAAACTCCAAGGCATCAAAGCGCTCTGTTCTGATTGAGTGCCAGTTGTCTATAGCCAAGGCTCCTGGTGCCGCCCACCTGGCTTTTGAATTATTAATATTTAAAGGCTACGCTTGCTAGAACTTGGAGAATAGGGACAGTTCCTGTGAGAAATGTGTGCAGGAGACAGAAGGAGACAAAATACTGGGCTGACCACTTCCAAAACATGCAATGAAGATAAATGTTGTATTGAACTGAAGCTAAAGGCTACCTTTGCTTGGCACTATGGGAAATAGAGGTCAGAGCTGCATAGTTTTAGAAGAACCAGATTCGAAATCAAAATTGATTTTGCGTGCCAATAATTTTTCAGCTTGGGAGGGATAGATAATGTGATCAGTATTTTATTTTACCAAGTAGGTGCATTCTTTCATTTTCAAAGGTTTATTCTTTATTTGAAAATCAGAATTAGAGAAAGGGAGACACAGAGAGTGCAAGAGAGAGCGCGAGAGAGATCTTCCATCTACTGGTTCACTCCCCCGATGGCCACAATAGACAGCAGTGGGCCAGGCCCAAGCCAGGAGCCAGGAGCAAGGCCCAAACACTTGGACCATCTTTTGCTGGTTTTTCCAGGCACATTAGCAGAGATCTGGACTGGAAGTGGAGCAGCCAGGACATGAACCGGTGCCCATATGGGATGCCAGCATTGCAGGCGGTGGCTTTACCGGATGCTCCACAATGTCGGCCTCATAGGTGTGACTAGAATTGACAAAGTTGGGTAGGCATTGAGGCGCAGAGGGGACACTGTGTTCCGTATCGGAGTGCCTGGTCCAAGTCCCAGCCTCCCCACACTTCTCCAGCTTCGAGCTAACATCCCTGAGAGGCAGCAGCTGGTGGCCAAAGCTCTTGGGCTCCTTACCGCCTAGGAGACCTGGGTAGAGGTCCTGGGTCCTGGCTGCAGCCTGGCCTAGTTCCTAGCAGGGACTGGCTAGAAGCAAGAAATTCTACACAAAATTATTTTTAAGAGTGGAGCGGGCAGGCCAGCACTGCAGCTCAGTAGGATAATCCTCCGCTTCACAGCGCCGGCACACTGGGTTCTAGTCCCGGTTGGGGCACCAGATTCTGTCCCGGTTGCCCCTCTTCCAGGCCAGCTCTCTGCTGTGGCCCAGGAGTGCAGTGGAGGATGGCCCAGGTCCTTGGGTCCTGCACCCCATGGGAGACCAGGAGAAGCACCTGGCTCCTGGCTTCAGATCAGCGCGGTGCGCCAGCCACAGGGGCCATTTGGGGTGTGAACCAATGGCAAAGGAAGACCTTTCTCTCTGTCTCTCTCTCTCTCACTGTCCACTCACTGTCAAAAAAAAAAAAAAAAAAAACAGAAAGAAATTCTAGACACTTATGAAGTAATCTGCTTGCAAAAGCCTTCTTCATTTTTTTTTCTCAACTATTTGGCAACATTTGCTTTGAATGACAGGTTTCTGTAGAGTCTTTCAAAGCATTTACTTTAGTTTTTGTAAAACCAAGAGTTCGCTTTTGGTTTCTACTCTTATTTCATTGGCCAACATTCTTTCTGTTCACACTCACTTTGTTGATAAGTTTATGACTGGATTAATTCAGTTACATCCTAGTAATTAACATGTGTGACCGGCACAAACACGCCTGGGCCGACACAGCCGACTCCTGCTGACCGTGCACCTCAATGGATGAGGGCAGAAGTAGGAGCCCCGTGGGGGAGGACCGACCGGTTGTGGGCGCTCACTGGACCACAGGCATAAAGTCTGTATGTTTCATCTAGACGCTTCACTCAGGGCTGGCTTCAGAAAGTTTCTACTAAGTCATTTATTTCAGATTTATTTATTTATTTGAAAGTAAGGATTACACAGAGAGAGAAGGAGAGGCAGAGAGAGAGAAAGAGAGAGAGAGAGAGAGAGAGAGAGAGAGAGAGAGAGAGAGAGGTCTTCTCTTTGCCAGCTTACTCCCCAGTTGGCTGCAAGGGCCAGAGCTGTGCTGATCCAAAGCCAGGAGCCAGGAGCTTCCTCCAGGTCTCCCACGTGGGTGCAGGGGCCCAAGGACTTGGGCCATCTTCTTCTGCTTTCCCAGGCCATAGCAGAGAGCTGGATCGGAAGTGGAGCAGCCGGGACTCGAACCAGAGCCCATGTGGGATGCTGGCACTGCTCTGGCCCCTACTAAACCGCTGCCTCTGCCCGACCCTGTTTGGATGCTAACGGGGGAGTCACTTGTGGGAGCTTGGGGTCCCCTGTCAGTTGGGAAGAGGACCCCTTCAATCAGCCAGATTCCCTCTCCCCAGTACAAGCCCCTTCCTCCATGTCCACGGCCCACCTGCCCACACAGCTCTGTCCTGAGGGCTTGTGCTCAGCCTCCAACAAGGGGACAGATTCATTTGTTTTGCTGAAGGTGCCTCTGGGTGGGGGGGCTCAGAGTTAAGGGAGGGCAAAGACCGTCCCCAAGGGCCACAAGTAAGGACACAGCTAAGTCTTCTCTCACGTTTGCCATAGATTCTGGAATAAAAGTCAGGCCCCTGGATCAGCCCTCCTTCTCCCCGTCTCTGACTTCTGAACTTCAAACCTTCATATTCTGATCCTATCATCTACCAGATTATTACTTTAAAAAAGATGTATTTATTTGAAAGGCAGAACGAGAGAGAGAGAGAGAGAGAGAGAGAGAGAGAGAGAGGTGAGAGAGATCATTCATCTGTTGGTTCACTCCCCAAATGGCTGCAACGACCGGGGTTGGTGCTGAAGCCAGGAGCCTGGAGCGCCATCTGGGTCTCCAACGTGGGTGGAAGGGGCCCAAGTACTTGGGCCATCATCGGCTGCTATGCCAGGTGCACCAGCTGGGAGCTAGATTGGAGGTGGAGCAGCCGGAACTGAAACCCATGCTTGGATATGGGACGGCACTGTCGCAGGTGACAGCTTAATCCACTGTGCCACGATGCCAGCCCCACTTTAAACGTGCTCAATGATAAGACGTGGGATGCAGGTGACACGCCTGTATGATGTGTGCAAAGATGTTACATGTTATTCAGGGTAGGAAAACACCTGTGTGTCCACAGAAGACGTGGAACAGTCCAGCACCTCTGGTGCCACGTAACTTATTATCGGATTTTTATTTTTTCCTGGCACGCACAGAGGAGTGTGTATAAGGTGTCTGCAGGGCCCATCCCAGTCCCTCGTCCCTTCATGCTAATTAGCAAAACCACCAGGCGAGCTGCCTGTGCTGTGTCGAGAGGACAAGCCTCTGCAGCTCTCCTAACGTTAGTGTTGTTGGTCTCCCCTGCAGAGCCCAGGTGAGCGTGTGTGTTATTTAAGGGTCGGATGAATGCTTTGCCTCCTTGGGAGAAGCCCCAAGGCCCTTCCTGGCTGGCGTTCTCACCCCAAATGCTGCTCTCTGTTCCGGAGGTGGAGGGCTCTGTCACGAAGAAGCAGCAGGTCACAGCCCCTGGCCTCAGCCACGTGGCCCGGGGATCGTCTGAGTCACCGGTCAGAGTTGCAAAGTTCAGACGGAGCACTCATTTCAAAACTGCATGGGGCTCTTGCAAGAATTAATAAGCCACAAAAGCAGAAGGCTGAAGCCCCAGCGATGTGGCATCCTTGTCTGGAAACTTCCTGCTGTCTGGTGAAGACGGACCAGGGCAGAGGCAGGTGGGCGGGCAGCCGTTGGGGTGCAGGGGAAGTGGAGGGGATGGCAGCCGGGGACCATGTGGCATCCGTCAATCTCTGCTTACTGTCCCGAAGCTGAGTTGGGAGGGAGGACAGCCTGGGGGTGCACCCGCTGGCTCCTCTGCTGCTGGGGCCCGGCTGCTGGGGACTCCATATGCTCGGCTCAGTCCGGCCGAGCAGGTCTTCCATCTGCGGTGTGAACGGATGTGCCCACCAGCAAGGACCCTGCTTCCGTGTTTGTGCTGGGCCAGGCTGAGCCGGTTGCCCTAGAATTCCAGGAAGCTGAAGACAGAAGGGGCCTGGGGAGCGCATGGCTCACGCCTTCCTTTCCTTGAGGATCCTAGGGGTCGGGAGGGACTTGCCAGTGTGAAAATCAAGGTCTCGGATGAAGCTCCTGGCTCCGGGCTTTGGCCTGGCCCAGCTCCGGCCTTGGCAGGCATCTGGGGAGTGAACCAGCGGGTGGAAGTGGTAGCTTTGGGATCCGCAAGGAGAGAAGGCCCACACTTCTGGGAATGGAGAGTCCCGGGTACCTAACAGTCAACCAATGAGGATCAGACCCGCCTCAACCTTTAACCCCCCACTCCCTGAATCTATAAAAGGAGCCCTCCCAGCCTCTGATGCGTGACTTCTGTTGGGACGGGGGAACCTCGCCCAGGAGCGGAACCCCAATAAAAGCCTGTGAATTAACTGGTTCGTCTGCCTGGGAAGATTTGTTATGCCCTGGACACCTTGCCGATGGTGCCGAAACCCGGGAGCTGAGGGTGCGCACCTCCTCTTTCCGGGTTTGAGGTCCCCTCGCTCCCTGAACCTGTCTGGTGCCCCAGGCTGACTATGGACCACGCTCTACCAACTGTAGTAACTCCTCCCTTGCTCTCCCTCCCTCCTCTGGGTTGGCCCAGTCTCAGTGATCTCCGGCTAGCCTCACCGTCTGGATGGGGACCCGTTTTTCCAAGTCATGCACATGCCGGCCCGCTCCCCACTTAGCCTCCCAGCAGCTGTGGCCCTCACTAAGTTCACCAAACTGGGTCCTCATTCTCCCTCGGGGGCAGCGATTCTGGCCTCTCATTTCATTTCCCAGTCCGCCCCCCGCATCAGAAAAAAAACTAAAAAGGGTGGAGGATGGTCCAGAGACCCCCATTAGAGACCTTGTAAAGATCGCTTTCAAGGTCTATAACACTCAGAAGAGGCAGCTGAGCAGGCACATCAGGCCAGGATGTAGAAAATGGTCACCCTCCAGACTCGGGCCCTGGTGTTAGCCCTGCGGCCGGCAGAGGGAAGAGGGGTCAAGGGCAACCAGCCCCCCGGGGCATGCTTCACATGTGGACGCTAGGGACACTGGGCTTGAGCATGGCCCAACCCTCGCACACCCACCGGCCATGCCCCACATGTGGCCAACCGGGCCACTGGAAGAGCGACTGCCCCAGGGGAGGCCCGACTCCTGCGCCTCTATGCGTAAGCCCGACTCCTCGAGAGGACTCCATGCTGCAACTGCTGGGGATGGCCGAAGACTGATGGAGCCCAGACTCGGGGACCCCATCACTCTTGCCGAGCCCAGGGTAATGCTCCAGGTAGTGGGTAAGTCCCCAGAATTCCTGCTGAATACAGGGGCTACCTATTCTGTCTTGCCAGCCTATGCAGGCCCACTCCTGCCCTCTTCAATTTCTGTAATGGGGATTGATGGGACTCCCTCCCACCCTAGGCGCACACCAGACTTGCCTTGTCAATCGGAAGACCACCCGTTCTCCTTCCTGGTAATCCCTTCCTGCCCGGTCCCCCTACTGGGATGGGACAGCCTATTCCAGCTGGGCTCCAGTCTCCAGATTCTACCGTAACAACCCTCAGCTACTCCCTCTGATTGCTTCCCTAACCTCTCCCACCCCTTCCTCTGATTCATCAAACCCCCAATGGCCGATCTCTCCCACGAAGGTCAACCCTCGGGTATGGGATTTGCCAACACCAGTGGTGGCGACTCACCACCAGCTAGCCCTTATTAAACTCGGGAGGGCACTCCGTACCCTAACCGGCCCCAATTCCCCATCTCTGAAACTCACAGATGCGGCCTTAAACCCATCATTGACAGGCTCCTCCAACAAAATCTCCTAATACCCACTAACGCCCCTGTAACACGCCCATACTCCCATCAGGCGAGTGTAGAGTAGTCCAAGACCTCTGCTTGGTCAATGCCGCAGTTATCCCTATCTACCTGGTGGTGCCTAATCCTATACACTGCTATCACACATTCCCCCCAAAGCCTCTCGCTTCACGGTACTGGATGAGAGAACATCACCACGATTCCGATGTTCCTTCGTGGATTACCAGCAATGCAGGTCACTGTCCACCGTGGTGGAATTCACAGACGTGACTGCTTTGGCAAATCCCCCGGATCAAAGGTCTGTATGACACTGACCACTCACTGGGGCCATTGTGACGGGGGAGGGCACAGGACTTTAATCGATGCAGGAGGTTGCCAGGGTTAAGGAGGTGCACAAGGACTTGGGAGAAAACTTGTCACTCTGTGACGACCCTTACCCTTGCCACCTCTCCCATGGAGACCCAACCCACCTCGTCTCTCCTGCCATGACTGGCTGTCGTATATCTCTTCTGTCTACCAGCTCCTCAACTCTTCGGATAGCTCTCTAGCTGATGGTTGCTGGATCTGTTCCACTCTGTTGCTTTCCTTTACAACCATCGAAGTTCCGGCAAATTCTACCCCTGGACCCACCGATGAGACAACTTTTCCCTTATTTACTAATCTCCCTCACCCAAAACACCTGCACCAGTGCTCCAACCTAACCTCGTCATTATCTCCTGACCCACCATCCCCAACGCTTGTTTCAACTCCACTCTCTGTAATTCCATGACCCCTATAAAGCCGGGAGGTTGCTTACCTGGAGGTCACTTCCTCCAGTTCAGGAGCTCCCTACTCTGCTGTCTACCGCCTAATGCAACCGAGGTCTGTATTCCTGTAATTGTCCTCCCAGAGGTCTCCTCTCTCCTCCTCTCTCTCACTCTCTTTCTCTCACTCTCTCTCTCTCTCTCCCTCCAAATCTCAGGGGCGTGGCCTCTCACCAAGTCAAGGGGGCGAGGACTTCTCTTGCATCCGTTTGCTCCTCGCTGCCCTTGAGTGGGACTTGGGGGCACAGCTGGCTGCAGATGGAAAGTGAGGCTGCAGACGAGGGCTACCGCTGTGACTCCCAGCACTGCAGACCCCAGCGCTCGCCCCGTCTCGCGCCCCTCATAGTGGTGCCAGCTTCCCCAGTGCCCTCACGCCTGCCCCCCACCCCACCCCCAGGCTCCGCTGGGTTTTTCCAAAGGCAGTATCTGGTACACAGGGGGTATGGATACAGGGTAGCTTTTTTTTTTTTTTAAAGATTTATTTATTTATTTGAAAGAGTCAGAGAGAGAGAGAGGTCTTCCATCCACGGTTCAGTCCCAGATGGCTGCAATGACTGGAGCTGTGCTAATCTGAAGCCAGGAGCCAGGAGCCTCCTCTGGGTCTCCCACGTGGGTGCAGGGGCCCAAGGACTTGGGCCATCTTCTATTGCTTCCCCAGGCCATCAGCAGGGAGCTGGATCTGAAGTGGAGCAGCTGGGACTTGAACCAGCGCCATATGGGATGCCAGTGCTGCAGGCGGCAGCTTTACCTGCTGCGCCACAGCGCCGGCCCCAGGTAGCTGTTTGTTGTTATTCTATTCTCGGTATCTTTCTCTAAGTTCTACAATTTCAGAAGAAAGAATAGTTTTCTGTATCTTTCTAGTGAAATACTGCTCAGCCGTTAAGACAAATGAGAGTGAAAATTTATTAGACAAAATGCCTGTGATGGAGCTATCATTCTCTCGCTGTCTGGCAGTCACTTATCTACCTGCCTCCCTAGCTACCAGTCATTGACCCACCACCTACCAATCTTCTATCACCAACAATAATCTTCATCACCTGTTTACCAGTCATCTATCTACCCAGCTACACACCAATCATCTGTCTGTATCACCTACTGGTCACCTATCTATCCATCTGGCATATACCTACATGCACACACACACACGTGTATACACACACACGTGCACACATGCATGTACACACATACGTGTACACACATGTGTGTACACACATGCATGCACACACACATACATGCACACACATCTGTATTCTGGGGTGTGATTCCATTCCTAGCTGAGACATGTGTTTTGAGGCAGTGATACACATCTTTGTTTTTTGCCTTCCAGATCATCCACTACTCAGCACCCAGCACTGCTCGAACCACAACCCCAAGCCTCTCTGCCCTTGGCCCAGGGCGGCGCTTAGTCCTCCCGGGCACGTCTGAAACCAGACACAATGAGAAGCCAAAAGAAGGAACATCTGTTCCGGAGAACAGTCTAGAACTGTCACACAGAGCCAGGCTCAGACGGCTCAGGGGTCTCAGAAGCGAGCAGGGAAGGCTGTGTCGCTCAGGGGGCCAGGTGTGCGTCAGACGGACGGGGCTCCTCGCATAAAAAAGTCACGAAGGTTTTAGAAACGGTGACCACAGAGCACTGGACCAGGCAGGGCGGCTCGGCCCGCTGTGAAACCGGCCCGTGTGGCAGGCTTTCTCGTCAGCTCCATGTAGCTCTGCCCGTGCCCTCACCCCCAGCTAGAAAATCCCAGGTGTCTCCACTCCAGCTGGCCCTGATGCCAAGGAGGAGGGGGAACACCCCTCAGTCCCTACCCCCAGACCTGCCTCCTCCCTGCCTGAGTGACAGCTGAGCCTTCTATGTCCGTTAGAGGAGAAATTCTACTCCCGGCCAGAGGGGGCGCTCTGGGTCCACAGCCGCTGTGCGCCTGTCACGCTGCAGGCTGACATCAGTGCGTTCCCTAAGTCCAGTCACTCAGTCTTCAACGCTAGCCCACCTGATCCGCTGGAGCACACGAGAAGGCCACACGCAGGGTCCCCGGTCCCTCCCACCCCACCCAGTTCAGCTGGGACAGTGACAAGATCCGTTCATTGCTTATCCGCCGACTGCTCACTACAGGCTTAAAAATATTGAACCCTGCCTGGCCCAGGCTGGTCACGGGGACAGTTGCTGTCTTGCGTGACTAGCCGACAGCTTGCGATGCCCCCCTTTTCCTGGGAGAGTTTTCTCTCCCGCCCTTGACCCAGAGGGCTGGGGTGGGACGGACCCCACTCTCAAGGGGGGCCTGAGACCCAAGCTTGAGCCAGCAACATATGTCCACCCTCTGGCCATGGTGACTGGTTCAGGGATGGTCATGAGACTGCCGCAGTCCCCAGTGGGCATTGCATCTAGGACTTCTCTTCAAAGTGGGAACTGTGGGGGGGGGGCTGTGCTGTGGCGTAGCGGGTGAAGTAGCCACCACCTACAAGGCAGGCATCCCGTATGGGTGCCAGTTGAGGCCTGGCTGCTCCACTTCCAATCCAGCTCCCTGCTAATGCTCCTGAAGATGGCCCGAGTGCGTGGGCCCCTGCGCCCTTGTGGGTGACCCGGAAGAAGCTCCTGGCTTCGGCCTGGCCCTGTCCATCGTTGCGGCCACTTGGGGAGTGAACCAGAGGGTGGAAGATCTCTTTCTCTCTCTCTCTCTCTCTCTCTCTCTCTCTCTCTCTGAAACTATGGCTTTCAAATAAATAAACGAAACTTTAAAAAAAAAAAAAAGAAAAATCTCAAAGAACTGGGGCTGGTGTTGTGGTGTAGCAGGTTAAGCCACCACTGTGACGGTGGCATCCAGTATGGGCGCTGGTTTGAGACCCAGCTGCTCCACTTCTGATCCAGCTCCTTGCTGTTGTGCAGCAGAAGATGGCCCCAGTACTTGGGCCCCTGCACCCACATGGGAGACCCAGAAGAAGCTCCTGGCTCCTGGCTTCCTCCTGGCACAGACCCAGCCGCTGCAGCTGTTTGGGGAGTGAACCAACAGGTGGAAGATCTCTCTCTCTCTCCCTCTTTCTCTGTAACTCTGCCTTTCAAACAAACAAACAAAATCTTAAAGAAAAAAGAGCGAGATTGAGAGAAGTCCCTGTGTGGATGTGATCTGGAGTTGCTGGTGATCACATGACCCCATGAGGCTCCACCTCGTGAATGTCAGGCCACGGGAACAATGCTGAGAGACAGTGAGACTGATGTCCCTGTTTGAGTCCCTGGATCAGCTGGGCCGGATGCTAACAGCAAACCCGGGTTTCTCGGTACAAGAGTCTGTGAATTCCTCTTCCTCTGTTTCTTCTTCTTCTTTTTTTTGACAGGCAGAGTGGACAGTGAGAGAGAGAGACAGAGAGAAAGGTCTCCCTTTGCCGTTGGTTCACCCTCCAATGGCCGCCGTGGCTGGCGCGCTGCGGCCGGCGCACCGCGCTGATCCAATGGCAGGAGCCAGGTGCTTCTCCTGGTCTCCCATGGGGTGCAGGGCCCAAGCACTTGGGCCATCCTCCACTGCACTCCCGGGCCACAGCAGAGAGCTGGCCTGGAAGAGGGGCAACCGGGACAGAATCCGGCTCCCCGACCGGGTTTAGAACTCGGTGTGCCGGCGCCCCAAGATGGAGGATTAGCCTGTTGAGCCACGGTGCCAGCCTACTTCTTCGGCTTGAGGCAGTAGAGTCGGGTTCCGTCCCTGGCAATCAGAATGTCCTGAGCACCAGCGTTCACCTTCTGGTCAACAACAAGTCTGCATTGCGAGTGCTCAGTGTCACAGAAATCAAACCAGACAACTGGCGGGCACGCGCTCTGCACGTTGCCAAGGCGCCATTCGAATGCACGACCAAGGATGAACGGTTGGCTCCTGGCAGAGCCGGGACGAAAGCCCAGCTGTGGCACCCCAAGCTCAGTTCCTTCTCTGCTAATGAGCTGCCGTTTGCTCTGAGAATGTCAGTGAGCAGGGCGGGGCTGGACCGGCAGTGAGCCTCCAGGGCACAGGTGGGAGGTAGGTGGTGGACGGGCTGGCAGTGGCGAGGGCTCCACGGTGTTGCCTTCTTGTGTGTTCATGGAGTGAACCATGCTGCCTGGAGGAGACCTGGCTTAGGGCACAGAGCGGAGGGAGTCCTGGCCACAGAGCTCAGCGGGCTTCCTTGCTGTCTTTGCCACGCCTCTTTGCGTGGGCCGGACCAAGCTGCTCTCCAGGGGCCAGGGCCCTGGCATCTTTGGGCTTGGTTGGATGCTTTTCAGCTCAGACCTTCGGCTGGTGGGGCAGGGGCTCGCTGGCTGCTCTGTTCCTGTGTGTCGGGCACTTGTCAGCAGTGCGCTGGGGGAAATGCCTTCCTTTCTTGGATGTGGGCTTCAAGGGATGTTTGTCTTGGGGATCTCCCCAGGATCAGTGGGTTTTGTGGGTCAGTCAGTTAGGACTCAGCCTTGGAGAGCTGTCGGCCTTGGCCCTGGTCCCCGAGGACCCAGCCTCCTGCCATGTGAGGCCCGGGACCTTCGAGGAGTCTCGCTGGGCACCAAGGCCTGTTTTGTCACTTACTTGGGCTGAGGTCGGTTGTGGCCTGAGTCACCTCTTCCTGGGCTGTCCTCCGGGATCCACCCTGCTGGCCAGACGGAGCTTTCTGAGTCTGGGGGGAGGGGGTGGCTCTTGTCCCCAGTAGACTTTTGGTGAACTGGTTCTCAGGATTCTCAGCCGGAAGCATCAGGTGGCTCGGGGACCACGTGGAGGGTGGCAGTGGGGTTTAAGGAAATGACCCCGATCAGCTTTTTCTTTCTCCCACGGTTCTCAACCCTGAAACCAGAATGCCTAAGGCCCTGGCAGGCGCTGAGTTAGATGGAGGCTTCGGGCGTGGTGGGCGGTGTTTCTGGGAGGAAGCCTCTCCTCCACCTCCTTCCTCCCTCTCCACAACCAGGTCAAGTCCAGGACATTCCCAAGGTCAGACACAAGTGGTCTCTCAAGGATTGGAGAGGACACAATCGTAGACCGGACCCGAGTCACCGGTAGACACAGCCGAGAGCGGCGGGCAGAGGTCAGGGTGAGAAGAGCCAGGCGGAGGACGAGGGGCCCAAGGGGCGGGCGACTGAGGCTCCTGGTACAGAAGGGGCCGAGGGGGTGGGTGGAAGCTCATGGTGGAGCCATGGCTGCACACGCCAAGCCAATCGCATCGCACAGCTGAGTCCTCCGGCCCTTTTCTTCCTGGATGTCCTGCCAAGCAGGACATCCGCTGATTATAGTGTGTCTTGGCATCCAGGGCCGTACGTGAGTTCAGTGGTTTGATGAACATGAACTGGAGACATGGGGCCCCTCTGGGGTGAGTGAACAAAATGGATCCTACAGAGCTGGGGGCCACACACTGGACTGCAGTGCTACCCTGCCGTGATGATAACTTGTGGACCCCTTGGCAGAGCCCCTCCTCCTCTCCTGGCTCCATCTCTCCCCATCCCCATCTGGTTTGACCTCAGACAAGTTTCTTACTGTCCCTGTGCCTCCATGTACTCATCTGTAAAATGGGATTAAAATGCGGTTGCTGTAGGATTCAGTGAATAGCTGTAAAGTGGGTAGAACACTCCAGTGCGGCATAGGATCTGCTGCTGTTACTTGAATGGCCACAGGACCGGCTGTGACCTTGAGCAAGTAACTGCTTTTGCCCTTCGTTTCCACGCCTGTAATGTGGAGTTACTGATGACACTTACGGAAAAAGCGTGTGATATGTGTACAGTGTCACAGCTGCTGGTTTTTTTGCACGTTGCAAACTTCTGCAGAGTATTTTTATCATTTGTTGTAACAGTTGTTTGTCTCACTGGATCCCCCTTGACTGTAGTACAGAGACGACTTGTAATATTTTTCAGTTCATGACCTCACAAAGCCAGAGAAGGAAGAAGGATCTGGTATAGGCAAAGGCTTGGGACTTGCCTACCCCCACCCCAGAGGCAAGGGGGGCCCTGGGGCTGCTGTTGAGGCTGGGGCTGGTGTGGGTTGAGTCTACACCAGTGGCTTCATTGCTTCCAGGGGTCATATGGCTTCTTGGGGTGAGGCTGGGGAAGAGCTGAAGAGCAGGTGTTGTCTCTGGGGGTGTTGCTCTCTGATTTTCAACAAACAGTTGCCAGGAGTGGTGTGCACGCAAAACTCCAACAGGGGAGCATGGAAAAAAGGAGATGAAAGGTTTGCTCTGTGGCGCAGTGGGTTAAAGCCCCAGCCTGCAGCACCAGCATCCCGTATAGGCTCTGGTTCGTGTCCCGGCTGCTCCACTTCCAATCCAGCTCTCTGCTATGGCCTGGGAAAGCAGCAGAGGATGGCCCAAGTCCTTGGACCCCTGCACCCATGTGAGAGACCCTGAAGAAGCTCCTGGCTCCTGGCTTCGGATCAGCTCAGCTCTGGCCCTCATTTGGGGAGTGAACCAGAAGAATGGAAGACCTCTCTCTCTGGCTCTGCCTCTCTCTATAACTCTATAACTCAAATACATAAAATAATTCTAAAAGAAAAAGAAAGGTCCATAACAAAAGATAAGGGTAGACAGCGAACAAGAGCACAAGCAAGTGTGTGTGTGTGTTCAAGCACATGTGTGTGTGCACGCATGTTTGTGTGTGCACGCATGTTTGGGTGTGTGCACGCATGTTTGGGTGTGTGTTTACCAGGGACAGAGGACTGGGAAGCCAGAGGAAACTCGAGCTCAAACTCAGCTCGCTTCCAGACACCTGAATGCAAGCCACAGGTTATTAAATCCCATCTTCCTGTTGATGGGTCAGCGCTGCGGTGAGAGGCAGAGATGCAGAGAAGGGAGGGAGCAGCCTCTGGCGTCAAGGCCTGGGAAGTAGGGGTCACTGGCTGGGAGAATTCGTGCTTTATTATGTGATCTTCTTTGCACTGCCGTGGTCGGTTCCTGGTCCTCTTCTGTCGCTTGCTGTCCCCCTTCCTTGCAGACCTCCCACTTGGCTTCAGAAACCCCCTGGGTAGGCAGATGGGAGAGGGTCCAGGGCTGGTCTGAGCTGGGGACTTGGAATGTCCACGCACTCTGTAGGTGAGCCAAGGCGCTGTGGGGCCTCTTGTCACTTGGCAGTCTTTAGGGAGCAAGGAGCATGCTGGGATCAGTTTAGAGGCAATTTGAAGCCCAGTCCCACAACTTCTAGCAAAGTGGGGCTTCCTGCCCCTGAGATGAAAGGAGCCAAAGCTTACGAGAGAAAACATTAGTGCGCAGCGCCAGGACATGTTCAACATTAGTGCCCAGCGCCAGTGACGTGTTCTCACAAAGCCACAGCAAAGGGAGAACGCCCCAGGGAGGAGAATGACTGAGTCATCCTTGCTTCCTGCTAAAGTCATCCCAGAGGGCCAGCCGGTGCCACTCCCAGGGCAGTGCCTGCTCCCGCAACTGGGCAGGACTGGCCAATTAGCCCAAGGAGTCCCAGACGGCCCCAGACACCAGTGATGTAATGCACACTTCATCTACTGAGCTGTAGGCCTTCAGACGGAGAGAGAGAGGAAAACAAGCCAATGGACACATCACGCAGGGAAAAGCTGGCTTTTCTGGGCACTCTTGTTCGTCCCTGAGCTGGGCACAGAACTGCTGCCCTCACCTTAATTGTAAAATGTCCCTGCCTATAGAGCATACTTTTCCCTGTGGACGTGGATTCTTTGGTCATAGGTAGAACGACGGAGGAGAACAGAACAGAGGGTACAGCCTTTTCCTGGCTGGTTTGTCTCTCCCTGGCAGCCTTTCTTAGCAGGGAGGGGCCATGCTGCTGTGTCCAGCTGAGTTGGGGAGGCAGGTGTGTGCAACTCTGCTTCTCCTAGTTGTTAGCATTAGTCAGAGGCCACACAAGAGAGAGGTCGGAAGTGTGCTTTCAGACTGAGGGCAGAAGCAGCCCCTTCTCCCAGGGTCCCACCGTGGCATCAGCTTGTACTTTTCTTCAGGCATTTCTGGGACCACACAATATCCTAGCTGTTGGGACATGTGCCTTACAGCCCAAGCTTGTCAAAGGTAAGGACCACTTTCTTAGTGTGTGTGTTCTTTAAAACGCCTCCTGTACCTCCTTACGCTTTGGAAAAGGACAACACGTTTGCCCCAGGAACAGATGAGTCATGGGGACGACTGGCGGATGGAGAGTCACAAGATGAGCAGAAGGTGGGAGGGAGGGGCAAGTGCGAGGGAGCAGGGGGCGTGGTAGACACCACCTCTGTGCCTTTGCCAGTCACCCCGAAGTGTGAGAGCAGGGTCGGAGGGACTTGGGAGGACAGAGATCTCCATCCTTGTCTTCCCAACTCCGGATGCATGATGGACAGCCCAGGACTTTCCTCTCCCTGATCTGAGATGCTGGGGGGGGGGGGCTGTCCTTGTTGGCTGAGTAGCTGTCTGCCCTCTTGGAATGAGGTTGGCAGGAGGACGTTCATCAGAGCTCGTGGATGGTGAATTAGGAGCCTCTCAGCTCTGCTTCACAGGCATCGGGGCCAAAACTCACCCCTCTCTGCTCCTTCTCCCAGAGCTTGGAGCCAGGCTCCACCAGGGCAAGAAGCCAATTGTAGGCTGTCCCTGAACCCCTGGCTTGCAGAATTGTCTTTGATGGCCCATGAGGTTGTCCCACTGTCGGGAGAGGCCTGAGAGTTCTCTGAGGAAGACAGCAGCAAGGTGTTCACCTGTCTAATGATTGAGTTGCATCAAATATTCAGACTTACGAGAACAACCACTCTACAATCGCCAAGCAGGAGATGAGCTCAGTGTTTGCAGGCGATTCCCAGCTTCCAGTCCACCCTGCAGGAGTCCTCTAAGAGTTACTTGGGCTCGTCTGGGTCAGGCTGCAACTCTTGCAACCAGCTGAAGAACAAGTGCTCAGTGCCAATGAATTGGTGCACATCTTTCCTCTGAGAGAGTTTTAGTGGGAGGTTTCATCGTGCCCCATCCCTCACCTCTGTTATGCTTTGGATAATAGCTTAGGTATTCTCCAAAGGCCCATGTGTTGGGGACTTGGTCCCCAAAGTCTTACATTGATGATTAATGGATTAATGTCAGTGACTGATGGATCAAAGGTGGATCTAATTATGGTGTTTAGGAGGAGGGCCTGGTGAGAGGCCTTTAGGTCATCAGGGGTTAGCCTTGGGGAGGTAGCTCTCACCAGAGGTTGGTTTTGTAAGCAGAGCTTGGCTTCCCTCTCTCTGCTCCATGGCTCTCCACCTGCCCCCCTTTCACATGGTCGGCCGTCCATTGCCCTCATCAGACACCAGACCGGGGGGGCACCTGATCTTGGACTGTGAACCTCCCAAACTGTAAAACTTCAAGAAGCTCCTTTCAGGTATTTTTGTTATAATAATAAAAGCCTGACCAGCACAGCTCCCATAGAGATGAGATATTCACTCTAGGAAATCACAAGTCATGCTTTGTGTATGGATGGGTCGTGGGACTGTGCCTGCGAACTGTGTGTTTCTGAGGTTTCTGTGTGTGAAGCTGCTGCTCTTCTCACAAAGCTTTGTCATTTTAGGTGAGATCAAATATGATTCCTACCTCAATTGCTTCAGAGCCCAAGATGTATGTCCCAATAGCAACCACCATGAATTGAATGCTTCATATATTCCAGAGATTATATATTTGCTTTCCATTGTATTATCTAACAGCCTCACTCAAAAAGCAATAAGCCAGACAGCAGCCGTTAACCTGTGGGCTAAGATGCTTGCATCCCATAACAGAAGCTCCCAACTCCAGCTTGGTGCCAGTGCAGACCCCAGGAGGCAACAGTGATGGCTCAAGTAACTGGGTTCCCAATACCCTTGTGGAAGACCTGGATTGAGTTCCTAGTTCCCAGCTTCAACCCTGGCATAGCCCCAGCTTTTGTGGGCATTTTGGTAATGAAACAGTAAATGGGAGCTCTGTCTGTCTGTCTCTCTCTCTCAAATAAATAAATACAACTTAAAAAGCAAGGGCTTATGATTATTTTATAGTTCAAAAAGCAAATTTTAGAGATGTTGCTCAAAACCACACAAAGCATTGAATTGTTCCAAGTCTGAGGTTTCATCCACCACACAACAGTATCTCTCTGGCAGCCTTCTTAGACTAGCCCACATAACACTTTGCTGCTCTGTGAAAACACTGGGTGATACTTATTTCTCTCCAGTGGTGAGAAATAAGGGAGGAGAAGGGGGAGGGTATGGGGGAAGGGAACGCAGGGTTTCTGGGAAGCTGGCAAGGTTCTCCTTCATCTTGGTAGTAGTTGCACCTCTGTTCACTTTGTGCTAACCCACCAAGGGGTACACATAAGATGTAAGCTTCTTTGGGTTTTCAATAAAGCATGAATTTAAAATCTATCAGGGGTGGGTGTTGTGGTTTGGGGGGTCTGCATCCCATATTGGAGAGCCTTGGCCTGAGGCCTGGCTCCTCTGCTTCTGATCCAGCTTCCTGCTATGGTGAATCCTTGGAAGCAGAAGGTGATGACTCAGGTGTTTGGGTCCCTGCCAAACACATGGGTGATCCAGATTGAGTTCAGGACTCCTGGTTTCAGCTTGACCCTGGCTTTTTCAGGCATTTGGAGACTGGACTAGTGTATAGAAGATCTCTCTCTATCTCTCAACTAAAATAAAAATAAATAAGTGAAAAAAACTACCAGCAACTAAAGTTGGAGGGTAGTCCTGCCTCTCTTTCATGGCCAGCATACCTTATTTAATCAACAGGATTTCCTTGGATTTTACTATATAGCAGCTTCAAAATATGAGCATTCAAAAATGCGCATAGATTGATCATTTAAAGCATACACACATAACATGGACCCCCATAGAAAGTCATGTACAGTCATAAATCACTGTTAGCCGGTGGTTTTCAGTCCTATATAAAGCTTAGAAGGTTCCCTTCACACACGTGTGTCCCTAGATTGGGCCCCACAAAGGGTTTAAGTATCGCTCTGAGTGTCAAGGTGCGCACAACCAGCTTAAGAGACTGAACACTTACTAGCAGCAAAAAACACATGTCTTAGAATCTGTCAGAACTTGTTGGAACAGGTTCTCCATCTCTCTCTCTCTCTCTCTCTCTCTCTCTCTCAATTTAGTAGTGATCGATAAACCCAAAGGAAGTGAAAGTTTTTATGGGCTACATCCATTTCATGTGTGGGTAATTGAGGTGGAAAAGACTACTTCCAATCAATAATTTGAAAAACTGAATAGCACATCTTTCAAAATAGACAGTTATGTCTTTATGAGATAGTTTATACATTTACTAACTATGATGATTTTGTAATTATCTTGCTTTGCTTGCATGTGTTTTCTTCCAGAGGTAGAGTTGCAATCTCAACACAGAACTTATCCCGATTCACTTCAAGTTGTGGTTGTCAGGAAATTTTCTCCTTTTCTGTACTCTAGGGGTTCAGGGAGCTGGGAGAAATCACCTGGCTGTTCAGATCTATAGACCCACTTTCTTCAACATCCAGGTTTCAGGACCAGCCAGTATGGCACAGAGCTGTGTGTCTAAAAGTTTACTGTGAACATTTGCTTACAAGGCATTTTGTTAAATTGCAGATTCAGACCCAGAAGATCTGGGATGGGGCCTGAGAGTCTGAGTTCTGACCAGCTCCCAGGAAATCCCAATGCTGCAGCTGCATGAACCACACTCTGGTGGGGAGTTTAGCAAGGATCTAGAGAGAAGATTACCAGACTTGGAGTCACAATTCCTGGGTTTTTGTAGCAGCTGTTCCCCTTACAAGTTTGTTCTCTTGGGCGAGTCACTTTGTCTCTCTGTTCCCTCAAAATGAGCTGTATAATTGAGGAGGAAGATGGATCAAGCTTGCATCCATAGACTTTTTAGAGTGATATTTTGGTTTAAAAACTTCAAATTCAAGACCTTATACAGCCTTGCATATAAACTGGGATTGACAAAGTAGGGAACATCAGAACTGTAGCAGGAGGGCACGGGCAATTAGAAGAAAGGATTAGGAGCTAAAAGAATTTCTTATGGCAAATGTAAGGCTTTGATTCTTTCAAGCGAGTAGATTTTGAATTACAAAGTGTTATCTGGAGAAAGATAGCTAATTTTTCTCAATAACCACTTCAGGAGGAGACCTGCAGCACAGGAAATTGGGTTGCATAAGAAACTCGAATGAGAGAAGCAGCGGATAGGACAGAGCTTTGAAATAAGCAAACACTATCAGCAGGCTGTGAGTGAGTCACAGCTTGAGGGCATCTCTCTGGAGCCACAGGGGAGTCTGGTTAGAAAACAACAGTTCATCTCTGCAGCAGATCATTCCATGTCAGGTACCAGCCAAGCTGGCCATTGCTACCAGATCTAGCCCGGCTGGAACTTGAGAGGCGTGGTAGGGAGGATAAACACAGACCCCTGCAGGGTCGGGGAGAGCCAAGGTCCTGGGGAACGTGGTGAAAGGAACGCAAGTAATTTAACTGAATGAACGACGCTCCTGACAACCCCAGCCTATGCGGAGGCCCCTCCCCCAGCGCTTACGCGTCGGTTTTGAGCGGCGAACAGGAAGGGTTCTCCAGGCTCACAGACACAGGCTAGTTTCTCTTTAAGTCCCAAAGCAAAGTCAAGGAACTGAGAGAACGGGGACGGCGCCCTCTCCCAGTGTTGGGACCGGGCAATGAGATTTTTACCTTGTGCAGAACGTGCTCGTTGAAGTCGGGGCCAGCTCCCCCCTGGTAGGAGTCGGGTCTCTGCAGGTCCATGCCCGGCTTGGAGCTCACTGCTCCCCGCGGTCCCAGCTCTCTGCGTCAGCGCGCACGGTCCGGGCTCCGCTGGGTGCGGCTGGCGGGGGTCTGAGCCCCGCGGGCCCGGCCTCACCCGTGTTCAGCACCGGACAGCTCCACGGCGGCCGCGGCGGTTCAGCACCACGGACAGCAGCAACCCCTCTCTGTGCACCTGGGGCAGGAGTTGCGCTCCCAGGGCGGTCTCGTGACTCCAGGACGCTGGGAGGGACCCAGGGCTTGAATCCAGCCGGTGGTCGGTGCGTATCTTATTCAGGCACCGGACTCCGGAGGCTCGGCGGCCCGGCTGCGGGCTCAAGGCGCTGCGGTCCCGGGAGCCGGCGCTGCTGACTCTCAGTGGAGCAGCATCCCCGTCACCACGTAGCGCGCTCTCTGCCCGCCCGCCCGCGAGGGCAGAGACCAAGTCCTGCGGCGCCGTCACGCTCCTCCTGGTCCCCGCACAGTTCCCTCCTCTGTGTGTGAGGCAAACAGCGGAGCTAGCCTGAGGTTGGCAGACGCCCGGTCTTAGTTTCCTCAAGTCTTGGAAACGTGCAAAATTCTGCTTGCCTGACTTTTTCCAGGTGAGGAGGGTCTGTATAGAGCTTTAATTCCCTTCTCTAAGGTGCACAAGAGCCTAAGAAATTGAGAGGGGAAGGCTCAGAGAGACAGACCACAGGCTCAAATCTCAGCTTTAAGGACTATTAGTTGTGTAACCCTGGGCGGAGTTCTTGATCTCTCCTGTGTCCACAAAATGGAAGTAGTAAGAGTCCCTGCTTCATGGAATTGTTCTAAATATAATGATTTAATTCATGTGAAGAGCCTGGAAAAGTGCCTGGGAAGCACTAAGCAAGATTCCAATAAATGCAAGCTGTTGTGTCCTGGGCGGGGAGAGACCTGCTGCTAGGCCCCTCTATTGGCAGAGCTGCACCACCTGGCATAGGAGAGCACGAGGCTGACCACTGGAGGCTGCAGCTGTGGCTCAGGGCTCATCCCCGGTGTTCCTAGGTGGCCATTATATCCAGGAGTCATGTCAGCACAGACAGAAAGAGCCACACTTCAGGTTAAAAGAGCGCATTTTACTTCTGGGTTTCACTTCTGTTTTGACTGTGTTGTCTGCACCTGATCACGTATGTTCTCTAGGACTGGTTGGTTGCATTTTCTCAAGTGTGAAGTAGGTAGAGCAAGCCATGTGTAGCTCACTGGATTTTTATGAGCAGTAAATGAGACAATGTATGTGAAAAAATCAAACTTCATTTATAATGCATTATTACTGGAATATCTAATGTGGGGACACTCAGTGAATATTCACTCAACAAACAAAGCCAGGGAACTCCTGTGTTCATGTGGATGAGTTTCTTGGTAGGCCTGTGATCTGGTTTCTTAACCTGAAGTGAATAAGCAGACTTCAGGAGAACAGTGGGACATTGGAAACCTGAATTTATATTTTTCTGCAGAACAGAGCCATGGATCTCAGTGTATTCTCAAAATTGCCTTTCTTTGGCATACATTCTTTTTTTAACTGAATTTCAATTGACCTCACATTCTGATATGTACTGATTTCTTTTTTCTTTTTCTGTTTTTTAAAAGATTTATTTATTTATTTGAAATTCAGAGCTACAGAGCAAGAAAGGGAGAGACAGAGAGACAGAGGGAGGAGGGAGCTATCTACCAGCAATAGCTGGTACTGGGCCAAGCTGAAGCCAGGAGTCAGGAGCTTCTTCCAGGTCTCCCAAACAGGTGCAGGGGCCCAACCACTTGGGCCATCCTCAGCTGCTTTCCCAGACGCATTAGCAGAGAGCTGGATCAGAAGTGGAGCAGCTGGGACTTGAACTGGCACCTACATGGGGTGCTGGCGTTGCAGGCGGTGGCTTAATCTGGTACAGCACAGGACTGGCCCCAAAGTCCCTTTCATTCTAAGGCTGAGTAATATTCCATCTCATGGATCCTGAACTGAAACTGCCGAACCCAGTAGTATTTTCTATTTTTAATTTTTGAGGCTACTATCTTACTCAATTTCACTTTATCTCTTTGTTTTATGGATATAGTGTCTTCTCCAATGTCTTTGAGTATTTTAAAATCTCTCTCTGGTTCCTTAAATGATCTCTACTTTGCCTAGGGTCAGTTTTCTTAGTCGTGCTGGCTTTCTGCATCATGTGGCTGTGTCCCCCCCCCCCCCCCATGCCTTGGGATACTTGGTTGCCTATTTGTGTTTAGAATGATGTGTTAGGAAGGCTGGCTGGCCAGGGTTTGTAGTGGACTACATGTTTGGCCTAGTGATTAGGGAGTTTGCTGGTAATCTGAGGAAACCCCAAAACTGGAATGATTAGGACTTTATTCTGGAAATACACTTATATAGCTGCCTTAGGACTAGACTTGTAAAGTAAATAAATAGATAAATAAATACCTATTTATTTATTTAAAAGGCAGAGTGACAAAGAGAGGGAGAGATAGAGAGAGAAGATTTTTCCATCCATTGGCTTACTTTTCAAATGGCCACAGGAGCCAGGGTAGGTCTGGCCAAAGCCAGGAGCCAGAAACTCCATCCTGGTCTCCTACGTGGGTGGCAAGGGCCTTAACACTTGGGCCATCTTCTGCTGCCTTCCCAGGGGCATAAGTGGGAAGCTGGATTAGAAATAGAATAACAGGGACTTGAACCAGTGCTCTGATAGGGGATGCTGTGTCCCAAGTGGGGTTTAACCCATTGAACCAGACCACTTTATTTGAAAGTCAGAGAGTTACAGAGAAAGGGAGAGAGAGAGAGAGAGAGAGAGAGAGAGAGAGAGAGAGAGAGAGAATCCACCCATGGGCTTACTCCTCAAATGGCTGCATCAGTCAGGGCAGGGCTAGGATGTAGCCAGGCACCAGGAGCTTCATTCAGGTTTCCCGCATGGATGCAGAGCTTGGATCATCTCCTGATGCTTTCCCAGGTGCATTAGCAGGGAGTTAGATTGGAAGTGGAGCAGCCGGAACTCAAACCTGGACCTATAAGGGATGCTGGTGTCACAGCTGGCAGCCTCACCCACTACACCACAATTATGGTCCTGAGACTTGACTTTAAAAGAATCAACATTTGGCCGGCGCCGTGGCTCAACAGGCTAATCCTCCGCCTTGTGGCGCCGGCACACCGGGTTCTACTCCCAGTTGGGGCGCCAGATTCTGTCCCGGTTGCCCCTCTTCCAGGCCAGCCCTCTGCTGTGGCCCGGGAGTGCAGTGGAGGATGGCCCAAGTGCTTGGGCCCTGCACCCCATGGGAGACCAGGAAAAAGCACCTAGCACCTGGCTCCTGCCATCGGATGAGCGCAGTGCGCCGGCCGCAGTGCGCCGACCGCGGCAGCCATTGGAGGGTGAACCAACGGCAAAGGAAGACCTTTCTCTCTGTCTCTCTCACTGTCCACTCTGTCTGTCAAAAAAAAAAAAAGAATCAACATTTATCAAGCATTTAATACAATGCTATATACATATATACATATATATGATGCAAAATGTTTTATGATGATTTTTTTTTTTTGACAGGCAGAGTGGACAGTGAGAGAGAGACAGAGAGAAAGGTCTTCCTTTGCCGTTGGTTCACCCTCCAATGGCCGCCGCAGACGGCGCGCTGCGGCCGGCGCACCGCGCTCGTCCGATGGCAGGAGCCAGGAGCCAGGTGCTTTTCCTGGTCTCCCCATGGGGTGCAGGGCCCAAGCACCTGGGCCATCCTCCACTGCACTCCCGGGCCACAGCAGAGGGCTGGCCTGGAAGAAGGGCAACCGGGACAGAATCCGGTGCCCCGACTGGGACTAGAACCCGGTGTGCCGGCGCCGCAAGGCGGAGGATTAGCCTGTTGAGCCACGGCGCCGGCCCATGATGATCTTTTTAAAAATAGTTTTTATTTATTTGGAAAGCAGAGTTACACACAGAGAGGAGAGGCGGGGAGGGGGAGGGGGAGGGGAGAGGTCTTCCATCTGCTGGTTCACTCCCCAGATGGCTGCAAAGGCTGGAGCTGCACCAATCTGAAGCTGGGAGCCAAGAACTTCCAGGTCTCCCACGCGGGTGCAAGGGCCTAAGGACTTGGGCCATCTTCTACTGCTTTCCCAGACCATAGCAGAGAGCTGGGTCAGAAGTGGAGCAGCTAAGGACTTGAACCAGCTCCCATATGGGGTGCCAGCACTGCAGGCAGTGGCTTTACCACTACACCACAGCGCTGGCCCCTATGATGATCTTACTGAGAAGCAAGCCCATAAGATGCACATTATTGTCCCATTTCACAGAAGCAGAATCTGAGGCTGAGAGGTTTAGAAAAGCATACACAGTTAGCTGGGATTTGAACCCAGGAACATGTGCATTGCCACTCCTAACCAACATATTAGCTTGATTCTGAAGCTTCGAGGTGAACCTCAAGCCTCCTCTTGCATCACTGAGGAGATCATCTCTGGACAGTAGTAACAAACAGGAGACAGAGTACCTGCAGGGTCCATGGGCAGGGCTTGAAGAGGACATGCAGAATAAATGCTGGCACTCTGACACTGCAGAGTCTGTGCAATGGGGACAGGGGATGGATTTCTAACATCAAAGACCTAGCAAGGCCTCCTTTAAGGAAAAACTGGGCTGTACCTGGGAGAAGGGGCGGGGGACCCCCACCAGGCAGGTTATCAGGTAGAAAGGGGCAGGGTAGGATGTGGAGGCCTGACTGCCCCTGGAATGTTGCCGGGCTGCCGGGATGACTCTGAGGTGCAGATGCATATGCTGGACATAGATGTCTTTTCCTTAGGCCTTTATGTTACACACACATAAGCTCATAACTAACTTCCTACCTAACAGCTCCCTCCACTAAGCTCTGGGCTGTTGGAGTGGGTGAGGGTACACAGTAGGGAGCCCATCTGCATGATTGGATAGGGATGGAGGTGCTGAGTCATGGGGAGGGAGGTGCCGAGTCATGGGGAGGGAGGTGCCGAGTCATGGGGAGGGAGGTGCCGAGTCATGGGGAGGAAGGTGCTGAGTCATGGGGAGGGAGGTGCTGAGTCATGGGGATGGAGGTGCCGAGTCGTGCTGATCCAGGAGGAGCAATGGTGCTGTGTCCTTCCTTGAGGATTTGGAGAAAATCATCCATCCATCCATTCATTCATCCTTTTTTTTTTTTAGATTTATTTTATTTATTTGAAAGAGTTACAGAGAGAGGTAGAGACAGAAAGAGAGGTCTTCCATCCTCTGGTTCATTCCCCAGATGGCTGCAACGGCCAGAGTTATGCCAATCTGAAGGCAGGATCCAGGAGATTCTTACAGGTCTCCCATGCGGGTGCGGGGGCCCAAGGACCTGGGCCATCCTCTACTGCTTTTCCAGGCCACAGCAGAGAGCTGGATGGGAAGAGGAGCATCCAGGACTAGAACCGGTGCCCATATGGGACGCTGGCACTTCAGACCAGGGTGTTAACCCACTGTGCCACAGCACTGGTCCCATTCATTCATCCTTAGCCTAGCGCTGCACTAGGCGCTCAGAATAAATGGACAAAAAAGCCACAGCTCCTGATTCTGAAGACCGACAGTCCACTACGTGCAACTGACAGCTGGAGATATCCAAACCCTGTGGTCAGGGCCATTCTGGTGTGTGTTGGGGTGGGGGGGCTATCCTGCAGTGGCTCAGGGCTCCTGTCGGACCCACAGACCTGGCTCTGAATCCTGGGGCTGTTGCTTGCGACATGAGCGGCTTGGTCTGGTATCGGATGTTGCTAATCTTCACTTTTCTCTTCCACAGATGGCTGTGGGGAGTTGTGGGTGATCCTGTGCCTGGCTGGGAGACTGCCTGCCTAGCCCATGCAAGAGGTGCAGTGGGCATGGCACACCATGCCTCTTGGGAAAGACCCTGGTCGGGGGCTCAGCGCACTAAGACCCACATATGACCTGACCGTGGGCAGGCGGCAATAGCCCCAGGCACATATCCCCCACCCCTACTTCCTGTTGAAGGGCCTTGTAATAACCAATCAGGTAAACAGCTCTTGGGTGTGGCCCAGACCCATAAGACCACCTGGAAGTCTGCGTAGGCTACATGACCTTCAAGCTGACTGGAGAAGCATAGAGGCACCAGTATTGGCTTTATCCTATAGAATTAGTGTTGCTACCCTGAGCTAGCGATTCCTCTTTGCCTGTCCCATAAAAGCTTGTGCCTGATTGTTAAAAAACAGACATGTTCACTGAAATTGTCTCCGGTGCTTCTTGTTGAAGAACACCATTGCCCCATCAACTCAACAGTGTGGGCCTTGTAGGACGAACCTGCAGGGAGTGAACAACAGGATGCATGGAAAGTGTTCAGCCCAGTGCCTGGTGTACACTGAATGTGCCACGTGGGGGTTATCATGTGAACAACGTGGACCCAGTGTGCTGGAGGTCCGGAGAAGAGAGGGTGACCTCCTGGCTCCGTCTGCAGCTGAGGAGGACATGGGAGGTGGGGGTGGAGGTGGGGAGTCTGGGAGTGTCCCCCACACACCAACTCCTCTTTCCCAAGAGAGGCCCCAAGGGGTGCCCTCCCCTGCCCAGCCCCACAGGGAGTCAGTCTTGGAGGCTGATGCAGGGCCTCCAACAAGCGAGGGTGTCCGAGGCTCCCCCGGCCACTTCGCAAGATCTCCAGTTCTGCTGCCGTGCCCTCCTCCACCTCCCCTAGTGGGGCTTTTGGGGAAACCCAGGTGCATAATGAAAGCCTGAGCCTTTACCGGGCCCGCCAGTGTCTCAGACTCTTCACAGGCATCACCTCACTTGCTCTCACCCCTCGGCCTCTGCGGGAGGAAAGTGTAGCTCAAGGGACGTCAAGTTAATCACCAAGGCTGTGCAGCTGGCAGATAAGATTCCGTGCCCAGGAGTCTGGCCCCCGGTTGCACTGCTTTCCCCACCCCCGAGCCCTCGGCAGCCTCGTTCACGCAGAATCATCAGCAGGGAACCGTGGCTCAGGAAGGGACCGTGGAGACCTGTTCAGCCCTTCTAGTTCCACGGCTGGACAATCTCCCTGGCATGCAGGGCTGGTTGCAGCCTTTCCTGCTGCTTGGTCAGGGTCAGGAAGTGGAGAAGCCAAAGGGGTCTGCCAGGGGCTGTGCCTCTCCAGAGGTGTGCCGGAAGAACATACGTTGCCCGCACGCCCTCATTCCTGGAACACACATGGGAAAAGCACAGTGCCCACAGGAGACCAAGGCCAGGCACAGAAATCAACCCCTTTTTACCCGGAACCTGTGGCAGCAAGACAGTGGCAGTGGGCTAGGACGCCGTGCACCTGCGCGCCTTCCGAGGGTCGTTAGCTCTGCGGCTGCTCCTGTGTGGCAGGATCCAACAGAGCACACTACAGGTTACTACGCCTAGTAGCAGAGAAGTCCAATGCCCCTTCTCAGCGTAGAGGAATCTGTGGCCTGGCCGGGTATTACGACACAGCTGGAGATTGCCACAGAGCTCGGACTGCGCCCTGCAGCGGGGACAGAGCCGCGTGGCCGGTGGGCGCTCCTCTTCCAGGCGTGCGCTGTCTCTGCTCCCCTTCGCTGGGCACTGATGGTGCTGAGCTCCGAGGGCTTTCATGTAGATGACGCAAGATCACCCGTAAACCTCAGCCTGGTGCCTGGCTCACGGTGGTGCCCAGGTAACGGAGCTCCTTACGTAGAGCGAGTGTCCACCGGCTGGGGAGCGCGCAGAGGAGATGCAATGATCAGACCTGGCAGGGGTGAGGAGATCTGGCTGCATTGTCCTCTGCACAGTCCAGAAGGCTCCCTCAGAATTGGGCAGCGGAGAGGGAGGGGGAGTTGGGAGCCCTTATCAAAATACGAGTCTCGCAGCCTTTCTGTTCTGGATCTTCTAGGGGGAGGCTTGGGAAGATGCAGTGTTATGAAGCTCTAAGAGTGGCATGAAGACGAATCCGGGAGCCACTGAACTGTTTTTCGTCCCTCTCAACCAGTGTGCCCTGCAAGCTACCGAGAGAGAGCGCCTAGTTTCCCAAAGAGATGAACTTGAGTTTGGGCAGGAGGGAGAGTCTGGTGGCTTCTGGACACCGCCCTCCCCCCCATACCTGCATGATCCTTACTTTAGACTTACAGAAGTTTTGGCTGGGAAGTCAAAATGCTTCCCGGCTCCCTTGCAGCTAGGTGTGTGACTTAGCTGCCCCCGAAACGCGTGATGAGGAGTCTCGTCCTTAGAAAGGAGGGAGGAGGCCTTCCTCTCCCCTTCCTCACTTCCCCTGGAGGTGGTGAGGAACTGGGGCCATCCCCTGACCTTGAGATGGAAGTTGGGTGTTGGGTGGTAGAGTCGTGGGCTAGAAAGACCTTGAGGTCCATGGAGCTGTCGCATCAGCCTTGCCTTGCAACCTTTAGACGTTGGAGGAAAGAGTAATGAGTTCCTACCTCACCTATGTCGTGTCGTAGTTAAGTTGGCTTTGGGTACAGGAGCTGTGTTAAGTCAGAGACTTGTTATGTGTGTCAACATTCTGCCACGCAGTCAAGAGAACAAAAGAGGGGGGAAGAATGGATGGAAAATCCTTGTTAGCAGGCTGCAAAGACAGAGACCTGGGGCCAGAGGGGTGAGGGCCAGGTCTAGGGCGAGGCAAGAGAGACACCTAGGGACGCTCACTCTTGGGGTCGCGGAAGCTCCTCCCCTTCTGTGCCCTCGCCGTGGTCTTGACCGTGGAAAGGTGAAGAAGTGGGTAACAGAGGACAGGAAGTGGAGGGATGAGGGTGACACAGGAGGAGGGGGGAGCGTGGATCGGGTGGAGAGGAATTGAAGGAAGGAAGAGAGCAAAGGGGAACGGAGGCGATCCGGAGCAGCCTCGGGTGGCTGTGTGGGGGGTTTCATTCAGAGTGACGACTTCTTTACACCTGATATTTGAGAGCTGGGGACAGATGGGCGGTCTTAGATCACCTGCTGCTCTGAAAACCAGGCGCAGGCAGAGGGGAGAAACGCTGCGCTCGTCAGAGTGATGAAGCCAGGGGCTTGTGATTCTCAGGTGCGCGTCAGCACCCAGACGGAGTGAGGTCGCCGAGCCGCGGCTGGGGCTGGGCCGGAGGGGAGCCTGTTTGTAAGACCCGCTCCGGGCAGGAGAGCTTGGTGCTACGCCTTTCCTGTTTCCAGAAGCCACGCTGCAGGTGTCGTCTTGTGCTGTCCCGTCAGCTAGCACATCACGGCCATATGACGTAATTGCCAGCCAGGGAATTAGTGGCTGTGTCGCGCTAAATAAAGGCCACCTGGAACCAGCTCCCCGAGGCCGCGCTGTCTGAGTCGTTCACCAACCCTGTCACTGCATGGCCCCGGTGCCAGCACTGCGGTTCCCCTGGGGTGGGGGGTGCAGGCTCCAGGGAGGGGCTGGGGGTGCAGGCTGGTGGAGGGACACTGCTGTGTCTGTAATGGCTGCTTGGCTGTGGGCTGACAATGGTGTCCCCAAACGTAGCTGCAACCGGGCTTTGCTTCCTTCAGAGAGCTGGACAGAGTCCCAGGAGAACAGGGCAGGTGCCTGGGAGACCTGGGGAGACCTGGTTTCTTTGGGGACGGCCCTAGGTCTCTGTTGTTCTGTCACCTCCCTCTGGACAAATTCCACCTTTTAAAGAAAGATTTGTTTATTTGCAAGGGAGGATCTCTCTCTCTCTCTCTCTCTCTCACACACACACACATACGGAGAGGCAGAGACAGCAGTGGGGCCGAAGTCCTACCTTCAAATGCTTGCAACAGCCAGGGCAGGGCTAGGCTGAAGCCAGGAGCCAGGAGCCAGGCGCTCCCTCCAGGTCTCTTGTGCGGGTGGCAGGGACTCAGCCACTTGGGTCATTGCTGCCCCCTAGGCGCATCAGCAGCAGCTGCATGGGAGCAGAGGCAGGATCTGACCCCAGCTAACTGGGTACCGGAAGTCAGTGTTGCAGGCGGTGGCTTAACCTGCTACGCCACCCAGTCCGCCCCATGACACCTTTTTCTCCCACCCACTTTAGTGGCCCAGTGAGGAAGTGGTAGGAAGAAGGATTGGCTGGTGCTGTCCAGCACAAGCGTTTGATGTGGTGCTTGGTTGAACGGGGGTGGGAGTGGTGCTTGCCCACTACGGTTTAGTGTCAGGAGGTGTCTGGCCCGTGACCCCTGCGGCTACGGTGGAGGCGACCCTGGTCCCCCCACCCCCGCCTCTGCCACCTCATACCTTTCTGGGCTCCACCCCCTCATCTTCCTCTGCCCCCATGCCCCTCCCTCCATGGCCTCTGGGTAGGTCACCGGTGGCTCCAGCCCGCTCTTCTAGACAGCTGTTCCTGGGCCCGGATGCCCTGGGCTACTCCTTCCGCCCTTGAACTCGGGCTGCCACGGCCCTGCGGCCTGTGCTCTCTGGTTCCCTCCCTGTCTGTCTTGTCGGCCATTTCCCCTCAAGTCTGCGTCTTCTTCTCGCTCTTCTAGGTCACATTCCCTATGCCCTCCCCGGGTGATGTCAGCCATCTCCACGTCTCGTGACCTCGTAGCTGTTGGGTCTCATTCCAAATGAGCCTGGCCATCGGCAGCAATGGACACCTGAAGAAAGCCAGGCCAGTCTCCGCCCTCACCGTGGCTTCTACTCCCCGGGCAAGAGGAGCCGTTTCCCTGAGTCTCAGCTTCCCCACTCCCCAGTTGGGGCGGGAGGGACATTAGGACCCAGCAAGATGCACTCTCCCTTTCAATTTGCTCTGTGTTGGGGGCGGGAGCCGGACAGGAAAGGTTTCCCCTAATCCTCCAGTTCTTGCATCTGGAAAACCAGCTCTCCATGCCAAAGCCAGAATATTTCAAAATTGTCATCTTGGTGGTGGAAAGACGCTAAGAGATTGGCTGGCCCAAGGAACATGGTGGTGGTGATGGCAAAGTGGGACCCTTTGTACAACACAGCTCAGTCTCGGAGAAGCAGTTCGCAGCCAGAATAATAGGGCAGTAATGTTGCCAGAGCAGTGCGGCGGTGCCACGGCGGCTGTAATTGTTTTATCAGTCTTCTGGTTCCTGCAAAATGCATGCAGCAAATGCAACTCACACTCGAATCAGGAAAGAGGAAAGGTTTTTTTTTTTTTTTTTTTTTTGACAGGCAGAGTGGACAGTGAGAGAGAGAGACAGAGAGAAAGGTCTTCCTTTGCCGTTGGTTCACCCTCCAATGGCTGCCGCGGTCGGCGCTCTGCGGCCGGCGCACCGCGCTCGTCCGATGGCAGGAGCCAGGTGCTAGGTGCTTCTCCTGGTCTCCCATGGGGTGCAGGGCCCAAGCACTTGGGCCATCCTCCATTGCACTCCTGGGCCACAGCAGAGGGCTGGCCTGGAAGAGGGGCAACCGGGACAGAATCCGGCGCCCCGACCGGGACTAGAACCCGGTGTGCCGGCGCCGCAAGGCAGAGGATTAGCCTGTTGAGCCACGGCGCCGGCCGAAAGAGGAAAGTTTTAAGGCATTCTCTTAAGCTGGGTGGGGGGTATCAGGTGTGCATTACATTATTATTCAGAACTTACAGGTTGTATGTACGTTTTTATATTTATATTTTAGATTTATTTATTTATTTGGAAAGCAGGGAGGGATGGAGGGAGAGAGAGAGAAGAGATGTTCTCTCTGCTGGTTCACTCCCCAAATGCCTGCAACAGTCAGACCTGGGCCAGGCTAAAGCCAGGAGCCAGGATCACCATCAGGGTTGCTCACGCAGGTGGCAGGGACCAAAGTACTTGGGCCGTCATCGGCTGCCTCCCCGGTGCGTTAGCAGGGAGGTGCAGTGGAAGTGGAGGGCACAGGACTCAACCCCAGGCGCTCGGATATGGGATGCAGGTGACGCAGGCAGTGGCCTAACGCACTGTGCCACAGCATCCACCCCCGAAAAGCAGTGAGCCTCGCAGTGCTGCTGCGGTTACAAGATGTCTTGTTTAAGTGCGGGCTGATCTGGAAGCTGCTGCAGTGCCACGGTGGCGGCGCCTGGAGGCGTCTCCCTCTGCTCCCTCCAGCACCTGGAGACGACCCTGTGGGAGCCGAGGCCTCAGGCGTCTGGCGTCCTCCTTCTGCAGGTGGGGGACACTCCGCCCAGGTCAGGGGAGCCAGGAGAGCCCATACCCCCCAAGCCACTGCCCAGCATCCTCCAGACTCCCCGCCTCTCTGTGGAAGCTCTGTGGCCCCTGGGGACTGGGAGACTGACAGGTTCAGCTGAGGACTCTGGGCATGGCTGCCAGGAAGATGGAGATGGTCTGTGATGCTCAGAGGACAGGGTGTCCCGGGGACTGTGTACTCTGTCAGTATCCATTTAAACGCTGGGATGGAGCAGACCTGGAAGGGCGACGGCGTGGCACACGTGTCCCCAGTCCCGCCTCCCTCAGGCATCGCTCAGCCGGGAAAGCAGCGGCCCAAAGGCCTGACTCAGACTCCGACCCTGCCCAACTGAGAGCATCCTTGGAAAACGCGAAGCCCCAGACAGACTACCCACTTCTCCCGCGCCCCTTCTCGTCCTTCTCGTGGCTTCCGCTAGGGGGCGCGCGCTCCCCTCCCCGCCGCACCCCACTCTGCGCCCCATCACCTTCTCACGCGCGGTGGCCTACATCCGCGTCCCCCGCCGCCTTTAATTCTGGCATTTTGAGTCTCGAGAATCCAACAGAATCAAGAAAACCGGTGGCCATTCCTTCGTTTCCTGACTCCCAGGGCCTGGCCTAAGCCAGGACGTAAACCAATGGCTCGGAAGTGGGACTTTGGCTCCCGGCGTCCGGAGCCCTGGGTTTGTAGGACGGAGAGAGAGCCTGTCCTGGAGCGGCTTCCCCAGCAGGCGGCAGTGTGGAGCTGCCCGGCCAGACCTTGCCCACCCTGGTCTTCGGCTTCTGTGGGTGGGTGGGGGTGAGGGCCGAGGGCTCCTCCCCCAGGGCACCTGGGTTCTGCATCTGGGCTCTGGTGCACGCGGCCCGCCCTTTGGGGCCTGACAGGTAGCCAAGGGAAGGAGGGGGTGGGACTCAGATTTCCGGGGTAGGGGCTGAGGTGGGGTGTGTGGAAGTCTCTCCCTCCACCTGCCCCGCCCTGGGGCGACTCTGCGGTGGGACTGGAGCAGCCTCTGAGGCTTGGGGCAGGAGTCTCCTAGCACGGCCCGGGAAGGTGCGATGAAGGCGCTTGGAGAAGTAGATTTACCAGGACCAGAGGAGAGAGGAGCCAGGAGGAAGTGGGAGACCGGGAGACTGCAGGAGGCTCCAGGCACTGGGGCTCCTGCAGGTCAGAGGTCAGAGGGGGTGCGACTGGGAGAGAGCAGGAAGCTTCGGAGACCCCAGAAGACGGCTGTGGCCTGCCAGGAGAGGCGTGGACTGCCTGGTCTGCCTCCTTCCAGCTGCGAGGTCATGGGCGAGTCACAGGGAGCGTCAGAGTCCCCTCTGGCACTGAGTAAGCGGTCACCATCTGCAGTCGTTGCGTCTCCAGCCGCCACCGGCAGACCCAGGCTGAGACCACACGGCCGACGTGTGCTCTTCAGTGTTGTGCCTGGGAGGTGCCGGGCACGAGTAGACGCTGGGTGACTGTCTCCCATGGAGCCCCAGCGGGGAGCGAAGGCTGGGGCTTCCCACATGGACTTAGCAGGCTGGGTGCTGGTTTTTGGTGGGAGTTTGTTCATTCATTCATTCATTCATTCAACAAAATGGTGCAGAACATCCATTGTAGGTGCTGGTGCTGGTGAACAAAGAAGCCCCAGCCCTCGATCTGGAGTCTCCCAGCCCCGCGGGACAGTTGGACGTCCACCAGGTGAACACAAGTGGACGTCGCCCCAGGATGGTCGCGATGAACCAAGCAGGCACTGTCACCCCTCCCCGCCCCCAGCTGGTCCAGGCACCGTCCTCTCACACCTGGAGGCTGTGGCCGCCCCGTCATGGACTCCCAGTCTCCATCCTTGCCTCCGACAGCCGCTGCTCCTCGCCACAGCCAGCGTGAGCCGCTCAGAACAGGGGCAGTGGCTCCCGTCCAACTCCCCACGCAGGCCGCTGAGCCCGATGGCGGCGGCGCTCTGATGACGCTCTGCTCCCACCCCCATCTCATCTCTTCCCACTCTGCTCTCACTCCCTCTCCTCCAGACGCACTGGCCTCTTTTCACCTGCCCCAGGACCTTTGAACTGGTGGTTCCCTCTGCCTTGAGCCCTCTACCCCCAGCTAGCAGCATGCTCTCTTCTCCCAAGCCTCTGCTCAGGTATCAGCGACCACAGAGACCTTCCTGGGTCTGTGACACAGCTCTGCCTTCCTTGTTTCAGGGCACTGGGACACCTTGCATGTTTTTCATGGTCCCCCCCACACCAGGAGGACGTCTGTGACGTCTGTGTCCCGCACCCAGCCGAGCACCTGGCACGCAGTGAGTGCTCAGTAAGACTTGAAGGCAGAGTAGGCGTTCGCCAAGCCGAGGGAGGAAGGGAGCGGCCTAAGCTCAGGAGACAGCACAGGCCTCCCTGAAGTCAGGGAGTGAGCTCCCCGTGAGCCCTGGGAGCAGCTGGCTGTCGCTCAGGCCGTGAGAACATGGACTGTGCCGCTGGGGGGCTGCAGCCCAGCCAGGAGAAGGAGGAAGGCAGGGAGGGGGCTCCATGTGACGGCACAGTGGGGGCTAAGCAGCCGCTTCTGACACTGACTTCCCACATTGGAGCGCGGTTCCAATCCCGGCTGCTCCACTTCCCATCCAGCTTCCCGCGAATGCGCCTGGGCAGGCAGCAAATGATGCCCCAAGTGCTGGGGCCCCTGCCACTCACATCGGAGACCCGGATGGAGTCCCTGGCTTGTGGCTTCCACCTGACCCAACCATGGCTGCTGTGGCCATTTGGGGAGCCAACCAGTGGATGGAAGATCCCCCCCACCTCTCTCTCAATCTCTCTCTACCTCTCTCTCTATCTCTCCCTCCTCTCTCTCTCTGTAACTCTGCCTTTCAAATCAATCAACGAATCCTTTGAAAAAAGACAGGGAGGCCTCACTCTGATGTCCAGCCCCGCCTGTCCCCCATTATCTTGGCCTCTGGCCATAAGAGCCTGCGGCGGCCCCGCCCCCGGCCAGACTGGAGGCGACTTTGCATCCTGCCTGCCTTGGCCTTGCGGTGCCGGACACTGTCACTCACTCCCTTTAGGGAGGACGTTCTCTCCAGCGCTTCTCGCCCACTCTTTCTGCCTCACCGGCGCCTCTGGCAGCGTCCTCAGTAAGCGAGTCCGCCCCCCTGCTGCCTCGGGCCCTGCCCCGGATCTGCAAGCAGTGCCTGGAAGGTTCCAGAAGCCCTCAGACTCGCACGGCCCAGTCCTCACTCCGTGTTTCCCTGTCAGCCGGGGAGCCGGCTGCTCCCTGCCCAGTGTCCCCAGTCTGATCACCATCACGGTATCCGTCTCATCACCGTCAAAGCCAGAAGGCCTGGATTCACGGGTAGCGCCTTCTCCATCACCTCCAGTGGAGACAGCCGGCTCTCACTCCCGCCCACTCGTGAGATTCGGAGTTTGACCACCAGACTCCCCACCTCTGCAGGCGAGGTCCCTGCGTCTCAGCCACTGCCGGGGTGAAGTTCAAGTTCCATGAGATGGATCTTCCAGCTCCTCTGTGGTCCACGCCTCTGCTGACCTCCGTACATTTTTTTTAAAGATTTACTTATTTATTTGAAAGGCAGAGATACAAAGAGAGAAGGAGAGAGGAAGGGAGAGAGGGCTTCCATCCGCTAGTTCACTCCCCAAATGGCCGCAACTGCTGGGGCTGGGCCAGGCTGATGCCAGGAGCCAGGAGCTTCTTCCAGGTCTCCCACGAGGGTTCAGGGGCCCAAGCACTTGGTCATCTTTTGCTGCTTTCCCAGTTGCATTAGCAGGGAGCTGGAATGGAGGTGGAGCAGCCGGGACTCGAACCGGCGCCTATATGGGATGCTGTTGACAAACTTCTCTCCTTTAGCCTTGAAAAGGGGGGGGGGGCAGCGAGTCACAGCAGCACTGAGAGAGCGTTCATGGCTAAAGTGAAGCGTTGAAGATGTCTTCATTGGAGAATCTACTGCAAATGACCCCCAAATAGACCTCAGGTGGAAAAACAGCTTTAAAACAAATTTCGGGCCAAGTGAAGCTGGAAAGAGGTGGTTTGGGAGAAACCATTTTTGAAGTAGCACCTTGACAGTAGGGACTCCATTTTGGAGCATTTGAGACTCCATTCTGGAAAAGCACCCCCCCCCCCCCCGTGAGACTCTGGTCTGAGACTATAATCTAAAACAGTAAAACAATAAAAGTCTACTACATCACACTTGACAGAGCATAGAAACCCCCTAGCATAATTGTTCAAGCTTAAAAGTAGAAAGGTTACACCTGGGTTAATGATAAAAATGTAATTTGTCTATGTCCTACATATAATTAAAACCAATACCCGGATTAATGTCAGGATTATAAGAGTGTAACTGGTATTGTCAAGATTATAATTGATACTAGTTTTGCATAGGTTTTAGGTCAGCTTGACCCCAGTAACCATGTATTCCCCCCTGTTTCTAGCAACCATGAATTCCCCTCCCGATTTTGCGGTTTTTGCCTTTATAAACCCTGTTGCTTTGGGCTTCAGGGTCGAGAGTTCTTTAGGGCATGAGCCCACTCTCCACCGCCGGCAATAAAGGACCATCACATTTTGTCAATGTGTGGTGCTCCTTTGTTTCCACTCGCTCAGGTACAACATTTTATCCTGGAGAAAATCAGATAGCAGAAGCCAGTGACAGGCCCAGGAGTGCTGGGAAAAGCCAGGCGTGCCGTTCTCATGGAGCCGACATCCAAGGAGTGGTTGTCAAAGGGTTTCTCTGGGACCTGGCGTAGCCCCGAGTGGCCCGCGGCTGTCAGCTGCCAGCGAGCGGTGCTGGTGCCTGGGAGATGCTGGGTTGGGCAGCTGGGACTGGTAGGAGCACTCGGCCGCCGCTGTCCTTCGGGCTGGGAAGGTGGTGGTCACAGGTGTAGAGGCCAGGGAGCCACCGCTGAAATGGGCTGTAGCCCCCAAATGCTCTGAGGCATCACCCTGACTACTGCTGTCCTTGTCCCCTCCCCACATCTGGGATCACCGATTCTCTGGGCTCTTTACTTCTAGAAAGTTCCTGAGCCAGCTTGGGCTTCAACTCGGGGGCTCCCTAACTTCTCTTAGGAATTCTTATCCTGAGTGGCTGCGGCGGCTGATAGGGAGTCCCGAGTTGATGAACCTCGACACCCAGCAGGAGCTGTGAGCCTGTCGGGGCCTGCAGACCTGGAGGGTGAGGCCGAATTCGGATGCTTGTGAACCACGTGGCCCCAGGTGAGACACTCAAGCCTCCTCAACCCTTCATCTTGGCGAGGGCTGTGACCGTGCACTTCCAACAGTGCCGGGACTCTCAGTCATAACCGACATGCTCGGAAGGGACCCCAAACAGTGAGGATCCAAAACTGTTACTGTGGGTGGGATGAGCACTCAGCGGTCAGCTAGCCCACAGGTGTGCCACCCCCAGCCTCCTATGGCTGCTGATTGACACAGCCAGCAGGGCCAACAGCAGAGTAGCAGGGGGCGGTGCCGGGAGCTCTGATCAGTGTTCAGAGGTTGGCTCCACCCTGACCCAGAAGTTCTGACTCCTGCCTCAGGGCTTCGATCTGTTCCCCGCCTGCAGACAGGAGTAATGCTCCCGCCTACCTCGCCGGGTTACACGGCCAGTGCTGACACACGCTTGGGAAAGCCCTGCAATCGTGAGCTATCCAAGCCGCCACCAGCCCCGTGCTCTTCACTGCTCCTGGGCTCCGTGCTTGTTGGATGCACCCCAGATGTTGGTTAAATGAGAAGTCAGGGTATTGGGGTTCCGCCCAGGGCTGGGGGCGGCTGGTAAGCTGGGGTGTGTACAGGGACTGTAGGGGTTCCTGGAACGAGATGCAAATTTGACTTTGTGTTTCCCGGGGTTCCCAGCTTTTCCTCCGACCTCAAGGTAAGACCACTGGCCCAGGGGACTCTGACCTTGACCCTCCCTGTCCCGGTGCTCTCCCTGGCCCTGTCTGATTTGGAAATGCAAGTCAGGGAGAGGCCTTGGTTGCTTTGGGTGGGCCCTGGGCCACTCTCCAGTGGAGCTCCAGGCCTCCCCCGTGACTCTGGCTCTCCCTCAGTCCGGGCTCAGCTTTGCACTGGCAGTGTTGTGTCGGGAGCAGCTTGGTGGGAAGTGAGGGAAAGGAAATGAACCATGGTGGCCGCGAGGAGTCGTTCTCGTGGGCAGGGCCAAGTGAGTCAGCCGCCCAGGGCGGGTGGTGGGGGAGAGGCACGAAGGCAAAAACAGATTTTGAAAGTACACAGATCAAAGCTGGACTTGGCTGTGAGGGTGGACAGGAAACTCCACAGACAGTCAGACGTGTCCATTGCGCATGCCTTCATGTTCACTCCTCCTCCTTCTTCAGATTTATTTACTTGAGAGGCAGAGTTACAGAGAGAGGCAGAGACAGAGAGAAAGGTCTTCCATCCGCTGGTTCACTCCCCAGATGGCTGCAAGGTCCAGAGTTGGGCTGATCCGAAGCCAGGAGCCAAGAATCTCCCCTGGGTCTCCCACGCGGTTACAGGAGCCCAAGGACTTGGGCCATCTTCTACTGCTTTCCCAGGCCACAGCAGAGAGCTGCATCGGAAGAGGAGCAACTGGGACATGAACCGGTGCCCACATGGGATGCAGGTGCCTCAGGTGGAGGCCCAGCCCATCACACCACGGCACTGGCCCCTCTTCCTTTTTAAAAGATTCATTAATGTATTTGAAAGGCAGAGAGAGCGAGCGAGAGAGAGAGCGAGAGAGAGAGAGCGCTCTTTTCCATCCACTGGTTCATTTACTATGTGGTACAGGGGCCACCTCCAATCCAGCTCCCTGCTGTGGCCTAGGAAAAGCAGCTGATGATGGCCCAGTGCTCGGGCCCCTGCACCCACAAAGGGAGATCCAGATGAAGCTCCTGCTCCTGGCTTTGGTGTGGCCCAGCTCCGGACCGTTGTGGCCAAGAGGAGTGAGCCGGTGGATGGAGGACCTCTCTCTGTCTCTCCCTCTCTGTAACTCTGACTTTCAAATAAATAAGTAAATATTTTAAAAAGTTTTGTCACGGGCCGGCGCCATGACTCACTTGATTAATCATCCACCTTGCGGCGCCGGCATCCCATATGGGTGTCGGGTTCCAGTCTCTCAGCAGTGGAGCAGGGGCTGGTGCTGTGGCGCAGCAGGTTAACGTCCTAGCCTGCAGTGCTGGCATCCCATATGGGTGCCTGTGGGAGTCCTGGCTGCTCTTCTGATCCAGCTCTCTGCTATGGCCTGGGAAAGCAGTAGAAGATGGCCCAAGTGCTTGGGGCCCTGCACCTGCATGGGCGACCCAGAGGTACCTCCTGGCTCCTGGCTTCGGATCAGCCCAGTTCCAGCTGCTGTGATCATCTCTCTCTCTCTGTACCTTTGCCTTTTGAATTCATAAATATTAAAAAACAGCAACAACAACACTCAAGTACACATTATGTGGTAGGGACTTCCCCCAACAGTTGCCCCTAGGAACCTGTCCTGTCTCTTCTGGACACGCCCAGGAGGAAGTTGGCTGCCCCGCTGAGCTGGCTGCTTCCTCGAGGAACGCGATGTTTGTTTTGCATCAGTGCAGTAACACGGTAACCCTGGTGAGCGAGAGTGTAGACCCCGGATCAGGCGCGAGGTCCAGGTTCCAGCCTCGCTCTACTGCAGACCATACAAGGGACCTTGTCAAGTCCCTGACGCCTGGGCTTCGCCTTCCTCACGGCTGGCCAGCTCGTGGAGAGGACTGGGGTCTGAGGGCGGCGGCCAGCATTTGGAAAATGCGGCAAAGAGACGGCACCCCGGGGCTTGTGGCGTGGCCAGGGGCAGCGGCAGCTTGGAGGGTTCTGCTCCAGATACAAATACAGAGCGCCGTTGCGGGCTGAAATGCAAAATGATTTCTTCTTGTGGGTTTTAGGGGGAAAAAAAGCTCACTTTCTAGCCACATTAACCGTTTCCAGGCGAGCTACGCAAGCCCACGTGTCTCCCACATTTCCCTCCCCCCCGCCCCCACCCCCCTAACGAACACCCCAGGAATTCTCTGCTGTTTGTGTGCCTAGGGAACCACTGGTTCTGCAAAACCCAGGGACATCACCTCGGGAACTGAAGGAGGAAGATAAAAGGAGAAGCGAGGGCGGGGTTGGATGGCGCAGGGCACGGGGCTGGCGCAGCGTTCCCTCGGCAGATGGGGCCAAGCGGGATGCAGCTCTGCAGGGCCTTCCTTCTCCTCTACCTCCCAGGTGCGTGGGGCTGTGGGCTAGGGAGGCCTTGGCTGTCAAGGGGGCGGAGGAGGATCTGTGTCGGGAGAGCTGCAAAGGATGCCCAGATGAGTCTTCTAGAAAATTCTAGAGTCTTCTAGAAAATTGCAAGTTTGCTTCTCCTGATCACATTTCCTCCCATATCCTCTATGGACAGAGAAGCCAAAAATATTATCTTTGGGATGGTTTTAAACAAATATTTGTTTATTTGAGAGAGAGAGAGAAAGATAGTATCTCCACCCTCTGGTTCACTCCCCAAATGGCCGCAGTGACCAGGACTGGGCCAGGCTGAAGCCAGGAGCCAAGGAGCTTCATCCTGGTTTCCCACATGGGTGGCAGGGGCCCCAGGGACTTGGGCCGTCTCCCACTGCTTTCCTAGGCGCATTAACAGGGAACTGGATTGGAAGTGGAGAAGGCAGAACTTGAACCGGTGCCCCTATGGGATGCCTGTGCTGCAGGCCAGGGCTTTACCCACTACACCACAGTGCCGGCCCCTCTGTGTGTGACCCAAGGGTGCTTCACTCTAAGGAATTCCTGCAAATGGTGCCAGGCAGCACCATCAGATCCATCTTGCAGCTCCAAATGCCCCTGACCTCGAGGACCATCACCTCGATCAGGTGGATGTTTCTGACAGGTGCGCTGAGTGAACTCGCTGGCAGGTGGGAAGGGCAGTGCCAGTCCTTCCTGAACCCCAAGTCGGTATCCGCTCGTATCCCCAGGAGCGGGACCTTGCTCGGTTCCTTGCTCTTGATCCTTGAACTTGTGAGGTGCAGGCGCAGGCGCAGGCGGTGAAGCCGCCAGGCAGGAAGAGTTCCCTGGTCTCACCGGAAGCAGCGGGAGACTTCCTGTAGCTACCAGAACCTGTGGGAGTGCCACTGACGGTGTGGGCCTGGGTTTGCTCAGGGGGAGCCGCTTCCTGTGTGCGGTTGCAGGGCCCATGTGGGGATGGGAGGGAGGTGCATTGTCCAAAGGTTACCATGAGCCCTGGGACTGGGGCTGGATTCCTGGGACCGGGGCTGGATCTCTGGGACCGGGGCTGGATCCCTGGGACTGGGGCTGGATCCCTGGGACCGGGGCTGGATCTCTGGGACCGAGGCTGGATCCCTGGGACTGGGGCTGGATCTCTGGGACCGGGGCTGGATCCCTGGGACCGGGGCTGGATCCCTGGGACCGGGGCTGGATTTCTGGGACCGAGGCTGGATCCCTGGGACCGGGGCTGGATCTCTGGGACCGGGGTGGATCCCTGGGACTGGGGCTGGATCCCTGGGACCGGGGTGGATCCCTGGGACCGGGGCTGGATCCCTGGGACCGGGGCTGGATCCCTGGGACCGGGGTGGATCCCTGGGACGCGCTGGCTGAGGCCGTGGCTTTTGTGTTTTTCAGGCTGCCTGGCCCCGGGCACCGGCAGGGATGTCAGAGGCGCTGTCGGGGGGACACTGGTGATAACATGCAGGTACGGGGTGGGAGAGGAGGCTCACAGGAAGTTCTGGTGCCGAGGGGCCGACTGGAAGGACTGTGTCCGCGTCATTGAGACGGCACAGCCGGCGATGGAGGAGGCGGCGAGGCGTGGCCGGGTGACCCTCAAGGACATCCCGCGGGAGCACCGTTTTGTCGTGGTCGTGGGGAACCTGGAGAAGGAAGACGCAGGCACTTACTGGTGTGGGGTGGACAGGCCCGGAAGTGTCTCCCAGTCCACAGTGAGAGTGGCTGTTTTCCCAGGTAATCTCCCCCGCCCTCTGTCCGGCCATGGGACAAGGTTCCAGCCTTTCTCGCTGAGGAGGGGTTTAGCTTTGGCTTCTGGACTGGCAGCCAGAGGGGTGAGGAACACCCCTGCGTGCGTCCACGTGTGGGTGTGGCCAGGTGGGCCTGGGTGTCTGCGGCCTGGCTTTGCCATTTTCTGGCCGTGCGAGCTTGGGTCAGTTATTTAACTGGCTGGTGCCTCAGTCTCCCCCCTGGGAAAAGGGGAGCATTAGAACTGCCTCGCGGGGTTGGGTGTAAGAAGGCGGTGGGTGGAGAGGTGTGGAGCTGACACCCACGCCCGGCCAGCGGTCGGGACTCTAGGTGGCAGCCCTGGGAGCCGCCGTGCAGGCCGGGTCAAAGCCGCTACCTCCCTCCGATCCCCGGCTTCCAGTGAAGCTTCCGGCATCCAGGCCAGCAGCTGGGTGGTCCCCTCCGGTTCTCTCTCCCGTTCATTAACATGGCTCATTGCACGTGTGTCATAGACCAAGTCCAGGGACCTGGGCTGGGGATGGGGCGGTATGCGGAGCCAGCCCCTGTCCTGGGGGGCCTCAGGGCTGAATGGGCTGGCAGGGTCAGGGGTGAAGACAGGAAGGCAGAGAGCCCTGGAGCTCGGGGCTGCCCACATCTGGACAGGAGGAAACTGTGCAGTACGGGAGCGACAGTGGCGTCCGAGGTGGGGACACAATGTTGTGTCCAGGGCCTGCACGTGTCCATGCACACAGGAGGCTTCCTGTGGAGGCAGAGGTAACGCCCAATGTGCGACTCCTCCCCCTGCCCCTACAACTCTCCTGGGGTCCCCCAGTCCTCCCCTCCTGGCTCGTCATAGCTCAGTCTTTTTTTTTTTTTTTTTTTACAGGCAGAGTGGACAGTGAGAGAGAGAGAGACAGAGAGAAAGGTCTTCCTTTGCCGTTGGTTCACCCCTCAAAGGCCCCCGCGGCCAGTGCACTGCGCTGATCTGAAGGCAGGAGCCATGTGCTTCTCCTGGTCTCCCATGGGGTGCAGGGCCCAAGCACTTGGGCCATGCTCCACTGCACTGCTGGGCCACAGCAGAGAGCTGGACTGGAAGAAGAGCAGCCAGGACAGATTCCGGTGCCCTGACCGGGACTAGAGCCCGGGGTGCCGGCACCGCAGACAGAGGATTAGCCTAATGAGCTGCGGCACTGGCTAGCCCAGTCTTAACACATGTGCTTGTCAACCACGTCCTTCACCTCCTTCCTCTGGCCCCACTGGGATGTAGTCCGGTCTCCACAAGCGGTTTGTGTTTGGTGTCGTCCCGTGTGCTTGCTCTGTGTCGGGGGCTAGGCCTGCCCCTGGGACGCACGTGCGGCTCCCATAGTCCTCACAGACAGGCTCTTCCCAGTGGGCCCCTCGGGTGCTCCCTGGAGGGCTGCAGGGGCCTGCATGTCCCGCGCCCGGCCTCCTGCCCAGGGGACTTTCCTCCATACCAGGTGATCTGCTTGCTGACCGGGGCACCTCCCATGGGCCCTTCCCTGCCTGTCTCTGTACCCACCTCCCTCTGGGGTTCCGTAGGAGGTGCGGCTGTGGCTTTGCGAGAGCTGCAAATCCTGAGCCTTACAGGGTGAGGGGCAGAGACGTGTGGTCTGACCTGCAGGTTCCACGGCAGCGACCAGGACCCTGGAAACGTCTGCGGGCTCCAGCACTCTCGCCAGTCACGAGTCCAGTCCTGGGTGCCCCATCTGGTAAGGCACACTGGGTCCTTGCCAGGCCTGGGCAGTCCGCTGATGGGGCTACTGAGGCTGGGGACAACCCTGGCCCTGGTGCGACACCCTGCAGCTGGCTGCAGGTCCCCACCAGAACCCAGGGGCCCCTGTCCCTGGCCTCTGTCTCAGCTCTCTGCTCCGTTTCCTTCTGTGTTAAGGGGCCCCTGTGTGCTGTTGGGGCTCCTGTCCCAGCCCGTTTCCTGGCAGCACGGGGACCCTGGGCAAAGCAACTTAGCATCTCTGTGCCTCGGGTTCCTCATTTGTAAGATGAGGATGATCTGCTTGATGGCAGAGCCTGGTGGCGTGATTCAGTCATTTATCACATTCGTGGATTCTGTGGCCAGGATTTGGAGTGGGGACACCAGTGGACATCCCTTGCTGGATGTCCCCAAAGCCTTCACACCATTGCCGGGGGCTCCCTCACCCAGCATTCCCTGAGGCTGGGGGCTGGAAGGCACTCACGTGGCTGTCCACACCCTTGAGCTTCCTTGCAATACGTTGGCTGGGTTCGTGGGTGAGAGAGTGGTGGAGGTTGAATCTTTCTAGGATCTGTGGCATCCTTTCCACGGTATTCCATTCCCCTGCGCAGCCAGGAAAGCTGCCTAGTTCAAGGGAGGGGGACTAGACCCTGCCTCGAGAGGACTGTGGCAGACCAAACCTATTGCTGTAGGCATTTTCACAGCATGAATGCCTGGGACGACGCCCAGGCTCACCCCGTGCGGACAGCCCAGCCTCGTCAGCCGCTGGCCTTTCTCTCCCCTGTCCTCTCTCAGACCTGCCTCTGCAGACCACTGAGCAGAACCATGGTGGGGAGCGTCTGATGGCTCACAGCTCCCGTCCTGAGCTGGGGGCCCGGAGGTGGGGGTACACCGACCGGCGGCCACTGTGTCTCTCCCACTGTCTCCCCGACCAGGCCGCTCCTGCTCTTCACCAGCCTCCTGTTCCTGTTCTCGATGAAGGTGGTCCTGCTACTGAGCATTGGCTGCATTGCCACCCGGTTGGTCTGCGTTCAGTCTTACCCGGAGAGGCTGTGACTCCCTGCTCCTGGCTGCTCGGCCACAAACTCAGCTGTGCCCGGGGGCTGTGAGACCAGTTGTCAGCCCTGCAAGACCCTGCAAGACCCAAGCTCAAGATCGCATCTGGAAGCCGAGTCAGCTTTGCCAGCAGAGTGGACACGGGGCCAGGATGTGGGCTGCGGGGTCAGACGGAGGAGTGGTTTAACCCCAGTGTAGCCCCCTACTCACCATGTGACCCAGAAGAGGTTACTTGATGGTGATCCTCATGTGTTTCTTGGATTCATACATAATTAAGATACTACATCGCAGTCCCTGGTCACATAGGAGGGCTCCAAACGTGGCCGCCTTTGCAGTTCTTAGTTGGGGTCCCGGGCAGCAGGGAGGAGGGCTAGGCAGGTGGGGGACTGGGGGGCAGTGGCCCAGGCTTCTGGGACTCCTGCTCATCTCAGGACAGGATGTCGGGGGGCAATGCTGGCTCCTGGAGCCTTGTCTGACCACACAATGCCCAACATGTGTCCAGGAGTGGCGGGAGGCAGGTGAAGGCAGAGGCATGGAATCCTGGCCTCCAAGGGTGGTTGAGAGCTCCACCTCTAACTCAGTGGATTGGGGGGTGGGTTTCCTTGCAACAGGTAGCAAAGGGGCCTTGATCCAGCTCTGGGCTGAACCTTCGCTTCCCCTGCGCTCTCTTCGTCCCTCTCTGTCCTCCACACTCAGTGGCTTCCGGCGCATCCTGGTGTCTCAAGTACAGAGCTCCCCACCCCTCCTCTCCTCTTCTTGACACCATGCCCCCCTCCCCTGTCCCCTGGATTTGTGTGATGGCTGGAAGAATCACCCATAACTTTTTCTAGCTCTGCCAAGAACCTGGAGCAGGTGAGACTCCACGTGGAGACTTTGGGGATCCAGTGCAGAGCACCTGTTGGGTGACTTGGCCTCCTGCATCCAGGACATGGCTCGTGGCAGGCACCTTGGCGCCGCTGCCCTGGATAGGTGCCGCAACAGGCTGTCAGTTGGGTGACACATCATTTCTGGTGGGAGAAAGGGATCCTCCCTTTTTTTATAGATTCATTAGCAAGATAACAAACATCTCGGCGCCTGGCACCCGTAGTGCCAGGGGGCACCCTTCTCCACCGCCTGTTGACGCCGGCACCTAGGGAACCCAGGCAGTTGAGAGGAAGCGAGTGCGGGCTCCACCCAGAGAATTGCACAGTAATGGTGCGCCACTTCCCCTGATGGCTACAAGACTCTGGCTTCTGTCTCGCTGGCCCTTGCTGGCTTGCTGTGATGACAGAAGCCAGACGCCAGGCTGCGATCGTCCAACTAGACAGCCCCCTTGTGTGGCAAGAAATTGAAGAAGACTCTTGGCCAACAGCCAGAAGACCCTGTTCAGTAGCCCATGGGCTGTGGATCCCGCCAACAACTGTGCAAATGAGCTGAGAACCAACAGGTCCAGCCCCAGCCGGGCCTCCAGAGGAGACTGCAGCCCCGGGCACTGCTGCCCAGCCTGTGGGAGCCTCTGGGCAGTGGCACCTGCCGGCGGCACCGGGCTTCCTGTGGGATAACAGGTGTTCACTGTTTTACGCTAACTTTGGGAATAATTCATCAAGCAGCCTTGGATCGCCATGAGCTTCTGGGCTGCTCGTGGGCAGACAGGGGTGCGGGGTTTTACCTGTGTCCGCAGCCACATCTGGCGCAGTGCTGCCCCGTAGCAGGTGCATGGAAACGTTTGTCACGTGCAGAGAGTTGAGGTCGCTGGCGAACCCAGGGTCACTGCACCCGGCGTGCGGTGGAGACAGGTACGGGGGTCCACCTGGTAGCTCTGTTTTATTCAGTTCTTGCTTATCTCTGGGAATTCCCCAGCCAAAGCCAAGAACTGAACTTGTGGAATAGTCGCTGATTAGTGACTAATTCTGTGCGACTCTGTGCACCTGTGGCAGTGGGCGGGGCTAGGTGCAGGCCCTCCCAGCATCTCCCAGCCCACTGCCCTGCCTGCATGGGCTGCAGCCTCCCTGGTGTCCTTCCCGCTCCTTGAATCCCCAAACACTTCCTCCCAGGAATCTCAGTGTCATTGCGGTTTCTCCACTGTCAGCTGCCAGGTGGGTGGCAGGTGCGGGCACAGAGCCCTGAGCGGGGCTGCCGGGCCTCCGCCTCTGCCCAGCCACACGGCACATGGCCTTCTGCCAGTGTCTGCCCCAGGGAACGCAGCTTCCCCCGGTGACGTGGAGAGAACAGAAGTTCTGCCCCCCAGGCTGGCTCGCGGATCACCTGGATGAGTAGGTATGGGGCACTCCCCGTGAGGCGATGGGGCCGGCACAGTCCTCTGTGCTCCCCTGTGGAATCTCAGCTCCACGGCATGGAGCCCTTGTCTTTCTGCCTCACCCCACGTCCCCTGAGTGAGTGAGCTGCTGGCAGCCGGTGGGTGCTTAGCCAGACGTCTGTGGGATGGAAGAACGGATGAGCACTTGGGTCGATGCACAGGGCCATGGTCAGTGGCCCCATCCAGAGACGTGGCCCCTCTAGGTTGGCTGAACACAGCCTCGGGACCCCAGGCCCCTTGTGGGGAGGTGAGCAGAGCAGACGCCTGTGAGCAGGAAAGACCTTCATGGGAGGGGGCGATGCAGCTGTAGCAACAAGTGCCTGGGCCTTAGCCTGGACTTGGGCCTGGCCTGGACTCTGCCCCGCCCCGCCCCACACAGCCCTGGGAAGGCGGCTCAAGGCTGTGTCCACTGTCAAGTGGGGGCTGGGCTGATGTACGTTCCAGGCCCGAGCAGACCAGATGCCCCCTCTGCCCCGGGAAGATGCTCACCCCAAGTCCTCAGGGTTGGGGGAGAGGAGCCTGAGATGCTCGGGGGGGCCCCGCCTCTGACTTCACCCCCCGCCCGCCCCGACTCTCCCACACACATCTGGCTCCCCACCCTCGGGCCCCATCCTCCCTCTTCCTCTCAGCCTGCATCCCCGGGGTCTCTGGGCCAGGGCCCTTCTTCCTGCAGACAGAGGGTCCCGGAGGATGTGTGTGGCTGCACCTGCACCCAATGTAGGTCCCTGAGAAGCAGGGAAACCTGGCAGCCAATTGAGGGAGCTGGGGCTGGGTGGATGCATGCCGAGCTAGGTTCCTGGTAGCCCCAGATGCCGGATCTCTGCCAACTGGCTCATCCACGAGCACCTCCTCCACCCACGTTGCCAACCCCACCAGCCCCCCCTTTCTCCACAAGCTTCTGCTGTTTTCAGTTCTCTCTTGATCTTGTAATTGTATCAGCAGGAAACACAGCGCTCGTAAGAACGGCCCTGTAACTTGTTGATTTCTCTTTTCCCTGCAAGGAGGGCGTTTCAGGGCCATGCAAGAGCCGGAGCCCTTATGAAAACCCAGAGACAGGAAGCGGGAGTTCTGGGTGGGAGCGCTGCGCAGGGGAGAGGCGGGGAGTGGTGGCTGCTGGGCAGTCATGAGGTGCCCGTGGAGCTGGGTGCAGGGCACAACAGGGCCAGGGGCGGTGGGTGGGACTGGAATGCCAGGCAGGAAGCCACAGGTGTAGCTAGAGGAGCAGGTGAGCACTGCTGCCTACAGGGCCAGAGCAATGCTCAGGTGAAATCCCCCACCTCAGACCACCTGGGGCTGCAGGCGTGGGGAAGGGGGCGGGATCGGAGGAGAGCCGACCTCTCCAGCAGCCACGTGAGGCTGAAGGGGCTTGGCCAAACAGCTGGGGCAAGTCCCCTAACGGGCCCAGCTGGATTCTGCTGGAATCCAGTCCCTGCCTGGGGCTGTCTGTGCTGTAGGCCCTGATCACTCGTCATACCCTTGGAAGCAGCTTCCTCAGGGTGACGGCCCCCGGGCTGTGCTGATTCAGGATCCCCAGTGAGAGCGGCTGCTGGGTACCAGTGGGCAGGACCGGGGTCAGGGGACGGGGGAGTCTGTGTCAGGGCAGGCAGGACCGGGGCCAGGGGACGGGGGAGTCTGTGTCAGGGCAGACAGGACACATTCAGGCCCTCCGTGGTCCTCCCCGTCGTTGCCACCCTGCTCTGCCCTTGTGGCCTGGAAGCAGCCATCGGACAACGCGTGAGGGAACGAGGGTGGTTGTGTCACTGCGCTGGAATCTGAGTTTCCCACAATTCACCCGTGTCACGCAGAATTTTTTTCCCTCCAGTCATAGATTCAGGGTCTTCAGAAAAGTTCACGGAGACGCAAAAACCTATGCAAGGGTTTCAACTTTTTCGGCATTAAAATAAACCTGATCTTTAAATTCCCTTTCCTGTGAACTTTCGGAAGTCCCCTGCTATAGAGGGGGAAGCGCCCCCTAGCTGCGGGCTGCAGGAGCCGCAGCCTGAGCTGAGACGTGGGCCTTCGGTTTGCCGACCTGTTTAGCTCGGTTGCTTTCCCAGCAGTCCCATACCATGGGAAGGGTGACTGTGGCTCACGCCCCTCTCTGTGGGGCAACGTGGGTGCTTGCTGTCCTGGGAGACCCCTCAATGCCTCAGAGCTCCAGGGAGCCAAGGCACCTCAGTGCTCCCGTGAGCCCATCCCTGGGGCTTGGGGTCCTGACCTCTCGGGAGCTGTGCCCCTGCTCTGGTGTGGGCCTGAGGCTTCGGCTCCTGCCAGCTTAAACACCAGCCCCTCTGCTTCTGAGACCCGTGTGCGTTTCTCCTAGCGAGTCCCTATCGGCCTTTGGTGTCAGATTCTGCCCACGTCCTGTGTTTCAGTTCCTTTTACATTTCTAGTATCTGTGGTTTCCCTTTATTGAATTTTTTAAAAAAATTTTTGACAGGCAGAGGGGACAGTGAAAGAGACAGAGAGAAAGGTCTTCTTTTGCCGTTGGTTCACCCTCCAATGGCCGCCACAGCTGGCACACCGCGCTCATCCGATGGCAGGAGCCAGGTGCCTCTCCTGGTCTCCCATGGGGTGCAGGGCCCAAGCACTTAGGCCATCCTTCACTGCACTCCTGGGCCACAGCAGAGAGCTGGACTGGAAGAGGGGCAACCAGGACAGACTCTAGCACCCCGACCAGGACTAGAACCTGGTGTGCCGGCACTGCAAGGCGGAAGATTAGCCTGTTGAGCCACGGCGCCGGCCTGAATATATTTTTAAAACCATATTTTATTTATTTGAAAGAGTGACAGAGAGGGCGAGAAAGAGAGAGAGCAAGAGAGAGAGCGCGCTAGCCCCCAACCATCGCTTTGTTCCTCCAATTGTCTGCGCTAGTCTGTGCTGGGCCAGGCTGAAGCCGGGAGCCCAGAACTCAGTCTGGGGCTCCCACAGGGTGGCAGGGCGCTCACTGCTGCTCCCCAGGGTGTGCGTGGGCCGGAAGCTGGAGTCCGGAGCGGAGCCAGGAGGTGACCCCGAGTGGGTAGGGGCATCTTAGCGGCTAAGGTCAAACCCCGTCCTCTGAGACCTGCGTCCCAGAGAAGACTGCCTAGGCATGCGAGTTGGATTTGAGAGAACGCACAGGTGGCCAAGACTGGCGAGGGCCATTTCCACGGTCCAGGGCTGTTTTAAAGATCTTAACACCTACTGAACGGTGGCCGCGTCCCGCGTCTTTTGCCAAGCACCATACTCGCGTTAACTCATTTCCCACGACAACGCTGTGAGAGACGGGTTGTCCCCGTGGCTCATCTGAAAGAGGAGACGGAGAATGAGAGTGACTGATCTACGTGCCCAGGGCCCATGGGCAGAGCGTGGTGGAGAGGAGAGTCTGTGTGATGCTCTTTTTTTTTTTTTTTAAGATTGTTTATTTGAGAGGTAGAGCAACAGATAAAGAGAGGGAGAGACAGAGAGAGGGGTTTTCCACCCATTGGTTCACTCCCCCAATGGCCACAATGGCCGGAGCTGGGCAGATCCGAAGCCAGGAGCTTCTTCTGGGTCTCCCGTGTGTGTGCAGAGACCCTAGTATTTGGGCAATCTTCTACTTCTTTTCCAGGTGCATTAGCAGGGAGCTGGATTGGAAAAGGAGCAGCTAGGACATGAACCGGGACCCATAGGGGATGCCGGCTCCATAGGCAGAGGCTTAACCTACTACGCCACAGCACTGGCCCCGAGTCTGTGTGATTCTAAAATCCATGCTCTCGACCGTGACCTTTACGCTGGACTAGGCTCATGGTGATGGGCAGGTGCCGCTTCCTTGTAGGAAGTTTGGAAGTTGGAGCCGGGGCCCCGGGGGGGAGACCTGGATGAGCTCTTGACTCCTGGCTCCGGCCTGCCCAGCCCCAGTTGTTAAAGCCATTTGGGGAGTGAACCAGTGGACAAAAGACCTCTCTCTCCCTTCTTCTCTCCCCACCCTCTGTAACTCTGCCTTTCAAATAGATAAAATAAATATTCTTTAAAGATGATCAAGATTAAGCTCTGTGCTCAAGGGACTCCCAGTTGAGCAAAAGAGAGAGTAGAAGAACCACAATATGAGGAGACTTTAAAAGTTTGCAATTAAAAAAATAAGTTTATTTGGGTGCAGAAAAATTGAAATCCACGCATGGTTTTTCATAATAAGCATTTTTGATGACCTTTCTGGAGATCCCTTGTACTTCCACTGTGGAACTTTCTGGAAATTCTCTCATGTGTGGCCCTGAGTCATGCAGCAGGGCCCTGAACTTTGCTTTTGGGAGAAAGGGAGGCCCCGCTGAGGCTTCCCTGGAAGTCCTTCTTGAAGGGCGAATGAGTTGACTAAGTAGAAGAGGAATACTTTAAAAAAAACTTTAAAAAAAGTTAGCTCATTATGTGCTTAAAATCATGACCTTAAAAAAAGTCAGCTCAATAATGTGTTTGAAAGGCAGAAGCTGGCGTCGCGGCTCAATAGGCTAATCCTCCGCCTTGTGGCGCCGGCACACCGGGTTCTAGTCCCGGTCAGGGCGCCGGATTCTGTCCCGGTTGCCCCTCTTCCAGGCCAGCCCTCTGCTGTGGCCCGGGAGTGCAGTGGAGGATGGCCCAAGTGCTTGGGCCCTGCACCCCATGGGAGACCAGGAAAAGCACCTAGCACCTGGCTCCTGCCATCGGATGAGTGCGGTGCGCCGGCCGCAACGGCCATTGGAGGGTGAACCACCGGCAAAGGAAGACCTTTCTCTCTGTCTCTCTCTCTCACTGTCCACTCTGCCTGTCAAAAAAAAAAAAAAAAGAAAGAAAGGAAGGCAGAGTTACAGGTCTTCCATCTGCTGACTCACTGCCCAGATATTCGTCACAGCCAGGGCGGGGCCAGGCGGAAGCCAGGAGCCAGGAACTCAAGCTGGGTCTTCCACGTGGGTGGCAGGGCCCCAGACACTGGAGCTGTTGCCTCCCAGGCCACACAGTAGTAGGAAGCTGGAAAGGAGTATCTCATGCAAAAGGTGGGGATATTAAGGATCATGGAAAGTTCTAGAATCAGCAACTGTTCTGTTTTGCCAGAGCTTAGCTTAAAGGGATCGGGAAGGGTTGTGAGAAAGAATTAATGGTGGCTGTAGAATCCCCCTCGAATCCTCCCCGGAACAGGGCATGGTGTAAACAAGCCGATGAAATCCGCCCTGTCCCCAGAAGAGGAAATCCTCAGAAGGACACCCAGCCTCCGACAATGCAGAAAACTCGCCTTTCTGCAGGAAGTAGGTTCAAGGGAAGTCTTAGAGAAATCCCTGGTCTTTACAGGAGGAGCTTTGTGGTTGAAATTGCCCGTGCAGTGATTGGACACCTTCCAGAATGATGGATGAAAAAGACAGAGATGGGGAAAAAAGAGTACGCTGGACCCTGGTTGAATGTAGGTATCAGCAGCATGGGCAAATGGACGAGGACTGGCTGATCTCCACGGACTCCCCCAATCCAGACCCTTAGACTTGGGGAGACACTGGAAGAGACGTAGCTCCTTACACGTGGCCGGTGCCCGAGCTCATGTCGATGGTGACGATTTGTGAGTTACCACCATTGACGAGTGGGTACCGGGAGCAGTAGGGGCTGGAGACTCCCTGTTAGCCCGGATGTAAGCGGGTCAGGGTCAATTGCAGAGGGGGGAGCCCCTCCCACACTCCCTGAAGCCAGGGACACTCAGGCCAGCTCTTGCCTGCGTTGCCTTTTTAAATCACATCAAAGACTTCCCAGGAGGGGGAGCCGGGGAGGCCATCTTTACTCTGTCCATCTGCTGCCGGAACCTTCGTGACTGGAGAGGCAGGAGTTCACCCTGGCAGGGCTCACCGCTCCGCAGTGACAGCTCCTGGCGGAAGCTGCAAGAGCAGTCTTGGGTCCCACTCCCCGGGGCTCCTGGCTGGACGTCTAGTAAGTTTCCACTGTGGGGAGGAGCAGTTCTGAACTCTGGGCAGCACCCTCTGTGGGAAAGGATGAGGTGGGGTGAGGGAGGAGCCACTTCTAACCTTGCGGGGACACAGGCCCTGGGGCGACCACAGGTGTGGAGCGGGGGTTGGGAAGTTTCCCCAGGTGCAGCATCCTGGTCTTACACGCATCAGGACAGCAGGAGAGACGGTGAGAGGTCAGCAGGTGCCAGGTCAGAAGCCACTTCCCAGCAGTCCAGGGAGCACGGGGGAGAACTGGGGCGCAGGAGGGCGGGGGAGGGAGAGGAGAGCTGGGGCAGCCACACTGGGGTTTTCCTGGGCCAGGTCTGGCTGGTGCAGTGAGGAAGCTGGGTGTGGCGGTATATCCCATGTGAGCACCGGGGCCGACAGCAGGCAGCCAAGGTTCGAGGCAGAGAGGGGGAGGAGAGGCAGGCGGTGACAGGGAGGGAGGGGCATGCATAGGAGCCGGAGGTCAGGGGCTCCTCCATCGCATGCTCTCGTCTCTGGTCAAGTCTGGAGGGGATGCGCTCAGGTCTGGGGCCGTCCTGCAAACGCCCAGAGCTCCTCCACCATCCTTGCCCAGCCCCACGGCTCCCTCGGCCGCCGCACGCGTGTCCTCCCACTGCCGACTCATGTCAGCCTGGACGCCACACTCGGCCCCTTCGCTGCGTCCTCTCACACGCGTGTGTGCACACGTGCACACGCTCAAGTCCACACCAAGCTCTCGGGAGTGTCTGATCTTTGCTCAAGCTGTGGGGAGCTCAGCGAGTGTCATGTGGTGCAAGGCGTGGATTTCCGCCCCCGGCAGCTGCCTCCCGTTTCCTTCACATTGGCTTCTCACACTCTGTGTCCCACACTCTACTCCCCACTTCCCTCTGCCCCACCCAGGTCCAAAATCACCCCACTTGCTTATAAAGAACAGCCTCCCTCTTCCACTCACTCCCAGGCCCAGGCCGCCAAACCCAAAAAAAGGACTTATCAGGAGGGGGGCGTTTGTGACACCTGCATCCCATATAGGAGCACCTGGGCTCAGTTCCCAGCTCTGACTCCAGGAGGGGGAGGTGAGCCAGGGTGGGGAAGAGGCTGCTGGCCTTTCTCTGAGTCACCAGTTCCGTTCAGGAGAGCACATCACCAGAGGCAAGAATTTCAGGAAGGGTGGACCGATGGTGGGTGTGGGTACAGTGCAGGTGCAAGGTCCGGTGGCTGGAATCGAAGGACGTCCCTTCTCCTACTTCCCCAGCTGGAATCGAAGGACGTCCCTTCTCCTACTTCCCCAGCTGGAATCGAAGGACGTCCCTTCTCCTACCCTCCCCAGCTGGAATCGAAGGACGTCCCTTCTCCTACCCTCACCAGCCCTGAAGTTGTCTAGCCCTAAGATGCTGTCAGACTTATAGGTGGCAAAGTCTGAAATCCTCATGTAGCAAAATCTGCACTTCCCTCCCCTGTCTGCTCTCATGGTTTCTGTTTCTCTGTGGGAAAGATGCCTCTGAGCCAGAGCTGCCCACGCTGCCACCAGAGCCACTTTTTTTTTTATTTGACAGAATTAGTGAGAGAGGAGATAGAGAGGAAGGTCTTCCCCCCATTGGTTCACCCCCCAAATGGCCACTACAGCCAGAGCTATGCCGATCTGAAGCCAGGAGCCAGGTGCTTCCTCCTGGTCTCTCATGCGGGTGCAGGCGCCCAAGCACTTGGGCCATCCTCCACTGCCTTCCCGGTCACAGCAGAAAGCTGGACTGGAAGAGGAGCAACCGGGATTAGAACCGGCACCCATATGGGATGCCGGCGCCGCAGGTGGAGGGTTAACCAAGTGCACCACGCTGTGGCCGCCAGAGCCACTTCTTGAGACCACATGTCCTGCCCTGCAGTCTGCACCTGACCCCAGTCCCCTGCTAATGTGATCCCCGGGAGGCAGTGGTGATGGCTCAGGCAACGGGGAGCCTCTCACTCTACCCCTGCTCCTCCTGAAACATCCGTGGTCCGTGGTTGCTCATTGTGTACCTGTTTGTTCTGTCTCTAGCACCTTGTTCTGTGTCTTCCTTCTACCGGTGATGATCCCTAACTGTGCGCTGAGGGCTCTGTCCTTGGTCCTGAACCCTCCCCTCCAGGGAGGCTGCACGGTGAACCCCAGAACAGGAGTTGGTCCTGGTAAACCGGAGCTTCTCCATGAGGGTCTCTGTAATAAGACAAGGGTGGGAGGGGTCTCCAAGAATTCCCATTGCCCCCCGGACCCTGGAGGCAAGTCTTCCAGAACTCTCACTTTTATGCCCTGTCCTGCCCGAGCCGTTCTTCCAAGAATCCTGCAATTTGGAGCGCCAATGCAGAGAGCCTAAACCAAATCTCCCCTGAACACAGGGATATACAAGTATGGAGAAGTGGGTGGCTGGAACCTGTGGCTCTTTGCAGGAGAGGAGAATGGCTTCATGAGCAAAGCATAAACTAAGGTGAGAGAAGGCTTGGATGCAGGACAAAGGGCCGAGATGCTTATATGAGGTGGTCTGGAGTCCAGATTTCTGTGCCCCACAATCTCCTCGTTCCCTCCAGGCCTTGCACCCAAGCCTGGGTCCTGGAGCCAGAGGATGTGAAAATAAAACATGAGAGGCGCAGGGCCATGTCCTCTGGGATCAGAGACAAACAGCACAAGGGTTGGAAAGGCTTTGTCCTCATGAGGGGAGCAGAGACCTGGCACCCACAGATCAGTCAAGGCCAACGAGAGAGGCTACAGCTGTGCCAGTGCCCCCATCAAACCAGCTCACAGCCATGGCAGGCATGCCACAGTGCACTCACACGGAGCCCAGGAAGCAGCCAGGGCCGGGGAGGAGGCAGACACTGGCTCCCCTGCTGGCAGAGGGACTCCCCTGTGCAGGCCAAGGAGCAGGAAGCTAAGGTGCCCCTTCTCTGCAGGACATGGTAGAAGCAGAGGAGGTGGTGGTGGGTGAGGAGGATCCTTGGACACCCCCTCAGAGGGACAGCCATTGGACGCCCCCTCTGAGGGATGGCCATCCTTCAGCCATCCTTCAGTGGCTGGGTGGCCCACTGGACCCAGGCGTTCCTACTCTTTAAAGAAAAGCGGAAGTGAAACTTCTTCCTGTTGACACACAAGCCACACACTCCATTGGGGAAAAAATGGTGAGCAAAACGGAAACATACCTGCAAGTCTGCCTAAGTCGTGAGTGTCCTCCTGCAGCCTCAGATCCTGGTGTCCGTGCCTGGGCCATATGGTGTCCACAGCAGGCAGGGCTTTGACCTTCTAAGGTGCACAGATGGCCTGCAGGGACGAGGCGTGGGCCAGCCTCCACCTGGCGCTCAGCGGCAGAGCCAGCCCGCTGCCTGCCTCGGGGCTGGGGATCAGGTGGCAGCACCCCCTTCAGGTCCTCGGAACCCAAACAGCAGACCAGCTGCCCGGGCCAGCCCTACAAAGTCAAGCAGAGGCTTTTCTGTCCTTGAATTTCTGAAAAGCAAACGAAAACCAACCTAAAGGGAGTCATGGGGCTGGAGTGAACACAGTGGATAAAGGTTATACACTGAGGCTGGTGCTGTGCCGTAGCAGGTTGAGCCTCAACCCATGGTGCCGCCATCCCATTTGGGCACTGGTTCTTGTCCCGGCTGCTCCACTTCTGATCCAGCTCCCTGCTATGGCCTGAGAAAGCAGTGCAAGATGACCCAAGTGCTTGGGTCCCTGCTCCCATGTGGGAGACCCCAATGAAGCTCCTGGCTCCTGGACTTGGCCCGGCTCAGCCCGTCATTGCAGCCATGTGGGGAGTGAACCAGCAGTTGGGGGATCTCTATGTCTCTCTTCCTCTCTATGTAACTCTGCCTTTCAACTAATAATAAAAAAGTTACACATTATAGAATCTTTTTTAAAGATTTATTTATTTATTTGAGAGGTAGAGTTACAGATAGATAGAGGGATAGAGCTTCCAGCCCCTGGTTCACTCCCCAAATGGCAGCATCGGCCAGAGCTGGGGTGACCTGAAGCCAGGAGCTTCATCGGGGTCTCCCTCATGGGGGCAGGGGTCCAAGTACATGGGTCATCTTGCACTGCTGTCTCAGATGCATTAGCAAGGAGCTGGGCTGGAAGTGGAGCAGCTGGGACTCGAACCAGCACCCACATGGGATGCCGGTGCTGCCAGCAGTGGGGATTTAGGCTCCAACCCTTTGTTCCTGGCCTGCCTGCTCCAGCCCTGCCCCATGTGTCCAGGCTCTGCCCACTCCCTTCCTGAACCCCCTGAGCTGTGCATCGCCCATCAAGCCTCCTCTAGGGCCAACCAGACAGGGCCACAGGAATGGTGACAGGGCAGGTGACAGGTAAGTCACACTGTTCAATGGCCCAGGAGCAGTGCTTGCTGGCCTGGGAGGCTGTGTCTCCTGCCCTCCGGCTTTCCCCCTGAGCTGCGTCGTCTGCACTGTCACCCAGCTTCTTTCCGGCTCCTGCCTCCATCCCCCAGGAAGCACTTCTCCAGCCTGCTCCTTGGAGAGACCCCAATTGCTGCAGAGGATCTAGAAGAGACGCTGGGAGGGCACCACTGGCCAGGAGCTGCCCTCTGAGACACCTGCCAGAGCCGTGAGCCTGTGGCTGTGAGGTTGGGGTGTGCAGCCACGTGATGTGGCTACCAACTTCCTCTTCCGGTATCTGAAGGCTGCAGTCCCACGCCCCACCCCTTTCAGTTCCGTTTCTTGCTTCTCACTGTGGGATCGAGTTTGGCAAGAGACGAGCAAGCCCCGATTCCTTTGCCTTCTCTGCGGCTGCACCTCACGCTGGGCTGACATTGGCAGGACCTTTTAGGGAAAGACAATCCTGGGTCTGCTCGCCCCACACACAGCAAATCCATCACTGGCATCAGTGGTGGAAGAAATGCCGAGCAAGGAACATGGGGAGCATGACCTGATTGCCAGCTTCTTCTTGTTTTTTTATTTTAAAGATTTATTTATTTATTTGAAAGGCAGAGAGACTGGTGCCATGGCACAGTAGATTAATCCTCCGCCTGCAGTGCTGGCATCCCATCTGGGCGCTGGTTCAAGTCCTGGCTGCTCCTCATCCAATCCACCTCTCTGCTATGGCCTGGGAAAGCAGTAGAAGACGGACCGAGTCCTTGAGCCCCTGCACCTGCATGGGAGACCTGGAAGAAGCTCCTGTCTCCGGGCTTCAGGTCGGCGCAGTTCCAGTTGATGTGGCCACTGGGGAGTGAACCAACGGACAGTAGACTTCTTTCTCTCTGTCTCTCCCTCTCACTGTGTCTGTAACTCTACCTTTCAAATAAATAAATAAATAAATAATCTTAAAAAAATAATTAGTGTTCTTTAAAAAAAAAGAAAAAGAAAGGCAGAGTTACAGAGGGGCAGAGGCAGAGAGACAGAGAGGTCATGCTTCTTCCATCCACTGGTTCACTCCCTAGATGGAACAACAGCCAGGAACCAGGAGCTTCTTCTGGGTCTCCCGTGTGAGTCAGGGGCCCAAGACTTGGTCATCTTCCACTGCTTTCCCAGGCGCATTAGCAGGGAGCTGGATCAGAAGTAGAGCGCTGGGACTCAAACACGCCCATATGGGATGCCGGCACTGCAGGTGGCGCCTTTACCAGCTACGCCACAGCGCCGGCCCCATCCATGGATCTGGAGGGAGGTCATCCATCTCCCCACAGCCCGGGATGTGGTGCTGCTCTGGCCTGCACCGCCGTGGGGGAGGGGCCCAGCTCCCTGCCATCCTCTCTCTCAGTTAGCTAAATGGACCAAAATGAGGGTCCCTGCAGCTCTTAAGAAAACTACCCCAAGTATGCGGTCGTGACTCTAGGATACGGCCACGGTGGCCCTGGGGCCAGGACAGGACGTGTGGTGAGATAGGGCTGGCCTCCACGCAGGCTGCACCCCAGAAGGGATCCCGTCGCAGACGGGTGCTGTCTGGGTTTCCTTGGTAGCAGTGAAGGTTCAGATGTGGGGTCCACCTGATGACCCTGGGGTGGTCTGGGCGCTTCCCTGTCCTGCTTTTCCGAGGGGTGTTGTACGCTGCTGTGGGCGAGCCTGAGGGAGACCACTCTCCTCTCTTTTGGCTGCGGTCTTGCAGGGAGCGTCCTCAAAGAGCCCAGGAATCCATCTCAGCCAAGGACACTGAGTCTGAGAAAGGTCACAGGTGCCAACACGGAGGGAGGGCTCACGAGTTCCTACTGATGAGCTAACACGGCCTTCTGTTCACCCACTCTTTCCTCCTCGGTTTTGTTCAGTTACGTTGTACCCTCGCCATGGGAGCACCATGGTCCATCAGCCATTGCCAAAGAGCCCCGAGGGTCCAGGCCCATGGCAGCCATTCTGGTCCACACAGTTTGGGGGGACACAGCCCTTCAGTGTCACCATGGGGACTAGAGAGGATGGACAGGTCTGGCCTCCAACCCGGGGATGATTCCTTGTGACGACAGGAAGTTATATATCACAGAGGGGAGGAGGTCCCAACAAGGAGGAAACAGTACAGCGGGCTCTGCTGGGCGTGGGTGGGGCCCTGAGACCAGCAGCTGCATCCACACTCACAGCCTTGGCCCCGCCCTGCACTGGGAGTGAGGGGAGCCAGGATTCTGAGTCCCCGCTGCCTGCTGTCTCTCACCACCAGCATCCCGACCAGCTCAACGTCAGACCCGAGGTCAGACCAGAAAGTGGAGGGTGGAAGAGCCCAGTGGGGAAGTGGACACTCTGCCTCTGTGACAAGGCTCCGCTTTGTTCCTGCCTGGGCCTGGCATGGCTGCTGGTGACACCTGTGCTGGAGACTCGCCCTCCAGGCGCAGGGCGGTGTGGCTGTCTCCAGCGCTGCTCCTCCTGCTCATTCAAGGTGGGTAGGCCAGGCCTGGACCAGGACGGAGGGGCAGGTCTGCACGGGTCGAGGGGCAAGGGTCAGCTAAGAGAGGGCGTTAGGTTGTGGAGACAAGAGGGGAGGTGAGGGGCTTCCAGCACCTGCTCACAGGTGACAGGTGGTCTGCAGGGCCCGATCCAGGGGGACAGGACCCCCAACACGCACTGCAGAGTCAGCACTCAGGAAGAGGGGTGCCTTGGAAAGTTATTGGCCCGGGCCGGCGCCGAGGCTCACTAGGTTAATCCTCTGGCTTATGGCGCCAGCACACCGGGTTCTAGTCCTGGTCGGGGTGCCGGATTCTGTCCCAGTTGCCCCTCTTCCAGGCCAGCCCTCTGCTGTGTCCTGCGAGTGCAGTGGAGGATGGCCCAGGTGCTTGGACCCTGCACCCCATGGGAGACCAGGAGAAGCACCTGGCTCCTGGATTCGGATCAGTGTGATGCGCTGGCCGCAGCACGCTGGCCACGGTGGTCATTGGAGGGTGAACAAACGGCAAAAGAACCTTTCTCTCTGTCTCTCTCTCTCACTGTCCAAACTGCCTGTCAAAAAAAATTAAAAAAAAAAAAAAAAAACGAAAGTTACTGGCCTGATCATACAGGCTGGAATGCTGTTCCAATATATCACACACACACACATGTGCACGCACACACGTGTGCGCACACACACACACACACACACACACGGTGTTTCCGGTGCCCAGCCCTTCCCGGCTGTGTGGCCGCTTCTGCATTCCCACCCCACCCCCAAGTCCAGACACCGGGGGAGAAGCAGAGGGCGAGCCATTTTCCATCGCTGGTCCTCAGCACCCTGACCCACACGTGACTGCCTGGGGAGGGCCCAGGACTCGGGCTTGTGTCTTCCAGGCTGTTTCTGTCTGAACTGCCCTGGCGTTGTGAGAGGAAGCAAGGGCGGATCCCTGAGCGTGCAGTGTCGGTACGAGGAAGAACAGAGGTCTTGGGCCAAATTCTGGTGCCGTCACCTGTGTTTGCCAGGAGGGGAGATGGTGAAGACGAAACCGCCAGATGTAGAAACTCAGAGCGGCCGAGTGTCCATCAGGGACCATCCTGCAAACCTCTCCTTCACCGTGACCTTGGAGAACCTCAGCAGCAAGGACATGGGCACATACCTGTGTGGGGTGGATGTGCCACAGGGTCGGGACATCTTCTTCCCGGTGACGGTGCTCGTGTCCCCAGGTGAGTCCCCTGGCCCCAGCGCCAGGGCTGACTGAGCAGGGGCTGCCCGTTCCCTGCCTAAGGAGAGCTGTGGGATGGAGGCTGAGGTTGGGGCCGGTGCTCAGCACCCTCTGTGTGTGTGTCATTATCTGGGAGGGGGGAGGGAGCACACCGGCTCCTTGTGGTCCCACCCCCTTCTTGACGCTCCACCTCACTGCCCCAGGCCTAAGTCTTCTTGGATGATGGTGGGCGTGGCCCAGGGTCCCCTGATCTTAGCTGCCCTCCTGGCGTGACGAGCCCCACCTCCCGTGGCCCGTCTCCGTGGCCCGTCTCCGTGGCCCAGTCTCCGTGGCCCAGTCTCCGTGGCCCAGTCTCCGTGGCCCTGTCTCCGTGGCCCTGTCTCCGTGGCCCGGTCTCCGGGAGCCTCCCTGCGGGGAACAGAACCTGAGTGCACAGCTCCCCTCCCCCCAAGGCTGCCCTGACTTGGCACCTGCCACATTGCACCTGCCACCCACAATCCCAGCAGCCAGCCTGGCAGCGGCCACCAGGGGGCAGCAGGAGGACCCAGGCTCCTGTGTGGGCTTCCCCCACCCGCCACCCAGGTTGTCCTGTGGGGGAGCCCAGACAGCCCTGAAAGTGGCTGCTCCCCAAGACGGGGGGGGGGCGGGCCTGGGGCATCACTACCCGGGGCTGCTCACGCCCCCTAACAGGATGCAGCCTGTCTGAGCGCACCCACGGGGAGCTGCGTTTCCTTCGGGGTCTGCTGACCTTGTCCTGGGCTCCTCTGATTCCCTCCATGGTCTCTGGCCATGGGAGGCGCCCTCTGGCTCCTGTGTGAGCACACACTGAACAGCAGGGAGCAGACCTCGCACTCGGGGCGCTGGGGCTGACGGGAACGCCTTCGGCCCTGCTGGCTTCCGGAGAAGCCGCCCTTCCCCCACGGTCCACTCTCTCTCTAGATCTTTCTTCCTGGTCTTCCTGGCCCCTCGGAGAAGGTGGTCTGGGGACCTGCTCGGGGCCAAATCTGGGTAGATCCCAAGTTCACACAAACAGCGTGGCTCCAGCTGACTGTCCCTACTCTTGCCTGGTCATGCCCAGGGCCCGGCCAGATCGGCCTGCAGTGTGGACATGGCCGCGAGCTTCCCTGAGATGGAGGGGTGTGGCTGGGCAGGCCTGGGCACTGTGAGCCTTTCCACGGGTGCTCAGATCCCCCGCCAAGCTGAAAGAGCACACCTGGCCCCGGAGCACCTGGCCCTGGGACTGCAGAGGGGCCCGGGACCCTGGGTCAGGCCTGGCTGGGCCTGGGACAAGTTGGCCCTGGGCCATGCGTCCCTCCCACCCTGGGGGCCCTGGTGTGTGGGAGTCAGAGCTGTGCCTGTGGGAGGGAGACCCAGGGAGGGCCCCCTGCTCACTTGTGCTTCACCCACAGCCCAGAGCTCAGCCCCCAGCTACGTAGGCTCCACAGTCCCTGTGATGACCCTGCCAGCACACACTGGAGAGAAGCCCCCTGACCCCAGCCCACACCCTCGGTAAGGGGCCCACGTCTGGGTCTGTGCCTCCTGGGGGGCTTCTCCTCTGGGTGGGTGGGGCTGTGCCTCCCTCCTCCCAGCCCTTCCTGGACTCACGGTCCCAGGCTTCACTGAGATGGTCCTAGTAGGGGCGGGACCCTCTTCTCAGCCCGGGACACAGGGTGAGCACGTGGACACGGTTCCCGCTCGGCCGGGAGCTCTGACCTGCGGGTGGAGTCCCACAGGAATGAGCTGGGGAGTTGTGGATTCTGCTGACTGCCTGGAGAGAGGGCTGCACTGAGGGTGGGGGCAGTGGGCGGGGCTGCTGAGCTGCTGTTTTACAGCCTCGGGAAGCACAGGGGTCGTGGGAGTGACCTGCAGGGTGGGGGCCAGGCACCCAGGGGCGGGAGTCCCGGGCACCCCTGTGCAGAGAGCCAATGCCTTGACAGGAGCCCTCAGGGCTGGCTGGGCTGCATAGGAGCAGCTGCTGTGGGGTGGGGGTGGGGCAGGGACCTGGTGCTCTCTCCCCTCTGCCTCCCTCCGCCCCTCCACCTGCTCACCGCTGCCATCCGACTTTGACAAACCCCACCTTCTGAGGCCCAGCAAACCGGAGCTGGGCCGTTCATCCCTCCTTCCCCACCATCACGTGCCAGGCTTCCACTGCACATGCGTGGGGCAGGCCCTCGCTCCCGGCCCTGACAAAATGACTCCAGCCCCTCCACCAGTGGAAGTGCTGCCTTGGGCGGGGCAGACGGGAAACAGCAACACCTCGGCACTGACCGCTGCATCGCAGGAGGACGTGGCCACCATGTGGCGGGCAGAGGGCATCCCCTGGCCGCAGGTCTCCTCTGGAGCCCTGCCATGGCGTTGCCTTTGCTCACGTCCACCAGCCCAAGTTCAAGGGCAAGTCTTGGGCTGGCAGTCAGAGGCCCCTGGTCCTGGGCCCAGGGCTGCCCTGTCCAGGTTTGGTCCTGTCCTGGAACGTAGTGGACACAGGACCTGAGCCGCAGGGACAGGGGGGAAGCACAGGGCAGCGGGTGAGCAGGTGAGCGGGCACGTGAGTCACTGTGTCGCGGCGTCCCCTGCAGGTCCCTGCTCAGCAGCGTCCACGGCCTGCTGCTGGTCTTCCTGAAGCTGCCCCTGCTCCTGGCCATGCTGGCTGCTGTCCTGTGGGTGAACCGGCCACAGCGGGGCCTTGGGCGAAGCCAAGTCAGCTGAGCTGGGAGAGCGCACAGCCTGGTCGCCACGGAGGCCCTGGGGGAACAGCAGGATCCGGATTCCATGAGCATGTTCTCTGCTTTTCCTAACCTGCCAGTGAGGCCTCACAGAGACAAACGCACCCAGTGCACATGCGAGGTGCCTGTAACCACGATGGGCTTGGGAGACGCTTCGCACTGTACGCCACAGCGACTCGCACAGCTCGTGAGCCCCATCTCTGCACAGCTCTGAGGAATTCCGGAATCGCCACTGCCTGGTTCTGCCAGAGGAGGAAGCACACGGGGATGTCAAGGGCGTCTCCTTCAGCCTCCTTGGCTCTTGAACTGAGACCAGATGGCCCAGCTTCATTGCTGAGGGCGGGGATGTTCTCCTCCCCATAGCCCCTGGGAGGGCCGTGGCTGAGCCGGTCCTTCACAAGCTCTGTGCTCTGTGCATGAACGCACTGAGACTCGTCTGTCCCGTCTGTCGGTGGCATTCGGCCATTTTCTTCTTTTCCTTCGTGCTTCCCCCTCCTTGTTGTTGGCGACCATTACAACATTCTTAAGGACATCCTTAAGCACATGTCCCCCTGGGTCCCCGGTGTCCGCGGCTTCTGGAATGCAGGCATCACCCAGACTCCAGGGCCGTGGCCGTGCTTTGCTGTGCTGCTCAGGCAGCTCCCCGCGGACACAACCCCAAACTGTCTCCCAAAGTCACTGCAGCCGCCCCTCCCACCCGCTGGCCCTTCGCCCCAACCCTGTAAGCCTCCCAGCCTTCTCCACTGAGGGCAGAAGAAACAGAATCTCCATGTCGTCATTTGCATGTCATTTGCATTTTCATTTCACAGAAGACCCAGGAATTGAAGTCTCTCCTATGGGTTCATTGACCACGTGGATCCCATCACGTGTGAAATGTCTCTTCTGGTCTTCCATCTATGACTTTTCTGTAAATTAAGATTTTATTTATGTATTTGACAGGTAGAGTTACAGACAGTGAGGGGGAGAGACAGAGAGAAAGGTCTTCCATCCTCTGGTTCACTCCCCAAATGGATGCAATTCCCAGAACTGGGCTGATCCCAAGCAGGAGCCTGCTCCTATTCTCCCACATGGAAACAGGGGCCAAGTGCTTGGGTCAAGTTCTAGTGCTTATCCAGGCCATCAGCAGAGAGCTGGATCAGAAGTGGAGCAGCCGGGACTAGAACTGGCGCCCAATGGGATGCAGGTGTCACAGTCGGAGAATTAACCCACTGTGCCACAGCCCGACCCCGCCATCTATTTCTGTCTGAGTTTCCCTCGGGAGTTTGCAGAAACTCTTTGCAAGTCCTTTTCAGTAGGTGGGTTCTGAATACACTCTCCTAGTTTGTCAGCTTCATGGAAATTTTGGGAAATGGGTTTTCACTTTCCTGTAGCAAATGGTTCAGTGTTTTCCTTTACGGTTCATACTTTTTGCAACTGCTTAAGAAAGTATTTGTACCCGGGGCCAGTGCTGTGGTGTAACTGCTTAGGCTACCGCCTGCAGTGCCAGCATCCCACATGGGTGTCGGGTTGAGTCCCGGCTGCTCCACTTCCAATCCAGCTCCCTGCTTATGGCCTGGGAAAGCAGTGGAGGATGGTCAAGTCCTTGGCCCCCTGCACCCACGTGGGAGACCTGGAAGAAGCTCCTGACTCCTGGCTTCAGATCGGTGCAGCTCTAGCCGTTGTGGCCATTGGAGGAGTGAACCAACGGACAGTAGACTTCTTTCTCTGTGTCTCTCCCTCTCACTGTGTCTGTAACTCTACCTCTCAAATAAATAAATAAATAAATAATCTAAAAAAAGAATTAGTGTTCTTTAAAAAAAAGACAACAAAGAAAGGCAGAGTTACAGAGGGGCAGAGGCAGAGAGACAGAGAGGTCATGCTTCTTCCATCCACTGGTTCACTCCCTAGATGGAACAACAGCCAGGAACCAGGAGCTTCTTCTGGGTCTCCCGTGTGAGTCAGGGGCCCAAGACTTGGTCATCTTCCACTGCTTTCCCAGGCACATTAGCAGGGAGCTGGATCGGAAGTAGAGCGCTGGGACTCAAACACGCCCATATGGGATGCCGGCACTGCAGGTGGCGCCTTTACTGGCTACACCACAGCGCCGGCCCCATCCACAGATCTGGAGGGAGGTCATCCATCTCCCCACAGCCCTGGGATGTGGTGCTGCTCTGGCCTGCACCGCCGTGGGGGAGGGGCCCAGCTCCCTGCCATCCTCTCTCTCAGTTAGCTAAATGGACCAAAATGAGGGTCCCTGCAGCTCTTAAGAAAACTACCCCAAGTATGCGGTCGTGACTCTAGGATACGGCCACGGTGGCCCTGGGGCCAGGACAGGATGTGTGGTGAGATAGGGCTGGCCTCCACGCAGGCTGCACCCCAGAAGGGATCCCGTCGCAGACGGGTGCTGTCTGGGTTTCCTTGGTAGCAGTGAAGGTTCAGATGTGGGGTCCACCTGATGACCCTGGGGTGGTCTGGGCGCGTCCCTGTCCGGCTTCTCCGAGGGGTGTTGTACGCTGCTGTGGGCGAGCCTGAGGGAGACCATTCTCCTCTCTTTTGGCTGCGGTCTTACAGGGAGCGTCCTCAAAGAGCTCAGGATTCCATCTCAGCCGAGGACACTGAGTCTGAGAAAGGTCACAGGTGCCAACACGGAGGGAGGGCTCACGAGTTCCCACTGATGAGCTAACACGGCCTTCTGTTCACCCACTCTCTCCTCTTCGGTTTTGTTCAGTTACGTTGTACCCTCGCCATGGGAGCACCATGGTCCATCAGCCATTGCCAAAGAGCCCCGAGGGTCCAGGCCCATGGCAGCCATTCTGGTCCACACGGTTGGGGGGGACACAGCCCTTCAGTGTCACCATGGGGACTAGAGAGGATGGACAGGTCTGGCCTCCACCCTGGGGATGATTCCTTGTGACGACAGGAAGTTACATATCAGAGAGGGGAGGAGGTCCCAACAAGGAGGAAACAGTACAGTGGGCTCTGCTGGGCGTGGGTGGGGCCCTGAGACCAACAACTGCATCCACACCCACAGCCCTGGCTAAGCCCAGCACTGGGAGTGAGGGGAGCCAGGATTCTGAGTCCCAGCCGCCTGCTGTCTCTTGCCACCTGCTGTCTCTCGCCGCCTACTGTCTCTCTTGCCTGCTGTCTCTCACCGCCAGCATCCCGACCAGCTCAACGTCAGACCCGAGGCCCGACCAGAAAGTGGAGGGTGGAAGAGCCCAGTGGGGAAGTGGACACTCTGCCTCTGTGACAAGGCTCCGCTTTGTTCCTGCCTGGGCCTGGCATGGCTGCCGATGACACCTGTGCTGGAGACTCACCCTCCAGGCTCAGGGCAGTGTGGCTGTCCCCAGTGCTGCTCCTCCTGCTCATTCAAGGTAGGTGGGCCAGGCCTGGACCAGGACGGAGGGGCAGGTCTGCACGGGTCGAGGGGCAAGGGTCAGCTAAGAGAGGGCGGTAGGTTGTGGAGACAAGAGGGGAGGTGAGGGGCTTCCAGCTCCTGCTCACAGGTGACAGGTGGGCTGCAGGGCCCGATCCAGGGGGACAGGACCCCCAACACCCACTGCAGAGTCAGCACTCAGGAAGAGGGGTGCCTTGGAAAGTTACTGGCCCGATCATACAGCCTGCAATGCTGCTCCAACCCATCACACACACATGTATGCACCCACACACGTGTGCAAGCACCCACACACATACAAGGTGATTCCGGTGTCCAACCCTTCCTGGCTGTGTGGCCGCTTCTGCATCTCACGCTACCACCAAGTCCAGACTCCGGGGGGGGAGGCAGTTTTCCAGCACTGGCCCTCAGCACCGCTGACCCACACATGACTGCGTGGGGAGGGCTCAGGACTCGGGCTTGTGTCTTCCAGGCTGTTTCTGTCTGAGCGGCCCTGGCGTTGTGAGAGGAAGCAAGGGCGGATCCCTGAGCGTGCAGTGTTGGTACGAGGAAGAACAGAGGTCTTGGGCCAAATTCTGGTGCCGTCACCCGTGTTTGCCAGGAGGGGAGATGGTGAAGACGAAACCGCCAGATGTAGAAACTCAGAGCGGCCGAGTGTCCATCAGGGACCATCCTGCAAACCTCACCTTCACCGTGACCTTGGAGAACCTCAGCAGCAAGGACGTGGGCAAATACCTGTGTGGGGTGGATGTGCCACAGGGGTGGGACATCTTCTTCCTGGTGACTGTGCTCGTGTCCCCAGGTGAGTCCACTCGCCCCAGCGCCAGGGCTGACTGAGCAGGGGCTGCCCGTTCCCTGCCTAAGGAGAGCTGTGGGATGGAGGCTGAGGTTGGGGCCGGTGCTCAGCACCCTCTGTGTGTGTGTCATTATCTGGGAGGGGGGAGGGAGCACCCCGGCTCCTTGTGGTCCCACCCCCTTCTTGACGCTTCACCTCACTGCCCCAGGCCTAAGTCTTCTTGGATGATGGTGGGCGTGGCCCAGGGTCCCCTGATCTTAGCTGCCCTCCTAGCGTGACGAGCCCCACCTCCGGTGGCCTGTCTCCGTGGCCCAGTCTCCGTGGCCTGTCTCCGTGGCCCGGTCTCCGGGAGCCTCCCTGCGGGGAACAGAACCTGAGTGCACAGCTCCCCTCCCCCCAAGGCTGCCCTGACTTGGCACCTGCCACATTGCACCTGCCACCCACAATCCCAGCAGCCAGCCTGGCAGCGGCCACCAGGGGGCAGCAGGAGGACCCAGGCTCCTGTGTGGGCTTCCCCCACCCGCCACCCAGGTTGTCCTGTGGGGGAGCCCAGACAGCCCTGAAAGTGGCTGCTCCCCAAGACGGGGGTGGGTGGGGGGGAAGCGGGCCTGGGGCATCACTACCCGGGGCTGCTCACGTCCCCTAACAGGATGCAGCCTGTCTGAGCGCACCCACGGGGAGCTGCGTTTCCTTCGGGGTCTGCTGACCTTGTCCTGGGCTCCTCTGATTCCCTCCTTGGTCTCTGGCCATGGGAGGCGCCCTCTGGCTCCCATGTGGGCACACACTGAATAGCAGGGAGCAGACCTCGCACTCAGGGCGCTGGGGCTGACGGGAACACCTTCGGCCCTGCTGGCTTCCGGAGAAGCCACCCTTCCCCCACGGTCCACTCTCTCTCTAGATCTTTCTTCCTGGTCTTCCTGGCCCCTAGGAGAAGGTGGTCTGGGGACCTGCTCGGGGCCAAATCTGGGTAGATCCCAAGTTCACACAAACAGCGTGGCTCCAGCTGACTGTCCCTGCACTTGCCTGGTCACGCCCAGGGCCCGGCCAGATCGGCCTGCAGTGTGGACATGGCCGCGAGCTTCCCTGAGATGGAGGGGTGTGGCTGGGCAGGCCTGGGCACCGTGTGCCTTTCCACGGGTGCTCAGATCCCCCGCCAAGCTGAAAGAGCACACCTGGCCCCGGAGCACCTGGCCCTGGGACTGGAGAGGGGCCCGGGACACTGGGTCAGGCCTGGCTGGGCCTGGGACAAGTTGGCCCCGGGCTATCCATCCCTCGCACCCTGGGGGCCCTGGTGTGTGGGAGTCAGAGCTGTGCCTGTGGGAGGGAGACCCAGGGAGGGCCCCCTGCTCACTTGTACTTCACCCACAGCCCAGACCTCAGCCCCCAGCTACGTAGGCTCCACAGTCCCTGTGACGACCCTGCCAGCACACACTGGAGAGAAGCCCCCTGACCCCAGCCCACACCCTCGGTAAGGGGCCCACGTCTGGGTCTGTGCCTCCTGGGGGGCTTCTCCTCTGGGTGGGTGGGGCTGTGCCTCCCTCCTCCCAGCCCTTCCTGGACTCACGGTCCCAGGCTTCACTGAGATGGTCCTAGTAGGGGCGGGACCCTCTTCTCAGCCCGGGACACAGGGTGAGCACGTGGACACGGTTCCCGCTCTCATAGGAGCTCTGACCTGTGGGTGGACTCCCACAGGAATGAGCCGGGGAGTTGTGGATTCTGCTGACTGCCTGGAGAGAGGGCGGCACTGAGGGTGGGGGCAGTGGGCGGGGCTGCTGAGCTGCTGTTTTGCAGCCTCGGGAAGCACAGGGGTCGTGGGAGTGACCTGCAGGGTGGGGGCCAGGCACCCAGGGGCGGGAGTCCCGGGCACCCCTGTGCAGAGAGCCAATGCCTTGACAGGAGCCCTCAGGGCTGGCTGGGCTGCATAGGAGCAGCTGCTGTGGGGTGGGGGTGGGGCAGGGACCTGGTGTTCTCTCCCCTCTGCCTCCCTCCGCCCCTCCACCTGCTCACCGCTGCCATCCGACTTTGACAAACCCCACCATCTGAGGCCCAGCAAACCCGAGCTGGGCCGTTCATCCCTCCTTCGCCACCATCACGTGCCAGGCTTCCACTGCACATGCGTGGGGCAGGCCCTCGCTCCCGGCCCTGACAAAATGACTCCAGCCCCTCCACCAGGGGAAGTGCTGCTTTGGGCGGGGCAGACGGGAAACAGCAACACCTCGGCACTGACCGCTGCATCGCAGGAGGACGTGGCCACCATGTGGCGGGCAGAGGGCATCCCCTGGCCGCAGGTCTCCTCTGGAGCCCTGCCATGGCGTTGCCTTTGCTCACGTCCAGCAGCCCAAGTTCAAGGGCAAGTCTTGGGCTGGCAGAGGCCCCTGGTCCTGGGCCCAGGGCTGCCCTGTCCAGGTTTGGTCCTGTCCTGGAGTGTAGTGGACACAGGACCTGATCCGCAGGGACAGGGGGGAAGCACAGGGAGCGGGTGAGCAGGTGAGAGGGCAGGTGAGTCACTGTGTCGCGGCGTCCCCTGCAGGTCCCTGCTCAGCAGCGTCCACGGCCTGCTGCTGGTCTTCCTGAAGCTGCCCCTGCTCCTGGCCATGCTGGCTGCTGTCCTGTGGGTGAACCGGCCACAGCGGGGCCTTGGGCGAGGCCAAGTCAGCTGAGCTGGGAGAGCGCACAGCCTGGTCGCCACGGAGGCCCTGGGGGAACAGCAGGATCCGGATTCCATCAGAATGCTCTCTGCTTTTCCTAACCTGCCAGTGAAGCCTCTCAGAGATGAACGCACCCAGTGCACATGCGAGGTGCCTGTAACCACGATGGGCTTGGGGGATGCTTCGCACTGTACGCCACAGTGGCTCGCACAGCACGTGAGCCCTGTCTCTGCACAGCTCTGAGGAATTCCGGAATCGCCACTGCCTGGTTCTGCCAGAGGAGGAAGCACACGAGGATGTCAAGGGCGTCTCCTTCAGCCTCCTTGGCTCTTGAACTGAGACCAGATAGCCCAGCTTCATTGCTGAGGGCGGGCACGTTCTGGTCCGCGTAGCCCCTGGGAGGGTCGTGGCTGAGCCGGTCCTTCACAAGCTCTGTGCTCTGTGCATGAACGCACTGAGACTCCTCTGTCCTGTCTGTCGGTGGCATTCGGCCATTTTCTTCTTTTTCTTTGTGCTTCCCCCTCCTTGTTGTTGGCGACCATTACAACATTCTTAAGGACATCCTTAAGCACATGTCCCCCTGGGTCCCCGGTGTTCGCGGCTTCTGGAGTGCAGGCGTCACCCAGACTCCAGGGCCGTGGCCGTGCTTTGCTGTGCTGCTCAGGCAGCTCCCCGCGGACACAACCGCAAACTGTCTCCTAAAGTCACCGCAGCAGCCGCCCCTCCCACCCGCTGGCCCTTCGCCCCAACCCTGTAAGCCTCCCCAGCCTTCTCCACTGAGGGCAGAAGAAATCGAATCTCCGTGTCATCATTTGCATGTCATTTGCATTTTCATTTCACAGACACCTAGGATTTGAAGCCCCTCCCACATTTGTTGGCCACCTGGATTACATCGTGTGTGAAATGTCTCTTCCATTTATTACTTTTTTAAAAAAATGTAAGATTTTATTTATTTATTGAGAGGTAGAGTTACAGACAGTAAAGGGAGAGACAGAGAGAAAGGTCTTCCATCCGCTGGATCACTGCAATGCCCAGAACTGGGCTGATCCAAAGCCAGGAGCCAGGAGCCAGGAGCCAGGAGCCAGGAGCCAGGAGCCAGGAGCCAGGAGCCTCCTCCTGGTCTCCCACATGGGCACAGGGGCCCAATGGATCATCTTTTACAGGCTTTCCCAGGCCGTAGCAGAGAGCTGGACCAGAAGTGGAGCAGCCGGGACTAGAACTGGCGCCCAATGGGATGCTAGTGTCACAGATGGAGGATTAACCCACTGTGCCACAGCCCAGCCCCGCCATGTATTTCTGTCTGCGTTTCCCTCGGGTGTTTGCGGAAACTCTTGCAAGGCCTTCGTTAGTCTGGGGTTCCAAATTCACTCTCGTAGCTTGTCGCCTTCTTGAAATCTTTTGGGAAATGGGTTTTCACTTTCCTGTAGCAAATGGTTCAGTGTTTTCCTTTACGGTTCATACTTTTTGCAACTGCTTAAGAAAGTATTTGTACCCGGGGCCAGTGCTGTGGTGTAACTGATTAGGCTACCGCCTGCAGTGCCAGCCTCCCACACGGGTGTCGGGTTGAGTCCTGGCTGCTCCACTTCCAATCCAGCTCCCTGCTTATGGCTTGGGAAAGCAGTGGAGGAGGGCCCAGGTCCTTGGTCCCCTGCACCCATGTGGGAGACCTGGATGAAGCTGCTGACTCCTGGCTTCTGCCTGGTCCAGCTCTGACCATTGCAGCCATTTGGGGAGTGAACAAGCAGAGGGAAGATCACTCTCTATCTCTTTCCCCTGCTCTGTAACTCTGCCTTTCAGATAAATAAAATAAATCTTTTTTTAAAGGCATTATTGATACCCACCCCCAAATTTTAAAAATATTCCCCTACATTATCTTCTAAGAGTTTTTTAATTTTCCTTTCACAAGTAAGTCCTTGAGCTGCCTGTAAGTGACCTTGTGTCTAGACTGAGGAATGATCCACTTTCTCTCCTCTGTCTGCTTCATCACTATCCACATTCCCAGCTGCCCTGCAGTGGTGCCCCGCCATCCACTCCCTTCGGTTTCTGTGTGGGTCTTTTCTCACCTCTATCCTCATTACATTGGTAACTGCAGTCAGTGAGCCTACACAACGTGGTTTTCAGCACTACAGCTGGATTTTGAAGTCTTGATATCTGGTAGGTCATGTTCTTTGTTATCAGGACTGTCTTTGCAAACCTTGGCCATTTCCTTGTCTACAAAAATTTTGGAATTAGCCAAGTTTCTAAGATAGAATTTAAAAAAATCTCTGTTGAAATGTTGGATGTTTGTGTATCAAGTTCATCATCACGATAATTTCACTATCCATGAACATGGTAGGTAATTCCAATTATTTTCGAATTTTAAAATGTCTTTTGCTGCAGCTGGTGCCATGGCACAGTAGGTTAATCCTCCATCTGTGGCACCAGCAACCCATATGGGCTCCGGTTCTAGTCCCGGCTGCTCCTCTTCCCATCTAGCTCTCTGCTATGGCCTGGGAAAGCAGTAGAAGATGGCCCAAGTCCTTGGGCTTCTGCATCTGCATGGGAGACCAGGAAAAAGCTCCTGGCTCCTGGCTTCAGATCCGCGCAGCTTTGGCCATTGCAGCCATTTGAGGAATGAGCCAACGGAAGGAAGACCTCTCTCTCTGTGTCTCCCTCTCTCTGTCTTTAACTCTACTTTCAAAGAAATAAATAAAATTTTAATAACAAATGTCTTTTGTTGACATATTATTTTCTCCTTGAAACTTGCTCAGATATTTGTTCAAATTTTAATTCCGGGCTGGTGCCACGGCTCACTAGGCTAATCCTCTGCCTGCGGAGCTGGGACCCCGGGTTCTAGTCCCAGTTGGGGCGCCAGATTCTGTCCTGGTTGCCCCTCTTCCAGTCCAGCTCTCTGCTGTGGCCCAGGAGTGCAGTGGAGGATGGCTCAAGTGCTTGGGCCCTGCACCCCATGGGGAGACCAGGAGAAGCACCTGGCTCTTGGCTTCGGATCAGTGCAGTGCGCCAGCCGTAGCAGCCATTTGGGGGGTGAACCAACGGAAGGAAGACCTTTCTCTCTGTCTCTCTCACTGTCTAACTCTGCCTGTCAAAGAAAAAAATAAATAAATAAAGTTGCTCCTTGCGTGTGTGGATAAGTAACTGATCTTTACATGCTGCGTTTAAATACGTTCGCGAATTGGTGCTAGGTAGAGGTTTTTGCCTTCCCAACCCTCGCGTCCTCTGTGCTGGGCAAGCTAAGCCAATGCTGGGGCAAGGTGGGGACTTGCAGGATCCTTGTCCTCTTCTGGGTCCCGGAGGGAGGACCCCCTGCCTTCGCAGCTTCTCAGGAAAGTCACGGACTGCAGAGGTGCTGTTGTGCGCCTGGTTGTTTGTGTGACTTTCCTCCTTTACGAGTGTGATGAATTATACTAAAGCAAACTCGCTCCAATTTCCCCGAGGAACGGACAAGGGGAGGCAATGACCTGGCTCATACCCAGCAGGTGAAGCCCACGCCCCAGACCCCATGCTGCTGCCCCATGCTTTCTGGGTGCTCCCAGGCCCCCCCCCAGGACAGGACTGAGCCCCATTCCATCCCTTGGCACCCCTGAGTGTGTCCCGAGCTGCCCCAACCACAGGGCTTCTGGGGAGAGAGTCCTCCGGATGGCAGGCTCTAGAGAGAGACCTGGAAAGAAATTGTGCAGAGTGCTCTTTGAGAATTTAGCCCTTGGGTTATGAACGAAGGTCCCAGTTCAGCGATGTCAGGCGAGGGCTAGGACCTTCCCTCTTCCTTGTGAGGGAACCCGGCAGCCTCCTGCTAAGCCTCTGCCCTGGGTTGATTTTATCCTGCTCTTCCAACTGGTTCGCACAGAGCTACCAACTCACTGTGCTAACTCTCCTGTGTCCTCAGAACTTGGCGTCCTTTTCTCTCATTTAATCATTACGAGCCGATACAAAACCCCAGGTTCAGAGAGGTTAAGTAAGCTGTCCACAGCCACACAGCTCCTAAGTAGTGCATGTAGGGGTCAGAGTCTGGATCAGTCCAACACCACCCACCGCAGTCTACACTTTCTCGCCCTTGGCCGTGACACCTGAACAAGTGCACCTCCGGGTACGCTGAGCTCCTGACGCCTGAGTCGAGGACTCCCTGCATCTGGGACCCCCCCCCCCTTCTAGAACTACTTTTTTTTTTTGACAGGCAGAGTGGACAGTGAGAGAGAGAGAGAGAGAGAGAGAGACAGAGAGAAAGGTCTTCCTTTTGCCGTTCACCCTCCAATGGTCGGCGCGGCCGGTGCACTGCAGCCGGCGCACTGTGCTGATCCGAAGGCAGGAGCCAGGTGTTTCTCCTGGTCTCCCATGGGGTGCAGGGCCCAAGCACTTGGGCCATCCTCCACTGCACTCCGGGGCCACAGCAGAGAGCTGGCCTGGAAAAGGGGCAACCGGGACAGAATCCGGCGCCCCAACCGGGACTAGAACCAGGTGTGCTGGCGCTGCTAGGCAGAGGATTAGCCTGTTGAGCCACGGAGCCAGCCTAGCACCACTTCTGGAACTGACATCCTTAGTGTTGTGCCCCTTGGAACAAGACCCAGTAGACCAAATGGCCCCTCAACCTGTCTGCAGACGGGGCTCCCCTGCACTGTCCCCTGGAGGACACTCCTGACCTGTGACCCAAGCTTCCCAGGAAACGACGCCCCTTTTGCTGAATAACTAGAAGCAGGAAACACTCGCTCTGTAAAAGGAAGTGGGTGAGGAAGAAGCTCCAAGCCGATTTGCACGCACAGAAGGCGTGCGCCGGGCTCGGCACCGCTGCCAGGGTCCAGCCGGGATCTGCGTTTGCTGCTGCTTGTGGGTCAGACGGGCCAGGAGGGAGGAGCCGGGACCATGTGGCTGCCCCCAGCTCTGCTGCTTCTCAGCCTCCCAGGTGAGTGCCACGGAGACCTGGGGGGAACCTGGTACTGCAGGGGCAGGGCGGGAGGCAGAGGCATCATCTCAGGTTCAAGGGGAGCCCGAGGGCTCCTACCTTGTGCCTGGCATGCAAGGGGTCCCGAGGACAGGAGGCTCTGGAGAAATCGGGCTACCATGATCAAAGACGTCCGGTGGCTTAGTGGTGAAATGTCCATGCTGACGGAGATTGATGGCAGCACCCGAGGCACTGGCCAAGGTGCGTGTGTGCTCAGAGGTCAACACAGCTCTGGCTCCGGGAGCCGGAGGACGCCTCCCGCAGGCGTCCATGGATGGGCCGTGCAGGAAGGCAGGCGGCGCTCCCAGCGGAGCGGAGAGAGGAGCGCTCCAGAGAGTGGTGCTGCCTGTGCGCAGGAGCCGGGGCCTGGGGAGGGCGGTGCCTGTGCGCAGGAGCTGGGGCCTGGGGAGGGCGGTGCCTGCAGGCCGAGGGGGCTCCGGGCTCGCTGGATGCCTTGTCCGGGGCTGACTGGCCTGAGCTTGGAAATGCAGAAGACAGATTGTGGAGGGCGTCAGCCCAGGGACCAAGACTTTCAGGGCGAGGAAATCACCCAGCGGCCCGGGTGGGCCACGGACGGAGGAGGGGCTGGACGATCCTCTCCGTGGAGAAATCTGTGGACACCCAGAGGACATAGGGAACAGTCTAGAAGCCTGTGCCCTGTGTGCCTCGTGTGCCGGTCGCACAGTCCTCTCTGGGGCCTGGCCCCTGACCATGTGACACAGACAGACTGGGCATGGCCAGGGAGTTCTGAGGCCCGAGTTCCAGTCCAGCCAGGGCGTCTGGTCCCAGCAAGGCCCTTGCTGCCCCAAGTCCTAGATTTCTGTGATTTCTGGATCCCCAGGTCTGACGCTGTAGAACTCCGGAATTCGCGTCAGATGTGGGGCTGGGGGCATTCCCCGAGCCGCTGCTCCTGGGCCTGGTGTTTGTCACCACTGAAGCCCAGGGAGGGGTCGGGAAGCTGGCCTGAGGGCAGCGGCCATTCAGACGGGGGCACACCCCCGGCCCCAGGTTGCAATTTAGTGCAGCAACCCAGGGGCTCCCTCTCTGAATCCCAGCGTCCAGCTCCCAAGGTCAAGGCCTCCCGTGCTCACACACACTCAGAACACACTTGCATAGGAGAGTCGGAGCACACCCACAGGCAGCCACGCCCGTCCGCAGCGCCATTGTCTCACGCTCAGACCCACGAGAAGGACCCGGCAGCTCTGCTCCCCAGAGCTCTGCTCCCCCTGATGGCTGTCACCTCCTCAGACGTAATAGACAGACCTCAGTGACAGCTTGATCGACGCCATCGGCGTCTCTCAAATCCCCGTGTCATACTTTCAATGTCCCGACCACAAGCGGTGAGGTGGGGCTGGGAAAGCGGGGAGAGGTGAGATCTGGTTGGTGCAGTAACAGCGCTGTCTGCGGTGTGCAGTGTGGGCAGGTGCAAGCCCCAGCGACCCCTGCTTCTCTGCGGCTGTGTGGGTCTTCCATCCTGCTTGTTCACTCCCCAATTGGCTGCAACGGCTGGAGCTGCGCCGATCCAAAGCCAGGAGCTAGGAGCTTCTGCTGGGTCTCCCACACAGGTGCAAGGGCCCAAGGACTTGGGCCATCTTCTACTGCTTTCCCAGGCCACAGCAGAGAGCTGGACAGGAAGTGGAGCAGCTGGGACTTGAACTGGTGCCCATATGGGATGCTGGCACTGCAGGTGGCGGCTTTACCCGCTAGGCCACAGCACTGGCCCCAACGTTGTAGACACTTGGACATAATAGAAATGTATGCTTTAGGCAGAGAAATCCCCCCACAAAACTCCACCTTAGTGCTCAGGACTACTACCCGTTTAGAACACATATTTGCAGAATATTCCCATGCATGTGATATAGGGGGAAAGTGCAGAAATGGAATCGCACACATTCTGTTAGGCAAGCTTGTTTATTGCTTGTTTGTTTCAAAGGCAGAGACAGACAGACGAGACAGAAAGACAGACAGCTCCCGTCTGCTCGGTCACTCCCCCCATGCCCTCAGTGGCTAGGGCTCCACCAGGCAGAAGCCAAGGGCCGGGACCCCACTCCAGGTCTCCCACGGGGCTGACAGAGACCTCGGCAGAGCCGTCTCTGCTGCCTCCCATGGTCTGCCCTGGGAGGAAGCTGGAATCGGGGCGGAGCCAGGACTCAAACCCCAGCGCTCTGTTGGGATGTAGGCGCCCCAGTCACTCTGCCAAATGCCTGCCCCGGGCACCCTGCTTTTATCCGACTATTAACATAGCTCGGATGTCCTTCCTTCCTGGGGTTTCTCGTTCCTTCTAGTAACGTCACGGCTGGACCATGAGGCACTAGCCTGATCCCCGTTAATAGCATCTGGGTTTGTTTTTGATGATAACTGTTTCATCAGTACTACAACCAACATCCTTTCAAAAATTTATTTATTTGAAAGGTAGAGTTATATAGAGAGAGGCAGAGAGAGGTCTTCCATCCACTGGTTCACTCCCCAAGTGGCTACAATGGCCAGGGCTGGGCCGGACTGAAGCCAGGAGTTTCATCTGAGTCTCCCAAGAGGCTGCAGGGGCCCAAGCACGTGGGTCATCTTCTACTGCTTTCCCAGGTGCATGAGCAGAGAGCTGGATCAGAAATGGAGCTGCCAGGACTCGAGCTGGTGCCCCTAAGGGATGCCGATGCTGCAGGTGGAGGCTTGACCCATTGTGCCACTGCGCCGGCCCCACGAACATCCTTATGCCTGGTTGTTCATTGGTGTGGAGATGAGAGCTAATCCCAGAACTGAAATGATCAAGCCCAAGGTCACGACCGGCTGCTTCTAATAAACAGTCATTAACTTTGTACCAACATGAGCCCTGAGCAAGTCACGCAGGCTAGGGCTGGAGGAAAGAGAGGGGCAAAGACAGGGCAGGCAGAGATGCCCTGGCCGGGGAGACGGGGGAGACAGCGGGAGACGGCTGACGGCAGCAAAGCTCAAGGGCTGGGGAGCCACCGGGGAGGCAGGTCTGGCTGGGACTGGCAGGAAGACGTCCCGAAGCCGAAGCCGGGCCTCGAAGGGGGTGAGTGAGCAGGGGCCGGGCGGAAGGGCAGGCAGCGGACGAGGGTAGTGGCGGAGGAAGTGCACTGGCCTGCGAGGGCTCCTGAGGGTCAGAGAGAGCACGCGGGTGTCCCAGGGCTGGTCCTCCCGGCTGCGCGGGCAGAGTCTGCTCCCTGGCCTTTCAGGGCTTGGGGACCCGCCCTCCATCTTGCAAGCCAGGCATGTAGCGGGGAGCGAGGAGGGGCAGGGCTGCATGGGGTCCGGACGAGTACAAGGTCAATGTCAAGCCAGAGCTTTTGGGGTTGTCCCAGTGGCCGCCAGAGAGGTCTGAAGGGTGGGGAGGTTCCCTGGACGAGCTGAGGGTGGGGTGGGGAGTCTCCCCCAGCGACAGGGAGAGGCAGTGGAGGAGGGGGTGCAGCCGGAGCCGGGCAAGTTCCCCGCACGCGCCTGCCAGGGCCCAGGCGGCCGCCGAGCACCTGACCCCAGGTTTTTGCACACTCATGCCAGTCTCACAACAACGCGCAGGGGTGGAAGGCAGCGTGGCCGTCTTTCAGAGAAGTGAGGTCCACAGAGGTGACGTAACTCAGCAGGTTTCCCAACAGCCCGTGGGCGAGGCGTCTTCCTGGACCCAACCTCTCTCCCTCTGCTGCGTCACACCGTCCTCAGCCGGGGTGGGAGGGGGCAGCGCGAAAGGGCAGCATTGCCCAGTTAAGTGGACCAAGCAGGTTGGCAGGCAGCGGCCTGGCGTGAAGGAGACGCCAGGCTGGCGGGGCGGGGTGGGGCGGGGCGGGGGGCCCCCAGTGCACCTGTCTGTGAGGAGCCGAAGCTGGCGCTGCTGAGGGAGTGTGCCTTAGAGCAGCGGCAGTGTCCAGCAGACCAGGAGTCTGAAATGACCATCCTGGCCAAAACCCGGGGCAGGCCGGGCTGCGTTCTTTTGGAGGCGCGGGGGAGAACCTTGCTCTCTCCAGGGTCTAGTGGTCACCTGCTCTCCTTGGCCCGGGGCCCCTTCCTCCGTCTTCCGAGCCAGCCACAGGCCGGCTCAGAATTACTTCCCTTCCAATCCTCCAGGACAACCCGGGGCAACCTCCTCATCTCAGGGTCCTCGACTTCATCCCATCTGCCAAGCCCCTTGGGCCCTGTAAGAGCCCCTGGTCTCAGGTCCTCCATGCAACCTTGAAGGCGGACCTGACTCTGCCAGCCACACACGCAAACTGAGTCACTCAAAGAGCATCCGGGCACAGCCCAAGTTCTGTGGAGCCGGCGCCTGCCCGGTGCTAGAGTGGACTCCCTCCACCCTGCAGAGACCCCGGGGCTGGACCTGATGCTGAGGTCAAGGGTCAAGAGAGGCTGCCCAAGCTCCACTTCCATGCGATTAGGAAACCAGAGATCTTTCCCCAGGAGGCGCATGTGCACATCCCTAGCTCGCCCGGAGCCCATAGGCACACGCTTGCCTCCAGCTGTCCGGCTCCTGTCTGGTCCTGCCCACACCAAGTCCCTGTAAGACAGAGAGGAAATGCTGAAGGGGAGTAGAGGGCCAGGCTGGGAGAGGCAGCCCTGCAGGCTGCGCCTGTGGGATTGGGAGGAGGCACACCTGTGGGATTGGGAGGCAGCACACCTGTGGGATTGGGAGGAGGCACACCTGTGGGATTGGGAGGCAGCACACCTGTGGGATTGGGAGGAGGCACACCTGTGGGATTGGGAGGAGGCGCACCTGTGGGATTGGGAGGCAGCACACCTGTGGGATTGGGAGGAGGCACACCTGTGGGATTGGGAGGCGGCACACCTGTGGGATTGGGAGGAGGCACACCTGTGGGATTGGGAGGCGGCACACCCCATGTGTTTGGGTGCAGGTGGGGGCTGGAGCTGAGGGGAACATCTGAGCCATGAAAGCGGACTTGGCATCATCGGGATTTCGGCAACAACTGGAGCCGTGGAGTGGAGGGAACCCCTCTGTGGGGCAGGTTAAGAGGGACTGGACTCAGCTGGAGGGGGAGCCTCCCGGTGCCCCCCGGGGTGTGCTGGGGGTGGCTCACGCCAGCTCACAAAAGTGGCTTTGGGCACCTCTTCTAGTCCTGTGTGCCCAGTAGCAACCCCTGGACAGCCTGGCGTCGACTGCAACGGGAGGATTCCCACCAGAGACAGCGGCAAACTTTAACAAAGCAGCGTGTTGCTCCATGTTGACCCAACAGCACCGCTTCCCGCAGACTTAGAGAAGCTAAGAGACAGGGAGCTGATTGAGACTTTGGGGACAGAAAAGTCAAAAAAGGAGAAGATCGGATGAGGAGGGCACCTGGGAAGAGAGCGGCACGAAGTCGGGGGTGCCTCGTGCTGTGAGCAGGCGCAGGGAGCCGAGGCCAGGCCAGCCTGTGGCAGCTCACGAGGCTGCGTGGGAGGCAGTGCGGCGGCCCCATGGGGCCTGGCTCCCAGCAGCAGCGGCTGCATCTCGAGTTCTGCTTTCCAGGCTGCTTCTTCATCCAGGGCCCGGGGACAGTGACCGTGGTGGAGCAGGGGTCGATGACGGTGCAGTGTCACTACCGCCCAGGCTGGGAGACCTACAGCAAGTGGTGGTGCCGAGGACGGATCTGGAGCTTCTGCCAGGTGCTTGTCCAGACCAGCGGGACGGAGCAGGAGGAGAGGAGCGGCCGCGTGTCCATCAGGGACAATCACAGAGACCGCTCCATCACGGTGACCATGGAAGGGCTCAGGCAGGACGACGCGGACACTTACTGGTGTGGCATTAAGAGAGTCGGGACCGACCGCGGGACACAAGTGAAGGTGACCATTGACCCAGGTGAGAACGCTCTGTCCCGCAAGGTTCAGGGGCTCAGGACCCCCAAGGGCTGAAGGGAAACGGCTGGGAGTCCAGCACGCAGACGGACGGAAGGATGGACAGATGGGGAGGGAAATGTGAAGCCAAGCACCTCCATCCCTATTGCAGTCCCTGGGGTCCCTCCCAGGTGTCCCGCTGGCACACGGCAGGGCTGGCAGGGTGCGGGGAGGTGAGCATCAGTGACCTATGGCCTGGGCCTGCTCTCCTGGGGCTGGGCAGCCCTGCAGCCCCACATTCTCTCACCAGAGCACCAGGTGGGCTCAGACACCTACACAGAGTCCCAGGACATCATGCCAGGAGGAGGCCAGTCCCCAGGGCCATGGGGGGCCTGCGGCAGCCCGGAATGTCCCAGTGTTGAATCCAGGAACTCAGCCAAGCTGGAGTGACCCTCAGCCCCCTCCTCTCTGGGAGCCCAGTGCCTCCCTCCACCCCCTCCCCACTTTCTCTGCCTGCAGAAGAATCGAGCAAGGGGTAAGAGAGGCCGGGAGGCGCCCGGATGACAGACGCTTTGAAGAGCAGGCAAGGCTTTTACCACGGGCCAATACTGGGGTCTGTCTGGCTGCCCTGGCTGCTCCTCTGCTCCTAAGATCTCATCAAGGGGCTCCGGGTCCTGTGCTGTGGCTGGAAGCTGATAAGCAGCCCCTTCTCAGCCCTCGGGCCCTCGGGCTCTTGTCAGGGTTGGACCCAAGAAGGCCACAGGGGCTGCAGTGGGGCCAGGAAGCTTCTCCCAAGCTCTGGAATTTTCCAGAGCCACCACGCAGGGGAAGCTGAGATCTGTGGGGGCAGAAAGGGGACTGAGTAAGACCTGTGAGCAGGGGGCAGAGGGGCTGAAAACGGCCCCGTGTGGAGCTTCAGGGAGACGGGCATTTAGGGGTCTTGGGCAGGGAACCGAAGAGGGCACCAGACGGCAGGGTCATCAGGGCCTTCTGGGGGAGCTGCCTGACAGGACTAGGCCCTGGGACCTGAGAGGAGGAATCTGCAGCTGGCCTAGGGTTCTAGGTGTCATTCGTGCCCCGTATATTGCCGGCATCAAGAGGCTTCATTCTGCACAGCCCCGGCTCCCTCTAACCAGGACGTGCTCCCGAACCACAGGACTCTGAGTCCCCATCTTCCTGACCACCCTAACGACCAGACATCCTGTTTCTAGAACCTTCTGTTCTGGCACCACCCCTCATCCGACTGACCCACTCACAGGGATGAGTGGAATGAGAACGGGAAAGGTGGCTCCCTGGCCCCCAGAATAAGCCACAGAGCTTTCTCCTTCTTGGAATTCTTTCCTTCTTGTGCACTTGAACGTGATGCGGCAGTGACTGCGTGTTAAGAGAAGCCGCAGGGGCTGTACCCAAGAGATGAAGCTTCCTAACCTGGGGGCGAGGGCTGCCTTGGAGAGGGTGGGCATGGCGGGGGTGGCGGTGGGAGCCATGCACAGATCCCCAGGCTTTGCCAATGACTGGTGGCTGACTTTGCCCGTGTCTAGTGGGAAGCACCAACCTGCCAGCAATCCTGTCTACCAAATCCCCGGCCAGGCCAACTGGCACCAGCAACATGGGGCCAGCCTCCGGCTCCCATAACAGGTGAGTCACAGGGTCCCTCTTCCTGCCCCCTCGGGGCCCCTGCTGTGGGGAAGCCAGGCCCGGGCACCCCTCCCAGCTGTGTTCTGTCACCAGATGTTTGTGCTTGTTACTGCCAAAGCCGAGGTCCCGGGACCACCCTCGTCTCACGGCTGTACCTGTTACGCCTCACCCCGCATCCTCCCATTCCGCCTGCCCCAGAAAACAACTCTGCAGAGCCTCCTCTGGCCCCTCACCCACCCACCCAAGTGGTCAGCAGGGAAGCATTGGTGACCTTGTGGGCACCTGGGGTGGACAGGAGGCACCAGCTTCCCAGTGCAAGACACAGGGGATGCAGAGCAGGAGTGGTGGGTGACCAAGGGAGGGTGGGCCTTCCCAGGAACAGAGTCGGGCAGATGGCCTGTGTGGTGAGCTCCCAGTGCCTCTGCCAGGCAGGGAGAACCCCAGAAGGTACCCAGGACTAGACCAGCTGTGGGTACTACCCGAGGAGCCCTCGGGAGGGGACGGCAGAAGGGGCCCATGGGGCTCTGCAGAGAGGGGCGGCTGGGGGCTCTGAGTGCCCAGGGCCAGGAGTGATGGGGCTCTGACAGCCACATCGCCTCTTACAGGGGCCACTATCTGCTCCTGGTGTTTGTGAAGGTGCCCGTCCTGCTCGTCTTGGCCAGCGTTGTCCTCTGGCTGAAGGGCTCCCGGAGGGTCTTGGAGGAGCTGCGGACCCTGGCTGCCCTTGGGAATACAAGCTCTCCACTGCCCACCGACCACGCGAGCCCTTAGGTGGACGCAGAGCAGAGCCTGCCTGCCCGGGAGCCCAGGTCCAGAGCAGTCGCCCTGGGTCCTGGGGGTGTGATGACCAAGGTCAGCGTCGTGGGTGCTGGCCATGCACTTTCCTGCCCCGCCCGGCGGGGGGCGCTGCTCTGGCCCCTCCGGGGCACCACGGGCAGCTGGAGCACCTGCACCGTGCTCCCTCTTCCTCAGCGTTGAGGGCTGGGCTCGTGGCCAGGAGCCGCTGAGATGGAGTCCAAACTGCGGCCAAGAAGGCAACCAGACAGCTGGACAGCCGACATCTGGACAGCTGGACCACTGGACAGCTGCGTTCCCCTGCCCCCCAGACTAACTTGGCGCAGAGCCTGGGTCAGAAGCGCAGGGAGACAGAGAAGACCTGTCCACTCCATGTTTTCCGTCATCCCTGAAGCCAGCTCACCACTTCTCCGGAGCACCGGACACGGAGGTCTTTTTCAGCTACCCAAGTTGAGTCTGAGGCTCATGTCCACCCCAGAGTGAACCTGTTCTGCAGAGGCTGAGTCCCTGGCATGGGATGTCTCTGGGGTGGGGGTATCTCTGCTATGAGCCCCCAGGGCTGATGAGGGCTCAGGCCAGAGCTCGACTCCCTCCCCCTCCCTCTCTTCCCTCCTGGCTCCCAGGCCCCCTACCCCTTTCTTATCCCAGGGGCTGGGGCCTCCTGGAGGCTGCAGCCTGGGGGTCAGGCTCAGTGCTGTTCTCAGCACAGCCGCCCCTCCCCGCAGGCCCTGGTGCACCCCAGGAGCCCTCTCACGGTAGGGGCAGGGTCCCGACAGCCGGCGCGTGGAAGTCACACAGCTCTCTAAAGTGCCAAGGTTGAGATCATCCCAGCGATTAAAACCGTGCACAGGAAGGGACCCCTCTGCCAAACACCTCCCCACGGCAAAGATGTCCTTGGACGCTGTCATTCTGGGCCACAGGAGTCAAAGGAGCTCAAGCGAGTGTGGTGTGAAACAGCGGCCCTGCCCCAGACACGCACGCACACTCGTGTCCAGGCCACGTGGGGCCAGGCCAGCCCGCCTGGGGCCTAAGAAACCAGCCCAGTGCTCAGTGTGAGGAGATGGAGGTGAGGGCGTCGTCTCCCGCCCCCAGTCTGGTCCCTGAAGCCACCCCTGCCTGCTGGGGCCTCTGTAATCCACCTTCTGTCAATCAACCCTCCGGCTTTGAACTTGGTTTAGGGCTGAGGCCAACAAAGGACTGAAAATCCCACAGTGTCCAGAATGGAGGGCGTTTAAGGCCGACTGAGAGCCTCAGGGTCACTCAGTTGGGGGCCAAGTTCGCGCGTCCACCAGGAGCAGTGGCCCTGCCCTGGGACTGCGCCCCGGGTGCCGCCTCCAGCACCGCACAGCGGCTGCCCACGCCTCTCTCACAGTTCCTCTTCTCCGTGGAGATTGTGTGGCTGGGCTGTCCCTCTTGCCACTTCCCTGGAGGAGCGTGGGCATCTCTGGGCTGCCTGGCCCCAGTGCCAGCCCCACCCCTACCCCCTGGCTCCCCCTCCCCCATTGCACTTCTGGGAAGCAGCCCCTTGGGAACACCTGACATGCCCACCTGCGAAATGGTCTCGATGAGGAGCTGGGTGCCGAGACCGCCTGGCTGTAAAGTGCCATAGGCCAGGCAGACTCAGCCCGCGCTGACCCCATAACCCAGAGCGGGCAGGTGGGGAAGTGGAGGGAGCAGGTGCGGTGCTCGGTGAGGGGAGAGCAAGGCTTCTCCTTCAAACCTCCTCTGCTGAGCACCTGCTGGGCCATGGAGGAGGAGCAGAACTGGGAGAAGCCGGTCAAGGCCGGAGCCAGAGCCAGCAGCACCCGGCCAGAGAAGGGGGACGGTGGCAGTACGGGGAGGGGAGGTCCCCACCGGGACCCGAGACACGAGGAGTTCTTTTTAAAATTGTGTTTTAAAATGCCTAACACAAAATGTGTCCCACTGACAAGGTTTCCAGGGCAACCATGGCCATGATGTAATAAATACAACGCGATGAAGCAGCGGATCTCTGGGATGTTCTTGCGTTGCTGTATGCATGTTGCAGAGCGGTCCCCCCCCCCCCCCGCCCCGCCACAGCCGCCGGCTCCTCCCATTTTGCTTCGTGCCCCTGTGAGTGTGATTCCATTGGCTGCCTCCTGGGGGTAGAGCCACCAAGGGCCACCAAGGGCTTGTCCAGCTGAGTCTGCCTGATGTCACCCGGCGTCCACCAGGGGAGTCCGTGGTAGCGTTGCCTTCCTGCTCAAGGCTGAATAATACCCCGCCGGGAGTGCGCACTGCCAGCTCTTGATCCGTTCCTCCCCTGGTGGTTTCTACTTCTCACTATGTGGGTAACGCCGCAATGGGCATGGGAATGCGAAAGGCACGTCGCCCTCCTGTTTCCCGTGTCTCTGGCTAAATCCCCACCAGGGGGGTGGTCAGGCCGTAGAGAAATCTGTTTTTTTTTTTTTTTAATTTTTTTTTTGACAGGCAAAGTGGACAGTCAGAGAGAGACAGAGAGAAAGTCTTCCCTTTTGCCGTTGGTTCACCCTCCAATGGCCACTGCAGCCAGCGCACTGTGCTGATCCGATGGCAGGAGCCAGGTGCTTCTCCTGGTCTCCCATGCAGGTTCAGGGCCCAAGCACGTCGGCCATCCTCCACTGCACTCCAGGGCCACAGCAGAGAGCTGGCCTGGAAGAGGGGCAACCGGGACAGAATCCGGCACCCCGACCAGGACTAGAACCCGGTGTGTCAGCGCCACAGGCGGAGGATTAGCCTAGTGAGCCATGGCGCCGGTGAGTTTCAGTTCTTTACATTTCCTACATATAATTCCTTATCGGATGCATGATTTGAGAATACTTTCTCTCATTCTGTTGGATATCCATTGAGAGTGTCCTTTTTATTTGTAAAGATTTATTTATTTATTTGAAAGAGTTAGATAGAGAGGGAGGGAGTGGGGGAGGGAGAGAAAGAGAGAGAGAGAGAGAAAGAGAGAGAGAGAGAGATCTCCCATCTGCTGGTTCACTCCCCAGAGGGGTGCAAGGGCCAGCACTGGTCCAGGCTGAAGCCTGGAGTTAGGAGCCAAGAGCTTCATCCAGATCTTTCATGCGGAGGGCAGGGACCCAAGCCCTTGGACCATCTTCCACTGCTTTCCCAGGGCGTGGTAGGAGAGAGCAGCTGGGATATGAACCAGCATCCCAGGTGGTACTTTGCCCACTATGTCACAACGCCAGCCCTGATACTGTCTTTTGATGCACACATTTTTAAAATATCTGTCTTTTGTTATCTGTGCCTGCTGTGTCATGTCTAAGATATCATTCCCAAATCCAATGTTATGAATTTTTGTTTTAGATTTATTTTATTTATTTGAAAGGCAGAGAGAGAGGGGGGGGGGTCTTCCATCAGTTGGTTCACTCCCCAAGTGGCTACAATGGTCGGAGCTGAGCCAATCCGAAGCCAGGAGCCAGGAGCTTCCTCTGGATCTCCCACATGGGTGCAGGGGCCCAAGGACTTGGGCCATCTTCCACTGCTTTCCCAGGCCACAGCAGAGAGCTGGATTGGAAGTGGAGCAGCAGGGACTAGAACCAGCGCCCATGTGGGATGCTGGCACTACAGGAGGTAGCTTTACCCACGATGCCACAGCACCAGCCCCTGTCGTGAAGTTTTTGCCCGCTGCTTTCTGTGGGAGTTTATGGTTTCAGGTCTTTCCTTGATGTCAAGTAAACCTTCAACATCATTTGTTTTTTGCATCTGGATATCCAGTTTTCCAATATTAAAAACAATTCTAATTTCTAGTCTTCCACTTACTGAGGGGTTAAACTCTAAGAATTCTGGTCCTGGGACCAGCGTGGTGGCTTAGCAGGTTAGGCCGCAGGCATCTCACATACACAGCGCCGGCCCAGCCTCCACTTGGAATAGTCGGATCTGCTGTGCCTTAAGCTCCGGGGTCCGCCCCACGCTGGCCTTGGCTTCCTCCCGGCTGGCTGCTGACCGCTCAGCAGGGGCCCTCGCGGGTGGTCTGCCCACTGGAGGCGTCTCTGTCCTTCACACAGTGGCCTCCGCCTCATCCTCATCCGCCAGCCTCCTGTTCCCAAGAAGCAGGCAGCAGACAGGGTCAGGCCCAGACACTGGGACTTCCCAGAAAGAAGATCCAATGCCTCCACTGGAAACCTTCCCAGAGCCCCTCCCACCACATCTCCCCTGAAGTCTCATTGGCTGGCTCCGATTCAGGTGCACAGCCTTAAACCAATCAGCAACAAAGTGACTGGGGCCATTCTCCCCTGACACCCCGGGAGTGGGAGGTGGGTGGGAGGCGACCAAGTCATCTGCTACAGAAGCCTTGCTAGAACCTTCCACGCTGTGACTCTTCTCACGACTCCCTGGGTCCTGCACCTTGGCGCTCGCGGACTCATCCAGCACCCTGCTCTCCCAGCCAGCTCTCGGGGCCAGGGTGCTCTGCGGCTGCAGCCATGACTTTGACCCTTTTCGCCACTTCTCAGGCGGAGCAGAGGTGGATGAGCGAGAACCACAAGGGCCAGGCAGGCTGCAGATTTGAGGGCTTGGTCGCCAGCATCCAGACCAACATGGTGACCACAAACTACATGTGGCACTTGAGCCCCCACAGATGTGACTGCGGTGGGCGGGGTGGGGTTGCTGTGTTAGGTAAGACTCCACGTGGGACGCCCACATCCTGTACCGCAGTGCCCGCGTGTGAGTCCAGGCTCCAGCTCCTGCTAGTGAGCACTCGGGGAGCAGCAGGTGACGGCCCGAGTACCTGAGTCCCTGCCACCCACTTGAGAGGCTCAGACTGAGTTCCAGGGTCCTGGCTTCAGACGGACGCAGCCCCAGCCGTTCCAGGTGTTCAGGGAGTGAACCCGCCAATGGGCAGTACCCCTCTCTTCTCTCTCTCTCTTTCTCTCTTATTTGAATGGCAGAGAGAGAGAGAGAGAGAGAGAGAGATCGATCTTCCATCCCCTGGTTCACTCCCCAGATGACTATGACAGCCGGTGCTGGGCCGCCTGGAGCCAGGAGCCCCCCAGGCAGAGAAGGAGGGAGTGCCCAGAGCACAGAGGACAGAGCTGGGGGATATGGGGCAGCTCCCAGGGCTGCAGGAGCAGGAGGGGGGGCACAGGCTGGATAAACAGGGTGCGTCGGGTCATGAAGGCATCCAATACCGCCCTAAGCAGATCATGGGTTTCTGAGATTCTAATTAGGACAGGACTGCCAGCGAGTGTTCTACTCTTTTCTCTCCTTTCCCGCTCTGCTCCCTCTCCGAGTCCCCTGCTCCTGTGCTGGCCTCAAGGGCCCACACGGGCGGTGGCCCCACTAACCATCTGGCAGCCTCTTTGCTGGAAACTTCTCCAGAACGCGCGAGCCCTGGGCAGTGTGAACTGTTGGGAGGAGCAGGAGGAGGAGGAGGAGGAGGAAGGCTTGAAACAGGAAGCCGGCTTATCTGTTTACTTCCCCATCGTCCCCAGCTCCCCAGTGGATGGCCGATAAACAGATGCTCAACGAGGGAGTGAGCCAGTGACGGGGAAGTCAGAGTGGGACCTGGCTGCGAGGGACGGATAAGCTGATTGGATGCAAAGGCAACACCCGGCAGGGGGGGAGGGGTAGATAGGAAAACACATGGGAGGTTTCCCCACCTGTGCTGCCCCCGTATGGCCACTGACCCTACACTGACCTCACCAGAGAGAAGTCAGGTGAGCAGCCAGAAGGAAGAGGGAACGCCCATTGCAACATCAGCACGTGCCCACTTCTTTTTTAAAGATTTGTTTATTTATTTGAAAAGCAGAACAACAGAGAGCAAGCGAGCGCAGGAGCGTGAGAGAGAGATCTTTGATCTGCTGGTTTACTTCCCCCATGGCCACAACAGCCTTGTCTGGGCCAGGCTGCAGCCAGGAGCCAGGAACTCCATCCAGATCTCCTATGTGGGTAGCAGGTGCGCAAGGACTTGGGGCGCCCTCTGCTGCCTCCCAGGCACATCAGCAGGAAGCTGGATCGGAAGTGGAGCCGCCGACTCCAGTCCCTAAAGCAGCGGGCTGCATCGCAACCCGGTCCCTGGGCACTCAGCGTCTCAGCGGCCAACGGTTCCTCCATTTCACAGTGTCCATCCCGTCCCACCTGGCCTCCTGCAGCCCTGGATGGGGGTGGGGGACAGGGGCCGGTCGATTTCAGCTCACTTTCCAGGCAGTGGAACTCAGCTCAAGGGACGTGACTCAGGTTGAGCCTGACCCAGTATCCAGGCTGTGTGCACATCTTGGGTGCACCCCGCACCAACCCGAGCCTCAGGGTTTGCATCTGTGAAAGGGATGGAGTGCGATCTCTCGGCTCTGATTTTGTAAGACCCTGAACCGGTCTCCCTGACTTGGGCCTGTTCCCTGATGCCCAGTACAGCCCGTTCTGATCCCCAGCCCTGCTGTGCCGCCTCTGCCAGCAGAGAAGTCGAAGTTGGGAGCGTGGGGGGGGGGGGCTTGCTTCAGCTACAGGGCAGTTCCTTCTGGTGTTAGCAAGGATGCTAAGGACAAGGTGCGGGGCCCAAAGCCGGAGCCCCAGGGGTGGGTCGGCAAATTTCGGGTGGAGATAACGGGGAGGCAGAGAGAGTGCTGCCGTCTGCACCCCTTCCTGGCCAGGCTCTCAGGGCCTTGGAGGTCCCTCGGGCACGTGGACCCTGACAGTGCTCTGGGCTGTGCTTCTCATGTGTCCGTGGCCCTGGGCAGCCGAGCTCACAGGCTGGGGCGCTGTCAGCAGCAGCCTGGGAATTCTGGTGAGATGTGGCTCAAGCCGCAAGGTGGCGAGAGGATGCGCATCCCCGGCTCTGGGGTCCCTGGGGGCTCAGAGCGCCCTGCATGGGTACCAACCCTGCCTAATGCAGGAGAGAACCACGGAGCATCCCAGACGGCCGCCCTCATCCACGCTCTCTCCCACCCAGGTCTCGTTTGCACTCCTGTGGCTGCGTTAGGGTGAGCCACAGGTCAAAAGCACTCCCCCTGACTTTTCAAGAGCAAAGTCACAAAGTAGCGCTGGAGCCCAGGGACCACCCCTCCCAGCCCTGAGGTCCCCTGGCCCCTGCCCCGAGCGAGCGATGGGGTGTGGTGAAGGCTGCAGGTCCAAACAAACCAGGCTCTTTCACCGATGAGCAGGGATTCTTCAAGGCCCCGGGATAGCCCTGAGCGGAAGCAGCTGCTCCTGCGACCTGGTGACCCCAGTGACCCACGCACCCTCCAGGCCCCTGCTGAGCCCTGTCCTTTAAAGTCCCGGCCCGTGGGTTGAAGAGCAGGTGCACATGGTGCCTGCTGGAGTCCGTGTGGCCCCGACCTGTTGACCCACCGTGGGCCCTGTGAACTTGAATGACTTGCTGTCATGTCAAAGAACAGACGCCAAAGCCCAGGAGTCTTGCTCCAGGGTTAATTTTAACTAAAAGAGGCTTCTGTGCTGAACAAGTTATGTTCCTAATCCCAGCAGGTCATGGCAGCTCCGTCCCTCCCGCCCCCAGCTTTCAGTAGAGCGGAGAAGAGCCTGGGGCGGGGCCTGGGGCGGGAAAGTTTGTCCAACAGGTGGTGTGCAGAGAACCCGCCAAGTCTTGGGAGACATACGGTTCCACCCACACCTGCCCTGTAAGCCAGGATGGTCAGAGACTTAAACAAAGCGAGGAGCAGGTGCGCAGCAGTTGGGATGCCCACGTCCCACAGAGTGCCTGGGTCTGAGTCCCGGCCCCGGCTCCCAGCTCCAGCTCCCAGCTCCGGCTCCAGCTCCAGCTCCAGCTCCAGCTCCAGCTCCCAGCTCCAGCTCCCAGCTCCGGCTCCCCGCCAGTGCAGACCCCAGGAGGCCTCAGCAATGGCTCAATGGTTGGTTCCTGCTACCCACGTGGGAGGCCTGGATTGAGATCCCAACCCAATGGAAATGCTACATGGGCATTTAGGGAATTAACCAGTGGATGGAGGATGGATGCGCCCTCTCTCTCTCTCTCAGCCTCTCTACCTATCAAATATATTTTATACATATACAAAATATATACATACACATATGTACATATAAAAATACACACACACACACACACACACACACACACACACATATATAAAGGGGCCTGTACTGTGGCATAGAAAGCTAAGGCTCCACCTGCAGTGCCGACATCCCATATGAGTGCCGGTTCGAGTCCCATCTGCTCCTCTTCCGATCCAGCTCTCTGCTATAGTCTGGGAAAGCAGTGGAAGATGGCCCACGTCCTTGGGCCCCTGCATGGGAGACCTGGAAGAAGCTCCTGACTCCTGGCTTTGGATCGGCGCAGCTCCGACCATTGCGGCCATTTGGGGAGTGAAGCAGCAGATGGAAGACCTTTCTCTCTGTCTTTTCCTCTCTCGATCTGTAACTCTACCTTTCCAATAACTAAATAAATAAAATCTTAAAAATATATATAGATAGATATAAATGGAACTATGAAAATGTTAGAATATGGGTGACTATCTTAGACTCTTGAGATGGAAAAGGCCTGCAGAGGATTCTAACCTTATAAGCCATAAATTAAAAAAAAAAAAAGACTGGGAAACCTGACCTCATAAAATGTTTGGGAGAAACAGCCCTAGTGGGGCGGGCGCAGTGATGCGGGGATTAAGCCAGCACGTGAGCTGCCTGCACCGCGTCAGAGGGCAGAAGCAGAGCCCGGCTTCTCCGCTGATCCGGCGCCCTGGGAGGCGGCAGCTGGTGACTCTGGCCGCCCGCCTGAGAGACCTGCACGGAGTTCCAGGCTCCTGGCTTCCGCCCGGCTCACCCTGACTGTAGAGAGCATTGGGGGGGTGGACTGGTGGGTGGAAGACCTCCAGCTGCCCCTCTCCCCCCCCCCGTCACCCCAGTAGATGAAAGTAAGTAAATATTTTTAAAAGTTAAAGTAAGGATCAATATTGATAAAACCGTTTCAAAAATTATTTTGAAAAGCTTTTAAAGTTCTAGAAAAAAAGATAAACTGTGGACAATAGGTTGGAGACATTTGACAAAAGGCTCATTTTCTCGATTCACAAAACACTCAGAGAGGAATTTGATGCGAGAATGATCAACAGTTCAATGGCAAAGTGAGCGAGAGAGTTCACAGGAAATTAAAATAGAAAATAAAGGAAAGCAAGTTCTGAATATCATATTATCTTCTCCATTTCATTGAAAGGAATAAAGATCTAAAAATATCCACTACTGGCAAGAGGGTGGCAAGATGGATAGGCGCCATCGAGCGCTGTTGACGGGAGCACCGTGGGGAGACTCCTCGGGAGAGCAAGTCGCTGACAGAGACTGCAGGTGCCGGGCCTTCTAACGATAGCTCCGCTGTGGGACCCGGCTCATACAGATACGCTCACAGTCACACGCCAAGACACAGGAACACATGCATGGTGGGTGTGGCACAAGAATGTGCAGAGAGAGAGAGAGAGAACCCCTGGGGCAGCAGCTAAGACACAGCTTAGGGCACGCGCATGCCATGTTGGAGTCCTGGGTTTGAGTCCCAGCTCAGCCGCCCCACTTCCAGCTTCCTGCTCACACACACCCTGGGAGGCAGCGGGGATGGCTCAAGTCCTTGCCACCCACCTGGGAGACCTGGATTGAGTGACCTGCTTGCGGGCATTTGGGGAATGAACCATCCCATTGAATCTCTCTCTCTCTCTCTCTCTCTCTCTCTCTCTCTCTCTCTGAAATAACTACACAGTAACCTCCACACCTGCAGCACGCACTGCTTACACAGAGTGGGCTGCAGGGGTGCACGGTCTACCTCTCGGGGTCCCTGACCAGGGCAGCCCATAGGTGCTTTGCCGTCTTCTTCCGGGCACCTGTAGAGTCCCCAGTCTCCGCCCACTCCTGGTCCTCCCCCTTCTCATTTCAGCAAAGCCTGGCTCAGGTGATAGACGTGGGAGCCGCCTGGCTGTACTCCCACGTGGCCACACAATCCCTGGGTCGGGTGGGCTGGCCTCACCGCCAGCCATGCCATGTTCCCTGGCTTTCCCCATCCTTTGCCCCTGTGCACGGCCCCAGGCGCCACCAGGGCACCCCCCGCTCCCACAGCCGGCTCTGCGCCTCCGGGGGGCACTTCTCTACAGCCCTTTCTCCTCACGCCTTTCTCCTGTCCTCTCAGTCGGATGATGGCCGGAGACCAGCGTCCCGACAGGTTGAGGGCACGCTTGGTGCCTCTCACTGACCGACCATGGAAGGCTCGGAGCAGAGTTATCCCGCCCCACTCTGCTTCCGTGGCGGCCAAGAGCCGCGTGGCCCATGGACATTCTGCAGGAGACTTTGGCCTTGAATCAGCACGTTGGTAAGTGGCAACAGACCCGTGGGAATCAAAGCTCACTGCTCCTTTGCAGCCCGTGTCCCTCTGGTCCCTGGCATTCTTCCTCCACCCACGGCCCACGCTAAGGCACATGTGTCCGGCTGGCATGGCCACCGTCCTGACAATTTGTTCCGGATGTTAGCTTGCATGGGCAGCTGACGTCGACTGCGTCGCCTCACCACTGTGCCAAGCTGGTTTACTAAAGCGGAAAAGTGGCCAACTCTGTGCCCTCGTACGATGCATTAGAACAAAGGTCACGGAGCCGTATAGACTTACCCAGCAGTTACTGATGGAAGTAAGGAAGAAGAGAGGAAGGGAGGGTAGGAGGGAGGGAGGGGGAACCGAGTGACCACTCACACAGAGGGGTCGTCCGTGGGTCAGGACCCCACAAGCTGCTTCCGAGCTCTCTGAACAGGGCTGCAAGGTGGCCTCTGCCAGCCCCGCTCCCCACGGCCCCTTCCATACACGCGCGGGCCAGCGTTGCCTCGACCTGGGTTTCAGGCTCATGCCGTGGGCCCGACCGCACCGGGCGGCCTGGACTTGCAGAATGGAAGTCAAAGGGTTCTGATGAATAGTAAAGGAAAGGACAGAGGTCGGGCAACCCGGAGCTCAGAGAGAGCCGGCAGGTGCCCTGGGCAAAGCGCTGGCCTCTGGGCCTTGGGCTCAAGTAGCCTGGAATGACCACCAAGACCATGGCGACGGTAAAGGCACAGGTGAGATGGGAGACCTGGCCCACGTCTGTTGAGCCACAGGCGGGATGACCGCCTTTCACCGTGACGCCTGCGGTCATCAGTCAGGGAAGGAGAGCTGGGCATGAATTAGGAAGCTCAAGGCTCTGGGAAGGACAGACACGCCTGGGGTGGGGCTGGAAAGCCAAGCCGTGTTCTCTCCTCTCCCTGTTCCAAGCCCTTCCACTCCTGGGCTGCACTGACCCAGAAAACACAGAACGGCTGTGTCGGTCACAGACCTGCTGGAGCTGGGGATCCAGGGATGCGCATTTCAGAGGCGGCCACAGGGTGGAGACATGCGGTCGTGCAAACTCCAAGTTTTGGTGCAAAACTCGCTGCTGGGCTCTGCCCAGATGGCGAACTTCTGGGAGAAAGCAGTTTTCCAAACCCAGGGCCACTCAGCCTGGGTCCTGCCTCTGACAGGCCTGGTCCTCCATGTGCCATTGTGAGCGCACTGACGCATGACTGACAAACACAATTTCACCCTGCGAAGGTTTAGTCTCCTTCGCTCTGTGTCAGATGAGGTGCTGCACGGTGAAGGGAAAGCTTGATTGTAAAACAAAGACCAAGCACACCAGGGAAGCCTCTGGATGACACGCCACCAGGTGTCACCTGCGCGACAGATTCCATGGCCTCGGGGGGGGGGGGGCAGTCTTGGAGCACAGGGTTCAGCCACTGCCTGAGATGCCGGCATCCAAATGAGCCTCTCAGCTGCTCCACTTCTACTCCAGCTTCCTGCTAATGCGCCTGGGAAGGCAGCAGAGGATGGCCCAGGTACCTGAGCACCTGCACCCGTGTGAGAGACCCGGCTGGAAATCCTGGCTCCTGGCCTCAGCCCAGCCCAGCCCCAGCCATTGGGACCATTTGGGGAAGTGAAGCAGAGGATAGAAGATCTCTGTGTGTGTGTGTGTCTCTCTCTCTCTCTCTGTGTGTCTCTCTCTCTGTCTCTCTCTCTCTCTCTGTCTCTCTCTCTCTCTGTCTGTCTGTCTGTCTCTCTCTCTCTCTCTTTCTCTCTCTCTCTCTCTCTCTCTCTCTCTCTCTCTCTCAAGATTTATATTATCTATTTGAAAAGCAGAGTTACAGAGAGAGAGAGAGAGAAGCATACCAACAGTCTGACCTCAGCTGGCTCAAAAAAAAAAGTCACAGTTATGGGTGGAATAATGAAAAAAAAAGTGCAAAATTTAAAAATAGGCAAATTTGCATTAAAGATTTTTCCCTTAAGTTTGAAATGGTTTCAAAATAAAAGTTGCTGTGGTACATCAGGTTAACACCCTGGCCTGCAGTGCTGGCATCCCATATGGGCGCCGGTTCGAGACCCGACTGCTCCACTTCTGATCCAGCTCTCTGCTATGGCCTGGGAAAGCAGTGGAAGATGGTCCAAGTCCTTGGGCCCCTGTACCTGCATGGGAGACCTGGAAGAAGCTCCTGGCTCCTTGCTTTGGATAGGCACAGCTCCGGCTGTTGCAGCCAATTGTGGAGTGAACCAGCAGATGGAAGACCTCTCTCTCTCTTTCTCTGCCTCTCCTCTCTCTGTGTAACTCTGACTTTCAAATAAATAAATAAATCTTTAAAAATAAATAAATAAATAAAAATAAAAGTTGTTTTTTAAATGCTAAAATCCAGGACTCCTGGATTCAAGCAAGACTCAGATCTCCTGTGACTGGTCTGAGTGGCATCGTTCAATTTCAGGTAACCTCCTTGGCCCGGTTCTAACAATCTCTCCTCACTGCTGAAAAGCATCCCGATTTACGAACGACCCTCAGCCCTGGGAGTCCCAGAAAGAAGGAAGGAAATAAAGAAGACAGGAGAGAGAGAGAGAGAGAGAGAGAGAGAGAGAGAGAGAGAGAGAAAGCAGGTGGGCATTGGGCTTGGTAGTATATTGTATTTTCCCCGATACATCCCAGCTAACACCATTGCCCATGCTAACACCATTCATCATGCATGCTGGCTTGTCCGGGCTCAGCGCACCTTTCACGTGGGGGCAGCCTCTGCCTCCTGGTCCCACTCTGGGCAGCGCGGGTCTCTGGGCTGTAACTCCAGGCCCCCTGTGTCCCCTGCAGTCCAGGCAGCCTTTGGTGGTCTGACGCTGGGAGGTTTACTCTGGCTCCTGGACGTTCTGTCAAATCCACGGTCTGCCTATCCTCCTCCCTCTCCCCCGGAAGCCTGGCAGGTTGGGAGCCGCAGAATCCAGGTGTACCCTTCAGCGTCTGCTGCCCCCACCCCTCTCACCACTGCTGGGCCATGCACAATTATCGACTTCAAAATTAGCCTGCTATAGACTTACGTGATGAATTTTGGGTCCTGCCTGTGACTGCCTTGGCAGGATCAGACAAATATTTTGTGGGCCTTACACAGCCCCACCCCTGCATGGAAGAAGGATCCCCCAACTCCTGTGTATCCCGAGAGGCAGCGACCCCGGGGTCAGCCTCTTTCCCGGCTGCAGACTCGGCAGCGTCCGCTGCGTTGGTGTGGGGACAATGGGCAGAGGCTGGTTGGGGGGTGATGGCTTTGCAGGGGGGAGGGGGCTGGGGAGACAGGCAGTGAACCCCTCTGAGCAGGCCTGTGTCCCATCGCAGCATGAGATGGGACTACAGGACTTTGCTGTCATTTTATCTGCATTGCATACACGCAAGAAGAATGACAGGCATTTCCCATTTCATAAATGAGAAGCTCGAAGGTCAGACCACCTGTGACCGCTGGTTCACTCACTGGTGAGGGGCAGGAAGGCGCTCAGACCCCCCGGTGTCGCCCATGAACCCCAGGGAAAGGCGTCCGCGCACACTCCCCGGAAGAGCAGGTGCAGACGGTGGCTCCCACCCCGCTTCTCTGCCACCTTGGTTTTCTTTCTTTTTATTTTATTTTATTTTTATTTGAAAGTCAGAGTTACACACAGAGAGAGAAGGAAAGGCAGAGAGAAAGAGAGAGAGAGAGAAAGAGAAAAGTCTTTCATCTGCTGCTTCACTCCCCAATTTGCCACAATGGCCAGAGCTGTGCTGATCCAAGCCTAGGAACCAGGTGCTTCTTCCAGGTCTCCCACGCAGGTGCAGGGGCCCAAGGACTTGGGCCATCTTCCACTGCTTTCCCAGGCCATAGCAGAGAGCTGGATCAGAAGTGGAGCAGCCGAGACAAGAACCAGCACCCAGGGGCTGGCGCTGTGGCACAGCAGGTTAACGCCCTGGCCTGAAGCGCTGGCATCCTTTATGGGCGCCGGTTCGAGACCCGACTGCTCCACTTCTGATCCATCTCTCTGCTATGGCCTGGGAAAGCAGTAGAAGATAGCCCAAGTCCTTGGGCCCCTGCACCTGCGTGGAAGACCCAGAAGAAGTGCCTGGCTCCTGGCTCTGGATCAGCCCTGTTCCAGCCTTTGCGGCCAATTGGGTGTGAACCAGCAAATGGAAGACCTCTCTCTCTCTCTCTCTGCCTCTGCCTGTCTATAACTCTGCCTTTCAAATAAATAAATAAATATTTTTAAAAAATCCATCTGGGATTTTTACTGGGACAGCACTAATTTATTGATTCATTTGGGAAGAACTGACATAGTTGCATAGTTGTAATTCAGTCATTAACTTTAAGAGCCAGAACTGTCCATTTATTTAGATCACCTGCTATGGCCTGTACTGGAATTGTATCGATGTCTCTGTAGAGGGCGTATATATTCTTGATAAAAATTAGTATGGTATCTCGAGGTGCAGAGGGATCACTAGGAGGGTGGAGGTTAGAGATCACTCTTGCAAAGCCCCATGCTCTGGGTGATGTTTATGCAAATCGCAAGTGCACAGGCCCCTGGACCCGCCCTGCCCCTGTCCTTTGGCCCCATGTGAAGATCCACGAATGACACGTGAGTTCACACGGTGCAGCCTGGGGGCAGGTCTTATGACACTGGCATCCCACGTCAGAGGGCCGATCTGAGTCCTGTCCCTCGGCTTGCAGTCCAGCTGCCTGCTAATGTGTCCAGGAAGGCAGTGAATGACCACCCAAGAGCTTGGGCCCTGCCATCCACCTGGGAGACCCGGATGGAGTTCCTGTTCCAAGTGGTGTCTATACCACTGTTCCCAACACTGTCCCCTGCGTTAGCCTTTCAACCCGCAGAGCCACGCGCCCCGGAGGGCACGCCTGTGCTTCTCCACCTCGGTCAGGGCAGACTCAGCCGCGAACCTTCCACCGCCCCTTTCTTTCTTTTTTATAAGTTTTATTTATTTGAGAGAGAGAGAGAGAGAGAGAGAGAGAGAGAGATCTTCCATTCACTGGTTCACTCCCCAGATGACTGTAACAGCCAGGGCTGGGAGAGGCCGGAGCCAGGAGCCAGGAGCTTCTTCCGATTCTCCCACATGGCCCAGGAGCCCAAGCACTTGGGCCATCCTCTGCTGCTTCCCCAGGTGCATTAGCAGGAGCTGGATGGGAAGTGGAGCAGCTGGGACTTGAACCAGCACCCATATGGGATGCCGGCACTGCCGATGGTCGCTTTACCTGCTAAGCCACAGTGCTGGCCCCCTACTGTTCCATTCTATACCTGGTGGCAAGCAGCCCAAAGCGGGCGGGAGCAGGGTGGAGAAGGTCAGTGCCCACCGCCCTCCAGGTCTGAAAGCTCCTTTGGGGCAGGGATGATGTCCTAGCCACACCTGTGCCCCGGCCCAGCCCACCGCCTGGCACAGAACAGGGGCCACTGAACACAGTGGAAGGGAGGAAGGAAGGGAGGGAGGAGGGGGGAGGGAGGAGGGAGGGGGGAGGGAGGGAGGGATGGAGGGAGGAGGGAGGAAGGGAGGGATGCTGCCCTTGGGCCCGTCTGCCCCAGGAGGGCGGGGAGGCGGCCCTGCAAGCCTCAGAGGGGAGAAGCTGTGTTTGGCTGTGTGGATGGAAACCAGACTTTCCCGGAGATGAGTCAGCCCACACCCAGAATCCCCTCCCTCCTCCCTGTCCCTGCTCAGGGACCCAGCCCTGTCTCCTAGGTGGGGGCCCAGCTGGCCCACTTCCTCCCATGGGAAAGGGTCCCCTCTGCTCGCCTAGGGCTTGGGTGGACAGAGGAGGTGGGGCCCAGCAGAAGCCTTGGGGAGAACTGAGAGCATCCGGGGCTCTGTGAACTCCACCCCGGGCCCTGCGGCTGACACCCAGCCCTTCCCAGCACCCACACCCCGCTGGGCCTCCCTGCTTGTGTGTGTGTATGTACATGTATGTGTGTGTATGCGTGTCCGTGTGTGTGCATGTGTGTAAGTGTGTGTGTGTTTACCTTTTCATCTCAGACCATTGGTAGAAAGAGGGAGAAAGTCTCCAGACGACTGATGCTGTGCGCACATACAGGGACCGTTAGAAATGTGAAGAGGACGCCATCCAGAGCAGCGTCCCTGCCTCCTACCCCCAAAGATCCTTCTGGAGGCAGTGGGCCACATCCCACAGAAAACTGCCCCAAAGTCACAATCAACTTACAAGGTCAGAGATCCTGGACTCACGGGAAACACAGCCCCTACTTCCGGTGGTTACTTACTATAAACAGAAGGTCAAAGAAATCAGAGGCGAGCCCGGCGGCGAGGGTGGGGAACGTGGTGGCAGAGCGCTGGTGGTGGCCCCGTGTGCAGGGCAGCCTGCTCACCGATTGCTCTGCATCAACGAGAACCCTCGGCTGCGTCTTCCATTGTGGGGAAGCAGCTGGGACAACACCTCCCACTGATGTTGGCGTCCCCTACGGGGTCGCCCTCCCAGCGCCGCTGTGCTCAGCAGGGGCCCTGCCAGCTGCTCGCTTTGATACATGATTGGGGACACACAGCAGGCGTTGTTTAAGCAACTTCTCCCTTATTAAGATAAACTTTATTTGTACCTCTTTTTTTAAAAAAAAATTATTTTGAAAGAGTTATATAGAAAGAGGGAGAGAAGGAGGGAGGGAGAGGTCTTCCATCCGCTGGTTCACTCCCCAGATGGCCACAATGGCCAGGGCTGGGCCAGGCTGAGCCGGGAGCCAGGAACTTCTTCCAGGTCTCCCATGTGAGTGCAGGGACCCAAGCACTTGGGCCATCGTCCACTGCTTTCCCGGGTGCATTAGCAGGGAGGTGGATTGGAAGTGGAGCAGCCGGGACATGAACAGGTGCCCATATGGGATGCCGGCATCGCAGGCGGCAGCTTTACCCGCTACGCCACGGCGCCGGCCCCTGTTTGTGTTTCTTATACTGAACTAAAACTGCTGAAGCTGAGTCCAGAGGAAAAGGCGATCCTTTCAGGGGCCACGGGCAAGGTCCTTCTCTCTCTGGGCCTCAGTTTTCTTGTGTGAGATGGGGAGGCAGTGGCTCTTTGGTGTCCCCGTGTCCCCCAGTGTGCAGATGAGCCTCTTCCTCCGTGTTCTTCCAGCCTTGCCCGGCGTCCCCACTCGCGGCAGCCCCGGCGGTGTCTCCGGAGCTGCGAGTGACGATGCTCTTTGCGGGTGCTGCTCTGCAGGAGCTGTCACCCCCTGGAGCCACAGTGGGGAGGAGCTGAAGGAAGCGGGGGTAAGGAGGAAGAGGCCGGCAGGGGCGGGGCTTCCTGCTGGCCCCCAGAACCCCAGCCCTGCTCATCCTGCCCGGAGCCAGCCCTGCTGATGGGGCAGGAGGGGACAGCCGTCACCTGGGAGCCCAGCTGCCTGTCAGTCGCCATGGTGGGGAGGGGGCTGCGAGGGGCAGGGGCTGCTCAGGAGCCGCCCTTGGGCTTCCTAACCACGCTGTACTCGGGCTCCTGCTTGGAGCCCATCTGGGCAGGGGTCCCGCTGATGCCGGAATCCTGAAGCTGTCCATCAAACGTCACCAAGGAGTAGTAAGGCTCTTCTCTGGGGGCGGCCTGCAAGGAGAGGGTGCCGTGGCTTAGGGGGGGAGTGGGGGGAAAGACAGAGTCCAGCTCAGGAGGGAAGGGGGATATCCCCGGGGGCTCCATGGTGGAGGCTCCAACCTCCCCACACTGTACTGTCAGCCTGCTCAAGGCACAGCACAGATCGCCTGCGTTGGGGGTCCCTGGGATGGTCTGGGGGGACCCAGCCCCATCCATTCTACAAGGAGGGGACCTGGGCCCCGCAGAGGTCTATGGAGTTGGCCAGGCTCCCTCTGTGCTGCTCTTGATGGGAGCTCTCGCAGTGAAGCCGCCGTGTGGGCTCAGCAAGGGACCCAGAAGCACCCGACTGCATTGGCTCTGTGGCTCTGATGACCCCTCAGCTGTGGGCACAAGGACTGCGCTATACACAGCAAGGGGACCCTCAGTCCCGTCACCAAGTCCCAAGAGCCAGGCTGCTGCTGGTCCCAGGCCCGTGCGCTGTATAACCAGGACACACCGTGTGAGGAAGGCATCGGGCTGGAGCCCACCGGGGCCCTCAGACACAGGGCCCGGAGCCAGCGGGAAGTAGCGAGACCATGCCAGCCCCTCAGAGGCCCCGCTGCAGGAAACCAAGGCGCAGGGCTCACTGGTGCTGATGGCTGGCGGGGGCGGGCAGGGCGGGGCGTGGCTATCCTGGGACCCAGAATGGTCCCCACCCCCTGCAGGGAGCAGGAACGGCACCCACGGGGAGGATAGTGCTGGGTGGACACTTCCTGGGAGCTGAGCTCCCCTTCTGGAGCAGGCGTCGGACAGCGTGGTCTGTCACCCTCATGCCAGTCAGCGCGTCTGAGGACTCAGTGGGCCCAGGGGCCACGGCAGGGGCGTGGGGGTCTCCGGGGCAGCCTACTGCATGGTATCTGACTGCTGGAACGCCTCCGCCAATGGCTAGCTCATCAGCAGCCTGGCTGTGCTACCCCACTTTAAGGTGGCTGTGCCACACACAGTAGGTCCAGGACGAAACCCCGGAGGCTGGAGTTCACACCCAACAGCAGGACGGGATGGAGGCTGAGAGAAATCTCAGACTTTGACCTCGGTGTGCGCTGCATGGCAGGTGCTTAGTACCTGGGGCAGACTCAGGCCGCCCTGTAGCCCTCCCATCCTCTCCCCATGCCCCCAGCTGCAATGACACCAAGCTCTGACCACACACCTGCCCCTCCTCTGCGCAGCCCTGCCCTGGGGAGGCAGGGATCATGTCCCTGTGTGCCTGCTCCAGCCACCAGGGGGCGCCCTGCTCAGTGCAGGGTCCAGCTCTGGCTCTGGCACTCACCACGGTGCTGTATTCCACCTCCGCCTGCCTGGCGGGTGCCGGCTCCTCCCGCAGGCGTCCTGGCTGCAGCTCCAGATTCGCATAGTAGGGCTCACTCTGCACGACCACCTGGGGCGAGCAGAAAGTGCAGGGCTTGGTGGGCATCCACAAACCCCCCAGTCTCCACCCCTACTCCTCTGCCCACACCTCCCGCCACCCTTGCCCCTGCATTCTGGGTGCCCCAGCCCCATGCTCCAGCCCCGCCTCCTCCAATGTTCTGTTCTGGGCAGATCCGAGGAGAGGACCCCTCCCCCTTCCGCTTCCCCTGTGTGTGGGGGGACAGACCCCATGAGCAGATCTCCAGGTCAGGTTCTTGCTCTGGGAAGCACCTGCTACGTCTGTGAGGCCCCCGGAACCTCCCCTGGCCGAAAGGACTGACCAATCCAGAGCAGCCTCTGTGCCCCTCCTCCACCGCCCAGCACATGCCCGGGCCTTTCCTTACCTGCCCGGTGCTCGGGGGTGCCTCTGAATGCTGGCCACCTAGGGGACAGGAGAGGAAGGAGGCTGAGCCCCAGAGCAGGACAAGCTCTTTCGCACCTGTCCCCCAGGCGTGAAGCAGGGGTTTGTTAAGTGAGTGAATTAGTGAATGAGCACATGAGTGAATGAGTGAACACACGGACAACAGAGAACTCTCAGCTGGAGGAGGGCGACCAAAGCCCAGTGCCCGAAAGTGACAGAAAGACCCCAGCGGGGGAACAGGAGAGGGAGCTTGTCCCCCTGAGAGAGAACCCGGGCTCACAGGGACCTGGATGCCACCAGGGCGTCTGCTGGGCCGCCCTGAGCCAGAACCCGAACACAGCTCCGGCTCAGCCAGTTCCAACACCAGCAGCGTTGCTCAGTAGGGGTCCTGCCTGTGTGCACAGCTCCGTACCCTGACCCTTTCTTTCATTTTTAAAAAAGATTTATTTATTTGAAAGGTAGAGTTACAGAGAGAGAGGAGGAGGAGGGAGAGAGAGAGAGAGAGAGAGAGAGAGAGAGAGAGAATCTCCATCCACTGGTTCACTCCCTAAATGGCCTCAACAGCCAGGGCTGGGCCAGACAGACACCAGGAGCCAGGAGCTCCATCCGGGTCTCCCACACAGGTGCAGGGGCCCAAGCACTTGGTCCACCTCCCTCTGCTTTCCCAGGTGCATTAGCAGGGAGCTGGATCAGAAGAGGAGCCTGTACCGTATGGGAAGTGGCGTCCCAGGTGGCCCCTCGAGCACTGTGCCACTGCACCAGCCCCACCCTGACCCTTTCAACCCGGAGACTCAGGCCCTGGTGGCAGTGGGTTCTGCACACAGCTGGCCGTCTTTGGTCTCAGTCCAAGTGGGCACTGCACTGGACACTGCTGGAGGGACACTGTCTGCCTCTCAGGGAGCCCCAGACTCAAAGGGAGCTGAGAGCCCGCAGCTGGGAGACACAGGCCACATTGTTCCCCACTGCTCCGTGTGGGCTCCAGGCCACTGTCTCCCTCCCCACGGGGAACAGGTGTTCTGAGGGGAGGGGGAGGGGGAGGTGGGGAGAGATGGAAGTTGAATGCTGAGGAGGAAGGTGGCCGTGAGAGGGTTTGTGAGAGGCTCCTGGAGGTGGGCCCCAGTCTGCGGTGGTCCCCAGCGTGTCCCCAGGGCCTTCACGTGGCAGGCGTGGACAAGTGCGCAGATAATGCATGGGCTGGGAGTGGGTGGGATGAGCCGGCGTCAGGATTAGGGTCGGGGAGCCAGGCAGTGGGAAGAGATCCCAGACAGCGTTAGGAGGCAGGGCAGGGACTCACAGAGCAGGGGACAGAGACGTCACTTAGGATCCATCAGACAAAGCACACCCCACCCACACGCCCACACATGCGGCTTCTGAGCCTGCAGGAGCGGGGGAGGGGCCCAGGTTGTGGTGCAGAGAGTGACGCCAACATCCCACATCTGAGCAACAGCGTGGCTTCCGCTCCAGCGCCCTGGGATGATGCGCCTGGGAAGGCAGCGGAAGGTGGTCCACGTGCTTGGACCCCGCCCCCACCTAGGAGACTCAGATGGAGTTCTCGGCTTCAGCGTGGCTCAGACCCAGCCATTGAAGCCGTCTGGGGAGTGAACCAGCAGGTGGAAGATCTCTCTCTCCCCGCCCCCCACCCTTTCTGTCACTCTGCTTTTCAAGTAAATAAATAAATCTTTTAAAATAAATAAAAGAGCAGGGGAAATGGTACAGGTGCAAAGAACCAGGTTTAGAGCGGACTCAGGGTATGAAGCAAATGTTTTAAGAAATCTTTGGTGGTTCCGGCGCTGTGGCGCAGTGGGTGAAGCCGCCGCCTGCAGTGCCGGCATCCCATGTGGGAGCCAGTCCTGGCTGCTCCACTTCCGATCCAGCTCCCTGCTATGGCCTGGAGAGCAGTGGAAGATGGTCCCCGTGCCTGCGTGGGAGACCTGGAAGAAGCTCCTGGCTCTGGCTTCGGATCTGCCCGGCTCTGGCCATTGTGGCCATTTGGGGAGTGAACCAGTGGATGGAAGACCTCTGTCTCTGTAACTCTGACTTTCAAATCAATAAATAAATCTTTAAAAGAAAAAAAAAAGAAAATTTTTGTGCGCACACAGGCAGGGAAAAGCCCAGGAGGAAGTGGCTTGAACGGCAGTGGCTGGTGTCCTCGGGCCGCGGGAGCCCCGGTCACCACGGGGATCCATCCCCTCCTTGGCACTTCCGCGTGGTTTTGATTCTCTGCAGGGACCACATCTCCCTTTCTGAGCGACAGCTTCTAGGTGGAAGGGCAGCGGAGGGGACTGCTGGGACTCAGAGCAGAGGCCCTGGCTGGGGAAGCCGGCGTGTGGCCGGCGTGGATATGTGGGAGGAGGGAACCAGAGAATGACGGGGCACGGAGGAGGGGGTGGAGGAAGGGGGCTGTGCTCAGGCTGGGCTTCACCCCGCCTCCCCCTCCAAGCCTGGGCCCCCAGGGGCTGAGGCTGAGCCCCACAGGGGAGGGCTGCATTAGAGATGGGGGCAGTGGCTCCCCGCGCCCTGCAGCCATGCAGCAGAACCTCCTGCCCCACCTGCACCCCAGTGCCACCCTGAAGACTCCCCTGTGAGCGCATTCCCTGGAGCCCCCTCCACCCACAGAATCCTGAGTTTTTCGAACAGGGAGGAGGGCGCCTGTGTTGCCCACCGGGATCCTATATGAGTGCTGGTTCAAGCCCTGGCTGCTCCACTTCCGATCCAGCTCTCTGCTGTGGCCTGGGAAAGCAGGGGAAGATGGCCCAAGTGCTTGGGCCCCTGCACCCATGTGGGAGACCTGGAGGAAGCTCCTGGCTCCTGGCTTCAGATCAGCGCAGCTCTGGCCATTGCAGCCATCTGGGGAGTGAACCAGCAGATGGAACACCTCTCTCTCTCTGCCTCTGCCTCTCTGTAACTCTGCCCTTCAAATAAATAAATAAATCTTTAAAAAAAAAAAAAAGAACAGGGAGGAGACTCCTAAGGCTCGCTCTGGACCTGGGCCAGCAAGCGGCCCCTCTGCAGATGAGTGCAGGCTCCTGCTGCCCCACCCCCACTCACCCCTCCCTTCTTTCACGCATTTAATTTGCCCATTGGGATGTTCACCCGATAGGGTGCGATAGGGTGCTGTGTGCACTGCTCTCTCTGCTCTTGTGAGCTCAGAGGGAGGTGACTAAGCGACAGGAAGCCTGGAGCTTGTGGGGTGGGGGGTGCACTCACTGTGGCTGGAGATATTATGTAATAACACAGGAATCAGCAACACCCATGACAGTGGGGAGGCAGGCAGTGACAAGGACAGGCCACCACAGCTGAGCGGCAGAGGGACACGCAGGAGGGCAGCAAACCAGAGAGGCCAGCACGGGGGAGGGGGCACACCAGGCACCCAGTGCAAAACCAGAAGGAAACACTGAGTGTGCCGCTGTTGCCAAGAAGTTACTGGAAGGTGCCTTCCAGCTGCGAGGATGGGGTGAGAGAGATGGGCAGGGCCAGACCGCGGAGCGCCTTGACTGTCCTGCAAGCTTGGAATACGGAGGGCACCGCTTCCCTGGGCAGCCGCCTCCAGGCCTGCAGCAGGTGCGTCCCCTCTCGGGTGCCCCCACCTCCAAGCAGGGCCTTCCTGGGGAACCTGGCCTCTAGGGTCAGCTGGGACGTGTTCTCTGTGGGTCTGCAGCCGATGCCCATTGGTCAGGGGGCGCGGGAGCGAACTCACCTTTGACGGGTCTCCGAAGCATCCTCCAGGCCAGCAGCGAGGTCCCCCCCAAGAGAAGCAGCAACAGCGCTAACAAGGAGAGCGCCACGGGGAGCCTGAGGGACAGCACGGGGCGGGGCGGGGAGAAGGCAGCTCGCCTTCCTCCGCCTCTTAAACAGACAATGTCAAAGTTCAAAAACAACATGGGGGCCGGCTTCACGGCTCACTAGGCTAATCCTCCGCCTTGCGGCGCCAGCACCCCAGGTTCTAGTCCTGGTCGGGATGCCAGATTCTGTCCCGGTTGCCCCTCTTCCAGGCCAGCTCTCTGCTGTGGCCCAGGAGTGCAGTGGAGGATGGCCCAAGTGCTTGGGCCCTGCACCCCATGGGAGACCAGTAGAAGCATCTAGCTCCTGCCTTCAGATCAGCGCGGTGCACCGGCCACAGCGCACTGGCCGTGGCGGCCATTGGAGGGTGAACCAACAGCAAAAGGAAGACCTTTCTCTCTGTCTCTCTCTCTCACTGTCCGCTCTGCCTGTCAAAAAAAAATGGGGGGCAGTCTTTTAGCCTAGCACCTGCGCCCCACATCGGAGCCCCTGGGTTCAGCTCCCAGCTCCGACTCCTGGCTCCAGCTTCCTGCCAATGCACACCTTGGAAGACAGCAGGCGATGGCTCAAGTAGTCGGTCCCTGCCACTTCCATGGACACCTGGATTGAGTTCCTGGCTCTGGCCCTGGTGCAGCCTCAGCTTTTGCATGCATTTAGGGAATGAGGAAGTCAACCAACAGACTATTAATTAGCAAATAATTAAAAAATAGTTGGTATGATCTTCTTTCTACAATCTCTCAACCCCCCCCCCCATAGGAGGTGTACTTTAGAATCTTCCAGAGACATTTTATTGCTATACAAGCAAATATAAAAGTATGGGCTCACTACAAAAAGTTCATGGAAAATAAAATTAAAAGATAAGTTTATCTTGGTGCAGAAAAACTGTGAAACCATACAGTTCACGGGGGTGGGGCAGGCATTCTGGTGCAGCAGGTTAAGCCACGACCTGGGGTCCCCACATCCCACACCAGAGCGCCTGTTTGAGTCCTGGCTGCCACTCACACAAGAGACCTGGATGGAGTTCCTGGCTCCTGGCTCCAGCCCGGCCCAGCCCTGGCTGACGTGGGCATTTGGAGAGTGCACCAGCGGATGGAAGATTCCTCGGTGTCTCTCCCTCTCTCTGTGTCTCTGTCACTCTGTCTTTCAAATAAATAAATAAACAAATCTTTTTAAAGGCTCGTAGAAAATTGAATTAAAAAGTGAGTTTGTTTTTTGAAAGTTCACAGAAAATGTGCATTGTGAAAAAACTATGCATGCATTTAAATTTTTTGTGTCCAAATGAGCTTATATTTTAATTCCATTTTGCAGACCTCTGAATCCAGGGAATTAATTAACTCAAAGGGGTCACGGGAACCCCCAAATTTGTAGCCAATGGATCAGGTGTGCAGTGGCCTGGAGGTCCCCAAGTGGGGTCTTGGGAAGGTTGGAGCCCTTAAACGGTGGGGTCTCCAGAACTCCCAGCGGTACCAGAACCCACGGCAGTGCCAAGCAGGTGTCAGAATGGGGAGCCTCAGCCAGTACCGTGGCTCACTAGGCTAATCCTCCGCCTTGCTGCGCCAGCACCCCAGGTTCTAGTCCTGGTTGGGCACCGGATTCTGTCCCAGTTGCCCCTCTTCCATGCCAGCTCTCTGCTGTGGCCCAGGAGTGCAGTGGAGGATGGCCCAAGTGCTTGGGCCCTGCACCCCATGGGAGACCAGGAGAAGCACCTGGCTCCTGCCATCGGATCAGCGCGATGCGCCGGCTGCACCGGCCGTTGGAAGGTGAACCAACAGCAAAAGGAAGACCTTTCTCTCTGTCTCTCTCTCACTGTCTGCTCTGCCTGTCCAAAAAAAAAAGCGGGGGGGAACCTCTGGGCCCTGAGCACAGTTCATCTCTGCACGTGTTTTTCTGGGAAGTGGGTCTCCAGATGCCACCAGATTCTCTGTGGGGTTGGGGACCCCAGGAGATGCTAAGAACCACTATTCAGAGAGCAGAACTCCAGACTTTGGGTGACCTTGCCACTCGGAGCTATGCTGAACCTGAACCTGTCTGTGCCTTGGTCTACGCATCCATAAAATGGGTACAATGATGGTGTGGATGGCAGTGAGGGGCAAAGGGGAAAGCACAGGCTGGGGGGATGTTCCCCACCCCCCGAGGGTGTCCAGTGTGGCCTTGGCAGGCCAAGAGAGGACAGACTTCAGTTCCCAACCTGAGCCCGGGGCAAAGGGCGCCCAAAGCCCCCGGCACAGGGCTACGACTCTCACCCCAGCCTGACCCCATGGCCGAAGAACTGGAGCCTAAGCTGGCCAGGGGAGGAAGGAGGCGGTCGTGGGTCAGGGGCCAGGAGCCTTACCCCGGGCTGGGGCCCCACTGGGAGTCCTCCTGGCTGCTGGGTGTGACAGGGGCCAGCGTGGTGGACGACACAGCTGACACTTCCGCTGTGGTGGTCACGGTCTTGGCTGCAGTGACACCTGCAGGTGACGTGGGGGAGGGTGCAGCTGTCCAGGATGCTGGTGACGTCATTGGTGCTGGTGGCAAAACCACAAATCAGACCCGGGGTCCCTCCTGTGAGTCGCCCACTGCAGGGTTTGATTTCACACACAATGCTCTCTCCGGAAGGGAGAGATGGAGGACCCTGGGTGGGGGGAGCTTCCCAGGATCCTGCTGTGCCAGGTGAGCCGTCCTGAGCCGCTGGGGGGGCGGGAGGGGGGCCAGGAGCTGTCAGCAAGTCCCCAGTCACCTCCCCGCGCCCGGCCTTGTCCCCTCTGGCTGCAGCCACACGCTGCCAGAGCCGTCTGTTCCACAGCCTGTCTGACTCGTCACCCGTTTCAGCCGCCCCTGCACACAGCACCCTGCCCCGCCCCACACAGCTCTGGGCTTCCGGGCTGATTCGCGGGCACCTGCGGTGCAACTCTGCTGTCCGAGGTGGCAGCTGCTGCGGCCTCCCTGGCCCTCTCCCTCCTCGGCGCCACGGCACCCCCACCCCACGGTTTGCACCAAGTCTCTGCATCTCTGATCTGATTCCCGTCCCAGGCGCCTTTGGCAGGGCAGCCCTGGTGCTGGGGTGAGGGGACGCACCTGGGGACACGACCACAGTCACCAGGAAGAAGATGTCCCGACCCAGTGGCACATCCACCCCACACTGGTATTTGCCCGCGTCCTCGCTGCTGAGGTTCTCCAAGGTCACGGTGAAGGAGAGGTTTGCAGGATGGTCCCTGATGGACACTCGGCCGCTCCATGCTTCTACCTCTGGCGGATTCGTCTTCACGATCTCCTGCCTTGGCAAACACCGGTGACGGCACCAGAATTTGGCCCGAGTCCTGTGTTCTTCCTCGTACCGACACTCCACGCTCAGGGATCCCCCCTCGGTGCCGCTCACAGTGCCGGGGCCACTCAGACAGAAACAGCCTGGAAGACACAGCCCGAGTCGCCAGGTGGGTTGGGGCTGGGCGCCCCGGGTCACCTCCTCAGGCCCCAGCCCTGGGCCCCCCCGCTCCTTCCTGCACCTCCGTGTGGTCAGCCGACTCGCAGCTTCGACGCCTTTGCCTGCACTCGGCCACCCCGACTTTGATCACAGCGGTCCCTTCCTCCAAACCCGTCTTCCCACCAGGGGCCTCCTGCTTCCACACTTACAGCAGCGGAAGACGTCACCCCCAAACCACCAGCTCTGGGGACGGCCACCCCAGCCCTGAGCATCCTGGACAGCTGCACCCAGCCCCACCCCACCGGGCCCCAAGCGGGGCAGACACGGGGCATCCAAGCGATTGACAGAACACCAGGCACACTTGCAGAGTGGCTCCCAGAGGTCTCCGAGGGGCTCCCGTGCCCACCCCACCCCTACCCCGGCCCTACCCTCGCGGGCACAGGCCTTGCAGTCTCACTCTCCCAGGAAGCTCATATTTTATCTCCAACGTTTGCATCTGCCTTTTTCCCAAACAATTCTCAGATACAAAGCCGGGGTGTAAGGTGCCACCGAGCGGAGGATGCGCCGGCCACCCCGGGCTGGCAGCAGGCGCCGCACCTGTGTGCGCAGCCCCTCACCACCTGGCCCTGCTTTCTTTTCAAAAGATCCATTTGAAAGGCAAGCGACAGAGAGCGGTCTTCCACCTCCTGGTCCCTCCCCACACAGCCAGGGATGTGCCGCGCCCCCTGGCCGTCCCTGCGATAGGGGAGGGGCAATGAGGCAGGGGCGGAGGAGAACTGGTCAGAAAGGAATCCCAGGCTCGCGAGGCACAGGAGTGCTATGGTGGACTCCAGGGCAGCCAGGAGACCCTGGCCGCGGGAAGACGCTCCCAAGTTAATGACCCACAGAAAGTAAGCGCTCTCCCACGGCCAGCGTCTTCACAACACACGATTTCCAAGAAAAACAGCCCAAAAGACAAGCTACCTCGAGACAGCCTAACCAGAGGCCAAACCTTGTCCTGGCACGGGCAGCCGAAGCCCGGCGGTTCCTCGCAGACCAAGTCCCCTCCCTCCCCGCTCCCCTGCCCTCTCCTCTAGGAGCTCCCAGCTCCCCTCCTTGGAGCCGTCGCCAGCTCCACCACCCCCGTCCCCACCCTCCGTCTACACCCGCAATCCAGTGAGGCCACCTGGCGCCCACAGGTGTGCTCCGTGTGGCCATCCTCCACCCTCTGGTACTTCCTGCCTCTGGTCCCCTTCCTTCTGACACTCACCCGCCACAAATCCTCGCACGTACCCCTCCTCTGTGCCCCTCTGTGGCTCACCCAAAGGCAGATGGGTGCCGAGGACAGAGAGACCCTCACCCTTCTGCCCCCAGGGCTGGGGTCTTTCTGTCTGTCCGTCACAGCATGCCCCATTCTGTGTTCAGCATAGATCCCAGGCTCAGGTGCCCGTGTGACAGCCTGCTCCCCCAGCTCTCGCACCCTCCCCCCCCACCCCCCCGTAGACGCCCCCCAGGCAGAGAGTCCTCACCTGGGACCCAGAGGAGCAGCAGAGCTGACAGCAGCCCCATGTCCCGGCCCCGCGGGGTCATTCCTCCCACACAGGCGTCTCCCGTAGCGGTACCAGGCCCCTGCACGACTGCAGGCTGTGGCCCCACTTCCGCTTTTCTTTGAGCCATCTGCTTCCTTGTTCGACTTCTTTTCGTTCTTGAACCAGGGCTGGGCAGAAAATGGAGGAAGCAGAGGGTTCACAGTGGCCGGCAGCTGACTGAGACCCCTGGGGATTTCTGAACTCCATGGGTGCGGCTCCCGGGTGGCCCAGGGGCTGTGCACTGAGATGGGGGAGGCAGCCTGCAGCACTGTGCTCCCCGCAGTGGATCCGGGATGAGCTCCTGCTGCAAATCTGGGGACCACCCCCCGCGGAGTGAGCACCTGCTCCACGCGCGCCTCCTGCTGCGCTGAACACACCTGCCCGGGTCCCCAAGGCCAACAGACCCGAGCCTGAGTGAGAAGCAGGCAGGGGTGGGGGGCAGCGCACCCTGAGGACTGGGAGGGGCTGCTTTCTTCCCCAGGGGCCCGAGGGATGCCAGCTGCTGGCCTGCGGGTCTGCGGGCCTCCCGGGCACTGCCCACGCCTCACCCTCCAATCTCTGGGGATGCTCTCCCAGCCCAGACCACCCTCCAGGACTGAGGCAGCTTGGAGAATCCAGGTCCCAGTGCGCCCCAGCTGGTCACAATGGCCGCGGCATGCTGGCCTCCTTGGTCCTAAGTGTGCCGTCCTGGCCTGAGCCATCCCCAGCGTCTGCATCACAGGGCTCCTGCACCACATAGGCCCTGTCAAAACTCAGCGGGGCGGGGGAGGGGTGTAGAAGGGGGGATCACCCACCTGTTGGCTTGCTCCGGGCTCCACCTGGACCAAGGGCCTCGCCACTTTCCCTCATTACAGTCACTGGGATCAGGGCACCCACGGGGACCCTCAGGGGGCTCCGCTGCGGCCAGGGAGCCCACTCCCACCTCCCCGACACCCTGCGTGCCCACGCCACCTCCTAGCTCTGACTCCTCTCCTTGATTCGCCACAGGATTGGCTGGAGGGGCATGGGTGACCTTGAGCTGGAGTGCATGAGTGTCTCCCCCCCCCAGCAAGGGACAAACTGGGGAAAGTAGACGCCCCCTCCCCACCAGCCCCTGCCCCAGCCATCTGCACCCCACTACCCCCCTCTCCCACAGACACTTCCCGAAGCTGGAGAATGTGTGATTCTAACCATGCGGGAGGCAAAGCCAGAGCCAGGCCAGGGCCAGCTGTGGAAGGAGGGTCCCGCTCACAGGCAGCCGGTGAGCGCAGTGCAGGCTGAGGGAGCGGATCGCCTGGCCGAGGCACAGTTCCACCTCCTCCCCCTCCCTCTGGTTTCCTGAGTCCCAGCTCGTCCTGGACTCCACTCCCTGAGCCTCTTAACTATATTCCAGAAGGAAGAATCCACAGCAGCACGTGTGGAACCAGAGCACCCAGTAACTCACAGCCCCTGCAGAGCCGGACAGCTCCCAGACCCCTAAATAGGCGTCGCTGATAATAGGACTCAAATGAGATCCCGGTTTGTTTTTTGTTGTTGTTTTTGAAAGGCAGAGGGAGATCTTCCATTTGCTGGTTCACTCCCCAGATGGCCACAGTGGCCAAGGCGTCTGAGACTCCATCTATGTCTCCCACATGGGTGGCAGGGAAATCGGAAAAGACCCCCTAAAATTTACCCTGAAACGTGGCCCCTTAAAGTTCCCTAGAAATGCTATCCGGGGTGCCACATGCGCTACCGGAATTTGGGGTGCCTTATGATTTCACCACAGGCTTATTACTAAATCCCCGATATCAATAAGCCCGAGAGGGTTCTGGCCTAATATTTAGAGAAGAATTCTAAATACCGGCACAGATGAACGAGGCAGCATGGTACGTTTTAAGCTTTTATTTAGTAAGAAAGGTGCATGAGAGAGTGAGAGCTTTATTTAGGAGAGAGAAGTGAATGGGGGTTCATACCGAGCACCAGGAACCAGCCACGTGGAGGAGCATCCAGGCCAGGAATTCTAGAGCACATGACCCTAAGGCCATGCGCCCTGGAGGCTCAGGGCTATAGCAAGCCCTGTCCTGGCGAGAGGCCAGGGAAGGAGAGCAGGCCAGAGAGCCCCCCCCCCCCCCCCCCGGGCACACTGTGCCCCAGGCTTTTAACCTACTCCAAAGGGGAGTGGTTAATTAACCTGATTGGCTGATGGGCACCCGGTGTGGCCAGGTAGGGGAATGAGGCCACACAGGGGCGTGGTCTTCCAGTTCACAAATCCGATCAACCCCAACCTGCATGCCTGCCTACTTCATTCCCCCCTCAGAGACTCCAGACCTTAATCTTAAGGGGATGTTGATGATGAGTGTCGAGTCACCATCTTCTGTGGCTACTTCCTGCTGATTAGGGGCGCAGACCCTGCCTGTTCTCGGTCCGGAAGTCTCTGCCTATCTCATCTAATGAGTTCACTTCATGAGCTGGATCTCTTTCAGTCACGGGCATTCTCAGTGTCTCCTGCATGGTCACCATTATTCTCAGAAGCTGCTGGGTTCTGCTGGGTTATGTTAGATACAGATGAAGGTCCATTGTCACTCTGGAGTGACCGTGGGAGTCCAACGAATGGCACGATGTCGTTCAACAAGGCTTTCAGCACCTCGTCGGAAAGGCCTCTGTCCGTCCTGTCAAAGTGTCAATAAAGACAGGAAGGCACCTATACTTGCTTGTTGGGAGCATATTGGTAAAATCAACCTGCCAATCTCCACCTGTTTATGTTCCCCTCCTCTGCACAGGAGTCAACAGGGCAGGTGGCCTTACGTGGCCAGGGTTATTCTGTAAACACAGAGGCCAAGAGCGAGTCACTTCCTTTATGACCATATTTGGTCCCTTTTCTCCCAAAGCTCAGGAGACCAGTTGTACTAAGACATCTCTTCCCAAGTGGGTAGAGTTGCGCAATTTTCCATTAAGTGGTCAATGGTAGCGTAATTCTGTGATTTAACATCCACTATCCATTTGCGTTTTTAGTATAACCTCGCTGTTGGGCCCATTCATTCTCAGGCTCCGTATAGTGAGATTCCTTAGCTGCTTCCACAGATTGACGTGTAAGGGCCATTTCCAAACTGTCCTGTGTAGCTGCTCTATCTGCTAACGCGTTTCCCTGGTTAACATAACTATCTCCCTTCTGATGTCCCTTGCAGTGGATGACGGCCACTTCCAAAGGCTCCAGCCTGAAGTAGAGCCGGTACCTCTTTTCCATATTTAACAGGGTCAGTAAGCCCCTCTCTTTCCAGATTGCTGCGTGTGCATGGAACATAAGGAAAGCATATCCGGAATCTATCTATCTATCTATCTAAACTCGCTGACCTTTCCCCAGTTGTAAAGCCCTGCGATGCAATAAGCTCCGCCTTTTGGCTGAAGGATTGTGTGGAAGTGCTGGGGCTTCATCCTCTGCCTTTCTAACTGCTTCCTTCAGGTCGCTGCTGCCATCAGGGAACCATTCAGCATCTGGATCTTCCAGAGGCTCATCTCGTAGGTTAGGCCTCCATCTGCCTACTGCAGCAGGAGCCCAGGGACTTGGCCGTCTTCCGCTGCTTTCCCAGGCGCATCAGCAGGGAGCTGGATCAGAAGTGGAGCAGCCGGGACTCGAACCAGCGCTCATATGGGATGCCAGCACCGCAGGCAGCGGCTTCACCACACACCTGATTCTGTGACTTTAAGGATAAACTCACTGGGACATAACATCAAAAGAAAGTTTGAGAAAATATTCTAAAGTTGAGTTCTGGTAATAGCTGCAAATCTCTGTAAATTTATTAAAAATGATTGAAATACACACTTAAAGTGGATAAATATTATAAGATGTTAAGGTCTAGCTCTATTTTTACATTGTTATTTTATTTACTTATTTGAGCAGAGAGGGAGACCTCCCATCTGCCAGGTCACTCCCCAAATGCCCAAGGCCGGAAGAAGGAAGTCGAGAAGCTGCCCAGGGCTCCCGCGTGGGTGGCGGGGACCCACCTGCTTGAGCCATTACTGAAAGGAAAGGCCGCCACAAAACACACCAAACACCGGGGTAGGGAAAAGGTTTACTGTCGAGTGGGGGAAACCCGACGGCTGCCTCCCCCTCCCCGCCTGTCCCAGAGAGCAGGTCTGACACAGCTTTGCCGAGGTGAGGAAGTGGGAGGGCTGGCACTTCGGGTGGGGTGGAGCTGGCACTTGCGATGGGGCCCCTGGGTCACCTGACTTCTAGGAAGCCAGGCTGGGCTTAGGCAGACGCAGATGGCCCATTTCACTGAGATTGACTGCGCCCCCCAGGGTGCCCATTAGCTGGCAGCCGGAGCTGGGAGCGGAACCAGAACTCCGACCCAAGAACTTGAAGCAGCATCTTTAAAAAACAAGGGAATTACCTATTTATTTGAAAGGCAGAGAGAGAGAGAGAGAGAGAGAGAGAGAGCGCTTCCATCTGCTGGTTCACTCCCCAAGAGGCTGCAGTGGCTGGGACTGGGTCAGGCCAAAGCCCGGAGGCAGGAGCTCCATCCGGGTCTCCCACCTGGTGCAGGAGCCCAAGCACTTGGGTCATGCTGATAGGCAGGAAGTCAGATATGAGCTTATGTGTGTCTGACAAAGGCCTAAAGAGTTGACATCTAGGTCCAGCATCTGCATCTCAAAGTCATCCCCAAACCTTCCAGGGGCATCCTGCCCTGCCCCTTCAACTGCCAGGTGGGGGTCCCTGCCCCTTCTGCCTGATAACCTTCCAGGGGCAGCCCAGCCCAGTATCTGCATTTCAAATACCCTGCCTGATCCTGATCCTCCAGGGGGTCCTGCTCATCCTTCCTCTAACGGGGGTGGGGAGGTGGGGGGGGAATGGAGGGGGTGAGGGGGTGCAGCACCAGCCAGACTTCCCCCTGTCTGATAACTTCAAGGGACAACTCAGATAGGAATTTTTCATATTTACATCCAAAAAGTCCTTTGTTCCAAGAGGAGCAGAGGTGGGGAGGCAAGACCCATCTCCTTAACACACCCCCCCCCCCCCAGCCTCAACCAGACTGTGCGCTCAGCCCTCTGCCTCTGTGCCTGGCCTGCCCAGGTGTAATCTCTCCACTCAACCATGTAACCTCGATCTCCCCCAGTCTGAGCGACTGGGCGCTCTCTCTCAGGTCCTGTCTGGAGAGGTGCCCATCCGTTCTTACGGATGTCCCTTCCCTAGTAAACCTTGCTATTTTACCTCCCACTACTCTGTCTCACACCTGAATTCTTTCTTGGGCGAAGACAAGGACCCTGCCATTCACCAGTAACAATCCTTCATTGCTTTCCCAGGTGCATTAGCGGGGACCCAAGCACCATCTTAACTGCCACATCAAATGCCCACTCCCTGGCTAAAATTTTTAAAAGATTTATTTTATTTATTTGAAAGAGTTACAGAGAGACAGAGAGAGATATCTTCCATCCACTGGTTCACTCCCCAGTGGCTGCAACAGCTGGAGCTGCGCCGATCCGAAGCCAGGAGCCAGGAGCTTCTTCCAGGTCTCCCACGTAGGTGCAGGGGCCCAAGCACTTGGGCCATCCTCCACTGCACTCCCAGGCCATAGCAGAGAGCTGGATGGGAAGTGGAGCAGCTGGGTCTGGAACCAGTGCCCATTATGGGATGCCAGCACTGCAGGCGGCGGCTTTACCTGCTATGCCACAGCGCCGACCCCTGGCTAATTTTTTAAAAAGTAGACAGGAGCAAGAACAAAAGGTCCCCCTTCCTTGGGAATTTCCAAATTCAGCAGGGGAGTGGTGACTGCGTCTGAGCTCACAGTTTATTGTGAAAACGAGTGTCCCACCCTTCTGGGTTTCTGTTTGTTTCATCTGAGCATAAAGGATCATAAATCAGGTCTTTGGATGGGTTTTGTCCCTGCCTGGCTCATAACTAAATGACAGTCTGATTGTCAAGGTTTTTTTTTTTTTCCTTTGAAATTGTACTTAAAAACCCCAGTGCCACGGCCTTTGGGTTCTTTCCCCTCTCCGTGCCCCTGCAGCTGGAGGTCTTTGCCTCTAATCAATCATTTTAAATCTCAAAAAAAAAGTAAACACGAAGCCCACTGTGCTTCTGTGGCAAAAGCCGCCCCCTACCCACCCACCCGCCACCGCCACAGCACCCATCAGCCCAACTCCTTTCACCTTTACCCCCCCACTGCCCCACCCTCTCTCGGACCCCTCCTGATCTCAGCATGACCCCTTGAAATAACCGGATCCACAGACGCTCAAGACCCTGCCGCAACGGCCAGAGCTGCGCTGATCCGAAGCCAGGAGCCAGGAGCTTCCTCCAGGTCTCCCATGTGGGTGCAGGGCCCCAAGGACTTGGGCCATCCTCCACTGCCTTCCCAGGCCATAGCAGAGAGCTGGATCGGAAGAGGAGCAGCTGGGTCTTGAACCGGCACCCATATGGGATGCCGGCACTGCAGGTGGCGGCTTTACCCGCTCCGCCACAGCACTGGCCCCCAGACTCTTCTTGATACGGGACACAGCAGAACGCTATGCACTGGTGCTGTTCACATTGCATTGCTTAGGAAGGGGTAACAAGGAAGAAGCCTGTCCACACTGGGTCCAGCAACCTTGTTTCAAACACTTTCAGCCCCTGCTCGGCTGAACCTGCAGCTGGGGAGTGGCAGTGACCCAGAGTGAATTCTGCAAAGCAGCCAGGCGCCCCAGGGGGCCAAATCCTCACCGAGGGAATGGGTGTCTCCAAGGGGCTGAGGAGCTGAGTGTGGGAGCAGGGAGGGGCTGTAGCAACTTGGCCGAAGGCAGGACCTGCTGCCCGTGCCTGGCCTGGACCCAGTGTGTCCAGCCCGTTCCTTCCTGGTGCCCCGCCACCTCATTCCAGCACCTCCCATGCCCCAACTCCGGACTGTGCACCTGCCTCCACTGGGCTCCATCCCAGCCTCCCCTGCTTGTCTGCCCACTCACTGCCTGCTCGGCCTCCAGGGGTCATGGAAGACTGGACAGAGTGGAGCTGGGGTAGACCAGATGGCCAGACCTGGAGCAGGCAGATGTTCAGGGAACTTTCATTGTCCTGGTCCTCCCTCCTGCTGAGGTGGCTGGAAACCGGCACCCAGCTCAGCCTCTGCCGCCCAGTAGCAAAGCGGCTGTCCTGGGAACCCAGGACCAGCCACCCGCGGCCCCTGTCGCCATCTGCTGGTGGCTGCTGGAACAGCTGGTTTTCTTGTGCGGGTCACTGGGTTGGGCAGGACCCTCGCAGACCCAAGTAGACTGGGAACAGGAGGTTCCAGTCCCTTGGGAAGAGGATCTGCAGCTTCAGAGAGACAGGCGCCCTCGCAGTGGAGAAGGAGAGGACGAGGGAAGGTGACAGGGCCCAGCCCTGGTCCACGCCAGCCCGGAGGGATGGGAGGGACGGGGCTTCAGCTCTGGGTCTCTCCGGCTCCCTGGTGGCCTCCAATGAGACCCAGAGGGAGCTCAAGTGTCCAACAGGACCTGGAGCCTGGAGGCTACCCTGCAGCTGTGCACCTGCTCTGCTTCTGGCCTCCCTGGAATGTTCCAGAAGGGGGAGGGGTGGGGTGGGAGTGGAGGGTATGGGGGGCGCTGAGATGGCAGTGGCAGGGGAAGGGGAGGGGGTCTCCCAGGAAGGTGTGGCTTGTCCTTGTGAGGCGACAAGAACGATTCCTTGTGCGTTTTGGGGAAGTGAGCAAGGGTGTGACTGCTGAGGCTCCTGCATCTACAGAGCTGGATTTCGTCACAGGCAGTTTGGGATCTGCACATACTGTGGGGGTGGGGAGGGCCCTGGAGGGGGCCCAGGGGGTGCATCAGAAAGAGGCGGAGTCCTGAGGCCCCTCCCACCCTGGTCCCGCCCACGTTTCCCCAGCAAAGCCTGCCAGGCTCACAGCCAGGTGCATCCCAGCCCCCCCCCATGGCACCGCCCTGGCTCGGCACAGCCATTAAGACGCCCGCACCCTGGGTCAGGGTCTCTGCCCAGCTTCAGATCCACTCCCTGCCGGCCTGCGCCCCGGGGCAGAGCAGGTGATGGCCCAAGCACTTGGGTTCCTGCTACCCACATGGGAGGCCCATGTTGAATTCCTGGCCCAGCCTTAGCTGTTGTGGGCATTTGAGGAGTGAACCAGAGAACAGAGGATCCCCCCATCCACTTTTCCTGTCAAATAAAATTTTAATCACTTTTTAAAGATTTATGTATTTTATTTGAAAGAGTTACAGAGAGAGGGAGAGACAGAGAGAGAGAGGTCTTCCATCCCCTGGTTCACTCCCCAAATGGCCACAATGGCCAGAGCTGAGCTGATCTGAAGCCAGGAGCCAGGAGCTTCTTCTGGGTCCCCAACGCGAATGCAGGGGCCCGAGCACTTGGGCATCTTCCACTGCTTTCCCAGGCCACAGCAGAGAGCGGGATCAGAAGTGGAGCAGCTGGGTCTTGAACCGGCACCCATATGGGATGCCAGCACTGCAGGCGGCAGTGACCATTTGGAGAGAGAACCAGAGGATGGAAGACCTCTCTCTCTTTTTGTCTCTCTGTCTCTCTCTTTTTGTGTAACTCTGCCTTTCAAATAAAGAAATCCATCTTTAAAAACAAATAGATAAAAATGTATTTTAAAATGTGACAAGAACTCCCCGGGACCTGAGCCCCCTCCCCAGCTGCCAACTCCTTTTCCATGCAGTCGGCGGGTGGAGCCCTGGGCCCTGGCACTGCAGTGGGGACAGGGGGCGGGGACTCCTGCAGCAGACCCACAACACCGCTTCTGAAAACACACGCATGAGAGTGCTGGAGAGCGTGGAGTGCCGGCTGGAGAGGCTGGAGTGCCGGCCTCGGATAGGCTGTGTGACCTGGCCCCAGTTCCTAACCTCTGAGCCCCAGCTTCTCCATCCTCAAGATGGGGATGACGGGTACCCCTTTCCAGAGTGTCCCTACCCCAGAAAGGTTTGGGGGTGACATATCTCCACGGCCCTCGCTACAACACTCCTGGCCCGTGTGGTCCTGGCCGCCTTACGTAGGACAGCCTCCTTGCTCCTGGCCTGTTTGTGGGTGCAGCCTTCCCCTTCACCTCCCTTTCCCTTCCTCGACTTTCCCCCAAACCTGGGTGTCTCAAGCTCTTTCTCACCTGTCTCTCTCTCATTAGCACACCTTCCAAAGCACCCCACCCCCAACCAGAGGCATCCGGGGAGCCTACCCTACCCCGACATGATTTGCAGGGGTGTGGATCGGAGATGCCTCATATTCTTTATGTCCACCAGGTGGCGCTCAAAGCCCAGACACCATTCATTCATTGCTCGATTGTTTAACGCTGCCCTCGTGGAAACAGGTGCTGGGGCCCGAAGCTGGGGACATGAAGATGAAACCCCACGATATCTCGTCTCAGGGAGTTCATGGTTCAGTGGGAAGGGTGTAAGGAAAGACAGGAAGACAAAGGATTCCCTTAAAAGGAGGACTTTCTACGAAAGTCAAGGCCAGTCCTCAGGGGCCTGGGGAGGTGGGGACCGGGCGGTTTCTCAGCCAGGAAACCTGCGCAGGCGTCTCAGACCCCAGCCCTGCACCTTTGTCTTCAGGCCCCTGGATCCCTGTCCCACGTGGACTGTCCCCAAATGGACACTGGCCGGCCATGGGGGATACCAGGGGCCACAGCCTCCGGCCACTTGGCTCCTCCCCCCAACAAAAGGTGAGCAGGTGCAGGGCCTCCCTCTCCAGACGCCGGCCCCAGGCAGCCCTTCTGGGACTGTGAGGTCAACGTTGGGCTCTCCAAGCCTCCCCTGTACCAGGGGGTCTGGCTTAGCGCAGCTGGGATGGGGTGGGACTCGCTGAGTCAGGATTCTCTGGGTCTGGGGTCAGGATTCTCTGGGTCTGGGATCAGAATCTGCTACTTTAACAAATTCCCCCAGGGGATTCCGACAATGAGACACATTCAGGAGACGGCTCCGGGCAGCAGTTACGGGAACACCTGGCACCTTGCTCACAGGATGGAGCTGTGTGTGGCACATGGAGTCGTCCGAGCAGGAGGGATTGGCGGGAGGGGGCCATCAGAGCCCCCAGCGCCTGGGCAGGGGTACAGAGATGGGGACCTTCCCAGCTTTTCCGCAGTCTCTGGATTGCTCTGTGTTCCTGGAGGCTTGGGGCGTTAGGGGGAGGGTCCCAGGTGCAAGGAGGGCCCTGGAGCCCGGAGGAGAATTAGCGCTGAGTCCCCTGTGCCGTGGGGGTATGGGGGGGGCACAGCCTCCTTTCTGTGCAGCAGAAAGAGAAGATAACTAAGACTGTGGCTCCCACCTGTGTGACCGACGGGGGGTGGAGCAGGGGGGCCACAGCCACGATGACAGCACGAGGTGCTGGTGGCTCAGGTCATTGTGAGGCAGCGTTCCCCACCCCCCACTCCCCACCCCATCCGATGACCTCACAGCCTCCTGACTGGGAGGGAGAAGAGTGGGGGATGGGCACGTGGGGAGGGAGGAGAGGCGGGGCTGAGAGTGACTCCTGTAGGGAAAGATCTCAGGATTTCAAACTTGGAGGGCATGGTGGTAAAGACCTAACCCAGGGCCGGCACTGTGGTGCAGTGGATTAATCCTCCACCTGGGGCGCCGCCATCCCATATGGGTGCCAGTTCGAGTCCCGGCTGCTCCACTTCCGATCCAGCTCTCTGCTGTGGCCTGGGAAAGCAGTAGAAGATGGCCCAGGTCCTTGGGCCCTTGCACCCGCATGGGAGACCCGGAGGAGGCTCCTGGCTTCAGATCAGCAGTTAGGCTGTTGCAGGTGGACGAACTCTCTGTCTCTCCCTCTCACTGTCTGTAACTCTACCTCTCAAATAAATAAATCAAATATTTAAAAAAATCTAAGACGCAACTCAAGGTTCAATATCAAACCCACACCCCGCTTCCTCCCAAGGAAGAGCAGTGCTCCCAGAAGTCCTGCCCCTGCCTCTACAGCTGGCCCCGGGGGAGCCTGGTGTCCTTCCACTCTGACGTCCGGAAGTACCCAGAACACCCTCCCTTGGCCCCTCATCAGCTGAGGCAGGAAGGCCCTTTTAAAAGTCCCTGTCCTGGGGCAGGTGCTCCTGGGGCACCAGTTTGAGTCCCGGCTGCTCCTCTTCTGATCCAGCTCTCTGCTATGGCCTGGGAAAGCAGTAGAAGATGGCCCAAGTCCTTGGGGCCCTGCACCCACGTGGGAGACCTGGAAGAAGCCCCTGGCTCCTGGCTTTGGATTGGCCCAGCGCTGGCTGTTGTGGTCATTTGGGGAGTGAACCAGCAGGTGGAAGACCTCGCTCTCTCTGTAACTCTGCTTCTCAAATAAATAAATAAATCTTAGGAGAAAAAAATCTCTGTGCTGAGCGCCTTGCACCCCAGAGGACATGAGGGAGGGTGGACTTCCTGTGCAGCCACAGTGGCCGGGGCGGAGTGGCGTCCCCTCCCTCACTTCCTGTGTCTGGAGCAGTGGGACAGAGACCAGAGTGTTGCCTGCAAGCCCCCGGCCATGCAGGGTGAGGGTCCTCTACACCAGGACCGGAGCTGCAGGTGGGGAGACGCCCCCCACACTGTGACGGCTCGTGTGACTGTGCAAGGTAAATGTGTTCATGTGGACCCTGTGTGTATGACCACGTGTGACTGTGTGTACGTGTATGACTATGTGTGCATTTGCCTGTGTATATGTGCGACCACGTGTGTGTGACTGTGTGACCCCGTGTGCATGCGAGACCCCATGAGCATGTGTGACCGTGTCTATAAGAGGTGGCCCCACTTTGGGTTCCTGTGGGAGGAGGACAGAGACGGAGTCCCACCAGCTAAGGCGTCGCCCATGACCTGTGCCCCACAGCTGGGCTCTGCTGGCCGGACGCTCGCTGACCTTCGGCCCTGGGCTCAGATGGTGGCCTCTGAGGGCCAGTCTGTGTGGACACCCCTCTGGTGCCCTGCCCAGGACCTGCTCAGCCCCCACACTGGCAGCTGGAGAGAGAAGCCGGCAGCTCTCTGGCCTTGGCCAAAGGTCACAGTCCCTGGGCTGGGACAACCAGCATGGGGCAGCGGGTGGACCTCAGGCGATGCCCCCAGGGGACATCTGTTACAGCTCCAGGTTAGCCCCACTGGCACTGCTGGCCTCTGGTGAGGGCAGGCCAGGGACGCTGCTCAGCACCCTCGGTGCACGGTGCACGGTGCACGGTGCACAGGCAGCCGCACCGAAGGGACTGCTTGGCCCTAGACCAGGGTCGGGGCAGGGGTCCCCGCGCCCCCTGGCCCTGGTCCACCACCCCACGCAGGATCCCTCCTCGAGGGAACAGGAACCTGCTTCCCTCGCCCCCCACTTCGCTCTGTGCTCAGAAGGCGGTCGGCCCTGGGTCCGGATGGGACAGCGAAGAGCCGAAGAGCCGACAACCGCAGCCGACGAAGCAACGTGGCCGGGCCCTCTCCAGGGCTCGAGCGCAGACCGCCGGCGCCGGATCGGGTTGCAGAGGGCGGGGCTTGGGGAGGGGCGGAAGGCGGCGGTGGATTGGCTGGGGCGGGGCCTCTCTGGGGAGTGACGTCGCTGCGCCCGCGGCTCCGACCCCCCCTCCCCGGCTCCAGGTGCTTCGCGGGCCGTGGGGTGTCCCGCGCCCCGTGCTCACCCTGGAAGGGCAAGGCCACTGCCGGAACGCTCCGTAGTAAAACTGATGTCGCTTTTGTGCGAATCCCAGCTGTGCGAATCCGTTCTGGGCAGATCGACGCGGAGAGGGTGCCTGGGGTCGGGGGGTGGGGGGGTGGGGGGGCAGCCGCGTGAGGTCGGGGCCACCGCGGTCCAGGACTCAGCGCCTCTTTCCTGGTGGGGAGGCGATCCTGGGCCCGCCCAGTTCTGCCCCAGACACTGAGTGAGGCCGCTGGGGCCCATGGGCAGCACAGCCCATGCACACTGCAGGGGGGCCCCAACCCCAGGGGGAAAGCGGGACGGGAGGCATAGGGGTCCATTTTAGAGGTAAAGAACCGGAGGGAGGGTTAAGGGAGCTGTTAGGAGCCAGGATCTCGGCCTGTGGGCACCTGATCCCGAGTCCTGTCCCCACCCTGCCTCCCGCTGTGAGGGGGCAGCTGGGTCTCTGGTCCCGTGCCCTTCTCTGAGGGTGCTGGTGACCCCCTCGCTCGCCCCCACCCAGAGGCACCTGCCATCCTGGCCTCTGACATTCGCTGCAAGCTCTTTTCAAGGAGGCTGAGGTCAGAGCCACACCCTGAGCCCAGGAGTACGAGGGAGGTCAGAGCATTCCCGGGCGGGTGCGGATGCTAAATAATTCACACGGCTGCGAAAGCTGGGGCTGTAGCTTCCTGGAGGCCCCAGAGTGGAGACAGCAGACAGGAAGCAAAGCCTGGCCCCCCGGCACCTGCGGCTGACCTTGGGGTGTCCCCCTGGAGGGGCTGACAGACCCTTCCCCCCCACCCAGGCACCACTGCAGGCAGAGGGCATCACGCTGCCTGGTCCTTGCCTGGCTTGGGAGTTCTGAGAGCCACTCTAGAGCGCGGGAGCTGGCTGTGCCCTCGGCCCAGGATGGCTTTCTGTGACCTGCGTCACCCACCCAGCCCCTCCCCCACCCCCTCTCTCCCGCATTGTGTGTGGGGTTCCCGGTCTCTGGGTTCGGCTGGCTGACAGCTCAGGGTTTGCTGGCGGCTTGGTTTATCTTAGAGCAAGGACAAGCTCAACCAGCATCAAACAGCCTTCGCTGGCCTAGAAGGAAAGGAGTTTGTATTCAAGAAACCCAGGAAGTTAGCAGCGGGAGCTCCCACAATCGGATCGGGGGTCCCCCGCGGAGCAGGCAGGATGGAGCCCGACTTCTCGGAGCTGTGAGGTTTGATGGTGGGCGTGAAGTTTATCCAGCACAGTCTGACAATGAGGGTTCTGTGGTGGGTTCAGGCCATTCAAGGCTGTGTGGGACACAGCTCAGCCACCTGCAGAGACCGTCCCGTCTCCCCCGCAAAGGACTGGCGTGTCCTCCCAGCCCAGGACTGGGGGAGCAGGGCCCCTGTGCGCTCCTGAGTCCAGGCAGGTGCACCCCTCCTCACTCTCGCCCACAGACCCCCAGGAGGCTCAGGCAGTACACAAATCACACTCACTGCTGTCTGGCACCGCCAGGGACCCTCTGAGATGCTCGCCTAGGAAAGCAAGGCCGCGTCTTTATCTGAGGGGATCTGAGGGCCACGAACCCAGAGCAAGAGAAGAGATTCACGGAGCTCACCCTCCCACTGGTCAGAGGAACGTATAACCTCAACTTGTACTCAGACAGCTAAGTGGCGAGGCGAACTGGCGGGGGGAGGAGGGATGGTGGTGTTAAGAGGTGCTCACACCTGGGGGGGGGTCACAGCTAGAGGTGCTCATAGATGGGGGAGTCACATCTGGAGATGCTCACACCCGGGGGGATCACAGCTGGGGGAGTCACACCTGGGGGGTCACACCCGGGGGAGTCACACCTGGGGGGTCACAGCTGGGGGAGTCACACCTGGGGGGTCACAGCTGGGTGAGTCACATCTGGAGGTGCTCACTCCCAGGGGAGTCACACCTGGGGGGGTCACACCTGGAGGTGCTCACACCCGGGGGAGTCACACCTGGAGGAGTCACACCTGGGTAAGTCTTCCTCTGCAGTGACTGATCATCCAATTTACTTTCTTTTTTTTTAAAAAAAAGGCTTATGTGTGTATTTGAAAGGCTGAGTGACAGGAGAGGGAAAGAGAGAGAGCTTCCACCTGCTGTTCACACGGTCAAAGGTAGCAACAGCTGTAGCTGGGCCAGGGAGAAGCCAGGAACCAGGAGCTCCACCCGTGTTCCCACGCGGGCGGCAGGAACCCAAGTGCTTGGGCCACTGTTGCGTTACAGGGAGCTGGACTGGAAGCACGAGGTAGCCAGGACCTGCACCAGGCACTCTGATAGGAGATGTGTCTCCCCAGAGAACCACTCTTGGGCTCACCCTGCACGTTGGCACCCACGGGTGACGCTGGGCTGAGGACTGGGCTCCGGGGAGCACCTGGGGAGGAAGTGGCCTTGGCTAATCAGCTCTGCCTGGTCCCCAAGCACAGGACGCAGGACGCTGCCAGATGTCCCACCCAAGAGTCAGGATCCGGGTGTCTCTGTCCTTGCTGCCGGCATCCCGCGGGTCCTGAGAAAGCCCCCCTCTTGCCAGGGTGGCTGTCGGGACCCCCTGCAGTATGTCCTAAGGCTGAGGACACCAGTGTCCACTGGAGACGCGAGCAGCACTCGCCTGGGTGGCCCGAGAGAACCTGCCACCCAGGGTGAGGTAGAAAACACCCCGCCCCTCAGGATGGGGCATTCACTCTCAGCACTTGACCCTGAAGGTGGGGACGGCTAGGTCAGGGTCGCGGTGAGAAGGGCACACAGCCAGGACCCCCAGGCCCTGTAGAGAAGCAACATCTGTCCAGGCGGAGCTTGGCCTCAGCTCACTGGCCTCCTGCAGCCCAGGAGGCAGCCCTGGGACAAGGGCGGAGCCGCCTTCTGCCGTGGTTTGGCAAAGATGACCCTGAGATCCACCGAGGCACAGAGCGGGCCAGACCAGTGCTGACAGCAGGGTGGCCAGGCCGGGAAGGCCCAGCGTCAGGACGGGCACAGGAGGCCTGTGGTTCACCTGGAGCACCACGCGTGGGGCCAGGGGCACAGCGATGGGGAGAAGGTGGGAGGCTGCAGACGGGTTCTTGCAGCCACAGGCACAGGCACAGGAGCCCCAGTCATGTCTCAGGACTCCCCACATCCCTGCCCAGTCCACTGCTTCCGGTGGTGACCTCCGGTCCCTCCCAGCTCCATTGCCAAGGGCAGGAAGGTGCTGAGCCGCGCCCAGCCCGGGAAGAGAAGAGTGAGGACGTAGGAAGGTGCCATGGCGTTACCATCTCGTTTTATTTTGCGGGGATTGAGCCTAAAGTAACCAGAAAAAAACAGGCGTCAAAGGGGAGCGGACTCCATGAAAGGTCCTTCCTAGACAAAGCCCGTCCCAGGGGGCTGCGGCCATCTGAACATAGAAGGAGAAGTTTGCAAGCTGTATTCTTCCTTCCAGCAACTTTTCTCTCCCTCTCAACCAAAACATTCTTTTCCCTCTAGGACCAGTGTCAGAAAATAGCTCGGACCCGGTGTCAGAAAATAGCTCGGACTGCCTGGGAAGAACCAAGAACCGTTCCCAGGCCCGGGAGGGGCAGACTCCCTGGGGCTGCGCCCTGGGGTCAGGATTCGGCTGTCCACACAGCCTAGGACACTGGAGCCTGCGGGCTCTCCCAGGACTGGCCAAGGAGAAAGTCTCTCGGGCAGGCCACGCTGTTGACCTGTACGAGGGGGCGGGGCCACGGCGCCGAGCCCCCATCCGACCCTGCAGTGGTCCGATGCTGGGATTCTGAGTCTGCAAAGGGGAGGAACTCCAGGCTTGTGCCCTTCCCAGGGCGGCCGTGGCCATTAAAGGGAGCCGATGTGCAAAGGGTTTTGTTGACGGTCAAGTACTGAGCGTGCGGACACGTCCATGACTGTTTGGGAAGAAGCCGGGACCTGCCTGGCCTCTCTACCCGCAGCAGCAAGTCCTGGTCCTCTCTGCACCATCCGTCCCCACGGCCCTGGGGAGGCCACAGGCCCCCCCCTCAAGTGTCTTCTCTCCGTTCCCCCACGAGGAGCTGCCCTTCCACACACCTGCCTGCACCGGGCCGCCTCCCTCTCTGTCCCCGTCCCAGGAGGCCCCAGGGGAAAGCTGCCTGTATCAGACGAGCCGGGACACAGGACAGCATCCCAGATGCACAGGAGCCCAGAAGTTCTTTCCCAGTGCACTCAGCGCAGGCAGAGGGTCCGCTCCAGCCCCCTCCTCAGCCTGCGGCTCTGCTACTGAACACAGAAGGAAAACTCAACAGTAACTTTCTTTACAAGCTGGGTCTGGAGGGAGGAGAGAAAAGTCACCCAGAGGCGGGTGCTGTGGTGCAGTGGGATAAGCCTCTGCCTGTGATGCCGGCATCCCATATGGTTGCTTGTTCAAGTCCCAGCTGCTCCACTTCCGATCCTGCTCCCTGCTAATGCACCTGAGAAAGCAGCGGAAGACGGCCCAAGAGTCTGGGCCCCTGCACCCACATGGGAGTCTTGGATGAAGCTCCTACTCTTGGCTTCAGCCTGGCCTGGCTCTGGCTGTTGCAGCCATCTGGGGAGTGAACCAGCGGATGGAAGATTCTCTCTCTCTAACTCTAACTCTGCCTTGCAAATAAATAAAGAAGTCTTCAAAAAGAAAAAAAAAAGAGGGCCACAGAAGTTCCGTGCCCAGGTCAGAAACCACGATCGCACAGCACGAGTTAATAAAGCAGAGACTTTTATTAGGCACCCTTGTTCCTCACAGAGGAGCAAGCCCGGCCCGGAGCGCCTGGCGGCCACACCTCCCCCCCAAAAACACTACTTGGCTGGAGCAGGACCGCCGTGGGGGACCCTGGCATGAAGCTGGGGCTGGCTCCCCAACTCCACAAATACTGAGGAGTGGGTGGGGCCGCCCAGGACACCCACCCAGACGTTGGCAGACAGGGAACCTCACGCTCAGACAAGAGCTGCCCAGAGCCAGCCAGCAAGAAGGGAGCCACAGGGCACGGGTTCCAGGAGGGTCCCTCGCCCGGGCTGGGTCCTGAGGGCCCAGCTCCTCCCGGCTGCGCCGCCTCAGTCCCACACATACGGGTTTCTAAAGACCTGCGAGCTCTTGCCATCTTGGGGCGGTGTGGCCACCCGGTGGCCCTGGGCAGCCGCGCACATGTCCTCGGCCCGCAGGGTTGAGTTGGCACTGCCCACCACCTGGCTGTTGGCCGTGGCCCGCGGGAGGATGACGTCGTAAGCTCCCTCAGCCTACAAAGAAGAACAGGCGGTGTCACAGCAAGGGGCCCGGGGGCTGGTTCCGCCAGCCAGGATGCGTGCACTTAGCTTCCTGCAGAGTGAGCCTGCCAGCTCCCACCTAGCGTCCCCTCCGCCCCCTCCACCCCAGCAGCCAGACCCGGGCTGGAAACGTAGCGGTTGACCCGGAGCCCCTGACCTCACGCTGCCCCTGGGCATGGCTTCCAGGCACCTCCGAGGTCACCTCCAGCCTCCGATTCCTCAGGGAAATCTTAGGTTCCCAAGGAGGGAGGGCGCTCTGGGCTGCCACCATCTGTCTGCTGCAGCCCCCAGGCTGCCTTCCTCCAAGACCCTCACCCACAATGCCCAGCGCACCCTTGTTCAGCTCTGAGCTCTTGTTGAGCCCTTGTTGAGCCTCTCTGTCTGTGGGTCTGTGGCCGGTCTGATCTGAAGCCCGAAAACCTAGTGGGAGCCTGCAGCTGGGGCTGTTAGGAGAGGGTGCCGGGGCCTCTGTCCCAGCTCCCACCCTGGAGGGAAGGTGGAGTCCTGGGCCCACCTGCCTTGTCCCCATGGAAAGGGGTCCCAGGAACCATCTAAGGGTCTCAAACCTGGTCACCTGGTCTGTCATGCACCCCCACCCCTGGGAGCTGGGTCCCACCCAGCGTGGTAAATGGAGGTGGCATCTGTTTAACAAGCGGGCGGGAGTGGGAGCCCTGATTTCCAGTGTTTGCAGATCTGCCCGGGGCAGTCACTCCCGTCCAAGGTGATGTCAACGCAACGCCGCTGCTGGCAACCTGGCAACATTGGCTCCGGCCCACCTCCCGCCTCACCCAGCCTACGCTGCTGGCCAGTTCCCAGGTGACCTAATGCGGGGGTTCGGGCACCGCGTTCTGAGGATTAGAAGAGAGCAGCCTAGCTGGCCAGGTGGCCCTCGAGGGACAGCCCGTGGCTGCCACTGCCCCTCCCCCCAAGGCCCCGGCCGCCCGCTGAGGGGCTGGGCAGGCAGCCTCACTCAGGCTCCTTTGGGAGCTCCTGTGCCCCTCACAGCCCCGCCCTGGCCACAGGTTCAGGCTTAGGGAGACGGAAGGAGCCAGGCCGGAGTAGCAGACACCCTGGCCGTCCTGCCCCAGGCTGGAGGGGGTGGTGAGAACTCCACCCGTTGACTTCTTTGCTTCCTGTTCCCAGAATCCTGCCAACGCAGGTCACTGACCTCTCCCACAGCGCTGCCAGCCCAGGAGGAGCCTAACCCACCGCCTTCCTGTTCCCGCCCCCTCCTGGCTACTGGAGCATCTGGCTTCCAGACGCCAGGGGAGGTGCAAGGTCATGGGGGGGGGGGCGCTGCCGGACGGCTGAGGTTAAGACACAAAAGCTACTCAGCCCCTGTCCCTTCTGGGAGCACCTGGCTGAGACCCCTGTCACTTCCCAAGCTCTTAAGCCAGCGGCTCTCACCAGCCCAGTGAGACTGGCGCTGGCTCGACAGCATCTTGCCCGGTCTGGGTGTGACACCCGTGACACGGGACAGGTGCCAGGGCCACGGAGTGGAAGACATTGGATATATCAGTCCCCCAAAAGGGCTAAGAACTGGGGCTCCGGCTGCCCCGGGCTGACCACCTCCATGCCGACTCTGAGCTGGCCACCTGGCCCTCGCAGGTCCACCGGCTGAGGCTGGGCGCTGTGGCCCCCGGCAGGGTCGCGGCGATGCAGGGAACTCACTCACTCACCGGGCCCTTGTGCATCAGGGTCATCTCGGTGGGCTGGTAGACGCTGGTCAGCAGCTGCCCGTTGTAGCCGCTGTACGGGGACACCGGTCTCTTAGCTGCAAAGGGCAAACAGGCGCCATCTGAGGATGCCCAGGCTCTCGGCCCCTCCCCCACCCCCACCCTAAGCAAAGCTCTCCTGGGGCAGGGGAGCGGAGCCGTGATGTATCATCTACCCCATGAATGACGGGGTGAGGCTGCGGCTGTGAGGGCCCCTCCCCACCGCCCGGCTTCCTTGCAGCGTGGGACCCCCGCCAAGCCTCCCTCCTCCGGAACAGCTCTGAGAAAACGCTGGGTCAGCAACCTTCACATCCCCATCCGCCCTCCAGGACCAGAGGACAGAGGCCAAGAGGGGCACACGGGCCTTCCGCCCGCCTTCCAAGATGGCCAGCCTCCAGCTCCGGCCTCTACCGCTCCGGGCCGGCCGCCAGGCGCCAGGGTAAATACAGCTGAGCCCCTCCCTCCCCTTCCCCAGCCCAAGACTCCTCAGTGTGCTAGCAGGGCTGAGCTGGGTGCGGGTTCCCCCAGAGCCAGCCACGGGAGACTGAACGCTGCTGGCTGGGCCCGTGGCAGTGGGGGGCGGGGGGAAGCTTCCAGAAGCATCTGCAGCTCCAGGGATAGCTCCCCCCAGGCCTGCTGTGGGGCGCTGGATTCCTAGGCCTGGGAGCCAATGCACGCCTGTCTCCCGCAGGGCTCCCTAAATGCTGGCCTCAGACTATTGATCTTTCCATTTAGAAAAATAAGGGGGTAGGGGGAGTAAAAACTCACAGCCCCAGAAATGTTTGCTGGGGGTGGAGAAAGGCCAGGAAGTCGGGAAGTGTCTGGCAGGGACACACAGGCACAAGGGGAGGGGCAGAGGCGGGGGACAGTGGGAGGGGGTCGCCAAGCCCCCTCCCTCCTGTGGCTTCCTCATTGCCGCCCGTGCACACTCAGTGGCACCTGCGGGGGGGGGGGCATGCTCAGCCCAGGTGGGCAGGTCAAGATCAAGTGCCCTGAAGGACACGGTCTGTTTGCAGAGAGGCAGGGATTTCTCTCATTCCGGAGCTCCCACGCCTCTGCCTCTCCAGCAGATAAACAGGCAGAAAAGGAAGTCCTAAGCCCCTGAGCCATCATTTAAAAAAAAGAAAAAAACGAGTTATTTATTTTATCTGAAAGTCAGTGATGCAGAGAGAAAAGGGGAGAGATCTTCCGTCCGCTGGTTCTCTTCCCCTCACGGTCGCCACGGCCTGGACTGGGCATGGGGCTTCCTCCGGGTCTCCCATGTGTGTGGCAGGGGCCCAAGCACTTGGGCCATCTTCTGCTGCTTTTCTCAGACCATTGGCAGGGAGCTGAATCAGAAGTGGAGCAGCCAGGACTTGAACTGGTGCCCCCATGGGATGCTGACAATGCAGGTTTCCCCTCCATGTCACAGCGACGGGCCCCAGTCCCCAGCCATATTAGTCAGCACAGAGGGTCTGGGGTTGAAGGGAGGCCTTTGAGATCATGCCGGCTTTTGGAAAAGGCTGCAGCTGGGAAAGGTGTGGACTGCATACAACAGGGGCTTAGCACAGGGGCTGGGCACACAGGAGGCGCCCAGCAGATGCTCGTGGTCCTCCAGTCAACCACGGGCTGCTGAGGCACAGCACTCGCGGAAAAGACCTGGACATGAAGATATCCAGGGATACATACATGATAGAGAACAAGTTCAGGGCCGGCGCTGTGGCACAGCAGGTAAAGCCGCCGCCTATGACGCCAGCATCCCATATGTGGGCATCAGTTCGAGTCCCAGCTGCTCCACTTCCAATCCAGCTCCCTGCCAATGGCCTGGGAAAAGCAGCACACGATGGCCCAAGTGCTTAGGTTCCTGCACCCACGTGGGAGACCTCGAAGAAGCTCCTGGCTCCTGGCTTCAGCCTGGCCCGGCCCTGGCTGTTGCTGGCATTTAGGAAGTGAACCAGCAGGTGGAAGATCTCTCTTTCTCTGTCCTCTCTCTGTCACTCTGCGTTTCAAGTAAACAGATCAAAGTTGTTCTTAGAAGTTGAATCGAGGGGCTTTAAGGTCAAAAACTAGATAACCTAGAGAATCTTCCCTTTCGCCACTGGGGCCAATTATCCTACGCAGGCTGCAGGCAGGGGGCGCATGCGCGGGGTCTGGAGACGCACCTGAGGCTGGCTCGTCCATGGAGAAAGCCTTGTTCTCCACAAACATGCTCTGGCCGGTCTGCTCCTTGAGGATGGTCTCGTAGCCCACGCCCCGGGTCGGGTACATGTCCCCCTGGTAGCTTTGCTCGGGGCTGGCCTTGGTCACCTGGGAGACCTCGGGGATAACGTAGAAGAGAACAAAGGCCCAGGCGTTGGCGGCGAGGGCGATGGCCAGCGTGGGGTCATCCCAGGTGGGGCTGCTGTGTTGCTCGTTGCCGTAGGTGTACATGACGATCCACACCACCCAGATGGCAATGGACGTGGCCGTGGTGAGCAGCACGAAGACCCCATGCTTGCGCCAGCGCTTGAAGCGGCCGCACAGGGCGGGCCAGGTGCCCACGAAGGCACCCAGGAGCAGCAGCATGACATAGATGAGCGCCATGACGAAGTCCATGTTGGCGATGGCGCAGGGGGAGGCCGCGGCCCAGCTCGCACTGCCATTGGCCGCGGCGCCAACCTCGCCGCCCCCTCGCACCAGGGTGATGACCAGCCACTCCGTGTTGATAATGACCTCCACCAGGGTCAGCAGCAGAGCCACGACGAAGATCACCCAGCCCCGCGGCCCGTGGTTCTTGCGAGCCAGGAAGTTGAGGGCAAAGACGTGGGCCACCAGGCAGGAGAAGCAGATGGCAAACAGGACGCCGAAGAGAAAGCGCCGGGACGTGCAGGTGGAGAAGTCGGGCTTCACCACGCAGGCGAACACGAGGCAGAAGAGGCCCAGGGTGCCCAGCAGGAAGAAGACCTGGGTGCCCAGCAGGCTGCGCTTCTTGGTGTCCTGCACGAAGGGTAGGCTGGCCACGAGGATGATGGTGAGCACGAACGTGGTGACCACCCCCGCCCCGGCCACCGCCTCCAGGACGATGCCCCAAGCCCCAGAGCGGTCGCACAGGTTGTAGTAGAGGGGATTGAGGTCTGGACTACAGCCAGGAGGGGCGTTCTGGGCCCCGGCTCCCGGGAGTAGGAGGAGAGGCAGTCCCAGGCATGTCAGCAGGGCTCTGTGCGCCGCCATCCTGGCTCCCGGGCCAGGCTCCAGCTGGGACCCTGGAGAGAGAGAGGGTGAGCAAAATCAGTCCTCCAAGGCCAGACTCCAACATGCACAGAGTTGCTTCCTGCTTGACCTGGGCAGACAATGCGAGTGGATTTGAGCTTCAGAATCCTTCTTAACACAGAGCTTCCAAAGGCACGCCCACGGACCACAGAGGCCAGTGAAACGGAACCCATCTGTCATCCCCATTTCTTACCATGGAAAAGGACGCTACTGGGGTCAGATGTGGGTTCCCTCCCCTCCACCACCGCAACCCAGGTTCTAACGTTCCCCAAGCTCCAGCAGCTAGGGGAGGGGTGGGGGCACAGCCCTTTGTCTCGCTCAGATGCTCAAGGCAAGGATAAAATAAACTCATCCTTCAGCTAGGGAGCTAATGACTTCATGCAACAATTCTCCTATGAGACATTAACATTTTAAAAGCCAAGAACCAGGCAAGGGCAAGGCAAAACCCCAAGGAATTCATCTGTAATGGAAGACTTCAAGACGCCGTGGGCAGAAGGCAAGAGAGGCATCTTTCATTAACACCGGGAAGGTAACTTCTTACTCCTGCCACTCACGGAATCTGCACCCAACCCCGGCTCGCAACGCCGATCGGATTCTCCCCGTGTGGGACCGGAGGAGGGACAGGCGGAGGGAGGTTACAGACCAAATGTGTGAGTTTTCCCATCGAAAATGTACTCAGCACAGAAATGCCAATGCCTTGAGAAGAAAGGTATAACGTGCCACATTATGAAATGCAAATACTCCAAAGCTAAGTCACCCCGCATGTTCAAATGACAAGTGGTCATCCTGCCTCTTCCAGTCCCCTCTCCGAAAACAGCACCCAAGCTTTCCCAGGCTGACAGCGGCCACTGGTGGCTGGCGAGGGAACAGCACCAACGAGCTCCCGGTCCTCCCACCACCTCTCCACCTCCTTTTTGGAGGTGAGTCTGGGAGAGGCTTGTTACTGGCCCTGGTTCACCTCCTTGCTGTTTCCCGATCTGGCTATGAACGTCCAACAGGCAAACAAACACCCCAAGTTTCGGTGGACAGAGACAGTCTCCCCGCAATTGCGAAGTGGAAGCCAGCTGAGCCACCAGGGGGATTGAAACTCCTCAAATTAACTGAAGCTGACATGAGAGAGATTGATTTACACATTCTCACCTCCTCAAACATCACCCACTGGTAACTCTTAAAACTGAGCTGGGTGTGTGAACTGACTGTCCTTCATTCCCAATGCAGTTACCGGGGAGGTAACGTTTTACTCCCGCCACTTACTCCCGACATCTCGGGGAGACAGCGGCTGCTGTTCTCCGAGCTGGGGAACACACAGGACCAAACACAGCGGCGACTTGGTGGGATTTGGAAGCAAAGGAGAGATGAGAGTTATACAAAGGAGAAAACAGACGCTCAACGCCACACAGGAGAGTTCGCCTCTAGGAGGGAGACAGGTGCGGCAGGCAGGCAGAAGAGGAAGGGATAGAAGCCAAAGACCTTCAGGAGCATCTTATTGAAGATGTAAGAGGGAGGCGCCTCGTCCCAGTCCCAGACACCCCACAAGCCAGGCCCACGAAGCCGCTAAGGCCTGAGGAACGTCAGGTAGGGGACGGGGCCAAACAGAAGAGGGGAGGAAAGGTCAAAGCCCCAAGCTGAGCCCACGGTCAGGGCCAAAGACAGCAACCACTCGCCCAGGCACGAGCTGAGTGTGGCTGGTGGGGGGGCAGCTTAGAGAAGCACAGACCAGGTGTGCAGTGTGGAGCCCCTGAAGGCTGCTCTTAGCCCTGGGGGTGGGGGTGTGGCCAGGGTTTTGCTTTAAGAGGTCAGTCCTGCAAGAACAGCACCAGGCAGGAGATGGCTCTGGTGGGCACACCTTCATCCCAGTTGGCAGATGGAGGCCGTAGGGGCAGGCCCAAGGCGCCCTTCCCCAAACCCAAATCTAAGGACAGGGTGGGTGGGGATTGGGCTGAAACACGGCACGTTCCAATCTGGTAAGGGGCGCGCCTTGACAGAACACCCGGCCAGGTCCCGTTTGGTGCAGGGGCCCCTTGTTGCTCCCTCCCTCTTGCCCTAGAAATCTGGGGACTTGGGCACGCACCTCCGGCCCCAGCACCTCACAGGCACCTGGGCCAGGGACAGGAGAGCTCCACAGCGCCCCCCCCCCCTTCCTCTTGACTTCCTGTCAACAATCTCCTCCTTGGCCTTACCTGCAAGTCGCACTCCCCCATGGGGAGTGCTCCATCCGGTGGCACGCTGCTGCCCGCCGCCCGGCTGCCCCAAGCTTGCTGACCTCCCACGCAATAACCCGCTCCCACCCTGGGAGGTCTCACTTCTCTCTGGTCCTCAAAAAAAGGGCACTGGGCCTGGCCTCGCCATATCCTCTGCCTAGGACGGGGGTCCTTGGGGACCAGCCAGAATAGAGGGACAGGAAGCTCAGAACAGCTCAAATGCAGCCCTTGGAGAAGCGGGCTGAAGGCGGCCCCAGCTCTGCCCACCGGCTCTTCTCTGAGGCCCCAGGAGCACCTCCTGCCTCCCGTGGGTCCCTAGACCCTACCCTTAGATGAGGCCTCCTGGGCCTCGGACATCTGAATCCTGTGTCCTGGTCTCTCCCACGGGGTGCGGGCACTGGTGACCACAGCATCCCAAGCAACATCTGGCCTCGGGCCCAGCGGGCACTGGACAATCGTCCTTGGAACGGACCCTGTATTAAAAGTAGTTGTGGGAGGCGAGGTGGGAGGGGGCCCTCCCTCTTCTGCCCTGTGAGTCTCCAGACCCCAGAGCCAAAGCCCAGCTTCGGACGATTTCCCGGACAGATGGGCCCTTCTGCTGTACGCACCGCTCGGCCCCTCAGCCCTCGGCTCTGGGCTCAGCAGCCCAGACCAGTTCCAGAAGCCCCTTCCTCTTTCTCCAGGGGGAGCCCAGAGGTGGGCTCAGAGGCCCAGCTGGCCATGACCGGCTCCCCCCAGCTCCAGGGGAGACACAGAGCTTCCCAGAACAATACCCCCCACCGTCCTCATGAAGCCCTAGAACGCCCCCCTGGTGGGGAACTGGGGACCCCCTTGGGAAGAGCTCCCTGGACTCCACCCCAGGGCTCCCAGGGAGCCACAGCCAGCGGTCAGTGGGGGCAGGGACCTCTGTGGTGCGACCTCCCTCCCTGCCATGGGAGCAGCCCAGGCAGGAGGATGGACGACACCCACCCCACAGCCTCCCTGGCTCTACGACTCTACCATGTCTACCCCTTCATCAGGTCCCACTGTCCCACCCTCTGTCCAGGCACTCTGGGGCTTAACACATCCAATAAAAAGGGGCGGGGTGTGCCTGGGCCTGGATGGAGCTCTCAGTGGGAAGGGGCTTCTGGAATCTCAGCCCAGACCCCACACCAGGAGTGGGCAGTGGGGATGCAAACGCATACACCATTCTGAGACTCCTAGGGTAAGTTCTGGAATGTCACTCCCAACACCCACCTCTCTCCCCCACACACAACGGAAGGCACGCAGCAGGGGTGGGGACCCCAGGGGCCAAACCCTACTGGTTCACGTTTAGATCTGGGGCTTTAGGAACGAGATGGGGGCGCTTCCGAGGGGCTGAGTCTTCCCGAGGGGAAGCACAGGCCGGGGGCTCCGCGGTGGGGGGGGGGGCACTCAGGCAGGCAGGAAAAACAGAGGGTGGGGCGTGGGGGTAGGGTGGGGTCTGGAGGCCGGCGGTCCGGAGCGCGGGCTCTGAGGGTCCGGAATTCCAAACTTCCCGCAGACAGATTCCAGGCCCTCCCTCCAGGCTCCCGCCCAGGCCACAGCCGTCTACACCCGCGCTTCCCTGGTAGTCCGAACAGAAGGCGCAGGGGAGCCGGTTACTCTCTCCTGTTCCCTCCGGTCGCAGAAGCCCGCCCTCCCGGCGCCCAGCAGTGGGCAGCCGGGAGGACGGCGGCCACCGGGGAAAAGGGGCGCCCCTGGGGACCCCCGGTGGTGGGGTCCTTCCCCGCCCTCTGCCGGGCGGCAGCTCCAAGCTTTCTTTATCCCCAGTCCCCGGCCCGCTCGGGTTTGGAAACTTTGGGCACCCAGCGGAGTTGGCGCGGCGTGTCCTGTCCCCCGGTCCAGGCCCTGGCCCCGGCTCCGGCCCCCTCCCCGCCTGCCCGACCCGATTCTTCCGGGCGCCCAGGGAGGGCGGAGCGGAGTCGACAGTCTTTACCTGGGACGCGCCGAAGGCCCGGCTCCAGCGCGGCGTTTGGGGCCAACTCCAGCCCCAGGCGGGGCACGGGCGGCGGTGGGAGGGGCTCGGCGCGGGGCGCGGGGCCAGGCCCAGCCCTGGCTTGGGGTGGCGGGGCCCGGGCGGGGGCGCGGAGCCTGCCTCTCCCCGGGGCCCCGGCTGCGCTGGCCGCGCGCGCTCGCACTCCCGCTCGCTCTCCGGCCGACCTCTCCCCGCGCACAGCGCCTTTCCCCTCGGCGAGGGTGGGCCGGCGCCTGCATCACCGTGACATCACCTCCATTCTCGGCGCTTATCGGGCGTCCGCAGCGCTCCAGGTACGTGCGATCCTTTCGCCCGGGAACAAAGCTCGCCCGGCCCGCCCCCTCGACTCACCTCCAGGCTGGGCCGAGTGCACTTGGCGGCCGGGAAGGGCTGATCCGAGTTTCTGGCGGAGCTGGCCAGTGGGTTGTTGCTGTTTACCGCCACGCCCCCGCACGCGGGCGCGCGCTCAGTCGCGCGCACTCACTTTGCACCCGTCTCGCTCCGCGGGAAGCGGGCTGGGGGGCAGCCCAGCTCGCGCGCGCCCCAACAGGCACGCAGGCCACCCGGGCGCGTCTCTGCGTGGCGGGCACCCGGCCTCGCACACCTCAGGGCCCGGGCACGGCTCGCAGCTCTGGGCTGGATCTCAGCACACACTTGGACACAAAGTCCGTCTTTGTCACGCCTCCCGCGCCCCCTCCCTTCCCCAAGGCGCACACGTGGACACACCGCACACTCAGTCCACCTTTTGCACGCGCGCTCCTTCCGGCCGAGCCCAGCACCACCGCGGGCCACTGGTAGACCTTGCTCCGGGTTTCCTGCGGCCGCCCTAGACCCGGCCCCAACTCGGAGCGCGCTCCCCTCCCCGCGTCCCGGTTCCCTGTTCCGGCTTGTCCTAATTAGTCTTCACGGTCTTGCTCCCCGAGGTGCGGTGCCTAGCTCGGCCCCCGCGGTCTCCGAGCTCCGGGACACGCTGGCCCCGACTCGGAGGGACCTGCCCAGGAGTTCTTTTTCCCTTGCGCCCCACCCCCACTCCGCGCCTGAGCCGGATCGGCGGGGCTGCCCCACGCTCCGCTCCGGCCCCCTGGAATCTGCGGGAACGAGCATGCTAATCCCTGCTGGGACCCCTCCGGCCCAGTAAACAAGCCGATTTTCCTGCCGCCTTCCCCCGGGGGCCGTGAGCTGAGCCGGGAGCTCGGAGCCCGGGGTGGGGCCCAGTTAGCTTGCGCTTGGGGCCCGCAGGGACCCAGGTGCCCAGGGGAGGGAGAGGTTGTTGGGCCTGGCGGTGGCCCCCGGGGACGTGGGGAGGGCGGGTGCCGGGTCTCTGGCGGCCGAGTTGCCTGGGGGCTCGCCAGCAGCGCGCGGCCTGAGCCAGCCGGTGGCGGGGCTGGAGGCCGGGCGTGTTTGCTCAACCTGGGGCGGCCTCAGGGGGAGGAGAGGCCGCCGGTCACGGACTAGTGGGCGGCCAGGTGGGGGCGAGCGGGGGAGAGGGGAGGGCACCTCCCGGGCTGTTTGTTTTCCAGCCTCCGTCTATGACAACCGGCAGTGTAGACTCTGAATCACCCACAGTGGCCCGCGCGATAAACCTCAGGCCGGTTCCTCCCCCAGCGGACTGGGGGGGGGGGGATGTTTCCTTAGCAGCGGGGCTGGCAGGGGGGCCCTGACTGAGCTGTGCCTCACTCCTCAGCTCCCTCCCTAAGTCCACGCCCCCCCTGGGGTGGGGCTGGGGGACCCCATTGTGGGGGTGCCAAACCTTGAATGGTGCAGGCAGTTGGTGCCCACCCTGGGAAGGAAGCCACCAAACCTCAGTGAAACCAAGAGGTCACTGTGCAGCTGGGAGGGGTGACTCTTGGCCAGGGAAAAGAGCTGGAAGGTGCAGGGGGAGTCAGAAAGGGAACTGTGGGTCCAAGGGGACTCCCTCCCCCTTGCCAGCTCCTCCAAAAGGCAGCTCCTCTCTGCACCCCGCCCCTGCCTCCCTGCCTGGCCACCTGTGGGGAGCCCCTTGCAGAGGGTCCTTGGGCACCAGGTGGCCGAGACGCGCCCTCTGCCCCCCTGCACAGTAAAAGCAGTGCTCGCTGCCCTGTTCCCCAGGCTCACCCTGGAACCGGATCTGACTTCAAAGGACACAGCACATCCCTCCAGCCACATGACCTGGGTCTCTGAGTGTCCTCTCCTAGGCTGGGCTGTGCAGGATGGGGGAGGGAGGGGCGCTGAGGCACAAAGCATAGCCCCACCCCCCAGCCCCTGCGGGTCAGCCCCCAGTGGGCTGGGCTGGTGGGAAGTCATGAGGAGGGGGCTGCCATGGCTTTTCTCCACTCCAACCACAGGGCCACCCGTGCTCCTGCATGCCCCTTGCCCTGATTTAACAACCAGTAGGCCCAGGACCCAGAAACTAGCACCTGGACAAGGGGTCCCACCAGGCCCTGCCTGCACGCCGTCCGGAGATCCTGGATTTGCTGGATTCCGGAGAACATCCGGGTCTCCCCCCCACTGGGTGGTGCTGGGGTCCCCCCACCCAGGTGAATCGACCTGCCTGCCCTGAAGAGCTTCCTCCTTGGGGCTGAGGTTCTGACAAGGCCAAGGGCGAGAGCAGCTGTGGCCCCTGCCCGCTGGGTGACCTGCCAAGTCGCTCATCCCTCTGAGCTCCACTTCCTGTGTGTACAACAGCACCCGGCATGCAGCGCTCTGGGAGGTCTGGCGCTCAGGCCGGCAGTGGTCGGCCTCTCCTTCCCTGATAGAGGTCCAGCAGGTGCCACCCAAAGTCCTGGGTTCCAGGCATTTCCTCTGACTTCTTTCAACCCAGTTAGGAAAGGATGGGGGCAGCCACGCCAGGCGTCCCCTGTGCACTTGCTTCTACCTTGGAGAGTCTGTCTCCCCCATCCCACCCGACTTTTATTTCCAAATTTGTCTGTCTTTCTTTCTTTCTTTCTTTCTTTCTTTCTTTCTTTCTTTCTTTCTTTTTTTTGACAGGCAGAGTGGACAGTGAGAGAGAGACAGAGAGAAAGGTCTTCCTTTGCCGTTGGTTCACCCTCCAATGGCCGCTGTGGCCAGTGTGCTGTGGCCGGCGCACCGCGCTGATCCGAAGGCAGGAGCCAGGTGCTTCTCCTGGTCTCCCATGGGGTGCAGGGCCCAAGCACTTGGGCCATCCTCCACTGCACTCCTGGGCCACAGCAGAGAGCTGGCCTGGAAGAGGGGCAACCGGGACAGAATCCAGCGCCCCGACCAGGACTAGAACCCGGTGTGCCGGCGCTGCAGGAGGAGGATTAGCCTGTTGAGCCGCAGCGTCGGCCCCAAATTTGTATTTATTTTATTTATTTCTTAAAGTCCTGTTTGTTTGAAAAGAGCGATTCCGCCAGAGCGTTCTTCCATCTGCTGGTTCATTCCCCAAATGCGTGCAACAGCGGGGGCTGGGCCAGACCAAAGCCAGGAGCTGGGGACTCCATCCGGCCTCCCGCATGGGTGGCACGGCCTCCTCCCAGGGTGCACGGTAGCCAGAGGCTGGGCTCAGAAGCACAGCCGGGCCGGGCGGCGAACACAGCAGCCCACGCCCACGCTGCCGGTGTCCTAAGTGCTGTGCCAAACCCCCAGCCCCCACCAGATATTTTTTAAAAATCTTCCCTGCTTCACATCTCAGCTCCAGGAAGCCGTACTCGCCTTTCCCTGAAGGAGCCCCTGCCGGGCCCTGCTGCTTCCCCACAGCCCGTGGGCCTTGTTTGTATATCATTTACCCTGATGCATCGTAATTAGCCTTCTAAATAGCCGGGCTGGCAGTGAGATGGGCCCTCACTCTGGCGGCACGTGGTAGATGTTTGCAGTGGATCCTTGTAGAACACACACACACACACACACAGCCTTGCACACAGCACCACACTTGCCTCCTCCACACCCCCCACCCCACGCCATGCCGTGCCAGGAGGCAGGAAGCCCCTGTGCCTGCTGGAGCCCACCTGCCCTGGGCCAGCCCCCGGGAGGGGGTCCTGCGACCACTTGGGAATGTAGAAGCACCCACCAGGGAGTCCTCATGCTGCCGGAGGGCCTCCCAAGGCTGGAGTCCCGGATGACAGTTTTTCCTCCTGCAGCGTCTCTCCCAGGAGCCACCCCTTCCTCCGGGCAGTGGGACGCCTGCTTGCCGTTCTTAGGGCTTCACTACCCGTGGTCTTGCAGCCGGGCCTCCGCGGAGCGAGAGCAAGGCTGCACTGAGTGAGGGTGAGTCTCTGGCTCCCTGATACGTAGGGGTGCCCCCCCGGGGGGCCTGAGCAAGGCTGTGTTGGGCCTCTCCTTGCTCCCATCCAGGGCCCCTGGATTAACCGGTCACTGCCCAGTCTCCCCTTCTTGCAAGCTCATGGGACCTCCTGTTGGGACAGCAGGGCCCGCCTGGTCTTTGCGGATAACTCAGATACCACGGGGGCCCCTTGAGGAGCAGGAAGCCGGGCTCCAGGGAGCAGGCGAGTGAAACGCTCATTCACCACGACCGGCTGCCCACGGCTGAGCCTTCTGGAAATGTACCCGGAAGCAGGCCTTGGCCACCGCCTGCAGGAATGTCACCTGATGCTGAACCCGCGAACAGCAGCTGCGGAATCGGCTTCTCCCTTGTCCCTCTCCCTGTCCGCGGTGGCTCACTCGCCAACTCCCTGGGGACGATTTTCTGAGCGGCCCAGATCCGGATGCCCTCTGTCCTCGGACTGAACCAAGGCTATAGACCAGGCCTCCAAGCCAAGGTCCAGGGAGACAGGCCGCTCAGCCCCACCCCCTCCACCACCGCAAAGGGATCGCTGCCAGTCCAGGAACATTACAGGGCCAGTGCACCGTGGGCCGCCCCCCAGCAGCGCCCAGGCCCCCAGAGTGGGCGCTCCTGCCTGCGGTCTTGCCCGTAGTCACCCTGCAGCCCCCTGCCCGAGACGTGGGCGTTCACTGATCTCACCCGGCCACTTGGCTCAGAACACCTTACCAGCGCCCGCAGCTGACTCCCCCACCTGCCAATCAAGGCCTCTCAGTGACCTGTACCCAACCTGGGCTCAGCCCATCTCCCTCCTCCTCCTCACAGGAAGCCATCACCCGGCAAGCCTGGCCCCCACTTCCTTTCCTGTGGCTTCATCACACTCTACCACCATCGGAGGCCCTGGGCTCCTCCCCACGCCTTCGGGCCGACATTTGCTAACCTTACCTGTATCTTGCCTCTCTTCTCCCATGCTAGGCCCTGCAGGGAATGGATTCTAAACTCCCTGCCATTTCATCTCCATCTGTGCAGCCCCTAGCATCATGCTGTCTACATCCCCAGAACGGCATCAAATATCGGTGGGTTGATTGGCCTGGACCAGAGGGGGGCTGTCAGCCTGTCTAAGGCCGACTGGTTCAGGGACTGGGTTCAGCCCTCCTGCCAACAGGAGCCGAGGGCATCAAGTCCTTAGCTCCCTCGGACTCCCAGAGTCTTGGGTGGAGAAGGTGAGAGAGCTGCAGGCCGAGGGGACTTTACAGTGTCCGAGGCTGTGAATGGGTTTACCTCTGCCAGCACCCAACCATCCCAGAGCGTCCTTTACAGGTGTTTGACGATTACAACCCCGGAAGCCTCCACAGAGCGGAGGTGGTCGTCTCCATTTTACAGATTGAAAAACTGAGGTTCATGGAGGCTGAGTGGTCAGCCGTGGCTCGGAACCACTTGTCTGGAGCACGCTGAAGCACTCCGTCCACCCCTGGCGTGGCTCAGCTGCCTGTTTTATTCCCCACTGGGGGGAAAGGTGTGTCCTTGAGCCCTCTGCATTTCCCTGGCTGTCCCGCCCCTGTAGGACCTCAGCCAGTACAGGAGGGGACAGATAGACCAAGGATCTGCGCGGGCCTGGAGGGGACGCAGGGCAGAGCTGCTGTCGTCCCAGCAACCTGCTCGGCTGCCTGCCCTGCTCCCCACAAACCTCCAAGACCGCTGCGCGGGTCAACGCCCAGCCTGTCATAGCGCCCTTTGTCCTTCTTCTCCCTTCCCCCGTCCCTGGTCTGCTGGCGACCACCAGGTCCCCAGGGCACCCTGCAGGGCCGTTCTGCCCCTCCACTAGCTAACACCGACACGGCACCCTCCACGGAGCCACCAGTCGCTGCCCCTACCCCATTGTTGGTGAGGCCACCCCCCAACTCCTCAGGGACCCCCAGGCAGTGTGGGAGGGCCAGACGCGGCCACACTCACCAGAGATGGCACCTCGGGCAGGGCAGGGCAGGCCAGGCCCAGCCAGCTGGCTTCTGGGCGTGTCCAGTCCCAGCTGTTCCCAGGGCTGGTGGGGCTTGACTGTCTTTCACTGCCGGTGGCGGAAGCCCAGCTGCGGTGGGGCCCGAGGCTGCTGGGAACTGAGCCGCGCTATTCTGGGAGCGTGATGGGGCTCCTGGAGCCGGCAGCAGCTGCAGCTCAGCCCCTCTGGTTTGCACGCTGTTCTCCTCGCCGCGGATGAGAAGGCAGAGTTCAGTCGTCTCACAGAGCTCAGAACCGCCGAGAGCGCGTTTGAGGGTCTTAATAGCAGTTGTGGTCGAGCTAAAGTGGAACGCGGGCAGAACGTGGTCGGAGCTCCGGCCCTGCGCGGCGGCCCTCGTTCCTGCTGTCACTCACGGCCCACAGCCGTCTTCCTTCTGCATGTGTCTCGTCCCCACCCGAGCTCAGGGCCTCCCTGCGAGGTGCAATCGTGGGTCTCCCCCCGCACCTGTTGCTCCGTCTCTGCTTTGCAAAATTGAGACTGGGTGACTCTGCCGCGCAAGCGGTGGAAGTCCGAAGGTTGGGCTGGCGTTTTGGTGCTGCCGCCTGCGAAGCCAGCATCCCATACAGGCGCCAGTTCGAGTCCCAGTTGCTCCACTTCTGACCCGGCTCCCTGCCAATGTGCCTGAGAAAGCAGCAGATGATCCCCCATGGGAGACGCAGTTGGAGCTCGTGGCTCCTGACTTCGGCCTGACCCAGCCCCAGCCTTTGTAACTATTTGGGGAGTGAACCAGCAGCTGGAGGATGGAGGATCCCCCCCCCTTTAATCAAAGTATGAAGGTTGAGTTTGGGAGACAAAAGATCAGAGTTGCAGTCTAACCCTGTGTACCACGAAGCTAAGCCAGTGATTAACCTGGCCTGGACGGCCCCACAGTGCACCAGAGATGTCGGGGCTGACTTTGTCCACATCTGGAGGCCAGGGTGGGGCAGGAGCCACAGGCTGATGGACAGACAGCTGACGCCTGGCATTCTGACCGCATGTCCTGGGACCAAGGAGTTCGAGGAGTGGGAGGGGCAGCAGAGAATGCGGGGGCAAGGCTTCTCCGGTCTGCAAATGGGGTAGGAATCGGTGTAGGCAGTGCGATGCAGCAGGCTAAGCCACCGCTTGGGACTTCCGCGTTCAACGCTGGAGTGCCTGGGTTAAGCCCCAGCTCCGCCACTCCTGATCCAGCTTCCTGCTCACGCACCCTGGGAAGCGGCAGGTGAAGGACTTGGTCCCTGCCACCCGCGTGGGAGACCTGGATGCAGTCCCCGGCTCCTGATGAGCCAGCTGTTGTGGGCATTTGGGGAGTGAACCGCCGAGTGGAAGATCTCTCGCTCTCTCTCATGCTCTCTCTGCCTTTCAAATAAATAGAAATAAATAAACTATTTAAAAAGGGCTCATAATCCCTGCCTCGAGTGACTGATTGTTGTGAGCATTATATGCAACCCCAGATCTGAGAGCCCCACCCCACCTCCGTGCCTGGAGCTGCATCTCCTGGCTTCCCTCCCTCTGCAGCATGGTTCCTTGGTGTGTGGGGGGAGGGGAAGCAGGGAGGGAGCTGGTTTTTAGGTTTTCTCGGACCACGGCCCACAGCTTCAGCATCACTAGAGTCCAGTCTCTACACAAGGAGGCCGGGGGGCCCTGTCCGACACCCCCACTCCCCGCCAGGTGCCCGGCGATGCACACGGACCTTGAGAATCAGTGAGACCAAGTCCAAAGGCAGTAATGATGGAAGCCGGGAGACTCGGGCAAAACCCAAACCACAGGTGCCCCTCTGCAGAGTTCTGGATCTTCACAGCCAGGCTGGCCATGTCCCGGAGAAGGATGGACACGGGGAGAGTGGGGGCGTGGTGGGGGAGCACCCAGGGTGGTCCAGAAAGCCGAGCCTTATCTTGCTCCCCGTGTCCCTTGCTTGCGCCCGCCTCCATGGGCAGGGTGGAGAAAGCACAGGAAGTCACTATTAGACCGCTCTCTTCCTTTCTTTTGTCCTTGTGCCCACTTCCCAGATTTCCCAGCCCTGTCTGAGGTCAGACTCGGGGTTCAAAGCTCAGCTCGGGGGAGCTTAGTCCGAGCACAAGTTTGGAACCCACCAGAACCAGTAGATCAGAATCTATAGTTCAATGAGTGCTGCAGGTGATTGATAGGTGTAATACGGTTTGAGAGCTGCTGACATACAAATGTTAGCTCAGTGACGGGTGGGGCGTGCTAGGAGGGGAGTGTGATGAGACAGGCACTCCTGGGAACAAGGGTGGGATTTTTGTTTTTGTTTTTTAAAGATTTATTTCGGTGCAACAGAGATCTTTCTTTAGCTCAGCTATTCCCCAAATGGCTGGAACAAAGCCAGGAGCCAGGAGCCTCCTCCGGGTCCCTCACGTGGGTGCAGGAGCCCAAGCACTTGGGCCATCCTCTGCTGCTTCCCCAGGCACATTAGCAAGGAGCTAGATGAGAAGTGGAACAGCTGGGACCCAAACCAGCGCTCACACGGGGTGCTGGCGTCACAGACGGTGGCTTAACCCGCTATGCCACAACACCGGTTCCCCCACTAAATATTTGCCCTCGGTGTCTGGTCCTGCCCCGTCCCACACAAGCTCCGCTCTGCAAGTCAGCTTTGGCAGCCTCAGGGCCTTGGGTGCTGCCACGAGGCATTTTAGGTAAAGGTGACTATTTAGGAAAAACCACACCCAGTGACTTTCCGAGATGTGTTTCAAAGCGCCACACCTGGCCAGTGATGAGGCTGCCGCACACCTGGGAGCTCTTTGCATTCCATTTTCCTAGGTGACGTTGCTCTTCCGGGGTGAGTTTCGCCTGCCATTGCCTTCTCTGTTCCTGCATTTTGCCCCGCAGACTGTTTGCTGGTCTAGAGTCCCAGGCCTAGAAGGGAGCGGGGAGGGGGCGTCCCAGGGGAACCCGGGCCTCTGCTTCTCCAAGGTCATTTGGATCGGCTTAATCTAAAGCGGCCAGTCCCGGCAGCCCTTTCACCTAATGCCGGATTGCGTTTCAAAACAGTTGTCCCGGCCCCTCCTAACCAGGCCTGCAAACGGCCGCCGCGTTTGGCTCCGTCCCTGCCCTGGGCCCTGCTCTGGCAAAGAAACGGGATCCGGGAAAGCCCCTCTCGGAGGGTGCCCAGCCTGCTGTCCGCCTGCTCTTGGTCACCCTTCTAACACTCCTCCTGCCGCAGGTGAGGGGCTCTCTTCCCAGGCCCAGAGCCGCTGTCTGACCCCACCGGCCATAGCGTGCACAGCCAGGCCCCCGCCATGATGATGGCGTGCTCCGACTCCCCCCTACCCCCACCCCGTTCTGCCTCCCCCTTCAGTTGAACCAGGAGCGCTGTCCAGGGAGGCCAGGAACCAGGTTCTGGGCTCAGCCCGTCTCTCTTGACACATCTAATAGCAATCTAATCTAATAGCTGTGGGAACCGACAGAAGTTACATATTAACTCCTGCTTCCTCCCAACAACCCTATCAAGCAGCTACAATTATCTACCTGCTCCTAAAAGAGGAAACTCAGAGAGGGGAAGGCACTGGTTCAAGGTCAGATGACTGGGCCCAACGGCACCAAGACACATGACATCCTCCACCTGGGATGCGACAGAAAAGCAATCACTCCCCTCCCCCGCCCCCCCAGGACGGCAGGCCCTGTCTGTGGGTGCAGCATCAGGGCGTGGCTTGGGTCGGGATCCGGAAGCTGCCGTGATGGGGGCCTGACTGGGTGGGGCTCCCCTACAGGCAGCTGCTGCTGGCTGGGCCGCCGCTCCTCAGCATGGAGACCTCTCTGAGGCCAAGTGTGCCCCCCCAGAGCCAGGATCCGAGAGAAGACGAGGCAAAGGCTGCAGCACCACAGGGAAGCCACGCACTGTCACCTTCAGGGAGCCTCTGGGGCTCGCGGGGCAGGTGAACACCGGAGAGATAGGCCTGTAGTAGCAACAGGTGTGCACGCACAGGTGGCCGGGGAGACGGAGCCCTGTGAGTTCCTGGAAGTGACTATGACCCAGGACCACAAACCAGGTGGCTTAAATTTACAGGGACGATTGTCTCCGTCCTGGAGGAGAAAAGTCCAAATTCAAGGTGTTCCCAGACCCACGTTCCCTGTGAACGCGCTGGCAAGAATCCTTCCTGCTCCTTCCAGCCTCTGGTGGCTGCCGGGCATCCGTGGCGTCCGGTGGCTTGTGGTGGCACCACCCCAATCTCTGCTGCTCGGGCCACGTGGCCTTCCCCTCGGTCTTTTTCAGTGGCCTTCTTGAAAGGACCCCAGCCCCAGGGCCGCTGCTGTGCCAAATAGGGTTGAGCTACCGTCAGCAGCGCTGTCATCCCATGTGGGCACCGGTTCAAGTCCCGGCTGCTCCGCTTCAGATCCAACTCCCTGCTAATGCACCTGGGAAAGCAGCGGAAGGTGGCCCAAGTGCTTGTGGGAGAGTCGAACGAGGCTCCTGGCTCCTGGCTTCAGCCTGGCCCAGCCTTGGCTCTTGTAGCCATTTGGGGAGTGAACCAGTGGATGGAAGATCCCCCTCTCTACCTCTCCTCTCTCTTTAACTCTGACTTTCAAATACATAAATAAAACTTAATTTTAAAAGGATCCAGTCCCATTGGATTCAGAGCCCACTGTAACCCAGGGTGATTACGTCCTAAATAAATGACGTGTGCAAAGACCCTATCCCCAAATGGGGTCCCAGTCACAGGGGCCAGGGCTTAGGACTTCCACATATGGGGAGGGCGTGGGGCACAATTCAGCCAACAGCACCTGCTACGAGGCGCGTCCAGGCCTGTGCGTGTGTGAGTCCGTGTTGCTGTCACCGTGCGGGGGGCTGGTAGGGACAGGAGTTGCGGGGCCTGAGGAAGGAGGGCTGGGTGGACTCGCCGGCTGTGGCCCTGCCGCTGTCAGCTGGACGCACACTGAGCAGTGCTTGACACTCTGGGAGTTCTTGCTGCCTGGGCCATTTTCTGAGCCACACAGCTCTCTCTCGCTGACGCGACCTTGGAATCCTCCGGGGACTCTGCCCTCGGACTTTGCCTCCGTTCCTTCCTCCCTCAGCTCTGCCATCGCCTGCGGCAGTTTTGCTCCAGCACTTCTCTCCCCACTGTCCCGACCATCGCCGGGGCCTGTGTCTCCCTCTGTGTTGGGGAGACCACCGTTTCTCTGAGCATCTCGTCTCTGGGCAGAGTCCTGGCGCCCCTCCAGAAGCAGGGCCCGGCCCCTCATTCCTGGTGCTCACTGATTTGATTCCTCAGCCCAACTGGCCCCCATGCGAGAGAAAACACACAGACACAGACACAGACACACACACACACACAGAGCAGGGGATTGGTTTCCAGACCAAGCTCACCTTCGCTGAGCTGGGTGACCTCAGGGAAGTCCCCTTGCTTCCTGATGTACAGATAACACTTTAAAAAAAATTTTTTTTTTTTTTTGACAGGCAGAGTGGACAGTGAGAGAGAGAGACAGAGAGAAAAGTCTTCCTTTGCCGTTGGTTCACCCTCCAATGGCTGCCACGCATGGCGCGCTGCGGCCAGCGTACCGCGCTCATCCGATGGCAGGAGCCAGGTACTAGGTGCTTTTTCCTGGTCTCCCATGGGGTGCAGGGCCCAAGCACTTGGGCCATCCTCCACTGCACTCCTGGGCCACAGCAGAGGGCTGGCCTGGAAGAGGGGCAACCGGGACAGAATCCAGAGCCCCGACTGGGACTAGAACCCGGTGTGCCGGCGCTGCAGGAGGAGGATTAGCCTGTTGAGCCACGGCGCCGGCCGGATAACACTTTTTTTAAAAAAAATATTTATTTATTTATTTGAAAGGCAAAGTTAGAGAGGAAGAGATGGAGAGAGAGCTTCCATCTGCTGGTTCCTCCCCAAATGTCTCCAGCGTCTGGGACTGGACTGTACTGAAGCCAGGAGGGACTCCACCCGGCTCTCCCACATGGTGCAGGGGCCAAGCACTCAGACCCTCTTCCACTGCTCTCCCAGGCACCTTAGCAGGGAGCTGGATTGGAAGTGGTGCAGCTGGGATTCGAACCGCCTCTCATTTGGGATGCCGGGGTCAAAGGCAGTGACTTAACCCTCCGTACCTCGAGGCCAGCCCTGATAACACACATTTTGTGGTCCAGCTTCCAGAGTCACAGAGGGCCACTTCCACTGTGCACCGTCAGCTGGAGCAGTCACACAGCCCCACCCCTCCCCCTGGGTCTTCCCCGGCTGACTGCAGCACTGCATCGCCACTGACAGATGGGGAAACTGAGGCTCGGCAAGCTTGAGTGACTGCTGCGTTGTTGCCACTCAGGGCAGAGCCACGGTCCAATCCGGGACTTTACCACCAAGGCTGCTGCCTCTTCCCTCTTGTGCCCCTCCCACCTGGAAAAATGAGCCTGGCCAGGTCCAGGTTGGTCTGGGCACCGCAGAGATGCAGTGCGCAGGAGGCCCCCTGGCCCCCTGCCCTGGCTCTGCCCTTCCTGTCTCTGGCCTTGATGCGGTTTTTTGCTCCGTAACAGAAGGGGTGCTGCCTGCCCTGGGCTTTTCACGGTCGTCATGGTGGAATGAGGTTAGTCGTGTTGGAGGGCTTACAAAGCTGCTTAATGCCTTCCAAAGAACAGGCATTATCTGGGTCTTGCGTCCACAGAGAGCTGTAGCTTTACAAATATTTGTTGATTTGAATTCAAAGGTTTCCTACCAGCCCCACGTGGGGCAACGGCGCCCAGCAACTCTGCCTGTATCCAGGGCTGGTCTCCAGGGAGACCACTGGGGCCAGTCATGAATGAGGGGGCTGTGGGTGGGCTTTGGGGGCTAGGGGTCCCTGTGGGTCCAGGTAGCCAGGGTGAATGGATGTGTTTTTCAGAGTATTCCTATAATCGATAGCATCGTAAGCAAACTACACTGAAACGCAGGGGCTCTAAAGAGTTCGTTTTTGATTTCTCATGGCTGCGTGGGCTCCATTGGCTGGGTCTTCCTTGAGGGTCTCTGCGCAGTTGCAATCAGATAGCCCCTGGGGCTGGCATTCCCTGAAGACCCCACACTGGGCTGGACGACCAAGTTGGCAGCCTGGGGCTCCTCCCCGTGCCCTCGCTCCAGCCACATGGCCCAGGCTTCCTAGCTGGCAGTGTCCCAGGTGGAGGCTGCCCCATTCGGAGAGAAGAGGGTGGAGGGAGGGACCCCACCTCCCAGCAGGGTGGTGACAAGGAGGGAGGCATGAGGCCAGCACCTTCAGAGACAAACTGCCCTGCCACCCAGAGACAGGGATGAGCCCCACCCCAAGACTCCTGAGCTGCCCAAGATAGAAGGGCTGTGGCTGTGACCGTGCGGGGTCTGCGGGGTCTGGGGTGGTGACTTTGGCTGGGGAGAGCCATAGGGAGAGGCAGAAGCCCCCCCATCCCACCCGCACAGGGAAGCCACTTGGCAGCCCAGCCCCTCCCCCTCTCATACTTTGGGCTTGTCTGGGGCAATGGAAATTAGGACCCTGGGGTCTCAAGATCAAGGCGGAGCCACAGCCCAGCCCGGCCTCTCCTACATCCTGACCACACAGCTCTGTCACTGAGTGCCTTTTCCCTCTGCATAAGGGACTTGTCCCCACCCCATCTGTTCACAGCTGCTCCGGAGTTCGGAGCATTTCCTGGTTGTACTGACACCGTACCCTCACCCCACCCTGGCTTCCCAAGCCATCCTTGCTCCACCAGCCAGTCCTCTGTCCCTTCCCCGTCCATTTTCTCCTGTGTGAGCATCTCTGGGGACTTCAAGGGGGACCAGCACCAAGGAAGCTGGAACCGCCCTCTGAATTTCACAGCAGGTGTGAGTGTGGAGTGCACACTGCAGGTGTGAGTGTGGAGTGCACACTGCAGGTGTGAGTGTGGTATGCACAGTGCAGGTGTGAGTGTGGTGTGCAGTGCAGATGTGAGTGTGGAGTGCACACTGCAGATGTGAGTGTGGTGTGCACTGCAGATGTGAGTGTGGTGTGTGCACAGTGCAGGTGTGAGTGTGGTGTGCAGTGCAGATGTGAGTGTGGAGTGCACACTGCAGATGTGAGTGTGGTGTGCACTGCAGGTGTGAGTGTGGTGTGCACAGTGCAGGTGTGAGTGTGGTGTGCACTGCAGATGTGAGTGTGGTGTGTGCACAGTGCAGGTGTGAGTGTGGTGTGCACAGTGCAGGTGTGAGTGTGGAGTGAACACTGCAGGTGTGAGTGTGGTGTGCACAGTGCAGGTGTGAGTGTGGTGTACACTGCAGGTGTGAGTGTGATGTGCACAGTGCAGGTGTGAGTGTGGAGTACACACTACAGGTGTGAGTGTGGTGTGACAGTGCAGGTGTGAGTGTGGAGTGCACACTGCAGATGTGAGTGTGATGTGCACAGTGCAGGTGTGAGTGTGGAGTGCACACTGCAGGTGTGAGTGTGGAGTGTGCACACTGCAGGTGTGAGTGTGATGTGCAGTACAGGTGTGAGTATGGTGTGTGCACAGTGCAGGTGTGAGTGTGGAGTGCACACTGCAGGTGTGAGTGTGGAGTGTGCACACTGCAGGTATGAGTGTGGTGTGCAGTACAGGTGTGAGTATGGTGTGTGCACAGTGCAGGTGTGAGTGTGGAGTGCACACTGCAGGTGTGAGTGTGGTGCAGGCTCCAGAGAATCCCAGGCTCACAGCTCAGGTTCTACTGGAGGTGCTGGGGAAGAATTCGCCCCAGGCCTCTCTCCCAGCTCCTGTGGCTGCTGCGGTTCTTAGCGTTCCGTAGCCTGTGCACGCATGGCTCTCATCTCTGTCTCTGTGGTAACTCTGCCTTCTCCTCCACGTCTCTAAGCATCCTTTGCTGGTCCCACTGGGGCAGTCTCATTGGATTTAGGGCCCATCTGCACCTGCTGAGACCAATCCCAGCCCTCACCTTAATACACCCATCTGCAAAGGCGTAGTTTCCAAATAAGGCCACCTTGGGCGCTTCCAGTGGATGCGGAGGACAAGAAGGGCAGGGTGGGCGTTTGGCCCAGCGGTTGAGGTGCCGGTTAGGCTGCCCATGTCCCACACCGGTGTGCCCGGATGTGATTCCTGTTTCCGCTCCGACTGCAGCTTCGGACGAACGCGGACCCCGGAGGCAGCAGGTGATGGCTTGTGATCTTGGTTCCTGCTGCCTCCATGAGAGACCAGGACAGGCATTTGGGGAGTGAACCAGTGGGTGGAAGAGCTCTGTCTATTTTTCCATTGGTATGTTGCCTGTCTCTATGTCTTGCTGCTCGAAATAAATTTTAAAAATTGAACAAAATAAAAGTGAGGGACATGGATCAGCCTATTACCCTTGACCTTGGGTGTCCACCACAACCACACCCAGGGGATTGTCCCTCCCAGGACTGCCAGCTTTCCTGGGGAAGACTGGCAGGTGTAGGAGCAACAGGTCCCCTATCTGAGTGCACGCGTTTAGTGGCCACTGCCTCATCCTACTACCACACGGCGGCCAGTCTGCCCCTCGCCTGGGCGCGTCCCCAGGGTTCTGCACCCACGCTGATTCTCGCTCACTAAACCTGTGTGCCCCGAGACAGCTGTCATCGCTCTGGCCTCACTGTGCTCACCTGAACAATGGCATATGTGCTGCCTAACAACTGTCCATGAGCAGGAGGTAAGACCCAACTCGGGGGTTCCTAGCACGTGGCAGGTGCTCAGGGAGTATCCGACCAGTCACAGTCACTGCCCCAGGCGTGTCAGGTGCTGTATGAGCATCACTGGATGATGACCTCAGGGTCCCGGGAGCCAATAACCCCTCCAGGTCATCCAGCTCGTGAGTGACAGCAGGTCCGACACAGGAACCCCCTTATGGTGGCCACAGTCCTGTGCTGAACCCAAGATGAGGCGAACAAGGGTGAAAACTCCCACTCCTGGGCCCCTCCGCACCTGTTCTCCTCTGACACACCGGCTCCGCGCAGGTGCACTTTCTGTCATCCCTGTGAGCCCCAGGTGGCCTGCCTTGGCCACGCACGGGGCCACAAGCATTGTGTCCACTGGGAGTATCCACTGAAGCCAGCTATCTGTGAGTGTAAGATGACTCACCTTGGGCAAACGTCCACTTCCTCTCCCTCCGCACACAGGGGTTCTGAGCTCTCCTGCCCTTGGCCCTGGTGGGACCTGGGCTAGCGGCTGCAAGTCCAGAGAAGTTTCTGGAAGGATGGCTGAGCCAAGGGGTGCTCAGTCCTGCTCCAGGAGGAGCAGGGGTCAGCAGATGCACTCCGCAGGCCGTGTCCCGCCCACCTCTTGTTGTTAACAATAAAGCTTTATTAGAAACAGGCTGTGTTGATACAGTGCTGTGACATGGCAGTGAGGTAGAAAATCTTGGCTGTTTGGCCCTTTACAGGAAACGTGACCTGGAGAAGGGGGACTGGGGCTGCTCCTGCCTGGGGCTCACAGAGGCGGCTTGTGTTTCAATCACAGACCGGCTGTGGGGTGGACCTGCTGCGGTCTGTGTCTCATCGCCCAGAGCAGGATTTATTCAGAATGGGGGGGGGGGGGCCAGGAGTGGTAGTGCTGACTCAGGACCTGGTTCTCCCACCCTGCCCTGAGCTGCAGCCCCCCAGGCCCAGGCAGGCCACCAGCAGGGGACAGCTGGCTCCCCCAAGCCGTCCCCAGGTCCAGGCAGCCCTGGCTGACAGGACAGAACTTGTTCCCAGAATACCCAGAAGTCCCCGGCCCTCCCCTCCCCTCCCCCCAGGCCCCCAAGTGACTGCAGAGGTGAATTCCAGCTCCAGCGGAGCCCAGGGCTGGGAGCCGCTGTAACCTGAGCTCCGCTGTTCATGTGACCTGGTTTCTCTGGCTGGCTGGAGGGTCCTGGGCTTTGGGCCAGCCCCACCCTCCCTCCCTCCCCTAGGGAGAGGTCCTGGGGGCCTGCCCTCCGGTCCTTGGCCCGGGTGGGGAAAAGCTGCGGTCTCCTTCCAGGGCCCCCTCCCTTGCTCCTAGTCTCCTGGCTTCCGTGTGAGGCTGTGCCTCCTGCCACCGGCCAGATCTGGGAGGGGCTCTGGGCGGCCAGCAGCCACAGGAGGGGACCTGGGCACCAACCCCACCTGGGAGCGAGGGGCCAGAAGACGTGATAAACAAGTACAGATGCACACGGCCCCAGTCTCCCTCGCTGCCTGGAGAGGCTGTGCCAGCCCGGCTGTGCCTTTGGCCACCGAGCAGGCTGGCCTCCGTGTCTGCTGAGCCACCCCCACCCCACCCCCGCTCAGGACCTGCAGCTGCAGTCAGCTCCCCCAGGGATGGCCACTGCCTGGCCCCGGGCTCCAGGGGGCTGCTGCCCCCACAATCGATCCATCGATCGTCGTAATGTGTTCTGTGCTGACTCTGTTCTGTTCTGTCCCTCTCTCTGGCACTGCCAGCTGGCTGGTCCAGCCAGATCACAAGGGAGAGACATATGTCCTGTACCTGGGAGGTCCCGGGGTAGGGAGCATCCTCTCAGCCAAAACTGAGCCCTGCCTGCTCCTCCCACTGCCTCCCCCTCCCCCACCTAAGCTGATTTCCCCTGCACCTTCAGATCTCAAAACCTGGAGCCTCAGCCGTCCTGCTGTGTGTGATCCACGCTGGGGAGGCAACCGTGCCCCCAGCTTGGAGGAGGCAGCTCTGCAGGGCTGGAGACTTCAGCATGATCACATTGCCATCGCTGGTCACAAAAGGAACTCAGACTTTTAAAATTTTTTGTTTTGTTTTGTTCTGAAAGAAGACCAGAATTGGTGGAGACCAGAAGTCCCCATGGTGCCCTCTGCACCCGCTCATCTCTTCCACTCCCCGGGGAGAAGCCACAGCTTGGCCTGCACCTTTTCCGGGCTCGGCTGCTTCCATGGGGCTGGCGGGTCAGGTACAGATGGCAGTGTCACCAGGTGAGCAACAGGGGCCCCAGGGAAGTCAGAGCCACGGCCCCCGCCCCGGCCTCGCTGGCAGGGCAGCGGCCTCCTGGAGGGAGCACCTGTGCCAGCCCAGGCCACGCCCACTGCTCTGTCCCCTGGCTCTGGCTGTCCTAATTCTGACCACACTTAGTTTTCCCGGAGCTGAGGTGTCCACTCAGGGCGTCACGCAGGACACAGTGAGGGGCTGGGAGGGGGCTCAGCTCTGGCATCCTCCCTGCCTCCATCCAGAGGGGGTCAGAGCCAGCAGAGCCAGGGCGGCTCCCCAGATGCACAGAAGGGGGCAGGGAGCAGAGGGGCAGATGGACAATCAGGCCCAGGCCCCAGAAGAAGACCACGGGGACCATGGTTGGCAGCACCCACTGCCGCTTCGATTCCGCTCTTAGCTTCCGGGCTGAGTGACACTCACATCTGCCAATCACGGAGTAGGCTGAATTCCCATCCTACCTGTAGAAGAAATTTACTGTGTGGTTTCTGTAGGTTATTTGCCCGGCTCCAAAACCTGCTTCAAAGAGATGAGGGATATAAGGAGCGGTGGGTCTTAAAAAAGTCCATGGAAAATGCATAGTATAAAAAACTATGCATGGATTCAAAAAAATGTGTTGCACCAAAATAAACTTTTAAAAAATTTTTATTTGTTTATTTGGAAAACAGAATTACAGAGAGAGAGAGAGAGAGAGAGAGAGAGAGAGAGAGAGATACTCCATCTGCTGGTTCACTCCCCAAATGGCTGCAATACTAGGGCTGAGCCCGGCCAAACCCAGGAGCCAGGACCTCCATCCGGGTCTCCCACGTGGGTAGCCAGGGCCCAGGCTCCTGGACCATCCTCCGATGCTTTCCCAGATGCATCAGCAGGGAGCTGCATGTGAAGTGGAGCAGCTGGGACTCGAACAAGTGCAGGCAGCAGCTTAAGCCTCTGTGCCACACCCCGGCTCCGTACCTTGTCTTTAAATTCTGTTTTCTCATGGACTTTTTGAAGGACCCTGGTGTCTTGCAAGACCAGTTATAAATGTTTCCAGTTTGTGTCCTTGGCCTGGACATGTAGCAGCCTACGGAACTTTCCAGAAGCATGGACCCCACAATGAGTGAGAAGGAAGCAGGCGAATGGCTGTTTGTGAGTTTTCTATAAAATCAGCATTTCTCCTCCCTCCTTTAGAACCTACCCAAGCTCCTGCCCGGAGCACTGTGTCCAAGGCCTCCCTGGAACAAGGACGCAGACGGGGCATTGTCAGCCTACGTCCCGAATGAACAAGTGCTAAAGGGAGGTTGCAGATGGAGCCGCGACGACCCTAACTATGGAAGAACAAAGGGATGGCGAGAGCCAGAGCAACTTTGAAAAGGAGGAGAAAGGGAGTAGGAGCCACGGGCCAATGGGACAGGACAAAGAGGCCAGGAGCAGGCCAAACACAATCAGACCTGGCTGATTCTTGACAGTGGAATGATTGGACACCCACTGTAAGAGAGGGCGAGGGAGAGGGAGAGAGAGACTGGTGTTGTGGCAAGGCAAGCTAAGCTGCTGCATGCAATGCTAACATTCCAGATAGGGCACAGGTTCGAGTCCCAGCTGCTCCACTTCCCACCCAGCTCCCTGCTAAAGTACCTGGGAAGAAGCGGACCATGGCCAAGTGCTCGGGCACCTGTCGCCCACATGGGAGACCCGGATGGAGTTCTTGGCTTCGGCCTGGCCCAGCCCTGCTTGTAGCTATTATGACCCTTTGAGATGCCGTTCATGGATTCAACCTCCGGCCCTGGATTTCGACTTGCAGATCCTGGGAGGCAGCCGTGATGGCTCAAGTCACTGCGTCCCTGACATCTGCATGGGAGACCTGGGCTGAGTTTTTGGCTCCCATCTTTGGCCTGGCCCAGCCCCAGCCATCGGAGGCATCTGGGGAATGACCCAGCCGATGGGAGCTCCCGTCTCTGTCTCTCTTTGCCTTTCAAATAAATAAGTGAATCAATTCAAAACATTGGATTTCATTAAAATTAACAAACTTTCGTTCTGTCAAAGACACTCTAAGAGGCTGGGGAGATGACCATATCCTGGGAGAAACGTCAGACCGCGTGTACTCCCCAGGAGGGGCCTTCAAAAACTTCATGGAAAATGCATATTATGAAAAAACAATGCATGGATTTCAAAAACATTTTTTTGTACCAAAACGAACACCTTTTAATGTCACCTTCCACGAATATTCGGAGGTAACCTTGAATATAAGGAACCATCAAAACTCAACGGTAAAAACAAAAATCAGCCAGGTTAAAACTGGGCAAAAGCCTGGAACAGACACTTCCCCGAGGAGGCTAAACAGACGGCAGGAGAGCACGGGGAGGGAGGCTCAGGTCCAGCGGCCACTCAGGAAACGCACGGAGCCGCCCCACTGCACCGTGCTATGATGGCTAACACCGGGAGGGCCCCCTCCACGTGGCCAGGGTGCAGAGCACCGAGAGCAGGCAGGCTTGCGTGGTGGGAGTGCACCTACTGGGAGACCGTCTGGTGCTGCTTGGAGCTGAGCACTTTCAAGCCCCGGGCTCTGCGCCTCCTTTCGCAGCCCCAGCACTGGGGAGCACTTGAGCAGACCTGGGTTGGATGGAGGGGGAGGGGCACTCTCCCCTGAGTTGCGGGATGCTTAGCAGGGTCCCTGAGCTCTGCCCGTTAGATGCCAGCCGCACTCCTACCTGTGACAATCAAAAATATCTTGAGTTGTTGCAAAGGGTTCCCCAGGGAGGGGTGGCGAGGGCAACATTCCCCGCAGTTGAGTTTCCTTCGCCTAAAAATCTTCGCTCGAGTGTCCGTAGCAGCTCTCTTCATAATTCCTGGACCCTGGAAACAACGCGAACATTCTTCCGCTAGTGAGTGGGTGAACTATGGTCTGTGGGGCAGGCACCGTGGTGTAGCCGGTTAAGCCTCCACCTGCAGGGCCGGTATCTCGTATGGGCACGGGTTTGAGTCCCCGCTGCTCCACTTCTGATCCAGCTCCCTGCTAATGTGCCTGGGAAAGCAGTGGAGAATGGGCCCGAGTACTTGGGCCCCTGCACCCATGTGGGAGACCCGGAAGACACTCCTGGCTCCTGGATTTGGCCTGGCCCAGCCTTGGCTGTTGTGGCCATTTGGGGAGTGAACCAGAGGACAGAGGATCTCTCTCTGTAAATCTATCTTTCAAATAAATAAATAAATCTTTTTAAAAAAAAAAAACCCTACAGTATATGTGCACAACAGAACGCTCCTCAAGAACCAAAAGGGGCCAATTTTTGAGACACGCATCAAGAAGCAGCTCACAGGCAGTGTTCTGAGTGAAAGAAGCCGGCCAAGAGGTTATATTCCGGATAATTCTGTTTCTACGACCTTCTCAGAAAGACGAAACCACAGTGACAGGACCATCAGTGGTTGGTAGGCAGGGACAGACGGGGGAAGGACATGACACCCCAAAAACCACCCTTGAGATTCTTGGGGTGACGGGATATTCCCGTATCCTAATTATAGCTGTGTTTATGTGAAAGTAAACACCAAAAACAAAGAAAAAATATTCAGTTTTACTATAGCTCATTTTAAAAAAAAAAGATTTGTTTATTTGAAAGGCAGAGTTACAGGGAGAGAGGCAGAGACCAAGGGACAGACCCTCCTTCCACTGATTCACTCCCCAAATGGCTGCAACAGCCAGAGCTGGGCCAGGAGCCCGGGACTCCATCCAGGTCTCCCACGCGGGTGCAGGGGCCCAAGCATCTCCCACTGCTTTCCACGGCGCGTTAGCTGGCTCGGAAGTGGAGCAGCCGGGACTCGAACTGGCATCGGACGCCGGCGTCACAGGTGGTATCTTAACTTGCTGCTCCACACGCTGGCCCTGTCATTCGAATAAGAGCAAGCGAGCGGGTGGACTCAAGGAGAAAGTGAGTTCTTGTCTAGTTTTGCTTTGTTTCTGTAAAGGACCGAGTTCAAATAGAGGCTTAGAGTCCAGATCGACCTGGTGGAGAAAGAAAAAAAAAAAAAAAACCTGTTATTTATTAACCGTTCCCTCCATCGCCTATTTCTAGCTGACTGTGACTTCCGGAGAAAGCAAATATTGGGGAATTTAAGTGCTGGGCGATGAGACGCAGTGCTGGGGGCCCGCATTTCTCCTCCCTCCCCTGCCAGCTGCCCCGGCACAGATCTCTGCACAGAGCCTCAGGGAGACCCCTCCCACCAGGCTGCTGGGACCCAAAGACCATCCCTCTTGCTAAGAGCTGCCTTGGCCTCCTGCCAGAGGGGGGGGGGTAGCAAAAGGCACGTTAGGGGCAACTGGGAAACCCAGACGTGAGCCCTGGCTCACCACTCGCTGTGTGATGTCTGAGAAGTCACCGGGCCTCTCTGAGCTTCGGTATCTTCCTCTGAAACAGACTTTCCCGCAGGCTGACTGTGGCAGCACAAATGCCACAGGTAAAAGGGGCCGGCGCTGTGGCACAGCGGGTACAGCCGCCGTCTGCGGTGCTGGCATCCCGTAGGGACGCCGGTTCCAGCCCCAGTCTCTCTGCTTCCAATCCAGCTCCCTGCTAATGCACTTGGGAAAGCTGTGGAAGATGGTCCAGGCCCTTGGGCCCCAGCACCCACATGGGAGACCCAGACGAAGTTCCAGGCTCCCGGCCAGCCCCAGCCATCGCAGCCATTTGAGGAGAGAACCAGCAGGTGGAAGATCTCTCTCTGTAACTCTACTTTTCAAATAAATAAATAAATCTTTGAAAAAACACAACAGGTAAAGTGAAAGTAAAATGGCTCATCTTTGAGTCCTGGAGTCATTTTATTCCTTTACGGAATTGGGACGCACAGATTTCAAACCGCATTTTTCTCTCTTTATGTTTGTTGGAGAGGCAGAGAGAGGAGAGAGACAAATCCTCCTTCTGCTGACTCACTCCCCAAATGGCCACAACAGACAGGTGAGAGCTGGGAGCCAGCACCTCCGTCCAGGTCTCCCTAAGGGGGGCAGGGACTCAACTCCGGAGCCGTCACTGCTGTCTCCCATGGTGCACAGGGGCAGGAAGCCGGCGTCAGAGCAGAGCCAAGACTCAAACTCACGAAGTGCAGTGGGAGACACGGCCGTCTCAGGTACCTGCTGGGCCGACTGCCTGCCACAACAAGGAACAGGTGCACACACGCCAAAATGCTCAAGTAACAGAGAGGCATGCAGCGAAAATGCGTGTTCCGTGTAATCGGCCAAAGCAGCTTCCTGGTGTCCACGCAGACCCGTTCTTTGCCATGCAGTCTTGCCCGAACGGGAGCTGCTTGTTGAGACTTGAAACCAGCCAGCCCCATGCCAGGCCCTTCTCTCCTTTTGTTTTGCTTTTCTACTTGCTGATGCATCTAGGACAGGGTTCTGATGGGGTGAACGGGCAGCTGTGGGCTGTGTGTCCCTGCGAACCCACGATGTAATGCTACCCCTCCCCTCTACCTGCCAACCAAAAAACTGCTTTCCCAGGATGCACCTGCTTCTTCTGGGACCTCAGTTGGAGGGGGAGGGAGAGAGGAGTGTCAGGAACGTGGATGTTGAGCTCTGTGTGCAACACAACATTCCCAGGTGGCTTCATGCCTGTAGAGGCTCCGCCCACCACCTCATTGAGAGGCCAGCAGTCAGGGGAGTGCTCGCCCCCACCCCCTCCTCCTTTGGGGCGTGCTCTGGACCATTCATCATTGGCTTCTCCCCGTGCGGTGACCCAAGCTCAGGCTTGCGTGTGCGCTCACTTTATCACCTGTTGAATCAATTTTTTAAAGATTTAGTTATTTTATTTGAAAGCAGAGTTACACAGAGGCAGAGGCAGAGAGAGACAGAGAGGTCCTCCATCTGCTGGCTCACTCCCCAGATGGCCGCAATGGCCAGAGCTGGGCTGACCCGAAGCCACGAGCTGCAAGCTTCCTCCGGGTCTCCCATGCGGGTGCAGGGGCCCAAGGACTTGGGTCATCTTCTGCTGCTTTCCCAGGCCATAGCAGAGAGCTGGATCAGAAGTGGGGCAGCCAGGACTCGAACTGGCGCCCACATGGGATACCGGTGCTGCAGGCGGCGGCTTTACCTGCTATGCCACCGCACCGCCACTTTAATAAATTTTGTTATCACTTTGTACATTTTGTACATGTCTGCACTTAGAAACCTTATCAGGGACTGGCATTGTTGTGTAGCAGGTAAAGCTGTCACCTGCAACTCTGGTTCAAGTCCCAGCTGCTCCACTTCTGATCCAGCTTCCTGCTAATGTGCCTGGGAAAGCAGCGGAAGATGGCCCAGATGTTTGGGTCTCTGCCACCCACATGGGAGACCTGGAGGAAGCTCCCAGAAGCCATCCAGAGAGTGAACCAGTGGATGGAAGTTCTCTTTCTCTGTAGCTCTTTCAAATAAATAAATAAATAAATAAATAAATCTTTTTTTTTAAAGCTTATTAGGACCAGCTCTGTGATACAGTAGGTAAAGCCACCACCTGCAGTGCCAGCATCCCTTATGGGCTCCGGTTCAAGTCCCGGCTGCTCCACTTCTGATCCAGCTCCCTGCTATGGCCTGGGAAAGCAGTAGAAGATGGCCCAAGGCCTTGGGCCCCTGCACCCATGTGGGAGGCCCAGAGGAAGCTCCTGGCTCCTGGCTTCAGATTGGCCCAGCTCTGGCTGTTGCAGCCATCTGGGGCAGCAGAAGGTAGACCTCTCTCTCTCTCTTTCTCTCTGCCTTTGCCCCTCTGTAACTCTGCCTTTCAAATAAACAAATCTTTTTTTTTTTTTTAAAGATTTATTTATTTACTTGAAAGACAGAGTTACATAGAGAGAGGAGAGGCAGAGAGAGAGAAAGAGAGGTTTTTCATCCGCTGGTTCACTCCCCAGATGGCCTCAACGGCTGGAGCTGCGCCGATCTGAAGCCAGGAGCTTCTTCCAGGTCTCCCACATGGGTACAGGGGCCCAGGCACTTGAGCCATCTTCTACTGCTTTCCCAGGCCATGGCAGAGAACTGGATTGGAAGTGGAGCAGCAACTGGATTGGAAGTGGTGCAGCCGGGACCGGAACCGGTGCCCATATGGGATGCCGGCGCTTCAGGCCAGGGTGTTAACCCCCTGCACCACAGCGCCGGCCCCTCAAATAAACAAATCTTAAAAAAAAATCTTTGTGCGAGGTAAGAGCCTGGAGTAAGAAGAAGACAGTGGGCCCATGTTGTGCCCTCTTCACAGTTCAGCGGTGCCGATCTGCTCTCTGCCACTGGACAGGAGGTCTTCAAGGCGATCCTGGAGGTTGCAACCTCCTTCCATCCCGTGCTCCGCAAACCGGGGGCGCCTTTGTGTCCCGTCCCAGGGGCACACCCTGCGTGTGGAACCCATCTCCTGTGGGGGAGCCTGTGTCATTTTATAAACGAGAAATGCCCCCCCAGCCCACGTCACAAATGTGCAAGCGCAGCAAGATGGTACTTTCTGGAAGCAGCACTGCCTGGTGACTGACGTCTGCATTTAGCAGATATTGTCCAAAGGCTCTCGGGGGGGGGGGGGTTGTATCAGTTTGCAGCCCCAGCAGCAAAGTGCAAACGTGCTGTCTCCCCCCACCCCCGCCCCCGCCCCCGCCCCCGCCCACCATCAAACCTTCCATCCGCGTGGGTCTGCCTGGTGCCAAGCGGGGTCAGACATTTCTCCCACCCAGGTGATGCTGAGCATCTTCCCAGCTCCCGGGCCTCAGGGTGGGCTCCAGCCCTCGCTGTGCACTGCCTGAGGGTCATGGCCTTGCCTGCTGTTCTCTCTGCAAGACCCAGGACGAGGGTTGCTTGGCTGTCTTCAGACTTCTCGCTGAGTCACTCCATGGAGGGACGGGCAGCAGGCTCAGGTTCTGTCTGCCCTGGGAGCCAGTCCTGGGAAGACCTTGCCATTCCCTGTGGGTGTCCAGCAGCCTGGGCATTGCATCTGCCAAATATGGCCTTCCTAGTTCCCCAGGAGATGGGAGGTTTGCACACGGAGAGCGGCTCAGACACATTTGCAACACATTTGCAGGGAAAGGACCCAGCAAGACTGGGAGAGCATGGCCATTGAGGGTGGGGGGATGAGCAGGCAAGTCCTAAGCTGTGAACGAGAAAATGAGAGGAACCAGACTGAGTGTGGAAGGAGTGGAGATTTTGGGGGAGGTGAGGGGGCAGTGAGCCACGCAACAGTCAGGGACGTTGGGAATGTCCTCCCTGGAAACCCCGAGAGATGCACCTTGCAACTCCTGCTACGAGCTCCCAGCTGCTGAGTGTCTGAAGTCGAGACACGCCCTTGGCTGAGCATGGAGGATTCAGGCCGTTATTGTGTCAGCGAGATACTGGGAGAGGCCCAGGGACCCACACAGACCCTGGCTAAGTGGAGTCTCTGGGTATCCTGGAGGCAGCCAGGGTCAGTTGCAGTTTAATTTTGTGCTGCTGCCTGTGCTCTGTCTCCGGGAGGAGAGGAAGGGACAGAAGCCAGGTGGAGCCCCTGGCTGGATTCCTGGGCCCCTCGGGAGTTTGCAGCCATTCTTTCCTGGCTCAAACACAAAGTGAATTTGCACTGGAAACTGCTGAGGCCCAGGTCTCCTGGAGTCCCTTGGAGGATTGCAGCGTCTGGGACACAGGACCCCGGCAGGAGCCCGGTTGTCGCACCTGCCAGCCACACTGGAGATGGGGAGCCTGCTCTCGGCTCAACCACCATCCACAGCCTGGCGTCTCCGCTCCCCTCTGCAGCGGCCGTCCTGAGCTACACCTCAGAAGGGGGCTGCAGGCAGAGGCGCCCTACATCTTGGCCCCCCGCCTCTCCGTGAGTGAGTGGGCAGGTGAGTGGGCAGGTGGGACCTATGGTACCAGCTCCGGGCGCTCTCTTTCCCTGCTCCTCAGCCTCCCTGGGGCAGCACACACAGCTGAGGCCATCCCCAAGGCCACCGAGAAATGCTTAATTGCTTTCTAAGAGAATTGTCACCTCCTTCTGGTATCCTCGGCCTCGCCACGCCTTCCCCAACCGCAGGAGGTGCTTACTCCAGGAGGGAGGGCTGAAGACCTGTGCTCGCTGGCTGTGTCCCAGAGTAACCAGGAGCCCCAGGCTGCCCGGCAGCTCCCTTCTCCAAACACTGGGCTGTGCCGCCTTCACGGAGAAAAAGAGCCCTGTGTCTGGGGGAAGAGCCGTGCATTCTGCCGGGAGCCAGGCGCTCATGGGCAGCAGATGGATGATGGCCCGGGCGGGCTGAGTCAGCAGGATCTGGGAGCGAGCAGACAGCGCAAGCCCAGGCGGGCTGGAGCCAGGCGGGGAGAGTGAAACACTGCACCGGTTGGAGTCTGCATCCCAGGACTTAAGTCAGCATCCTGTGTGATTGGATCTAGGCGAGGACCTGGAAGAGCGATGTGCATTAGGAAAAGGGGGCCGAAAGGAGACCCCCAAATCTGTGTTGCTTCAAACACCTTAGAGATTTCATCCTTACACACAGCGCAAGGTGGACATGGCCAGTGGCCTCCTCCACCTGGTGATTCAGAGCCTGGGGCGCCTCTGTCTCTGGGCCCTGCCATTCCCCAGGGCCTCCCTGTCACCTGCCTCCAGCTGGCAGAGGGGAGGAAAGCGTGGAGGCAGCGCATCTCCTTCTTGCTGCCCTGGCTCAGCAGCGGGGCTCTGCTCCCATCCTATTGGTGAGAACCCATCACGTGACCACACTGCCTCGCAAGGGCACCTGGGAAATATGGTCTCTGCTCCCTAGGGACAGCTCTGCAGGGTGAAAGGGGTGAGGGCGGTGGGGACTGTGGGAGACAGCGGGCCGTCTCTAGCACAGGATGAAGCCCAGGTATTTAGGTCAGGGGAGGGAAGGAGAGGAAGAGGGAGAAAGAGAGAGAGAGAGTCCTGGAAGGGCAGTTTGAGGGTCAGCTTAGGGAGACCTGCCCAGCTCACCTGCTAGAGAGGACTCCATTCTGCTTTTGCCACGGCCTGGAAGACCTGACGGCGTCAGAGCCGGGCAGAAACACGGGGCAGGGTTAGCAGAGAAGTGAATGTAGAGGAAACTGGATAATTACAGCCACGCCCACCTGCAATTGGCCCCTTTACCAATAGCCTGTGTCCAAACCTCCCAGCCCCAGGTAGGAGCTCCAGCCTCCGGTTAACCTGTGCCGACGCCTCCGTGTGGAGGAGGGGCTTGACAGAGAGCAGGGGAGGCCACACCCTCAGTGCTGCCCTCTCCTCCCTCTGCTGGGTTCCAGCATCCAGAGCCTGGGGCATTCGTCCAGCGGGCGCCTGTGTAGCAAGTCACCGCCCCTTCCGCAGCCGGACCCAGCAGGCACCTGTGAGGCCACAGACACATGGGAGTCTGGGCCACTCTCCACTGCGGCTCTGCTTAGAGCATCCCAAGGCCAAGACCAAGGCCAAGGTGTTGAGGGACTGCACTGTCAGTCTGGAGGCTCCAGGGAGGAACCCACCTCCACACCTGTTCCTTACAGCTGTCGAGTGAGGTCCCTGTTTGCTTGCTGGCTGTTGACCGGGGGGTCCCTGGGAGCTCCCGGAGGCGGCTTTCAAGCAGCCCCATCTTTAAGCCACTGATGGGGCAGCAGCGACTCCTATCCCTGGCGTCCTTCCTGCTGCCCGACAAGCCGCCCTGCGTGAGCTCACGGCAGGCTCTGCCGGGGACCTGCGCTATTTGAAGATCCACTCGCCGGCCACTTTGAACACTCCTTGAGTCCCCTCGGCCAGGCAACGAATCAAGAGGGTAAGGCCCAGGCACAGAGGCCAGGGGCCGTGGAAGTATGCTCCTGTGCAGGTTCGAGTCCCAGCTGCTCCACTTCCAATCCAGCTCTCTGCTAATGCACCTGGAAAGCAGTAGAGGACGGCCCAAGTGCTCAGGCCCCTGCCACCCACATGGGAGACTGGGATGAGGCTCCTGGCTTCAGCCTGGCCCAGCCCCGGCTGTTGCGGCCATTTGGGAAGTGAACCAGCCCATGGATGCTCTCTTTTTCTGCCTCTTCCCCATCCCCGTGTGTGTGTGTGTGTGTGTGTGTGTGTGTGTGTAACTCTGCCTTTCAAATAAATACGTTGGAAAGAAGAAGTCTATTCCCTATAGCGTCTCAGGCTTTGGGGGCTGGGACCCAGGGTGGCTGAGGGGGCTCGTCTTTTGGCCAAATCGGTGCCCCGCGTGGTTCCCCCAGCCATGGTGGGGCGACCAGGCCTCAGCTCCTGCCGTAAGCTCTGGAGGTCTCCGGCCACCCTCCGCAGGCTCCTTGTTCTTGAAGCCCCAGGGAACCGGACCCTGAGCAGAGGCCCAGAGCTGTGCACAAGGGCGTCACCAGCTGGCCCCGTGTCACGGAGCTCACGCACGCATGGCCCTGGCCTGCCTCCCTGACACCCCCAGCCCTGTACTCTGGAGTTCCCACCTCCCACTCTCCCGCCTCACCCCTCCTCACACACACACCCCAAGGGAGGAGGCAGGCCTGGGCCCAGTGGCCTCTGGACAGGCAGCCCCTGGGCTTGCCCTGGCCTGGCTTGTCCCCACAGATGCCCTTCCTTGGGACACTGGGGAGCACCAGAGAGGGGGAGACCCTGCCCCCGGCCCCATCTCTCAGGCTGGCCTCTTGCTCCCCTGAGGGGCTGATCTTAACAGGTATCTTACCCCTTTCCAGGCCTGTTCCTTACATCAAGGCCAAGTGGAGCACCGCCTCTCCCCCGCAGCTGCACAGCGCCGGCCTTACCTGCCAGGCCTCCCTCCGGCGGCACCACGGAGCAGCACGGGCATTGGTACCTCCACCCGCTTGTCCCCACCAGCCCCCTGGCCCTCAGCCCTGGCCTTTGCTGTCAGCCCTGAGTAGCAGGCCCTGGAAGAGGTCCAGAGGCTCCTCTCTCTGCAGCCAATCAACTCAGTCCCAGCTCCCAGGGGAAGCCACCTGCCCGGCCTTGCACCTCTCCCCTCGCCTGGGGTCCCGGGGCTGGGGGCAGCTAGAGGCTTGGCAGGGTGGTCTGCGGGCCACCGGCATGTGGGTGGTCGGAGGGCTTAGGAGGCCCTCAAGATTCTGAGTGCAAGGCCACAGGGTGGGGTTCGGCACAGCCAGGGTGGTGAGGCACGTGTGCCTGGGGGGGCCTGCCCACCTTGCAAAGACCAAAGCAAACTGTCCTTCCTGCTTTTTAAAAAAATCATTTATTTATTTGAAAGGCAGAGCTAGAGAGAGAGAGAGAGAGAGAAAGAATCTTCTACCCGCTGGTTCACTCCCCAGATGGCTGCTGTGACTGGGGCCGGCCCAGGCTGAAGGTAGGAGCCAGAATTCTACCCAGCTCTCCCACGTGAGTGGTGGGGGCCCGAGTACCTGGGCCGTCTTCCACTGCTCTCCCAGGTGCTCATACGGGACGCCAGTGTCGTACCTGCTATGCCTGCCCATACGTATCAAGGCCGTGGAAGGCAGCGGCCACTTGTCAGGCCCTGAGCAGGTGCATGGAGTCCAATGGTGAACCCCACAGCTTGGCTGGAGCACGGCTGGTGGGGTGTGGGGGCGGGGATAGGCTGCACAGACGGAGCTGAGAGGCTGGGAGCGGGAAGCCCCCCACCCCGGGCTGGCTATGCCGGGGGGGGGGGTCAGGATTCCTCCTGGAGCAGAGGAGAGCTGCCCACAGTGACAGAGCTAGGCCTGCAAGGGGGACGGGGGAGGATTCTGGCACCAAGAGAGGGCGGGACCAGCCTGGAGGAGAGAGGCGGGACCTAGGGCTGCCATCCTGGAGCAGGACGAAGGCCCAGGGGCAAGGCTCCCCCAACCCCACAGGCACCGATAATCCGCTACTGATTCCTTAATAACAACCGGTGTGCCTCTGCCTGCTCTGGTTTGACACCAAGCACTCTGCCAAAGGAGCACCTTGCCTTGTGAGTGCACCGTGGGGCGTTCTCTCCCCTGAGCCCTCGGCTTCTCCCTCCCAACCCCACGTCCTCCGACCTCTGCCTGACACCAGATAGGGCTGAACCTGTATTGAGCCACTGTGTTTCTTCCCACACATACACACCTTCTAAAAATATTTGTTTATTTGAAAGGAAGAGTTGGAGAGAGAGAGAGAGAGAGAGAGGTCTTCCTTCTACTGGGTCACTCCCCAAATGGCTGCAATGACAGGGGCTGGTCCAGGCTGAAGCCAGGAGCCTGGAGCTCCATCCGGGTCTCCCACGTGGGTGCAGGGGCCCACAGACTCGGACCGTCTTCCGCTGCCTTCCCAGGCGCATTAGCAGGGAGCTGGATCAGAAGTGGAGCAGCCGGGACTCAAATCCGCACCCCTATGGGATCCGGAGTCTTTGACTTCAGCTTAACTCGCTGCACCTCCACGCCGGCCCCACATACACACTTATTAAAAAGTTCAATTTCTAAATTAGGCGTAGGAAGAGACGATTAATCCACCAGAACAGTCCTAGCAATGTACTGTAACACAAGCTACACCGGCGGCGTCTCTGGAGCCGTCTTGGAGCCATGGCTGCGGTGAGAGCGCCCGCGCTCAGGCCCCGGATGTGGGAGCAGGTGTGCGGGCAGCGGGTCGGATTGGCCACCCCTGCCAAGAGCGTTCTTTCAGGGAAAAGGCGAAAATTCTCATTTAACGAGAGAGGGGAAAGAAACCACCATCATATGCCGAGCTGCTGAGAGCCGTAGTGGGAGTGAATTTTCTATCCTGAAATGGGGAGAAGGAAACCCCAAGGAGCGCTTGATGGAAGAAGGGGAGGGGTCTGTGTTTCGCTCTCTCCTCCTGCCCCACCCACATTGTTGTTTCTGCCTTGGCTGCTCAGCCTGGGACCCCACCGCCCCCCACCCCCACTGGAGAAAACAGGAGGGGAGGAGGCAGAGCCGCGGGACGCTCAGAGGAGGGGTGTGGGGACCCTGCCTCACTGGCCTGTGGCAGCGAGGGAAGCAGGGGTGCTGAGGGCCAGGCCCCTCCCTGCCTGGACTCTCTGCTGACCGGTGATGTGGTGTAGGAGGAGGCTGGTGGAGCATCCTGGCTATCGGCTGTGGCCACACCCCCGCCCTGTGGCCCGAGGTGTTCACAGGAAGCAGAAACCGCACTTGGAAAAGTCAACAGCCACACCCGCTGCTCTGTGTGCCGGGCAGGTGCGGTCCTAGGGGAAACCGAGGCAGGAAGGGGTGGGGCCGTGGCCAAGCGGCCATTTTGGGAGGTGGCTTCTTCTGCTTCTTTCTCTCCACAGGACCACGGAAGGAGTCCCGGACACCCAGCTGACCAGCGGCACCCAGGGGAGTCTGCGTCACCACGGCCAGGGTTGCTGGCGGCCCACGCCCCTGTGGCTGCACCCCCTCCCCGCCCCCATAAATAGCCCTTGCTTTGCTTACGGAGTTAGGGAGTTTGGAGCGCTGGGTGAGAGTGCAGAGCTGGGGTGATGTGAGGAGGTTTGAGGTCTGTACCACAGGGGGTGTCAGAGAAGGGGAGTGGCCTGGGCTTCCTCATCACCCCCCAGACTCGCTGCAGGCCGCTGTGTCGTGGACAGCGGTCAGCGTGGCCGCGGAGTCCTGCACAAGCAGAGTGAGCAGGGGAGTGGGGAAGGGGGCGGGGGAGGGTGCTGTCCCGTCACCCTATTCCCCTCATACCACTCCTAGGGCGCCTCAGAAATCCTGGGCCCCAGGACGGAGCCCCCGCGGGCGCGGCGCTATTGTGAGTGGAGTGGTGGAGTCCCAGGGTGCGACACCCCGTGGACTCGGGGTGGACAGTGATCCCCTCTGCCTCCAGTCCTCGTCCTGCTCTCCAGCAGTGCCCCAGGGGGCGTGTCCATTTCTTCTCCTCCAGCCCCAGGGCACCTGCCCAGGTGTGTGCCACTCCTCCACCCACCATCCTGGGCTCCCCGGCCGGGCTGCGGCCCCCCAGCTCCTGGGTCATCAGTGCATTCAGACTCCAAGCCTCCCTGGAAAGTCTCCCGCGCGGACACCAGCTCACTCTCTCGGCTCTGTCTCCGTCACCGGCAGCCCCTGCCACCTGCCAAGTCCGTTGTCGCGTAGAATCAAGGCGGGTGCCCTGCGTGCTGGACACGTAGCGCACAGCCCGCGCCTCGTTTCTCCCTGTGCCTTGCCCACGAAGGCTCCCTGCACAGAATTCAGAGATAAACAGACCTGGATTCGAATCCTGCCTCCTCTGTAAACTGATTGTATTGTTGGGGTTTAAATCTTTGGGCCATTAGTATGCCCCTCTGTAAAGTGGGTATAGTATCAATCTTCGCCTGGTAGGGTTAGTCTGGGGGATTTTAGGAGATGGGAACTAGAAAAACATGAGCCAGGGCTAGCGCTGTGGCGTAGTAGGTTTTAGCATTCACCTGCAGCACTGGCATCCCATATGGGCAGCAGTTCGAGTCCCAGCTGCTCCACTTCCAATCCAGCTCTCTGCTCTGGCCTAGGTAAACAGGAGAAGATGGCTCAAGTCTTTGGGTCCCTGCACCCATGTGGGAGACCCAGAGGAAGCTCCTGGTTCCTGGCTTCAGATTGGTGCAGCTCTGTCTGTTGCAGCCATTTGGGGAGTGAACCAGCGGATGGAAGACCTCTCTCTCTCCCTCTGTCTCTCTTTGTCTCTCTCTCTGTTACTATGACTCTCAAGTAGGTAAATAAGTCTTTAAAAAGAATACTGAGCCAGTGGCCTGCTCATGGGACATGTTGAAGGACATAGCCTGGCCCAGTCCTGCTGGGTGCCCCGCCCCCTCCTCACTGGCAGCAGAGAACATGGGGAGCGGGAGGGACCGCGGATCCCGAGTACAACCTCCAAGTTTTACACACAAGGAACCCAGGTGGTACCTGGAAGGGCCTCACCTGGCAAACCCCGCCACTCTGTGTTGCCAGGGGGAGCCCCCTGGAGGCGCAGGCACCCCAAGGCTCAGCTGTGTGGCTGGAAGTCCATGGAGCCGGGGACAAGCGTTCCAGGACAAGCCAGGGACTCCCCTGGGCCAGGCCCACCTGCTCCACTCACCAGGGCCAGGCCCTCCGTCTCCACCCCGAGGGCCGACCTGTGGGCTGATGATCATCCTTGAGTCCTGTAAGGGTGCAGACACTGCTGCTAACACACCAGGCACAGGTGTGCACACCCATGCAGTCACACATGCACACCACATACATGTGCACACATGCACACACCAGACACATTGCACACAGCAGATACACGTGGACACGTGCAAACATGCACTCCGGACATACACACACACATCAGAACACATGTGCACACACACACACCAGGCACACGTGTGGACATGCATGCAACAAGATGCAGGCACACACACGTGCACTAGACACAGAGGTCTTGGGGACCGGCAGGGATGGGGTTAAGGCGGTTTGCAGGCTTTGTCCCTGAGCCCTGGTCCGCACGGTGCAGGGTGGGGGCCTTGGATGTCCTTCACTGAGGAAAACCCTCTGCCCTTGTCCCCAGTGAGCACCCTGGAGCTGGCAGCCACCCCCTCTGAGAACAGGTGCACCTGCACCCGCAGGACCTTCCTGCCCCAACATCCTACACCACCGCGTCCCCAGGCCTGGTCTCACCGTACAGTAGGTGGCAGGAGCATGTCCAGCCACCCCTGTCCAGCAGCCTTCATGGTGATGCTCTCTGTCCCCAGCCCCTTCCCCCTAATCCTCGCACACCCCTGAGAGACCCCGACCCTCGGTCCTTCTCCCATGGACAAAGAGCACCCTCCACACGCACCCGGGGGCTGAGCAGCTCTCCGAGGCCATGACCTTGCACTCAGAGCCACCCCGCCCCTCCCAGCGCCAGCAGCTGTTGGGGTAGTGCCAGGGCGTCTCCGTGGTGGCCTCCACCCGCCCGCCCTGCCTGCTAAATATACCTCCCGAGGAGCCCGGGAAGGAACCACCCAGGCGTAATTAACCCTGGCCCCCCGGCAGCCGGCAAGGAGATCGGACAGGTGGGAGGGGCCCCGCACCAGGCCGGGAAGATGATGGGCTGGCCTGTGGGAGGGGACTCAGGATGCCCTCCCGGCCTGCCCGCCAGGCCACCCTCTCTGCCCAGTAGGAGGGAACGGGGAAGGGGCGGGCACTCATGTGCCTCTGAGCTCCAATCTCAAGGCAGGTACCCAGGAATCCAGGAGGAGCCAAAGGCCCAGCGCTCTTCTCAAGAGGAGGGAGGGGTGGCCTGGCAGGTGCCCATTCTGTCCCCTGTGGGGGCGGGGGGAGGGCAGCCCTGTGACGTGGCAGGTTACGCTGCCACCCTGGTGCCAGCATCCACATCAGAGTGCCGGTTCGAGTCCTGGTTGCTTCACTCTGATCCGCTTCCTTGCTAATGTGCCCGGGAAGACAGTGAGTGATATAGCCAAGCGCTTGGGCCTTGCCACCCACATGGGAGTCCCAGATGGAGTTCTGGGCTCCTGGCTTCAGCCTGGCCCAGTCCTGGTGTTGTAGTCATGTGGGGGAAGTAAACCAGTGGATGGAAAATCTTTCTGACACTCTGCCTTTCAAATAAATCTTTAAAAAAAGTCTTGGGGCAGGTCCAGACACAGGGGGTGGGCACCTTGCGGTGACACTGGATCCCTTCCCGTCCTCTCTTCTGGCCACGGCACCTCTCTGCCTGGGCCCATCCTCCCAAGAGCCCCAGAACACAGCATGGCCCTCCAGGGAGGTGGGGAGTTGGGGGCTGCAGGCTGGGGCAGGAGGTAAGAGGTAGAAGCCCAAAGACCCATCCTTCTGCTTTGTGGCAAGAGGGAAGGACTGAGTGTGGCTCCGGGGACCCCTCTAGGAGCAAGCGTGGCAGATAAGGGAAGGAGCCCCGGGTCCCCTTCCAGCTCTGTTCCTGACTCACCTGCCCTGCCCCTCCCTTAGGCTGGATGCCCAAGGGGCCAGCCAGGGACAGGAGCCACTGCTGGGGGGGAGGCAGATCCTGGTGGAGCTGCACTGGGGTGGGGCGGGCAGGGCCCCGGCTGCCCCAGACACACTGACGGAGGCCCCGGGGTCTGCCCCCAGGTAGGCTAAGCCCCCCACAGTGGGCAGGGCAGGAGGAGGGGCTCACTGGCCCCTGCCACAGGGGATGGAGAGAGGCAGGTGACCAAAGGCCCTCACACCGCGCTTTGCCCAGATGCGCTCTGGAAACTGCAGAATGCGGCATCCTGCGTTGGCCAACCCTGGTGGGCGGGTGACATGGCTTTGGGGAACAGCTGAGCCCTCCCACCCAGGGACTCCCCGCTGACTGTGGCTCCCAGGACAGACCAGGCTTCAATGTAAGAACTTGATCTTGTAAATCTGGCTTAGAGCCGGGCCCTCTGTGGTGCAGCCAGTCCTGCAGCGCCCCCTGCTGTCTGCACCAACAGGGCCAACAGGGCTGTGCGAAAGCAGGCGTTCGATCCAGGTGGGCTGAGCCGCTCATTCCTCCCCTCCTCCAGGAAGCCCCCCACCTGGCCCAGGGGAGGCGAGGTGAGATCAGCAGGACACCCCCTTGCCAAAGAGCACCCGTGCTTCCTGTTAGCCTATCTCCAGCCCAGCCCGCCGAGGGGTCAAAGTTTAGAAAACGTGGTCTTGCTTCCTGGGGGGCTTCTCCCCTGGGCCAGATTCTGCAGGATTTCCCAAGACGCCTGTCTCCCTGTCCCCATCACACCTGCCTTGCAGAGTCAGGGGGCACAGGGCTCCCTGTGGAGACCTGGGAGCCACAGCTGGAACCCCACGGCTGCCTTGTGTCCGACCAGCCTGCCTGCTACATCGGCCCACGCCACGGTCCCAGTGGGTCCCCCCGAGTTCACATGTTGGAAACTTCATCCCAACTCACACACCTGTGCCGATGGCATTTGGAGGCGGGGTCTTGGGGGTGATTAGGGTTGGGAGAGGTCATGAGGGTGAGTGTGAGTGGCTTTGAAAGAAGAGGAAGAGGGCTAGAGCTGTGGCTTAGTTGGTTGGGCCTCCAACTGTGGAGCCACCATCCTATATGGGCGCCAGTTCGAGTCCCGGCTGCTCCTCTTCTGATCCAGCTTGCTGCTCATAGTCTGGGAAAGCAGTGGAAGATGGCCCAAGTGCTTGGGCCCCTGTACCCATGTGGGGGACCTGGAGGAGGCTCCTGGCTCTTGGCTTTGGGTTGGCCCAGCCCTGGCTGCTGTGGCCATTTGGGGAGTGAACCAGAGGATGGAAGACCTTTCTCTCTCTCTCTCTCTTTCTCTCTCTCTCTCTCTTTCTGTAACTCTGCCTCTCAAACAAATAAATCTTTAAAAAGGAGAGAGAAGAGGAAGAGGCCAGAGCTGGTGCATCTGCTCCGTCTCAGCGGCAAGAAGGGCCCGCCCGCTGCCGAGCAGGTGGCAGCACCACGCCTCTGGGCTTCCCAGCTTCCAGAACCAGGAGCCAAGTACGCTGCTGCTCTGTAGAAATGACCTGGTCTCAGCTGGACGTCGGGGGGCGGAGGCGACACTGGAGGTGCTGAGTGGGGACAGCGCCTGGAAGCACCTGGTGGGAGGAGACAGGAGCGCCAGGCGACACGCACAGACCTGGAGCCCTGACCCTGAACGAAGACGGCCCCCGGGGCTGGAGCAGTGCAGGGGCCTGGGGGAGGCCCGGCCAGCGACAGGAGAACAGCCCACTGAGGACAGAGGGGAGTGACGGAGCGAGGGGGCAGCCACCCGGCTGTGACGGGGAAGACACAGAGGGCGGGCGTTCGGAGCGGTGATTAACTCGCTCTCTAAGGCGCGAGGACGGCCAGCGGTGGTTGGGGGTTTAGGAGTGGAAGTGCATAGAAGAGTCAACCGGAGCGGATTTAGGAAGATCTTCCTTTGCATTTCAGTGGGGGTGCTTGCCAAAGCAACGATCTCTCCATTTCATCAGGGGTCGCAAGTGCATTGAGAAATGACCGTGACCCTGGTGCACTGTATTAGGACAATAGATACCTTCCCTGCAGCCTGCTAAGTGCGGGACCATGGCGAGCATCCCCGCGGGGCCCTGCCTCTAACCCACTATGCTGTGCATACCAGGATGGGGCTGGGGGCGTCAGGCAGGCTTGGGTTTGAGTCTCAGCGCCACTGCTGGCCGGCTTTGGGGCTGTGGGCATGCCGCTGACCTGGGCTCAGTTCCCTCCGTCTGTGAGTAGGGCTGTTTGAACACACCGACGTTGCCTTAGCATCTGAGTACAGGTGAGGTCACTCACATTAACCCCGGATTCTGGCGGCTCATGGCTCCCACCTGTGCAAAACTCTACCCGCCTCAAACAGCCTCCCCCCTCCCCCACAACCCGTTGCTGCCTGTTCCTGGTCACGTTGCAGCTCACAAGTCTGGCTGTGCCACCATCCTCACCCCCACGTGCAGGGGACCTGTGTCCTCTGCTTTCTGGGTGCAGCTGAAACCCCCTGCTTGGGCGTCTTGCTCTGGGGCGAAGTGGAGAGGAAAGGGCGAGAGCTGGGCATGTATTCTGCACCGACTGTGTACCAGGCACACATCCAGGACCTGTGTCCTGGCTCTGGGGGGGTGGGTGGGGGCAGGGCAGGCCAGCCTCCCCTGCAGGGGAAAGGTCGGCTCAGTCTGACCGGGAAGCAGAAACAGCCCCCGCTCAGCCGCCTAATGTGTTTACCCAAGGCTGGAGCAGGTGGGAGTCCCATCTGCTAATCTCTCCCAGCTGCCACCCCAGGCCTGCAGCACGAGGACAGGGGCCCTGGGGGGGCTGCGGAGGGGCTAGGATGCTTCCTTCCTCCCGTGGTGAGAGAAAGCCCCTTCTCCATGCTTTCTGCAGGCCCTGGGCACTTCTCTCCCCCTAAAGACTCCCCCTCCCATTGCCCAGCCAAACAGGCTCGGTTGCTCCAGCCCAGGACATGCCTTGAGTCGTGTAGCTGTCTTCCTTTTCGTATCCTGGCACTGGCACTGGAAGCCAGACAGGTGATCCATGCAGAGACCCAGAGGCAGGACCAGGAAAGGGGGTAACCTGGGGATAACTCATCCACCCATCCACTCATCCATCCATCCACCCACTCATCCACCGACCCACCCATCCACTCATCCACCCATCCATCCATCCATCCACCAATCCATCCATCCATCCATCCATTCATTCATCCATCTATCCACCCACCCATCCACTCATCCATCCACCCACCCACTCACCCATCCATCTATCCATTCATCCACCAATCCATCCATCCATCCATTCATTCATGCATCCATCCACCCACCCACTCATCCATCCATCCACCCACCCATCCACTCATCCATCCACCCACCCACCCATCCACCCACCCACTCATCCACCCATCCATCCATCTCTCCATACATCTGCCTACCATCCACTCATTCATCCACCCATCCAGCCACCGACCCACTCACCTTTCATTCATTCATTTGGCCACGGCTGTTCCAGCTCTCATCACAGCCCGGAGAAACGCCCCTTACAAGAGAACGCCCACAGCAGCCAGTGCCATTCATCTGTACCCAGCATAACATCCCCCTTCCCCAGGAAGCAGGACTTTCTGGGGGAAGTAAACATAGGAATGGGCTAAGTTGTTCTCTCTACCTGGAATCCAGAGGAAGAACCCCCCCACCCCAAGATTGCAAAGCAGGCTGCAGATGAGGTTTTGTTGGGCACAGCGTCCAAGGCCCCCACGCATGTGGCCCTGAGCCCCTCCAGATCCCTGTTGGGTTCCCTCCTCTACAGCTCTGCCCCCTTGGGGAGTTCGGGAAGCTTCAGCACAGGCCCCACCCCCACCCCTTCTGGCCGCGACCCCAGGGTGCAGAGCAGGTAGGCATCACGGATGACCTGCTGCACAGTGGCCCGGAAAGTCTTGCTCACACAGCAGTAGAGGCCAAAGTTGACGGCTGTGTTGAGCATGGCCACCATGTTGGCCACGTCCAGGGCCAGGTGCACCCTCCAGTCGCGGTGGACGGGGGCCACGTACAGGTGATAGAGCATGACGATGATGCGGGGAGCCCAGAGGAGGGCGAAGAGCGAGGTGATGCCCAGGAGGATGGCCGTGCTCTTGCCCGCCCGGGGCTGAAGCCCACTCTGGCCCCTCCTCCGCAGCTGGCAGATGATGGCGGAGTTGGTGACCAGGAACACGCCGCAGGGGATGAAGTAGACCGTGAGGCAGTGAGCCCACTTGAGGACCTCGTCCAGGGTGCTGCGGGGTTCTGTGTCCCGCCACACGTCCAGCCACCAGTAGAAGGGGATCCCCGTCAGCAGCGCGGTGCTGAAGACAGCGGTGATGGCCCGACGGGTGCGGCCCGGGGTCGAGTTGGCGCGATGGTGCAGGGGGCGGCACAGGGCGTTGTAGCGGTCAAGTGTGAGCAGGACAGCGACCCAGACGGAGGCGTGGTTGGCGGCGAACTCCAGGATGTTAGCGGTGCGCACCACGGCCCGCGGCACCTGGCGGGCCAGCACGGCCCCCTGCAGGAGGAAGCCCATGAAGACGATGACCACCTGCGTCACGACGTCCGCGGAGGTGAGTGCCAGGAGGTAGTAGTAGGAGGGCTTCTTGGTTTTGGCGACGAGGCGGGCCAGGGCCACTGTGGTCAGCAGGTTGACTGACGGCAGCGGAGCCGGGAGGGGGAGAGGGGTCAGAGGCGTGCGTTAGACAGGGATGCACCCATCCTTGTCAGTCCCCACCCACATGTGCCAGAGGTGGTGCTGGCTGCTCGGTCCCTCTTTCCAGATCCTTCTCAGAACGGACGTTGCTGGGGAGGCCACCGTGAGGCCAGCCCTGCCCTGTCCACCCACACATCACGGGCTCTGATTTGCCATAGCCCATGCAGTAGTGTCGGTTCCAGTCCCGGCTTCGCCACTTCCAATCCAGGTCCCTGCTAATGTGCCTGGGAAAGCAGCGGAAGATGGCCCAAGTGTTTGAGCCCCTGCACCCACCTGGGAGACCTGCAGGAAGCTCCTGGCTCCTGGCTTTGGCCTGACCCAGCTCCGGCCATTGTAGCCCATTTGGGGAGTAAACCAGCTGCTGGAGGACATCTTTCTCTGTCCCCCCCCCCTCCCGTAACTGCCTTTCAAATAAATAAAACAAATCTTTAAAACAACAACAATGAAAGGCCCCTGGGCTGTGGCATCTCCCTGGGGTCTGGCTCTCTTATTCTGTATCCTCTTCCCTGGCCACAGAGAGGGGCTTGTTCACCTCTCCTACCCCATCATCCACCCATCCACTGACGGCAGTGGGTGGCATGGGGGGCTCATTGCTGGGACAGAAGGGTGCTGCCTATTTTGGCTAAGTCTTGAGTTTCCCTCTGAGCACCCCTAATCCTAGACCCTCATTTTTACCCCCCTCTAGACTTTGATCCCCAGAACACCCTCGTAATGGCGAAGGGTGACCTGCCCGGGGGTCTAGGACCCTGGGTCCCTGGCATGCTGACAGAGGCCTGGCACCCCTTGAAGGAGGACCCCGATTTCTGGCCAAGTCCAGGCCCCGGACTCTGGCTGGGCACTCACCAGGCAGCCCCAGGCCCAGCAGGACACTGTAGTAGATGACCGCTACGGTGCCAGCCACACACGGGGACTTCTCTGGGCTCTCTGGCCACTGCCCTCCGAAGTCCTGGCCCGGCCAGCTGCCATTGGGTGTGGGCGGCAGGGTCACCGGCAGCGGCCCCGCTGTAGGGCAGGAGAGCAGGGTTAGAGTGCTCAGTGTCTCTTTACCCCAGCTGGGGTCGTGCTGTCACACCCCCAGGCCGTGCAGAGCCCCGTCGGCCAGCCGATGGCCACATCTCCCACCAGGTAACTCCCTGCCAAGTCCACTGTCACCCCCACGCCAACGGCTCAGTGGCCCGGCTCCCCCTCTGGTGGACAGAAGTCCCCAGCAGAGCGTCCTGCTGCCTGAGAGACCATTCCCCGATGGCGTGCACAGCAGAGGCCCTGTGGAAATGCGCTGAGTGGTGGCCTGGGCCCCGGGGGTCTGCAGCAGGGCTCGAGCCACTGAGCCTTTTCCCTGCAGCCTGGGCCTCCCCGGGGGGACTCCCAGCCGCAGCCCTGCCCCACGCAGCGACCGTGCAGGCGGCCCACCCTCCAGGTTCAAGGGCTTCCCTTGTCACAGTCCCCAGGCCCTCCTGGAGTGACCGCCATCTGCTCGCTCTGGCCCCTGCTCCCTTCCAGCCTCACGTAAGTCCCTCTGGGCTTTAACTTCCAGCTGGAACTGGGGGAGGGGCAGCCCCTTGCTAAACCTAGTCCCCATCCCATCACAAGCTTCCACCTCCCCATCCCGCCTCCAGACCCTTTACCCGTCTCCCGTCCCTCCCTGGCCTGCCACCTGCAGTGCCCGCCCCCACCCCTGTGTCCGGATACCTTACCTGTCCCTGGTCCCTCAAGCCCCAAGCTCCTGGGTCCTGAGTCCCAGGTCACCTGTGGCTGCTCCTGGGGGTCTCCGCAGCTCCCTGTCAGCATCATCGGCCGCACCCCTGGGCGCCTGGCTCGGCCGGCAGTGTTTGCTCCACGATTCTTGCACAGACGCCGAGCCTGAGACAGACTGGGTGGGAGGAGGAGAGAGGAGGAGGAGGAGGAGGAGGAAGAAAAGGGTGGGGCGGAGGCACAGGGGACAGCAAGCAAATCAGGAGCCCCTGGGGCGGGGGGAGGAGAAGCAGGGGGTGGCTTTGGGGGACACAGGTCTGTCTGTGCTTAGGGAGGGAAAAGGAAGGGCTCATGGGACTCGGGTCCCAGGGCCAGGTCAGTGGGGTCAGCCCTGAAGGGGCTGAGGCCCAGGGGCTGCTGGTGGGGTTGATGGCAGGCAGCCGTGTGCGGGGCTGGTGGCCACCCCTGGGAAGATCTGACGAGCTGCCTGCAGTGCTGGGGAACCGCAAGCTGTTGTTTTCCTGGCCCTGGTGAATCGAACTATCCCTCAAGAAAATCCGTCCCTGGCAAACAAACACCAGCCAGTGCCGGTGGACACTCTGGAGAGGCAGGGTCTGTGCCCAGCTGGCTCCCCTGCCCGGGGGACATTGGCCAGGGCAGTCCACTGTGGGCTCCTGATTGCTTTGGGAGCAGAGCCGAGGCCCCGCCTGGATCCCTCCCCATGACCCCCCCCTGAGGATACAGGTTAGAGCCCATTTCCAGGGGCTGGAGCCATCTGCTCCCAACCCCCACACCCACCCCAGCGCTCACAGCTGGCTCCTTGCTGCCCCCTGGTGGCCACATCCCATCCCTACACCCCTGTGCTAGTCCTGCTGGCTTGGGTCAGGCCCCTGTGCTGCCCAGCTGGGCCAGGCAGGCACCACCAGCTAGTCAGGTCTTCAAGCACACAGCTGGGACCTCAGCCACAGATAGTGCACGCGACACAGGCAAGTACCCAGGCAGCCACCTCTGTGCACCACGACGCTGGCGGAGCTGGGGACGCAGCCTCCCCAGGGAGGTGGAAAGACCAACCTGGTATGGGGCCAGCACTTACTGACAGTAGGTCCCGCCCTACACTCTTCTGAGAGGTGTGCATTTCACCGGGGTCCCTAAACACTCTTCAGACAGAACACGATGTGATCTGGGTTAGGGGTAGGGGAGCCCCGGGGTGGGGGAGGGGTCCCAGGTTTGCCAGAGGACCCCAGGAAGGTCCTCCTGCCAGCCCAGAGGCTAACGCCTCCCCGAGTCCCACCCCGGGAAAGGCCTGTCCCGACAAGAGGGTGCTGCTCACCTGCCCGAGCCTGCTGGGACCTCCAAGGGTCTCCGTGGGGGTACCCGCTTCCCTGGGGGGAGGGGGGGCTGTGAAGACCTCAGCAGCTTGCAGCAGCCGAGACAAACAATGCTGCATTTCCCACGTGGGGCTGCCGGCACTGTCTTCCTCAGGGTGTGCATTCCACTCGGGACAGTGAGCATGTCCCCACAAGGGTGTGGAGTCCCATGGGGACACGGCGTCTGCAAGACCCACAGCTGGACGGATGCCCAGCTCTGCCACTGTGGCGGGCAGGACAGCGGTGGCATGGACAGGACACTCAAGTCCCCAGCAGGTGCACAGGCTGGCAGCCTGTTCAGAGGGGAGAGACCCCTTCCTGGTGGGGGCGAGTCTTCCCCACGTGGTGCCCGTGTCAGTGACCAGGGTGAGGACAAGCAGCCGCTCCCGGACCTTGGTCTCCGATGTCTTCGGCTGCAGGCAGAGCCCAGGGAGCTTCCCCGGGCCCGAGCTCCCGGCGGGCTGGTTGCTCCGTGACCCTGCACGCTTCACCCTCCAGGCCGCCCCGGCTCTGGTTCCCTTCTCTGACAGCGATGGGACCCAGGAAGGGACGGGCCGAGGAGGAGGTGGGCTGTGGCTCCGGCGGGGAGGGGCTCTCCATGGGGCACAGCACGCCCTGGGAGGGTGTGTAGGGGGCTGCTGAGCAGGACGGGGGCTGGACCACCCTGCTGGGCGGCCTGGGCTGACAGAAGCTTAGCAGGTACTTCTGGCTGATTCCTGAGGATTCCTTCCTGTGTCTCTGTAATGTGCACCCCCCACTCCTCCCCACCCCCAAGTACACAGATCTGGATCCTAACACGATTCCTTGTTCCCCAAGATGAGTGCCTGGGTCACTCATGGAACCCGAATCCAGGGTAGGGGACATTAGAGATGTAAGGGACCCAGGCAGGTCCAGACGGGGCTGGGGCTGGGGCTGGCCCATCCTCGGTGTCACTGGGTCCCAGTGCGTGGTCACCCCCTTTGCAGACTCAGAGTCTCTTCCCTCTCCCCAAGCTTGCGAAGGTTTCCAGAGGCTTCTACAGCACTGGTGACTCCTGGCCCAGTGGACTCGGGACCACCACGACTTCCCCAGCAAAGCCCGCATGGGGGCGGCTGGGAAGAGAAGTCGGATTCTCTGCGGTGCGCATCCTGGCTCTGCAGCTTCCGGCCATCAGCCCCCAGGCAAGTCACGGAGGTCACAGCCACGCTCGCCCGCCCGTGGCAGGAAGCCACGCTCCCCCGTGGGGACTGTTCCGAGCCCATCAGATGCGCGCACGCACCAGGAATGGTGGGCGGGCAGGTCCCAGGGCAGGGAGAGCCCTGCTTCCTCCCCCCACCCAGACGCCTTCCTCCCCTCCCCCCTTCACTGCGCATCGCTACAGCAACCCTGGGACCGAGAAAATGGGATGGAGAGGGCCTCCACCAGCCAAGCAGGCCTCTAGATCCTTCCGGCAGGGTCGGGAGCAGCAGGAGGCGGGGCCGGAGAAGACCCTCCTGGCTCCCGATGCTCTCCTGGGCTCTCCCAGCTCCCAGCTCCCTTGCACAACACCACTCCGGATGGGCCTCGTAAACACAGATGCCCCGGCCCGCCCCTGGGAACTCTGGGCTTCCCTTCTGGGAAGACAGACGCGGCTCCTCGAGGAGGCAAAGTGCAGAGGCGTGGGCTCCATCAGCAACACTCCTCTTCATCGCGGGTGGAAGCTGGGCTGCCCCCACAGGCCCCGGCTGCCCGGGGTCACCAGGGCGCCGACTCTGGGTTGAGCCAGAACGTGGTGCTGCCCCCACCCCAGAAAGGGCAGGCGGACAGCCAGTGGACAGGCACTGGACGCGAAGAGCCAGGCGTGCGAGGCCGGGCAGCCGCGAGGGCTTTCCGCTGGGCTGGGCAGCCCCGGCTCTGCCAACCCGGATGGGGCAGGTGCCAGCCCCAGTTCTGCTTTCTCTGTGGCTCCAGAGAGAAACTGGTGCTGTTTGCTGGGAGCCTGTGCGCCAGCCCGGGGCAGAGATCGATGTATCGAGTGGGGCCCTGGGATCTGGACAGCAGGGGCGGGGACGAGCACCTCCTGGAAAGTGGTCTCCCTTCCAGAGACATCCCAGCCACCAGGAGCCACCAAGAGCTCCCCGCAGAGGGGCCCCCCAGCACCTGCCCGCCCCCAACCCACCCCGACACATCCCTTCCCACTGTCTCTGGAGGGCCATCATTTTAGAAGAACACTCCTCGGGCTCAGACCCCAACCCACTCCCTGCCCAGTTTCCCTACAGTCGGAGGAGGGTGCCAAGTGCATTCGAGCCTCCTTGGACCTTTGGGAAAAGAAGAATGGAAAACCAGACGCTGGTGAGGGAAGTCTTCTCGGGAGACCGCCCTGGAGCCCTGGGCCACTTGATGGGGGCGGATTAAAGGGAGGAATGGTGGGGCAGAGGGGCCTCCTGGAGGGCGGCCAGCCCTGCTCAGGGCAGGCAGAGGTGCGTGGGGGAGGGTGCATCTGCTCTACACCCAGCCCAGCTACTCTGGTTCACTGTGACCCTGGGGAAAGGGGTCATGGTCAGATTGCCCACTGCCCTCCCCAGGGCACCCTGGGAACCTTCTTCAACCAAGGACATGAAGATAAGGCTTTGCCCCGTGGGTCCCTATCTAGACCCCATTCCCTCCCCCCTCTGGAGAGCCAGCCCACCCCAAAACTGCAGTGGGGGAGGGGTGGGAGCCAGAGCCGTCTCTTCCCACTGCTGGTCCAGGCCCTTCCTCTGTAGCCGGTTCACCATGGCATCCAGACTCGGGGCTGCCAAGTGTGCTGTGTGCCAGGGCAGAGGCTGGGCCTGGGGCCCGGGGCCTGGTGGAGGGGGCTGGGGACTCGAAGGCCAGTGGTTGCCAGTGAGCCCGGAGCCCCTCGCCTGCCCTTCCTGGGAGAGGCCGGCTAGCGCTGCTGGGTGGTAAGGAGGGGTGGGGGTGGAGGGTGCCGGATCTGTTCCCCTCGGGGGCCAGGGAGCACAATAGCCCCTAGGGCTGCTGCTCTCTGGCTTAAGTGGTTGCCTGGGCAACAGCTGGGGCCAGTTTCCACCAATCCATGGCAGAGGCTGGGAGGGGGGCGGGAGGCCAGGCAGGAAGGGGGCGCCGGATCCTATATAAGGAGGAGGGACGTGAGCCGAGTGGCCTGAGCGTCACTGTCCCTTCAGCGCACTTGGGGACAGAGCACAGAGATGCCCAAGATGGGCTCCTCTAAGCCGAGGTCCTGGGGCAGCTTCTGGGCCATCCTGACCTTGGTGGGCCTGGCCACTCGTGCAGGTGAGTGGGCAGTAGGCTGGCGTGGTGGCTGCAGGGTAGGACCGTCCAGCCCTCCCAGGAGGCGGCAGTGTCCAGCGGGCCAGAGAGAGCAGATTCGCCGGGCCGCCCTGTGGGAGGAGGGGCTGGGCAGGCTGAGGCAGGCCGGTGGGCCGGGGTCTTAAAGACAAAGAGACCCTCATTGTCCTTTGTCCCGCACAGAGCTGAATGGGGAGTCATCAGCATTCAGGTCCTTCCAAGTGACAGCTGGGAGAGGCGGGGCTAGAAGTTCACCGCCTTCCCTTCCTCCCTCCACTCCCTCTCTCGGAGCACAGCGCTCTGCTCGGAGAGCCTCCTCTCCAAGGGGCCGCACACCATGGGCCTGTGTGCGTGGCGCGAGGGGGTGCGGCTGGTGCCCCCTCCCTCTGCCAGGCTCCTTGAGCCACTGCTCTCCCTGGCAGCGTCTTCTGTAACTGAGCGCGCGTCCCCCTCGGACCCCAAGGGCTTCCCTGGAAGGGGGGTGCCAGCCTCAACAACCACTCCTGCACCTGCTCACCCTTGGGGCTCCTGGGGTTCCCCTCAGGACTCAGAACCAGAAGGGCAGGGCTGGGCCAGGAAGGAGGCTTCGCTTCCATGCACCTGCCGCTCCCACTCGCCGGCCGGCCTCCCGGACCCCCTCCCCACTCCCAGCACGCCGAGCCTACCCAGCCCGCCCTGCAAGGCTGGGTCCTCGGCCCCCACACTGCCCCAGTGGCTTCCGTGTGTAACCGGTTGCCCGTCCACCTGCTATTTTCCTGAGCATAAGGACGATGCTTGTCCGTGTCTCGTCCCAAGCTCTGAGGAGCAGGGGTTGAGCAACATACGTGAAAGCAGCCAAACCACTTCAGACTTCTTAGGCGGGCAATGCCTCGGGAGGAGAGAGGGGTGGGGACCACCCATGGCCCCAGCCCTGCCTAGATCAGGGAGACTGCACCGGCTCGTGACCTCTCTGAACCCAGCTTTGGGTCTGGAAGCTCCGGCCAGGGTGTGCACGGATACAAGGATGTGCTTGTTGTGGGCACACCCCGCATGCACACACTCAGGCGTGGACACGGCTGCCCTGGGCCCTCTGTGCGCACACACGCGCACACACACACACACGAGTCTCCAGCCGGCTCCTCTGTACCCCAACACTGAGGCTGCGCTCTGTTCCTTCCCCGGGGCAGCGCAGAGAGCTGACGTCGGCGGGGAGGCAGCGGGCACCTCCATCAACCACTCCCAGGTGCTGCTCCAACGCCTGCAGGAGCTGCTGCGGCACGGGAACGCGAGCGACGTGGTGCTGCGGGTGCAGGCGGCGGGCACCGACGAGGTCCGAGTCTTCCACGCCCACCGCCTGCTGCTGGCGCTGCATAGCCAGTTCTTCCGGGAGCTGCTGAGCAACCAGAGCGAGGTGGCGCTGCAGGAGGCCCGGGACTGCGCCGCCGTCTTCGACAAGTTCATCAGGTGACCCGGCTCCTCCACCTACGGGGCCCCTAGAGGTCCCTAAGTCCATTCCTCCAGGTCATTAGCACCAGGACCCGCCACCTTCCAGCACAGGCTCCCTGCCTTTGTCAGTGTACCGCGTGTTTTGATGTCACTTCCCACCCCTGGCAGCTGATCCCAAATCTGACCAAGGGAGCTTTTTAAAACTACAGACGCCTGGGCTCCACCCTGCCTGGTCACCAGCAGTCGGCGTGTTATTTTAAAGTCTCCATGTGGTTTTGGTGTCTGGCCAGGTTTGGAACCACAGGACCAGGGAGCTGACAAAGTCAGCTCTCTCCTCTCTCTTCCCTGCTTCTTACCAGGGGCACACGGGGCACCGTTCACACTATAGTCTAAGAAAGCAATCCGGGTCCCACGACTTAGTCTTAGAATTCCAGACGCCATGCCCGAGGTCCAGGCAGCCGGGAGGGGATGACACAGGGGGCTCCCCCAGAGCCAAGTGGGGCATCCGGGGCCAGCAGGAACTGGTAGGAAGGGGGTGCACAAGGGTGAGAGACAGACAGAGGGTGGCAGCACCAGGCTGCAAATGGGAGGAGGAGCAAGTGGAGAGAACAGGCATCCGATTGGCAGCCAGAGCCTTCCTTCCTCCAACCGCCACCAAGACACTGAGCTGCTTCCCCTGTCCCGGAAGCCTGGCCCAGGGTCACCCAAGTTGAAGGACTTGCCCAGTCTCAGGGCAGGTAGGTGGTAGGGTGGAGCCTAGCCCCGACTGTGAACAGCACACGGGTCTGCCTTGCTCCGGCGCTGAGCTGAGCACCTAGTAGGTGCTCAATAAGCACACGGGATTTCTCACTTCATGGTGAAAACTGGCATAAAGAGACCTGCGAGGGCCTTGGCAGTGGTGGGGGGAGGCCCCGTTCTGCTCAGCTGCACCCTGACCAAGGGCTCCTCATCCAAGACCCCGCCCCTCTGGGCTCAGAGAAAGCGGTGCCTGGCGCCGGTCTGACTCACGCCGCCTCTGCGCCTCTCTCCCACAGGTACCTGTACTGCGGCGAGCTGACCATGCTGCTGTCCCAGGCCATCCCCCTGCACAGGCTGGCCACCAAGTACGGCGTGGCCGCGCTGCAGCGGGGCGTGGCCGACTACATGCGCGCGCACCTGGCGGGCGGCGCGGGCCCGGCCGTGGGCTGGTACCACTACGCGGTGAGCACCGGGGACGAGGCCCTGCGGGACAGCTGCCTGCAGTTCCTGGCGTGGAACCTGTCGGCCGTGGCGGCGAGCGCCGAGTGGGGCGCCGTGAGCCCCGAGCTGCTGGCGCAGCTGCTACAGCGCTCTGACCTGGTGCTGCAGGACGAGCTGGAGCTGTTTCACGCGCTGGAGGCGTGGCTGGGCCGCGCGCGGCCGCCCCCGGCCGTGGCGGAGCGGGCGCTGCGCGCCATCCGCTACCCGATGATCCCGCCGGCGCAGCTGTTCCAGCTGCAGGCGCGCTCCGCCGCCCTGGCGCGCCACGGCCCCGCGGTGGCCGACCTGTTGCTGCAGGCCTACCAGTTCCACGCCGCCTCGCCGCTGCACTACGCCAAGTTCTTCGACGTCAACAGCAGCGCCTTCCTGCCGCGCAACTACCTCGCGCCCGCCTGGGGCGCCCCGTGGGTCATCAACAACCCGGCCCGCGACGACCGCAGCACCAGCTTCCAGACTCAGCTGGGCCCCAGCGGCCACGACGCCGGCCGCCGGGTCACGTGGAACGTGCTCTTCTCCCCGCGCTGGCTGCCCGTCAGCCTGCGGCCCGTCTACGCCGACGCCGCGGGCACCGCGCTGCCCGCCGCGCGCCCCGAGGACGGCCGGCCGCGCCTCGTGGTCACGCCGGCCAGCAGCGGCGGCGACGCGGCGGGCGTGAGCTTCCAGAAGACCGTGCTGGTGGGGGCGCGACAGCAGGGCCGCCTCCTGGTCCGCCACGCCTACAGCTTCCACCAGAGCAGCGAGGAGGCCGGGGACTTCCTGGCGCACGCCGACCTGCAGAGGCGCAACTCCGAGTACCTGGTGGAGAACGCCCTGCACCTGCACCTCATCGTCAAGCCGGTCTACCACACCCTCATCCGGACGCCCAAGTAGCCTCCGGAGGGGGAAAGCCAGGCCTGGCCTGGGCGGCACTGGGGTGGGGTCCGGTGGGGGTCTGGGAGGGGCAAGGCGAGCGTGGACATGGCCACAAGTCTAGTGGCCAGGGGCTGGTGCCTCGGACTGGGTGGCGGCCCGGTAAGCCCCGGGGAGACCAGATGGCTGGTTTCAGGAGCTAATTTTGTGGCTGACCTTAAGGTACTGCCCTTGGTGCTGAATAAATCCATGCCGAGAGAGGAGAGGGGACGATGGAACCACCCCCCCCCCGATAGAAACCACCCGGGGAGGGTCGCACAGGTCTCCCCGCCCCGCACCCTGACATGGAACAGGGCAGGTAAGAGCATCCAGCTGGGTAGGGCAGCAGGCGGACAAGGGAACCAAGGTCGCCCTTGACAGCTGCGCTGTTCCCAGATCCCACCTCTAGGGGGCGGCCACCTCACCTGGGTTGTGAGGCTGGCTGTGGTCCCGGCCACGGTGAAAGCTGCTGGGACCGGGGCATAAGCTGGACCCTTCCTGGGGTGGGGCATGGGGCCTAGAGGGAGCCCCTTCCCCCCAGGTGTTTGTATGCGGGTGCCATGCAGCCAGCCAGGGAACCAGGGGCACACGGGACATCGGGGGTGGGGGTGTACCTTCATCAGCCACAGCCACCCCCCCTTCCACACAAGGTCTAGTTTCCAAGACCCAAATGGGATTTTATTGTTAAAAAGGAAGGGGATAAAAAGTTTGCTAAGTAGCTCAGGCGCCCTCCCAACCCCAACGGTCATGTGAGAAGGGCCTGTCTGCCCTGGCCCTGACCACCAGGGGGCGCCCTCACCCCGGGTGTGGGCCCTGGAGCTGCGCTCACTGACAAGACGCTCCCCCAATGCCAAGGCTGAGTCTGGCCACTGGTCTGCCAGGAGTTTTGGCAAAAGTATTTGGTCCCCTGCTGTAGGCCACGCCCCCAGGGCTCCCTCCCTTCCCCAGTGGCACTGAGTGCCTGGAAGGGTTGAGCAGTTACCTCGCAATTCCTGGGTCTCAGGGGCCCCATCTCCCAGCCTCCTGCACCCTCCCGGGTCACCCCCATCTGCCCAGCCTCCATCTCCTGCTTCCTGCTACACGCCACTCCCTGCCGGGGGCAGGAGAGCCAGTTCCAGGCAGGGTCCCTCAGTTATGCCACAGGCGTCCATCTTTGCCCTGGGTGTTGGTGCTGGCAGGCAGGTGGGGCCCACGAGCAGCCCGTCGGGACCCACCAGCTGGGTGCAAGGGGACAGCCAGGGGTGAGGGCTCCCTAGGACCTGCAGGAGGGGAAGGGTCTGGATCAGGGTCTAGGAATGCACCCCCAGGCCCTCCCTACCACCCAGTGGCCTTGGGCACAGACTCCGGGATGCCCGCCTCCCCACCCCGGGCCTGCCCACAGCCTCTCCCTTCCCGGCCCCTCCCTGGCTGGTACTGACCCGTGTTCTGGCTCGGAGGGAGTCTGACTTTGGCCAAAGGCAGCGTGACTTTGCCCAGATGCCGGACGCCAGGGGCTGGGTGCCCGCATCCTGGCACTCTGTGGTCCGAGCCGCTCTCGGCGGGCCGGGGCCCCGGGGGGTGTGTCTTGGGGTGAGAGAGCTGTGTCAGCTGGAGGAGAGTGAGGTGAGGCAGAGAGGGCACAGGACCTGCCCACTCTCGGGGGGCATTGCTGGAGCCAGTGCAGAGCTGGAAGCGTCTGGCGCCCAGATCCCCCCTCCTCCAGCCAGGGGGCCCGGACACCCCACTCCCTGCCCCACGCCTCACCCCTTGCCCCGTGACCTCGAAGGACCGGGACCTCCGCTTCCTCCTCTTTGCCTCCAGCGACTGCTCCCTCTTCTTGCCCAGGGCTTTCTTCTGTCCACGCAGCCAGGGCCCGGGGTCGTCTCCACACCGCCCGACCGCCCGGGATGGCGCCTCGCCCGTGCTGCTGGAGAGGTTGTCCTCGCTGGCAGCGTGCTGCAGCGTGGGGCTGGGGGGCCGCTTGCAGGCCAGAGGCCCCGGGGGTTGCACCTCTTCAGTCTCACTGAGCGAGTGCAGGGACAGGCTGCTGCGCTGCATGGCGGGCACCAGCAGGTGGCGCCCCTCGGGCCCCAGAGCCCGCGAGCGCCTGCGGGCCGCCTTCACCGAGATGCACTTGGTGCCGGTTAGGATCTCCTTCCTCTCTGCGGGGACACAGGCAGCGTCCAGCGGGGCCTCGAGACCGCCTCCCAACACCCATCCCCGGCCATGGCAGAGATGTTCCCAGCGCCCCCACGTTGCTGTAAACCAGGGATGGTCGAGTTAACCCCACAGGGTTCTCGCAAGGATCTGGGCTCAGCCTGCAGTACCCAGGGCACACGGCTTCTACCCACAGTCGCTCTGACAATTCTTGTGGCAGGGGAGGGGCGGGGCGGTGTGGTCCTAAGGGCCACGTGCGATTGCACCTGCGTTGGAGCAGGGACTGATCCCCGGGCCCCTAGTGGAGGAGTAGCGCCCAGTGCATGGCTGTGTTTGGCACGGTGGAGAGCGGAGAGGGCTTGGGGCTGGATGATGTGAGCAGCGCAGGAGAAGCCAGGCAGGGGTGGGTGGGTGCGTGCACACACACACACACACACACACACACACCTCGGTGGGACAAGGGGGTCTCGGCCAGATTCTCGCTGCTCCCGGGGGAGGAGTCGATCCGGCTGTCCTGCGGGGGGCTCTGTGGGGTGAAGTCATGGGGAAGAGAAGGCCCTGAATGCAGCGGTGCTGGCCATTTGGTATCGGTTCCATCCCAAGGGGCGGGGTGTCCTCCCCTGTGGCCCCGCCCCCAGCAGTGCAGCCCCGGGGGCCTGTGGGTACTCGGAGCTCACCTCCTGGGTCACCAGGCCACCGATCTGGATGGGAGGAGGGGTGGGCACGGAGGAGGACTTTGCCTGCCAGGCCCGGGGGCTGGCCTTGAACACGCGGTGGGCTTCACTGGGGTTGGCAGAGGAGGGGGGTGTCCAGTGACCAGGCTGGCCCTGTGGGGGTCCCGCTCCCACCCCAGGGGAGAAGCTGATGGTGCAAAGGGACAGAGAACCTGGGGGTCCTGGCTCCAGGCTGTCAGCCTCCTCCCTTGCATCCCTGCCCTTCTTGCCCTGCCCTGGGCTGGCATCCCGGGCTGGCTGCAGCAGGGGGCTCTCTGGGAAGGACCGGCAGGCCGTGGCCCCAGTCTCACCTGTCGGTGCCAAGGGGAGGGAGGGCGCTGCCCTGCCAGCGCCGGAATTCACAGCTCGGCGCCTTCACGCTCTCTGGGTCGGAGTCCGGGGTCAGCGTGGCTCCTGCTAGGGTGATTTTGGGCAAGGAGCTGTCCTGGGGTGGGGAGGCAGGGGTGGACAATTGGATGACCTGGTCCTGGGCAGGTAACAGCAGGGTGACAGGTGCACAGGGTCCTAAGGGCTGTGATATGGCAGCGGGTACTTGTTCTGGGAGCCCAGGGGTAAGCCGTGGTCTGTGGGGCACCTCCAGTGGCCCTGGACCTGCCTGATGTCCTGGTCCCCCCAGACGGCATCAAGGCCATCTGTGATCTCTCAGATGACCAACCCCGACTTTCAAACCCTCCTCGAGCTTGGCAAGGCTTTGGGTGAGCCACGAAGGAAGAGGAACCAACTCCCTGGGGTCCCAGCCATTTGCAGGGGAGGCCTTGGGCATGGGCCCCTCCCGCGGCATATGCGCACACGCCCAAGCCCGCTCCGGCGCCCACCTGCAGGGCTCTGGAGGCCACGCGGTCCATGAGGGTGGCCCGCTCCACGCTGCCCTCCTCGAGTTCCCGCAGGTACGCTTCGTACAGCTCCTCCAGGTGTTGGGGAACGGTCAGGTTGTAGTCTGCGGGGGGAGGGGAGGGGAGGGGCTCAGTGCGTGCCCACGCGGGCCCTGGGCGCGGGCTCGGCCACGGGGCGCGGGCCCTACCATCGATGATCTGCCGCTGGCCCTGGATGATCTCGTCGCACAGGCTCCGGTGCTGCTCCAGCCGGCGCACGGCCTCCCGGCGGTGGCGCAGCGCGCCGTCGCGGAGCAGCGCGTGCGACTGCATCTCCGTGTTCTCCACCTCCAGCTCGTGCACGCGGCACAGCAGGCTGAGTACCTCGCGCTGCTCCTCGGAGCCGATGCGCCGCGGCAGCGTCTCCTCCAGGCGCCGGCCCCGGGCGCGCAGCTCGAGGCAGCGCTGCTCCAGCGCCAGCTGCGGGCGGGCGGGCGGGGGTCAGCGCCAGGCAGAGCCCGGGGTCCTCGCGCGCCGTCCCCACCCACCCTCCAGCTGGAGCTCCTATCTAGCCAACGCTTGCAGCTCAACCTTGGCCGTGTAACCAGGGACTGCCCCAAGGTGCCCCCGTGTGTCCCCGATCCTGCCACCCTGACCACCACGCACCCCTAGAGCCAGCGCGCTGGGTAAGTGCTCAGCCCCAGCCCACCTGACGCCAGCAGGGCTCTGGATACCCTTAGCGGACGGGGATACCCTGCTGTCCAGAGAGCCCCAGTTATAATATGAGCTGCCAATCATATTAGCTACTGTTTTTCTTGGCGGCTGGAGGGGAGCTGGCATATGCCGGCATTTACTTAATTAGTAAACTGTCCTCCAATTGGCCCCATTTCACAGATGACGAAGTGAGGCAGGAAGAGACTAAAGAACTCAGGATGCGTGGCCTGAGCGCCCAGGTCTCCCAGCGCCCCTGCCCCGGCCACCTTCTGCTCCCGCAGCTTCTTCTGCTCGCCCACCAGGGCGGCGATGCTCTCGCGGGCTGAGGCCACCTCAGGCGGCTCCAGGAGGTCTGGCTGCTCCTCCCCGGGGTCCGAGTCCTTCTCGCTGCCCTCCTTGCTGTAGGACTCCTTGCGCTGTTCCTCCCGCCACTTGAGGGCTCTGCGGGACTGCTCGTGCTCCCAGCTGCCCAGCCCCACCCCGAGCAGAGACAGGGGTCAGGCCGGGGCAGAGGGCGCCGTGTGCAGCCACGCTCCCAGCCGCTCGGTCCCCGCGGGGGGCGCATACCCGGCGATGGTGAGCAGGTGGCGGGAGGTGTCGATCTGCACCTCCATGGCGCGGTTCTCCAGCTCCAGCAGGTGTCTCCGCACGTCCATCTGCTCCTGGAAGGCGCTGACCAGCTGCGCCCGTAGCTGGCCCATCTCCGCCGGCTCCCCCTGCCCTCCGTGCACCTGCACCTCGGCTGCCCAGTGGTTGGGGGTGGGAGAGGTCAGGGGGCGGGGGGCAGGCTCAGGCCACGCAAGCTCTCTTCTCCCTTTCTTCCCAAACCACAGTTCCCACTTCCTGTTTAACTGCTTCCTCCGAAGAGACCTCCTGGATTATTGCATCTTTCCATAGCCCACTCCCACATGGCACCTGCAGGCTGCCGCCCAAAGGTGAGACCCAGCTCTCCTGCAGGAACCAGGCTAGCATTAGCCCCGACGGCAGCTGTGCCAACTTTGTGTCGACTATGAAAAGACACCCCTTAGAAATGCGAGTGCCACCTGTTGGAAACCTTCCTAGCCGATACACAAGTCTACGAGGGAATGCCAGGTGGGGCGCTGCCTCACAGCTCTGCTGGCAGCCCTGGCCAGACCCCACCTAATCTCCACGCCGCCTCTCTCGAGCAGAAGTCATGGCCACATTTTGGAGCAGAGGCGAGAGAGCTCAGAGCAGCAGCATGAGCCGCCTGAGGCCCCCCAGCCAGCAAGAGCAGAGGAGTCTGCTTGGGAACCCAGCACTGTCTGACCCCAGAGTGCCGGGAGACCGCCTGGGGTGGGGTGGGGGGCTGCCGGAGGCCCTGGTGCACACCTTGGACATGGCGGAGGTCAGCCCGCTCCAGCCGGCCCCGAGGCTGGCCCCGCCCCGCCTGCTGGTCGATCTTGCACTTGAGCCGCTGGATCTCACTCCGCAGGTCGGCGATGATGCTGGTGTACTGGGCGATGTGGTAGGAGACACTGAGCAGGTTCTGCTTCACCTGCAGGGGAGCACCAGAGGGGGCCGAGGGCGCACGTCACCCCGGGCGCTGGGGCCTCCCTGGCTCGTACAGCTGTGGCCTGCCTGCCTTCCTCCCCACTGCTGCCTCTCACATCCCCGAGCCTCTGCTGGATCCACAGTCCTAAGTGCTGCTGCTCCTGCTCATTAACCTTCTGCTTAGGGCGATGCCCTAATTCCTCCACCTGGTGCTGGACGCCCGTTGCTCCTCCATTTTTCTGACTCAGTGCCGCCTGCAGTGAACTCTCTGCTGTAGCCCAGGATCTACCTGCCTGGCCATGCCCTCTGCCTATCATCTCCTTCCCACCCGGAACCCTGGCCCTTCCTGCTCCCACCCTTCTGGAATGTTCTCCCCAGCCTAAAGGGTCCAAGTCACAGTCTCCCAAGAGCTCCCCTGGGCCCCAGCAGCCCACCCCACCTGCTGCTGGCATCACTCATAACATCCTGAATATCAGCGGTTGCTTCAACACGTTCTGCTCTCCCCCATTGAGTTCCAGGGCTGGCAGGGGCTCCAGTGTGGCTCCCAGAGAGGTGGGAACATGACCTTGGAACTGGGCAGACCCAGTCCCAGCACCAGCTCTTCCCTGGGAAGTCTCGTGCCACCCTGCAGCCTCACTGTTCTCGACTGTAGAATGGGGTAGCAATGGCGGCTGCCTGATTCCGAGGCTCAAGTGAGCAGACAGGTTAAAGGGTAAGTGCTCGGTCTAGGTCATCTCTCACTGGGTCTGTCACAATGCGGTGCTTCGAGTGAGCCTCTGAAGACGAAGGGGAGACGGAAGGGGCTGAGGCAGGGGGCGGGCCGGGCAAGGAAAAGGCCTGGGTGACATCGGTGAGGGGGTGAGACCAGCCCGCTGGCAGCCGCCTCCATCCACATACTGTCTGGGAGTCCAGGGGCCAACAGGTGTGCCGGGTGGACAGTCCAGGGTCCTCACCCTGGTCTTGATGTTCTTGGCCCGGCCGGCGTAGGTCAGGGTATTCCGGGACTCCTCGAAGGCGCTGCTGGCCGGACTGATGTGGGCGATCATCACCGTGCGGCTGTTCCCCCCCAGGGAGTCCTGAGTGGGGGAGGGGCCGTGGTCAGCTGGAGACCGCTCCCCCGGGCTCCCTCCTGCCACGCTGCTTCCTGGTGGTGCGTGTGTTCTCTCTCCCTGCCCCTTCCTTCTCTCACACATGTGCACTCTTGCACACATGCAGTCATGTACACAATCATGTATATGTGCACATATACTCACACGTACACACTCATGCACTCATGAACCACACACCAAATCATGTTCACATCACACGTGCACACGGGCCTGGCTTCAGACCACCACACAGTGCAAGCCCCAGCTCCAGCCAGTCCCAGTCCTGGGTCCTCCCATGGACCCCAGCAGCCCCTCCGGGCCTCAGTGTCCTTGTTTTATAAGAGAACAGTGGTTTGCGGCTGCACCAGCTCGCGGGCTGTGGGTGCAGGCTGCAGGCAGGTGTGCAGTAAACGCCGTGGCTGAGCCATCAGACCAGGGAGACCTCCGCAGGGGGCCTCCTCCCAGCGCCTCCCCGCAGGAACCCCTGGGAAAGTGCCAGCCTTGTGACTCCTGGTCTGCAGGTGTAACCCATGCTAACTCACAGAGCTGTCAGTCAGCCTGAAGGAGAAGCCCTGAACACCCGGCCCAGCCCGGAGCCCACACTCTAGCGAGGCTGTACCTGAGGGCCAAGGCCCCCGTGCACAAACAGCAGCCTTTGTATGGGCCGACTGTCCTCGGAGGCCCGGGGGCAGCTACGTTCCCCTGCAAACGCAGGGGGATTTCAGATGAATGGGGAATGTGGAAGCCGTCATGGATCGCGCACGGGGTCTGCGCGGCGAACGCCAAGTCTGTGTCTATGTGCAGTTCCGGGCGAGACAGGTCCCTGCTTTGCTGTGTTCGCCCCGCCCCCCCCCTCCCGTGGGGCCCGGCGGCGGCGGCGGCGGCTCTACCTTCAGCAGCCGCGTGAGCTTGCTGTCGCGGTAGTTGACGTACTTGCTGCTGCCCCTGTCGCTCAGGGCGTTGATGCAGTTGCCCAGGGCCAGCAGCGAGCGGTTGATGTGCGCCCCCTCCTTCATCCGCTGCCCGCGGTTCTGGGTCTGCGGGCGGGCAAAGGGCGGAGTTGCGGGCTGCGGGGGCGGGGTCTGGGTTTGCACCCCCGCGCCACCCTCCCCTTGGGGCCTCCTCCTGCCCTGCGCCAGGACGCGTGGTCACGGGCTGCAGGGAAGGTGGGAGAAGGGGAGGGCCGCTGAGTGGGTGGACCAGGGGCGAGCAAGGGACACAGTGGTCCCACGGCGGCTTCTCCGGGGCTGGCGGGCACGCAGCTTCAGGGAGCGAGGAGGAGGAGTGTGTGTGTGTGTGTGTGTGTGTGTGTGTGTGAGAGGGCGCACAGAAACGTGTGGGCTGTGTGTGTGCATGTACATGTGTGTGAGAAACGAATGGATTGCCGTGTGCATTCATACGTGTGTGCACGCGTGTGGTTTGGCAGGCAGACCCCTCCCAGGGACCGAGTCAAGGCCGTAGAGGCTCTGCCCGCAGCCTTGCTTCAGAGTCCTGAGAGCTCAACCTCTCCCCTCTGGGAGCTCCTCCATGCCTCCTCTAGGAAGCCCTCTGGGCTTTACTGGGAGGGCGGGAGGAGTTTCCTGGACCCAACTCCACAGGTTCAAACACAAAACCCTGCTCTGCTCCCTGGCCATTGTCCTTGCCCCCCCCCCCCCCAGCATGTGCTCCAGGGCTAACAAAGGTGATGTCATCCAGCCTCATCACCCAGGGGAGCAGGAAGCTGCCGGGTGAACCTGCGCCTGCTGGGTGGGGAGCCAGCAAGCAGGGCTGATGCGGGGGGGGGGGGGGCGAGGATGCTGCAAGGCGTGGGTGCCACAGTCTCCTTCCCTGGAGACCCCCCCCCCGCACCATTCTCCTTACTAGCAGGCTCTTGGCTCTCCCCAGGACGCCCCACCCACCCGCACTCACCTGTTCCTTCCTGGATGGCCCTCAGTCCCCTACCTGGGGGCCACCACACACCTGCCCAGTTCCCGGGAAGCTGGCCTCACCTGGGAGGCGCGCTCGGAGCCGGCCAGGTCGACCATGAAGAGGCGGCCCTGGCGCACCTCCTGCAGGACATTCTTGACCCGGCTGCGCTGGCGCACGGCCACCTGCAGGACGGCGTGGGAGCGGGACGACGTCCGGTTGGCAGCCGTGGGCTCCTGCGTCCTCTGCCGGTTCCCCTTCACCAGCAGCTGCATGATCTGGGTGGCGGGAAGAAGGGGAGGCGGCTCGTGGGGTGTTCCCCCAGACAGGAGGCACCTGGCCAGCTTCCGGGTGTAACGGGGTGGGGGTGGGGCACACCTGTCAGTCCACCTGCTGGCCCCCGGGGTCAGCACCCCCAAGGCATGGGAGCAAATGTGAGTCCCCTCTTCTGCCATCACTCAGGCACCTCCATGTCTGTCCCAGCCCAGCCCCAGTCCCAGGGGAGCAGACAGTGGCTCCCTGGCTTCAGTCCCCCCCCCACATCCTGCCCACCCCACAAGCTGGGGAGGGCCCTTTCCATGGCTTCCGGCTGGCACGCAAGACTCGCCTCCTTGGCATTGATGGTGGAGACCTCGGTGATGCCAGCCACCTGGATGACCCCTTTAGAGTCCTCCCTCAGCTCCAGGTAGCCCAGGGCGGGGTTCAGCAGGTCCCGGATCATCTCATTGTAGATCTGATGGGACCCAGAGGAGAGGGGCGGAGAAGGCAGTCATAGGTGTCTAAGGGTACAGTGCCCCTCCCTCCTGAGCAAGATGGGGCCAGGAGCTCACACGTCCTGAGCCCCAGGTTCCCCCCAGAGAAAGCCCCTTCCAGGTTGACACAGCCAAGGTCACAGGCAGCTTCCAAATCAAGCCTCACCCTCTGCACTGGGCACTGGCAGAGCGCGGGGACCTGCTGATGGCCAGAACACCTCGGCCAGGTGGGTTGCTAGGCAACCTTTAGGCACCTTCTCCCAGGGTGCCCCACCCCTAGGGTGAGTCTTGCTGGCTGGATCGGTACCACACTGGCCAGGTAGTTGCTGGCAGCTCCGCCTCACTGCCCTCCCTGTTTGCTGTCACCCAGGAGATGGAGCGCAGCCCACCGGCCCTCCCGCCCACGCCTGCCGCCTGTCACTGCCTGATGGTGGCAGCATGAGACATTGCTGGTGGGAGCCAGAGGCTGCAGGCTGGAACCTGTCCACGTGTGTGCAGCGCCCACCTGTCCTCACCTGCGTGGAGTCCCTTCCAGGGTCTGCTGTAAGGAACAGGCCCAGGAAGTGAGCAGCCCGGGAGGGGCGGTGGAGCTGTGCGCCCGTGGACAAGGCTGCTCTGGGGCGTGGCCACAGGGAATCACAGGCTGTCACAGCGAAGCTCACATCTCCGCTGATGGGCAGAGCTCAGCCTCAGAGGCGCAGGGTCCCGAGTGGGAATCCCTGCTCCCCCTCACTTGCTGTGTGTTACACCTCTGCTGGCCTCACCTCTCTGAGCCCCAGACTTTAGAAAGCGGGGGCTCATTCAGTGCGCGTGGGGGAGTGGCCCCCGAGGAGCCGCCAGGGGGCGGGGCTCACCTCCAGGTAGGACATAGACACCTCATACTCCATGTCGTTGCTGGTCTCCTCAATGGCATGGAAGAGATCATTGAGGGTCCGGACATAGATGCCCGGCTCGTGGTCTGTGCCCAGCATGGTGTAGGTTTTCCCACAGCCTGGGCGGAGAGGGCAGGAGAGGGGCCTTGTGGGCTGGTGCTCTGGGCAGCCCCGGGTTTGTCCTCAAGGCTGGGCCCTCCCAGATGGCCAGGGAGGTGGTGGGGGCAGGGCGGTGTGGTGGGGGAGGGGAGGACGGCACCCTCGGCTCAGGGTGGGCCTTGGGCCAGAGCAACCTGGGTGGGGCTGGGACCAGCTGTAGCCCTGGTTTCCACCCCAGCGGGGCCAGGCTGAGTCTCTGATGGAGAATGTAGGGGCTGGGTCCTCAAGGGGGCACAGCGGGGGCATCACAGTCCTTGCCCAGTCGGGGCTTCTGCCCACCTGTGGGGCCGTAGGCAAAGACGGTGGCGTTGTATCCCGAGATGACTCCTTCGATGAGGCTCTTGGTGGTGGCCTGGTACACCATCTCCTGCCAGGAGGAGGAGGAGGCTGCAGGAGGGCAGAGCGCAGGCAAGCCCTGCCCCCAGGGGGAGCCCCGGGCCCATGAGGAGTGGGGGAGGGGATGTCTCTGGTTACACCGCTAGCCTTAAGGGGAGAGCAAGAGCTGAGGACACCTGAGACATCTCCCCCACAGCTGCTGCTCGCCCCCAGCCCTGAGGACACACTGCATCTGCTCCTGGGAGCATCCTGGAGAGGGGCGAGATAGGGTCCCTGGGAGGGTGTCAGCTTCCCCGAGACCACCCCTGGCTCCCAGTGCCAGATGGCCTCCAGCCCCTCCTGCAGCTCCAGCAGGGGCCATCCCTGGTCTGCTCTGTGTGGGGACTCATGTAGGGTGGTGTGTGGGTGTCAACCCAAGACGCGTGGTGCAGGGATACATGTCATACAGGGGTACATGTCATATAGGGGTGCACACCATGCAGGGATATGCATCATACAAGGGTATGTGCTATGCAGGGGTATGTGCCGTGCAGGGGTGCACACCATGCAGGGGTATGCACCATGCAGAGGTATGCATCATACAGTGCACATGCCGTGCAGGGGTATGCGTCATGCAGGGGTATGAGTCATGCAGGGGTAGGCGCCATGCAGGCGTAGGCACTGTGCAGGGATACACGCTGTGCAGGGGTACATGCCGTACAGGGGTACATGCTGTGTAGGGGTACGCACCGTGCAGGGGTACATAACGTGCAGGGGTACGCACCATGCAGGGGTACACACTACACTGGTACATGCAGACTTTCAGGAATAGGGAACGCTCAAGAGAGCAGACCCTTGAGCTTGCAGTGGAAGCCAGGCAAGGGTCACTGCCAGGGTCCCCTGAGGGCCCCTCCGAGGCACAGCAAGGCGAGGAGAGGGGCTCACCTGGGTGGCAGTGAAGTCGAAGGCCACATCGAACAGGTAGGACTTCTCCCGGGAGCGGTGCGCCCGCAGGATGTCGTCGGGGTCCTCCATGGGGTCCATGAGAACCACCATCTGCAAAGGCGCCAGGGGAAGGCGACGCTGCGGCACCCGGGCCCTCACGGAGTCCGCAGAGCCAGGCCAGGCTCTGACCTCTCCCTCCTCCCCGACGCCCCTGGCCGGCTCCTGCTGGTGGTCCAGGAGCCCCAGGCCCTTTGCTACTCCTCAGCAGTTCTCTGCTAGTCAGGGCTGGACACACTTGGCCTTGGGTGCCCAGAGGGGCCCCTGCCCCCGACTGCAGTTCCTCGTCCCCGCTGCCTGCCCCAAGTGAAGAGCACCAAGAGTGACAGCTGGCGCTGCTGAGCCGTTTCTTCCATGGCAGGACCCGGCTTCGAACCCTGCAGCCCAGGCTCTGTCCTGCAGACGAGACACTCAGGGTCCAGGAAGAACCTGGCCTTGGCCCAGTTTCTAAGGCCAGCGCAGACATCCCCATGGCAATGCTAGGCCATGCAGGGGTACGCGCCATGCAGGGGTACACGTCATATAGGGGTATACAGCCTGCAGGAATACGCATCATACAAGGGTACACGCTGTGCAGGGGTACACGTCATATAGGGGTATATGCCATGCAGGGATACGCATCATACAAGGGTACGCGCCATGCAGGGGTACGTGCCATGCAGAGGTACACTTCATATAGGGGTATACACCATGCAGGGATACGCATCATACAAGGGTACACGCTGTGCAGGGGTACACGCTAGGCCAAGGCACAGTCTGAGTGGGAATTTGCTTTCTCAAGCTACGCGTTAGCAAGTGGAGGAGCCAGGGCTCAACACTAGGGTGTGGGTTCAGAGCCCCCAGACCCTTACCCACCTCACTATAGCCGTGTGCCACTTGGGACCCTGTCTGCCCCTCCTCGCCCTGCCTGCCACGCCCTCTCCCCTGCCAGCAGGTGGACCAGGGCAGGCAAGGAGTGGCGGGTTGCTGTAGGTGACAGGGCTGAGGAGAGCAGCTGGGCTTGGAGGTGACCTCAATGCTGGCTCGCAGCAGCCATGAACCTGAGCTGCCGGCAGAGGGAGAAACTGGGGGATCCTGGGCTGGGGGATGGGAGAGGAACAGGGACCACCCAGTCACCACTGGGGCTCCCCCTGCCCCGCAGGGCAGGGCCGGCTCTGGAGCCGGAGGTGTGTGCATGGAGACATGGACAGTCCATCCGGGTTCTTGCCCTGCTTGGAGGGTGGCTGAGGGACCACTTTCCAGACCAATCTCCGAGCCTTGAGCTTGGCCTTGAACTTGGGGGGTGAAAGGCGAGGGAGCTGGGCAGGAGCGGACACTGGGGATGGGCTACGAGTCCCTGCAGCCCAAGCGCCACCCTGCCTGAGCCCCCGTCTCTTGCTCTGTCAGAGGAGGCATCGTGCGTGGACTGGGGCGTGGCCAGTGCCGCGTGCTCAGCAGTCTTCCTTCAGGGGCTGAGGGAGCACAGGGGTGCAGGCAGGGGGTGGGGAGGAAACCTGGTGCTCACCCATGCCTCTGTCTTCACTGCAGCGAAGGCCACCAGCCCCCTCGGGCCCCAGCCCTGCCCACGGAGGTGACCCTGAGGGCGGCTGGCACCGGGATGTGCCGCTCTGTGCCTGGGAGCGCCCGACTCCTGCCAGACAGCCCGGGGAATACCTAATGAGGCACGGTGCTCCCCAGGGCCCAGGCACTGGAGGGAGCGCCAGACGGGCGCCTCACCAGCCCCTCCCCCTCCGGTGGGAAGGTGAGGGTGGGGCTGGGGATGTAGGCAGCTGCCTCCTCCCAGGACACCATAACAGTTGACCCTTTAACATCAGTTTGTGGGCTCCAGACAGGAAAATCGAGGCACAGAGCCATGCCACTCAAACGGCAGCGCCAGGTCAGGCTCCAGGACTGGGGCCTTGTGGGAGCGGGGGCGGGGTTCTGGCTCCAGCACCCCCTTGTGCACCTTGCCTCCCCCCCAGCCCGTGTGACCTCGGCTGAGTTACAGTGCAAAGAGGGAAACTGAGTCCTGGCAGAGGGCAAGGACTGAGGGGGACAGCTCTTAGGGGCCGTCCGGCACAGCAGAGCGGCTGGCCACACTCTCTGCTGGTGTCTGGAGGCCGCCAAGGCCAGTGACTGTCCCTAAAGTGGCTTGTGGAACAGACCCTGGGAGCGGCCAGAGGAGCAGGCTCATGGACCTGGGACATTCGCGGGGTCCCTCTGGGGTCTGGTCCCCGCTCCTCCTGGGCTGGGCACACACCTGTGTTCACTGCAGTGCAATGGCCCTCAAGGCTCAGGATCTGGCCAGATGCCCTTCGGGGATTCTCCATGGGGGAGGGGCGGGGGGGAATAGGCTACTTCCCAGCCCCGGGGAGCCAAAGAGACATCTTATATCCAACCCGAAGGGAGCCCAGGTGGGCGGGTTAGCAGGCTGGGCAGGGACTTTGGAGAGAGAGAAGAGGCCCCTGACTTCTGCCTCCTCCCAGGTGGCCGGAGGCTGGTGGCCACGGAGCGCTCAGTGCAGGGTGCCGGGGCCTGTGCTGTGACCTGCCCCCTCCCCACGTCCCCAGCCACCGACTACTTCTTAGGCCTCAGTCCCAAACCCTGGAAGCTTCTTTTAGGATCCGGTCCCTGCCCCAGGCCCCCAGGCCAGGGCCGCGTGCTCAAGTTTCAGACCCAGCTGAAGATAAGACCTGGCATAGGTCCCCGAGGGACGCAACAGGAGCCTCCCCAGCCGGGCCAGCTCTTCCCTGGGTGCCAGCGCCCCTGTGGGCGAGGACAGGGCCAGGGACCCTGTGGAGTGGGTGGGGCCGGTGGCCTGAGTGGGCGGGGGAGCACCATGCACTGATACCCACCCCCTTCCAATGACCTTCGTACAAGGTCACTGCCAGGTCCCTGGCACCCTGGGCAGCTGCTTCCTTCTCCATCAGGCTCCCGCGTCAGCCCACTGTCAGCACGGCTGCCCTGATACTCAGAGAGGGCTTTGTCTGCTCCCATCAGGCGGGGCCCCCAAAACCATCACCCCCGTTCCTGTCCACTCCGGTACACAATGGAGCCCTTGTGCCCCTCGGCCAGGTGAACTGGCTGGATGGGGGAGGGGAGACCAGCCCAGCAGGTGTGCAGGCCAGTCCAACACATTGGCTGCACTCCCCCCTCCGTGCGCCAGGCAGTGAACAAGCCCCCTCCCAACGCTCCCCCAAGACACAAAATCGAGGCCAGGTGTTCTGCCTGGACCCGCCCACGTTATTTCAACATCATGCACAAGGCAGAGAGGTGAGCGGGGGCTGTGGGCAGCGGTCCTCAGCTCTGGTCCCCATGCTTTCCTGGGAGAGACTAAGCCAGAGAGCTCCAGAGTTTTACCTTCCACCCTCCCGGCCAGGAATCTCACGAGGGCAGGCAGGTCTGTGACCCCCGCCCAGGGCCCATCCGTGAGCACATACTGCCCCTCCCCCAGCCTGGCGCTGGGTCCTCCCTCTAAATGTCAGTCTGGCTGGCCCACAGCAGAGGCCCAAGGGATGTTTGGGCAATAAAGCTGCTGTTGATGGGGGGCATTGTGAGTGTCCTGGGTTCCGGGCCAAGGGTTTGGCTGCATTTTCCCGTATCATACAGTTTAAGAGACGCACACTCATTAGCACTGAGCCATGGCCGCCTTTGCCTCCTTCAGTTCAGCCGCCCGGCTAGGGGATGCCCGCCTGCCAGGGGCTGGACTGTGCTCCCCGCCCCCTCAGACACTGACCCCAACACCTTGGAACGTGCCTTTCTTTGGATGTGGTCATCGCGGATGTAATTCGTTAGGTGAGAGGAGCCTGTGGTTCTCCTAACGGGGAAACGTGGTGCAGGGGTGCACAGAGGAGGGGCGAGGTGACAGACGGGGAGAGCCCCGCAGCGGGTCCTTCCCTGCCGCCACCCTGGCCCCAGACTTCCCGCCTGCAGAACGGGGTGACAGTGGCCCTCTGATGTCCCGGCCAGCCCAGCCCGCGGGTGGTCTTTCTCACAGCAGCCTTGCAAACCAAGCCCACACCACCCAAGCCTGGCTCTTCTGCCGCAGGGAGGCAGGTGTAGCCCCGGCCCCAGATGAGCCTGTCCCCCAGCCCTAAAAGCATGGGGACCCCTCCCACACCCCCAGGGAATGCATTCTTACGCCCAGGGCACCTGCCTCTGGGAGGCTCCAGTGGGGACACTGCTCCCCCAGGACACACAGGGGGAGACAGGGCCAGGAGGGGGAAGCGACAGCTCCAGGCCTCCTGGCTCAGCCGGGGCCTCCCCCTGCATGGCCTCCGCTCCCAGCCCGGAAACCCAAGTTCCTGTAGGCTGAGGCAGAGGGTTGTCTAATCCGGCAGTGAGGCCTAGCCGGCACCCAGCTCTTTCCCAGCATCTCCTGGGTGAGAAACGCTTCAAAGCATGTCGGGAATCAAGCTGGGGGGTAGTATCAGACCCCTGAATGGGACATTCAGACCCTGGACTATCACCCGAAGGTATCGTGAGGATGAACCTCATCACACATTAAGGCAAAAAGGACACGAAGGACCACACGCTGTGACCTGCTGATGGCCAAAGTCCAGCACAGGTGCACAGTGATAGAAAGCGGTTTAGGGGTTGCCTGGGACATTCTGGGGGCCGAGAAAGGCCAGGGGGAGGTAGAGAATCCTTGCCCCTCCCCCCTCCACCGCTAGCAAGGCCAACGAGCCTCCAGATGGCAGGCTCAGCGTCCCCGGCATTTGGCACCTGTCACCTTACACCCCGCCTACTTTTCGCAGCAGCCCAGCGCACGGGTCCTCTTCGATCCTGTCCACAGCTCTTGGGGAGGGTGCGCCAAGGAAACCGAGACCCAGGGAGGGGTCTGGCCTGCCCGTGGTCCCCTGCCAGGACTGGGGGGGGGCTGGGTGTCTGGGGTCACAGGCTCAGGGTCCCACTGAGCCCAGGGCTATCTTCTGCTACTCGGTCCTCTCTGTCCCCGTCACCCTGCCCAGCCCCTCTGCTCTGTGGCTCTCCTGTGCTCCTCCTCTTCCCTCCCCCACCCAACCACCTGCCCTGGCCCCAAAGCTGGGCCTCGTGGGCGGCCCTCGCCTGGCTCTGCAGGACGCTGGGGAGCACAGGGGCTGGCGGCTGCCTGCTCTGAGCAGACATCGCTAATTACGGGATTACACTTAAATCCTGCAGACAAACACGGCAGCCTGCAAGCTGGGGCAGGTCAGCGGGCTGTGGGCTTGTGGGTGTTTGTTCTGAGCTTCCGCCCCCAGCCTGGCACTCCCTCCAGCCCCTCCCCAGTCTCCTGGGCCGCCCCCACCCCCTGGTCTCCGTGCAGGCTCTGGTTTCGGGATCCAGGCCCACTCCAGACACTGAGCTCCTCCTGGAATCTCCCAGGACACCGCGGGGTGGGGGTTGGCCACTGAGGACCACTCCAAGGACCCTGCCACAGGAAGTGGGAAGGCGGAAGGCGGGTCCCAGTTAACCCCCAAATAAAGCTTTGCCAGGCAGAGCGCCAAGCACTGCCCGTACCCCAGCCCCCAGGACCCCCAGACAGCAGCATCAAGGACCCCTTCGCATCCCCTTCGCACATCCAAACCTTAAGTCCAGCTTCCCCGGGTCCAAGACCCCGAACACGCTTTGCCACTGGGAGCAGCCCCCTCTGCAGGCCTCCTCGTCACCCTCCCGGAGCTCCGTGCCTGGCCCTAAGGAAGCTGTCCCACCCAGGACCCCAAGCCCAGTGGGTGACGTAGACCCTGGCCACCTGCCCCCACGCAGGACCCACCGACCTGTAGGCTGTGGCCGTGCCCAGCTCCTGGCTGACCACCAAGGGGACTGAGGCCTGGGCAGCCAGCTCCGGGCTCTGCGCAAGGCTCCCCCACCCTCAGCCCCGGGGCCGCCCCAGCAGAGATAGCGTAACCTGCCCATCACTGCAGGAGGCGCAGGACCCGAGGCCAAGGCCAGACGAGCAGACCTGGGAGCTTCTGGGGGCGCTGGGCCATGAGGCCGTGGCGGCCACAGCTGGGGAGCAGGGGCCAAGCTGGTGCACATCCCAACCTGACATCTTGAGAGGAGGCAGGGGGCGCTGTGGAGCTCACTTGGGCTGGGGCGGGTGGGGGGGGGGCCTGGGTCCCCAGGTCTTAGCAGGAAGGAGCAGGGCCCCAGCTGGCCCACAGTGGAGCGCGGTGGCGGGCAGTGCAGTGGCCGGGACTGGGTGGGAGGCAGGGGAGTCGGCTGTCCGTTTTGCATCCTGGATGCGTGTGTCCGCGCCTCCCTGTTGCCAGGAGGTTCCGTGCCTGGCATTTCTGCGGCTCCTCCCTGCAGGTGTCGGGTGCGAGGGCTGGGCCAGGCCACGGGGACAGAGTTGGCAGGGGAAGCGCTGAGCCTGCGCTGCACAGACCTCCCTCGCTGTGCCTCTCAGCTGGCAAGGGGACACCCGGAGGACCGTGCAGCTCTGGGCCGTCCTGGGGGCACAGCTCAGCTCACTGAAGCCAGCCCCCGGGGCGGGAGGCCTCCCTCTGCACCGCAGGCACAGAAAGGAACAGTGTTTGCCCGCGTGGGCACCCAGCGCCAGGCCTGGACTGAGAGCATCGCCATCAGCGTCAGTTAATATTTATCAGCCTTCGCCCCGGCTCGGAGCCAGCAGCAGCAGAGAGACATCATTGTTCCAGCCCCAGGACCTGAGAGCCTGGGGCAAGCTGGACCCGCAGGGCGTGGCCTGGCCCGGAAGGAGACTTCTCCTGAGCTCAGGCCGGGGAACTTCAGTCTCTAACAGACAGAGGTACAAGTGCATTCGCGGGCCCACCCAGATGCAGTAAGAAGGCTTTGCGACTGCTGTCGCTGGTCACCGATGGGACCCTTGGGGTTCCTGCACGCACCCCCAGCCCCTGTCCCATCCCACTGAGGTCACACAGCGAGCAGATGGCAGAAGCCGCTCTGTGCCACCATTCACAAACATTCCTTCAGGTGCCAGATGGGGGCTCCCGGTCACTCCTGCTTTGCCCGTGGTCTGGGAGGGAGAGGGAGCAGGGGACGGGCAATCAGGAGGGGGTACACAGCTCTGCCTCCACGGCTGAAGGAAGAAGCCCCTGCCACTGTGCCCACTGCAGCCCCCGTATCCTCATCAGTCCGCCCAAACAAACATCCCGGCCATGTCCACAGAAAAGGTGGCCTGGTCGCTGCTTGTGGCTCCTGACTCATCCCCCACCCTCTGCCCCTCCTCTCCTGCTTGAGTTACACTCGGCTTTTCTCAGAGGCCCGATTGCATCATCATCCTTCTCACCACAGGGCCTTTGCACACACACACACTCCCAACTGCCTCTTCTCTACCTCTCACGTTTCAGCTCAGGCCCCTTCCCCGACCTCCCAGGCTAGGCCAAGCCCCGCTTGTGCAATCTCACAGCACCTGCAACCCTGCATCTCTTCACAGCCTGCGCGAGCTGCACGCTCATCATTGGTCCACTCTCCCTGCCCTGGCAGAGAGGGGAAGGGAGCGTCTCTGTTCACTGCAGCTTCGCAGCTCTGCAGACTTGATCCACGTTACCGCGCAGGCTCTGTGTACCTCATCATCGTGACAAGGACCAAGACTGCGAGGACTTCACCAGGCACAGACACCCTGGAGGTGAGCTTAGCTCTACAACCCAGACATGTGCTCGGAGGGCAGCAGACACAGTAAGGTAGGAGAGAGAAGCCGAGAGGCACCTGGGAGTAAGCCATCAGGGCCCAGGGGCCACCAGGCTAGGGATGCTCTCAGTCCTTGGATAAATCGGGGGAGGCTTCCTGGAAGAAGAGCCTCTGGCTCCTTCGATGATGTCACCAGCAGCAAGCAGCCAAGAGTTGGGTGAATAGAGACAGGGATGGTGCTGAGCCTCAGGGCCCTGCCTGCCCCGCCGGGGGAGCTGGGACACCCGAGCAGGCCTGCATACCTGCTCGTCCACTTTATGGGCAATGAGAGTGGCTCCTTCCTCCAGCTCCGCCACGCTGATGGGCCGGACCCGGAGCGCCACCTGGGAGGGCAGAACACATCCCTGGGGTCGGAAGTCCAGGGCGGTGGGAGGCCGTGGAGACAGAGATGCGAGGGTCTTGGGGTTCCTCCCCCAGGCAAGCCCTGGCTCCTCTGGTGTCGTAAAGAAAACTCCATGAGCCAGGGTTACCGCCCGGGCAGCAGGTGCACAGGGTGCTGCACTGGGTCTCTGTCTACCAAACTCCCCAGGAGCCCAGGCCTCAGGGAGAGCCCCAGGGGGCGGAACTGTCTGCAGCTGCATCAGTCACACGCCCTAATTAGACACCTGCAGCTCCCTGGGCGTGACGGGGCGCCCGTACGGGAGCAGCCTCTGTGTGCCCGTGTGTATGCGTGGGGAATGCACAGAGGGCTAGCATCGGGCAAGGGCGTCCCTTTGTCATCTTAACCACCTGTGCCCCCAGCCCTGCCCCAAGGACAGAACCACCACGGGCCCCTCCTCTGTCTCTTCCCAGCCCGTGTGGGTCTCCGCAGAGGACAGGGCTGGGCGGGGAGATGTGTCCGGCTGGGCAAAGGGAAGCACCTGCGAGGCGTGGGCAGAGCTAAGCCTCGCTCCACTCTCCTCGGATGTCCTTCAGCTCCTCTGCTGGGGGCGGGATGGCCCGTTGCCCCTGCCTGGGAGTTGGAGGAGCGGGCGAGGGCACAGCGCCAGCGCCAGGGCAAAGTGTTTTCACAGACACTTTCTAAACTGCCAGAGAGGGCGTCCCGAAGCCCAGGGCTTGTGTGGGGGCTGGGGCCCAGGCTCTCAGGAGCAGGTGCAGGTGTTAGGGGTAAGGTTACCCTCCACTTACACCATCAGCCACCTGCTGGCGCTGAAGCCTTATCCCCAGTGATTAGGAGGTGGGAAGGGGACTGCAGGAGACCCCCACGCACCCCAGCCTATCCGCGGCCTTGGGCCCCCCCCACCGCTGGTGGGAGTCTATCCTCAGTCTCCTCCTGCCCCTACATCCCCCTCCGCTGTCACAGACCCTGGCTTGGGGAGGCCACTTGCAGCGCTTCTCAGAGACACTGGGGGTGCTGACTGGCACAAGGGCTCTGGTCTCCCTGTGGGTGACCCCCAACTCGCTTTAAACTCCCGACCCCTCCCCAAGGCTGGGGTACCTTCTGTGCCCCCAGAAACTCCCACCTTCCCTCTCCCCACGGGCAGCTGGAGCCCACACTGCCCTGGCTGTTCTGGACAGGAATGGGCTTGGTCCAGAGACTGCACAGGCTTTGGGGGTGGGGTCCCCAGGGCAAGGGGCTGGAGCTGGGCCTCCCTTGCAGGCCTCAGGAAAGCGGCCAGGGCACGTACTGATGTCCCGCTCCCGACTTGGGGAGACTTGTCCTGACCAGTGCTGGCCCTGGGCCCTTGGGTGTCCACCCAGTACTGGGTGTGCTGGAGGCGGGCTGAGCAGCCCCGGGGTTCCGGGGGACGACGGAGGCGGCTGAAGGGGTCTCACCATGAGTTGCTGGTCCTTGGAGTCCCGACCGTCCTTCATGCTTGCGGCAGGTGGGGGGGCTCAGGCCGCGACCTTGGGCATGGCCGAGCCGCACACCCACCGCCCGCCCGGGTCCTGTCCCGGGCTCCTCGCAGCCCCGCCTGCGCCGCTGCTCCCTGACAACCCGAAACCAACAACGCGCTCCGGCGGCCAAGGGCGCTGACCGCGGGCGGCGACGCCCCGCCCCTGCGCCCCGCCCTCCCGCGCTGCGGACCGGGTGCGCCGCCTCCTCCCGGGGCGCCCGGCCCGCGCTCTGCCCGCCCTGTGCCGGGCTGTGCGGCCCTGGGCCCTCGGCGCGTCCGTGCGTCCGGTAGCTGCTCGGCACCTGCCCGCCTCCCGGGCTCGCGGCCAGACCCCGTCCCACTGCCTTCTGGGGCGCGCCCGGCCACGCGCACCTGCTGCCTGCAAGTGTGTCTCGCAGCCTAGCCGTGGCTGCAGCCTTGGGTTTCCCTGGGCGCTGGGGCTGGCGATTGGAGCATGGTGTTCGCACCTGCTGTCCAGTGGCAGAGGGCAGAGTGGGTGGAGACTTGTCTGTCCCTCTGCCCAAGCTGTCCGCCCAGGAGTGCAGGGGCTCCTGTACCGGCCTGGGTGGGTTATGGATGTGCACAGCCCCAGGAAACCCTCATTAGCAAACAAGCTTCTATCCCCAACTCAGAATCTAAGTCAGGTTGGGTCCCAGCGCCCTCCTGGCTGCCTGCCTGCCGGGAGAGCCACCATACCGTGCAAGAACGCCCAGGTCACCCAGCGCAGTTCCGTTCTGCGCGGCAGACACAAGGACCTCACACTTCTCCCACAGTGGAAAGGTCCCTGGCCTCAGAGGCCCTGGGGTTCCAGGCCCAGCTCTGCCCGTAGCTGGCCGGGCAGTGTGGAACGCGTGTCTCCTGCCTACCAGGGGCGGGGGGTGTGGCTTGCTGTTGGCCCCCATGAGGTCAAGGCTGACAGCCCCTGCAAAGACCAAGCGAGGGAGCAGGGGTAGGGTTCTCCCCCCAGGAAAGGAACTGGGAAAGGCAGGCTGGCGTCGCCCGGGGCTGTGCCGGAGGCAGAGCCTGGCTTCCTGGGCTGTCCCCAAGGAGCTCGTATTGGGCAGAGTTACTAACACAAGCAACGGGAAGCAGCCTGCAGCCCTGGGCGTGACAGATGGGCCAGCCAAGAAAGGCTTGGTGGGCACTGACCCCCTCCTGCAGGGATCCCCAGCTTTGTCCTGCCCTCTGGCCAGGCTGCCCCTGTGCCTGGTCGGTCAGTGAGAGAGCTAAGGATTAATTATTATTATTATTATTTATTTGAAAGGCAGAGTTACAGAGAGATCTTCCATCCGCTGGTTCACTCCCCTAATGACTGCAATGGTGGGGCTGCGCCAGGCTGAAGCCAGGAGCCAGAAGCTTCTTCCGGGTCTCCCACGCAGGTGCAGGGGCCCAAGCCCCTGGGCGGTCCTCCAGGTGCATTGGCAGGGAGCTGGATGGGAAGTGGAGCAGCCAGGACTTGAACCGGCGCCCATGTGGGATGGCGGTGGCTGCACCACAGCGCGGGCTCCAACAAGAGTTACGTTTTGAGGATGCGTCTTGCCCGCGTCTTGCCCCCCGAATCCAGTCCACCTGGGTCAGCCATGGGGGCGCTCGGCCAGCTGGGCTGGGGCTGTTTTACTTTCTGTTCCTCCGCATGCCCGCGTCCCAGCCCGATTGCAGGTTGATGGATAAAAAGTGAGAGGGGCATCTGGGCGCATCCCACCCAGGGGCTCCTCACCACGGGGTCCCACCACCGGGGAAATCGCCACGCCCTCCGCCCCGCAGCTGTGTCAGCTTTCACCCCCCCCCCCCGAGTCTGCAGAGTGTGCGTCCGCGGGGGTTTCTCCTCTCCCTGGTCCCCGGCTGCTTCCCGGGCTCCAGCTCCTGTACTTCCTGCCCAGGGTTCTGCCCTCCCTGCCCTGTACCCCACAAGGCAAAGGTGCGGCTCTACACGGAAGTACAGGCGGGTCCTCGCTCCCCTATAACCCCTCATCTCCTGCCCAGCCCCCTCCAACACTGTTCCGCTCTGCTTTGGTTGACAATTGGAGCCTGGGAGACCAGGGCTCGTGCTAGTCCCTCCCCCTGTCCAGGCACCACAACCGAAGCACGGAATAGCATCTTCTGGGTTGCTGGAACCAGCCATACCTGAAGCCGAGATGCCTCAGGCTCCCAAGTTTCTTGAGCCAATAAATCTCTTGACTTCAGCACTTGAGCAGGTTTTTAAGCCATTTAACCTAAAGAGTCCCAACAAATCCCAGGGGGCCAGAGTCCCGCTCAATTAGGTCTTTTGCCTCTCAAGTCCAGACCGGTTCCTCCTCTTATCCCTCTCACAGCCCCGTGCCCTTCCTGGATAGGCCCCTTTGCACGCTGTCCTTCCACAGGCATCTGTCCACGTGTTAACTCTCCACTTCTCCCACCTGGGATCAAGCTGCGATTGGGCCCTCCGCTGCTCCGTGACAGGTGCCGAGTGAGGGCACCGTCGCCCAGAGGGCAAGCACCCGAGCTACAGTCACACTCACCCAGCCTGCAAGCTCCAAAAAACTCTGGCCCTGGCCTGGTGTTTGCCACAGGAGCGGAGACGCCACTGGGGCCCTGCATGTCCTCTAGGGGTGCCTGGATCCCAGCCCCAGCTCCCACACATGCACACCCTGGAAGGCAGCCGGGCGCGGCTCAAGTGTTTGGTCCCTGCCCGCTGCGTGGGAGAGCCAGATTGAATCCCTGGCTCCTGGCTTTGGCCCGACTTGGTCTTGGCTGTTGAACGTATTTGGTGGGTGAACCAACTGATGAGAGGCCTCTGTCTCTTTCAGATAAATGAGAATTTTAAAAACAAAAAAAAAAGCAGCCCTGTTTCTCTCAGCGGTTCTCAGTCCCATCGGCCATCAGGCTTTGGCACACACGGCGCCGCGCTCTGAGGGCCCTCCCTGCGTGCTGAGCGGACCGTGAAGCCCGCCGGCAGTGGGCTTTGTCTCCAGCGCAGGCGTCACCCACATCTCAGGTCGCCCGACTCCAGGGAGCCCCTCGCGGTCTCTCCTCGGAGTCCCATCCAGCAGCTGCCACCTGGAACAGACGGCGGGCGACAACTCTGCCAGCAGCCGGGGTCTCGGCTAAGTGGCACCCTTCAGTTGGAGCCAAAGAAGGGTGGTGATGCCTCCGGGCGGGGGGGGGGGGAGACAGAGGGCCCGGGCTGGGGGCAGAGCCTGCATTCTAGCCCCTGCTTCTGCTCCGGGTGCCCCGCCTCCCCCGCTGTGGTCATTTTGCCTCTGCATTCCATGCTGCACATTCCACACCCACGTGGCGGGGGGGGGGGGTGTTCCAGTGGCTTCTCTTTCTCCAGTGATGCGTCATCACTTTGCTTTGCCCTCCTCCTGGAAGGGACTGAGCAGCAGCCCCGGGTGAGGCTGGTGAGGGTCCTCTCTGTGAGCCTGGTGGGATGGCTCCCCTGGCCCCTTCCTCAAAGACCATCCGGCCTAGCGCATGCTCCACCCACAGTGACGCACCTGCAGCTGCAGCAGCTGTCTCCCTTTTCCCTGTTGGCTTCATTTTTTTTTTAAGATTTATTTATTTACTTGAAAGTCAGTTACACAGAGAGAGGGAGAGGCAGAGAGAGAGAGAGGTCTTCCATCCAATGGTTCACTCCCCAGATGGCCGCAAAGGTCGGAGCTGCACCGACCCAAAGCCAGGAGCCAGGAGCTTCCTCTGGGTCTCCCATGTGGGTGCAGGGGCCCAAGGACTTGGACCATCTTCTACTGCTTTCCCAGGCCACAGCAGAGAGCTGGATCAGAAGTGGAGTAGCCAGGACTCGAACCGGCGCTCATATGGGATGCCAGCACTGCAGGTGGCAGTTTTACTAGCTGTGCTACAGTGCCAGCCCCTGGCCTCACTTTTTAATATTCATTTTAGGTGGCCCCCCTTTTTCAAGCCACAACCCAAGGTCAAAATTCCAGAGCAGCAGGAATGTCCTCTCGGGGTTGGTATTGTGGTGCAGCGGGTTAAGCTGCTGCCTGCGAGGCCAGCATCCTATATGAATGTTGATTCGAGTCCTGGCTGCTCCACTTTGGATCCAGCTCCCTGCTAATGTGCTAGGAAAGCAGTAGACGATGGCCCAAGTCCTCGGGCCCTTGCACTCACTTGGGAGACCCAGATGAGGCTCTTGGCTCTTGGCTTCAGCTTGGCCCAACTCCAGCCAGGGTAGCCATTTTAGGGTGTGAACCAGCAGGTGGAAGCTCTCTCCCTCTCTCTCTGTCACTCTGCCTTTCAAAGAAATAAATGTCGGGGGGAAAAAATGTTCTCCTGCCCTGGAGCTCAGCACGCCAGCCTCAGCACGGAGTTTGGGCTTCCCCGTGGGGTATTTCTTGTGGGAGGGTCTCTGCTGTGACCCCATGGCCCCGCTGACACCGTGGGCAGGCAGGCCCGCACTGCATGGTGGGGGCCGTACCGTGGACTGCTGGCTGTTGACCTGTTCCCAGACGCCACCTAGTGCCCCATCGGGCGCCGGATCGCCTCGAGCAGACAATCGTTGCTTTCAGAGGGAGTTCTCGAGGGTGGCTTGGGGCGCCCTGTGTCCCCCACAGTGGGGAGCCCACTGCCCAGGTGGCTGCACGGGAAGGAAGCGGAAGCCTGGCCGAGCCCGCTCGTCCTACTGGCCACCTGGGAGTGTGTGGAGTGTGGCACAAGCTTTGGAACCTGGACCGGGGCACTCTGCCCCCTGCTCCCAGGAGACTCCCTCTCTGGGCTGCACCTGCGCACTTGCACGGTGGCACTGAGAGTGCTGACGTCATCCTTGGGGCTCTTGGGGAGACCGAGCACCCCACACACGTGACCTGTGATGACTGCGTCCATCAGAGACGAGCCAGGTCAGCAAGTCAGTGTTTGTCCTTTTCCTCTGGGCTGGCCCTGGTCCTTCCTCCAGCCAATTCTTAACACTGGCATCCAAGATGGCATCTGGAAGCCCTGCCAAGATGCGGGGACGGCATGGTTGGTGATGCGGGGACTCCTGTGCTGAGCTGGGGGGTACCCAGCCGACCGGTTCAGGGCTGCCTGCGCTCTGGTCCCCACCCTGTCCCCTCACTGCCTTGTGGCCTGGGCAGGTCCCGGCACCTCTCCCAGCACCTCCTCTTCCTCCAGTGTGGATGATGCCTGGAGGATAAGCCTGCCAGGGACTCTGGGAATGAGTTAGTGGAATGGGACCAGCGCTGTGGTGCAGCGGGTTAAGCCGCCACCGGGAATGCCAGCGTCCCAGGTGAGCACTGGTTCACGCCCTGGCTGTTTCAGTCATTGTTAGAATGAACCAGCAGATGAGAGCTATCTCTTTCTCTCCCCCTCTCTCTCTGTAACTCTGCCTTCCAAACAAATAAATAGATCTTTGGGGGGAAAAAAAAAGCAATTAACATAACAAGCCCAGCTCTTAATGCAGGATGCCCCACAAACACTGGTCCTTGTTGTTATTACTAACTTGGGATCAGAGGAAGTATTTCGGTGCACAGGAAGGGGGGGGGGCGCTGCCCCACCTGCTCACACGCATGCGCACTTGGAGGCCTCTCCCCGGGCTGAGTGCGCACGCGGCCGGGGAGCAGCTCAGTCTCTCTGGAGTGGACGGGTTTTCTCCTGGTGCGCAGGCGGCTGACTGGGTCCACAAGGCAGGCCCGTCTTCCTGAGGCCCTGCCGAAGGCTGAGGCAGGCCCACTGGAGGCTCCGGGAGGAAGTTGGCAGCTGGGGAACCCGTGAGAGGCTGAATCCAAACAACCAAGGCCAGGCTGGCGGTGTGGCCGGTCCCGGGACGTGCTGGGGTGGCAGACGGTGGGCAGCCCCGGCGGGGCGAGCCCTGCCCCGTCCCTCCCACCGAGGGCTCGCTCTGCGCTGCCGCGTCGGTCAGCATCCCCCTGGGATGCTCCCTGGGAGACGCTGAGCTCCCAGTGTCCGACCAGGGCGAGACCACAAGGCAGGCGAGGAAGGGACCGGCGGGAACCGACCTTCTAGGTGGATTAATCCTCTTCCTCCCCTTCCTCCTCTTCCACCTCCGCCCCCAGCAGGTCCTCCTCAGACTCCAAAGCCGGGGGTTTCTCTTGCTGCTGGAAGACACCGGAAAGGTCGGTGAGGCTCAGGCCTTGCCCACCCCAGGAGGCCAAAAGCAGCCCGACTGCTGGTGCCCTGGGGTCTGTGGTGCCAGCTCCCCGGCCAGAGAGGCCCCGGGGATGCTCAGAGCCAGCAGGTGCGCGGGGACGGGCGGGGCCTTGGGAATCTGCCGCGTGCAGCCCGGGAGCCTGGACCTGGGCACTCTGCAGTCTTCCCTGAGGTTGCTCCAAGTGTCACAGGGAGAGCGTTTCAGGGTGACCACGCCCAGCAGGGGCCTGGCAGCCGCCCTGCGCCATAACAGGTGGCCGAGGCCAGCCTTCTGGGGGGCTGGATGGGCCAAGGGTGATGGGTGGAGGAGCCCTGGGCTGTGAGTCAGAAGGCCAGGGCTCCAGGCGCACCTGTCACATGGCCAGTGTGAGAATCAAGCATTTCATACCCAGGCACTTCCGAATACAACGTGCACGAGTGAAATCACACCCCTTCCTCAGAGCTGGGGAGGGGCAGATGACGGAAGAGGTCGCAGGTGCAACCAGTTCCGGTCTCCCTCTGTCACCGGAGCCTTCTGTCCGTGACCAGGGGCCAGCTCCAGGAGGGGGGGGGGGCTTTTAGGTGGTGGCTCAGAGCCTGGGACTTCACGCTGTGCCATCTGTCATCCTGATGCTCCCAATCCTTTTCAACGAGGGGCCCCTATTTCCACTCTGCGTGTCTCCCACCCTGACTGTGCGGCCTCCCTGCTTCACTGACCTTTGGCTTTGGCCCATCTTGGCCTCTTATCAGTGGACCCCCTAAAGGCCAGGACCAGACGGTCAAGGTCAACCTCCTGACTTCCCAGCTCAAAGCTAGGGCACCAAGAGAGGGAGTGACCGGCCCAGGCATGCAGCCAGAGAGTGCTGTAGATGAGTGGCAGATGAGCCACTCCCAAGTCCCACTCGGACACCACACCCACGTGGGCCCCGGTCTGGGCAGCCTGCAGACCCTCGGGCCCACTCTTCTCTGGCAGCTCCCTTGACCCCAGGATCTCATAGGTTGGCCACCACGCACACACAAGGTGCACCTGCTACGGTGGGTGGGGACAGAGGGTGCCCAGAGCCTGGGGCACAGCTCCTACCCTCGAGGGGTCTGAAGACAGGAAGGGTGCATTTCCTCCCACTGGCCACGTGGCCAGAGTCAGGTGCCCCCAGAGGTCAGCCAGCAGGCAGAACCCACGGGGCGGCCCCCAGCCCACCCACACCCCTGCTGAGGCCCCTACAGTCTCCGGCTTCTTGTGCATGGCCTCCGCCTCCTTTTTCTTCAGCTCGGCGAAGACGATGTGGAAGAACTCCTCCTCGGCCTTGGAGACCAGCTGGTCCAGGTCGACGGCCAGCTCCTCGTAGCTCTGGTCCTCGTCCTTGCCCTCCGCCCTGCCCTTCTCCTTCAGCCGCATCTCGCGGTGCCGCGCCTCCAGGAGCTTCTCCCGCCGGGTCTCCCGCTCAAATATCTGGGACACGGGGACAGAGCGGCCGGTGGGAGGAGGCGGGGCAGCTAGCGGGAGGTCGGGAACTAGACAGAGGGACCGGGGCCACCCACGCAGGGTTGCCATTGGAAAAGCAAAGCCCGAGGGAGCTGAGCTACGCAGCGGATGAGCGAGGGCAATGCAGACAGGCCTCACACCCACGCAGGGCGCTCACTCTGGGCCCCGTGGTGCCCCCACGGAGGCCACCGCTTCCCTGCCTGGGAGGGCGGGACCCCTGGCTCTCTGGCTACCCCGCCCTGCGCACGCCCCGCCCCGGCAGCCGGCACTCACGGAAGAAGCGATGTTCTTCTCGTTCCTCTGCAGGGTGGACAGCCCGCTGGACACTTCCAGCAGGGTGGTCGTCCCCAGCTGGGAGCCGCAGGCTACGAGACAGCCAGTGTCCTGCACCCGGAGGCAGAACAGGGCCTCGTCGCACACCTGTCGGGGGGCCGGGCAGACCCAGGCGAGGGGGAAAGGGGAGCAAAGTCGCGTTTGTCTGACCACCTGGGCCCCCTGGCTCCACAGCCCAGGTGCGCCCCCAACCCAGAGACGCCGTGGGCCCCCAGCCTCATCTCCCTCCAGCCCCCGCAGGCTGGCGCCCCGCTGACACGAGTTCAGGCTGGGGGAGGCCACGCCAGACACTTGCTGCTTTCTCTCTTTTAATTCCCCACCAGCAAGGGAGCCCACCCCACACACGTTCTTGAATGCCGGCAGAGCTCCCGGCTCGAGGACACATCGGTCACACGCGTGTCCCCCCGACCCCACGACCCAGGGCTGGCTGAGGGTCTGGATGCATGGGGTGGGGGAGGGGTGCCCGTGACCTTCAGGCTGAGGGCGGGGTCGCACTGCTTGAACACGAAGTCCCAGATGTCCAGGGTCCCATCCATCTTGGTGGTGAAGAAAACCGCCGGCCGCGTGGGGCTCCAGGCGCCGTCCGTGAGGTAGGCCATGTGGTACCTGTCGGAGCCGGGGTCACAGGTCAGAGGCCGCTGTGGCTGGGAGGCACCGAGAGGCTCCTGGACTCCAGGCTGTCGGAGCCTTGCTGGGCAGGAAGTTCGTCCTTATGTCTGACTTCTTGCTGGGCCAACCTCAGCTGCCCATAAAGAGCGCAGGCTGCACTCTTTAAATAAAATACATTATTTTGAAAGGTAGAGTTACAGATAGAGAGGGAGAGACAGAGGCCTTCTGTCCACTGGTTCATTCCATATGTCTGCAACGGCCAGGGCTGGGCCAGGCCAAAGCCAGCAGCCAGGAGCTCCATCCAGCTCTCCCATGTGGGTGCAGGGGCCCAAGGACTTGGGTCTAACCCGCTGTGCCACAACGCTGGCCCCAGGAGCCTGGAACTTTAGCCAGGTGTCCCAGGTAGATGTAGGGGTCCGAGCGTTTGGGCTGTCTTCCACTGCTTCCCCAGGAGCAGCCGGGACTCGAACCAGCGCCTGCATGGGATGCTGGCATCATGGGCAGTAGCTTAGCCAGCAGCCCCATAGCCGAGCCCCTGCGGGCTACTCTTTAAAGAGCTCTGACGATGGTCCTTCCTGCGGGCCGGTTCCCGGTGCTCCTCCGTGGCAAACCCCAAGCAGCAGGTGCAGGCTGCCGGATCAGGCCCCGGGCTCGGAGCTCACGGGGAGGAGCCCGAGGAAGGAAGTGCTGGGAAAATCCGATTCCGAGCTCAGGAGGGAGCCACGTTTCCCGCCCTACAAAGTCTCCTCCGTGACCAGGGTGCACTTTTCAGAGCAACGTTCACGCACACACACATGCGTGCCCACGGTGCAGCCTGCGAGCTCCCCACCAAAGCCCACTCTTCCCTTTTCCAGTGGACTACATTCCAGGACTACATTTCCCAGACTCCTTTGCAACTAAGTGAGCCCCAGTGGGAGAAGCGAGCGAGACTAGCTGGGGATTGACGGCAGATATTTTTTAGTCTGTCTCAAACGGTGCATGGGATAGACTTTTTTAAAAAAAATTGTTCGTCTTTCCTGAAATCCAATTATTGTTTTATTTTCATTTTATTTGAAAGGCAGAGAGACAAAGATCTGCCATCCGCTGGTTCACTCCCTTGGATGCCTGCGGCCGCTGAGGCTGGGCCAGCCTGAAGCCAGGGGCCTGAAACTCGCCCTGGGTTTCCTGCAGGGACCCTAGGACGTGGGCCATCACTGCTGCCTCCCAGGTGCACACGAGCAGGAAGCAGGACCAGGACGGGCCCCCACGCGCTGGGATGTGGGCCGGGGGTATCCCCAGCAGCACCGGAAGTGTTGTGCCAGACCCTCCCCAACCCCCCGAATTCATGCTGGACCGGGCCTCCGGTATTGTTACACGCTCAATCTGTTGACCATCACGCAGGAGGAAGGAGACACATGGGCTGTGGGACCCAGGCCCACCTGCTCCCTCTGGGACTGAGCCCTGAGGGTGAGGGCGGGGGCTCTGCTCAGCCCCAGGCCCACCCTCCAGCAGCTGCAGGACCCAAGGGGCCGTGAGAAGCTGACGAAGGAATTGGCTAAGACACGGATCCCGATGCCCGCATCCCATATGGGAGCGCTGGACGCCAGTCCTGGCCCCACTTCCGATTCCAGCCTCCTGCTCATGTGCACCCTGGCCCAAGTGCTTGGGCCCCTTGCCACCCATGGGAGACCCAGATGCAGCTCTTGGCTCCTGGTTTCGGCCTGGCCCAGCCCTGGCTGTCGTGTGCATCTGGGGCGTGAGCCAGTGGGTGGGAGATCCCTGGCCCTCTCCTGCTCGCTCTGTCCCTCTGTCTTTGCACCAAACAACAATGAATCTTGAAAAACTCACTCCTCTGCGGAGCCTTGGAAGCAGCCAGCTTGGGGATGGAACCTCGCCCCCTAACAAGGCCCCGCTCACGCCAGCGCGGGGTCTCCACTCGACGGGCACCGTGGGCCGGGGTCCCTCCCTCCCCCGCCTCACTTGGTCCACATGATGGACGATTCCCGGCTGTCCTCAGACCAGATGCGCGCCGTCCAGTCGCCCACGGTGAGGAAGTTCTTGGGGTAGAAGGGGTTCCTCTGGAGGGCGTAGATGGGGCCATGGTGGCCCCCAAAGGTGCACACGATCTTCTCAGCCGGCGTCTTGGCCTTGCGGTTGCAGGAGATGACGATGCCCTGCTCGGTGCCCACCATGAACTTGGTCGGCTGTGGAGGGGGAGGCACCAGCTCTGGGCTCGGCCTCGATGCCAGCAGCCTGCCCTGGGGGTCAGCGGGTGCAGGAAGGAGGCTTTGGCCCGGGCTGTGCCCCAGCCTCCTGGGGAGCTGTCCCCACTCTGCACAGCCTCCTTGGGTCTCCCCCTTTCGGGGGACCTGCGGCAGGACCGCAGGCTTGAGGACACCATCCCTGACTCTCCCGGCCCCTGGAGTCACCACCGGCCCCTCCCCAGGACATCCCTGTGTCTGCGAAGCATTTGCCCCCAACAGTGCTGTTGCGGAGTTACAGAGAGAGTAGACCAGGCCCGCAGAGGGGACGCGTGTGGCCCAGGCCACTGGAGAGCCTCATTTGACATGACAGTGACACCGGCCGTGGCAATGGCCTGGTTGGATGCCCCTGCAGATTCAGAACCACCAGCCCTAAGGAAGCCGCTGGGGGGTCAGCGGTGCAGTTTGTCCCTCCTCGCGGCTGTGAGCTCCTTGGGGGGACCCAGCTCGTCTTGCTTGGCTCCGAGGCCACTAACGGGCCACCCAGCAGATGCTCGTGTCCCTGTGGGTTGTGTGGACGAAGGCCGGACTCCTGATCCAGGGCTCCCCCCTCGGCTCCGAGCGCAGCCCCTCTGCCCGTTCCCTGCTCCACGTCTAATCTCCAGCCCAGACTAGAGCCCTCCGTGGGCAAGACCTGGACCCACGCGGTGCTGTGTCCTCAGTGCCCAGCTGGACAAGTGAGCTAGAGGGGAGGGGCACACTGAGAGGGGAAGGCCTTTGGGGACCCGTGAGCCTTGTGGGTGTTGAATCTGCCCCTGTACAGCATCTAGGTTTTTACTTTAAAAGATCATTTTATTAAGAAGTTTCCTTCCACCAGAAAATTACTAAAGATGCGACCATAAAACGTTTAGAAAACACCCAGATCTGCTCTTTCTTCCTCCTCAAACTGGAGCCAAACTCCTTGCTTAAAAATAAATAAATAAATAAATAAATAAATAAGGCCAGCGCTGTGGCTCAGGAAAAGCTGCTGCCTGCAGTGCTGGCATCCCATATGGATGCTGGTTCGAGTCCTGGCTGCTCCATTTCCTATCCAGCTTTCTATTATGGCCTGGGAAAACAGTAGAAGACAGCCCAAGTCCTTGGGCTGCTGCACTATCATGGGAGACTTGGAAGAAGCTCCTGGCTCCTGGCTTCTGATTGGTGCAGTTCCAGCCCCTGCAGCCAATTGAGGAGTGAACCAGTGGATGGAAGACCTCTCTCTCTCTTTCTCTCTCTCTCTGCCTCTCCTTCTCTCTCCATGTAACTCTGACTTTCAAATAAATAAATAAATAAATAAATAAATCTTTCAAGAAAATTATTTCATGTATTTAAAAGGCAGAGTCAAAAGCGAGACAGGGAGGTAGATCTCCCATCCCACCACCAGGGGGAGCAGGAGGGACCTGCACCTGTCCCCAGCAGGGGAAGCCAGCAGTCAGCCCAAAGAGGGGCGCATGTGCGGCGCCGCCACCCTGGGTTCTAGTCCCGGTGGGGGCGCCGGATTCTGTCCTGGTTGCCCCTCTTCCAGGCTAGCTCTCTGCTGTGGCCCCGGAGTGCAGTGGAGGATGGCCCAAGTGCTTGGGCCCTGCATTCCATGGGAGACCAGGAGAAGCACCTGGCTCCTGCCTTCGGATCAGCGCGGTGCGCCAGCCACAGCAGCCATTGTGGGGTGAACCAACGGCAAAGGAAGACCTTTCTCTCTGTCTCTCTCTCTCACTGTCCACTCTGCCTGTCCAAAAAAAAAAAAAAAAAAGAGGGGCGCATGGAGAAACAGGTGGGACTTGAGTCAGCACCTTTCGGAGGCCTCCCCAAGTCCCTTTGGACCGAACAGCACAGGATGCCCTTCGGTATATTCCAGAACCCAACCAGCTCTCCCCACCTGCCCTGACTCTGGCCTGAGCCTCCTTCATCCTGCCCCAGTAGACCCCCCGTCTGCCCCCTGCTGGTAGGCACAGCGCGTGTCTTGGTGCTGCTCAGTAGAACTGGGTCAAGGAGCTACCAGGGCCTGCGTCTCAGCTGACTCAGCGGGAGGCGTGGTCTTGCCTGTCACGCACCCGGGGGGCTTTTGTTCCCTCTTCCGTTCTTTCTTTTTTTCTTTTTTTTTTTTAAGATTTATTTATTTATTTGAAAGGCAGAGTTACAGAGAGGCAGAGGCAGAGGTAGAGAGAGAGAGAGAGAGAGAGAGAGAGAGAGAGAGAGGTCTTCCATCCACTGGCTCACTCCCCAAACAGCCTCAACAGTCGGAGCTGCGCTGATCCAAAGCCAGGAGCCAGGAGCTTATTCCTGGTCTCCCACATAGGTGCAGAAGCCCAAGCACTTGAGCCATCTTCCACTGCTTTCCCAGGCCATAGCAGAGAGCTGGACAGGAAGTGGAGCAGCTGGGACTTGAACTGGTGCCCATATGGGATGCTGGCACTGCAGGCGGTGGCTTCACCTGCTATGCCACAGTGCCGGCCCTAGCTGGAGGTCCTTTGAGCTGCGGGGACCCTGGGACTGTGCAAGCCACCAGGAACTGAATCCTGGCCACAAAGCAGAACGAGCCAGCCAGATGCTACCCAGCCTCACCTCCAGGTGAGCACGCAGCCCCAGCAACGCAGTGCACGTAGCCTGTGCAACCCCAGGCCGGGCACAGGAGCTGGGCCGTCACATGTTGGCTGGGGCCAGCACTGTGGCGCAGCGGGTTAAGCCACCACCCGCGATGCCGGATCGCATATGAGCACCAGTTTAAGTCTCAGCTGCTGCACCTCAGATCCAGCCCCTGCTGACGTGCCGGGGAGAGCAGCGGATGATGGTCCGAGTGCCTGGGCCCCTGCACCCACGTGGGAGACCCGGATGGAGTTCCCAGCTTCTGGCTTTGGCCTGGGTCTGCCCCAGCCCTGGCTGTCACAGCCATTTGGGGGGGTGAACCAGCAGATGGAAGATTCCACCGCTCCTCCCCGCCGCAAGAGCCTTTCAAACATATAAATCTGTTTTAAACTGCCTCAAACTATGCACATTCAGGTAATTTTAAAAAATAAACGCACGCCTTTTGAAGCCACTAACTTGTGTAACTTCGAGAGGCAACAACAAGAAAGGAACGCGCCCGTCACTCTGTGATTGAGCCAATCACCGTCTCCCCTGCTCAGCGTTCTGCACAGCCCACAGGGCCCTCCAGGCCCGCCCCTCACCCTGGGCTCCTCCCTGCCACCTGCCACCTGACTTCAGTGCGCAGGCTCCAGGCCGTCCCGGCCTCATCCCCTCCAGCCGGGGACCGTGGGGGCCCCATCACCCGCAGTCTGCTCTGCGGTTCCTCTGAGCCCTGAGTCCCCAGTGGCCTGAAGCACCCAAAGGAAGCTTGCAAAGATGAACAACCGCTCCGACGCCAGCGGCCGCGGGTTCTGACCGGTGCGCAGCCCCTCCCTCTGCCAGCCGCCCGTGAACTCACGGAGGAGGCGTCTCAGCTGTCAGACTGGCTCTGTGGCTCTCAAGGGAGCGGCACGGCGGCCCGGGGTGTGCCACACGCCTGCCACGTGGGCGTGGTGCGGTCCTTTCATCGCGGGGAGCACCCACGCAGGTTTTCCTGCCCTCTAGTGCCACGGCTGTTCAGTTTTATCACACCTACAGCTGTGTGTCGCTGATTGTGCCTCATTTGCTAATTACCCGTTATCACAGCTGTGTGCGCATTGCACGGAAAACAACGGGTCCAGAGGGCGGGGATTTCCGTGGCCTCAGGCACACACGGGGTGCAGGGTGGGAGGCCCTGGCAGTGCCCCCCTGGATACGGGCGGCTGCCTCTCCCCCGGCTGGAGCTCCAGCTCTGGGGCACAGACCCTGGTCCCTTTTGGTCACTGATGTAGCCCCGGTGGCCTGCCGGGAAGTAGGAGCTTGGGCAAGGCTGGTGAACGAGTGAGTGGACAAAGTGATCCGTGAGTCTGGTGGAGCCCCCAGTCCAGCCCCCAGAGACCCACCTCCCCCCACAACCAGTTCCCCTCTGGCAGGGACCAGCGTGGTCTTGATGCCACCAATGCCCACAGTGCCCAGCACCCCTGGGCCGGGGGGGGGGCCCAGCTGAGTTACCGCCCACCTTACCCCACCAGCATTCATGCCCCGGCCTTGGGCGACCACCCACCCTGGGGGGCAGGTATGAGGCCAGAGCCCCACAGGGTCCCAGGGTGAGGGCAGACAGGTGGCGCATCCCTGGAGCCAGGCCTGGGCTCCAGTGAGAACCAAGCCAGGAGCAGCCTGGGCCAGGGACCTCTGCTTCCTTGCTGTACAGTCAAGACTTCATTTGCTGCTTCTAGAAGCTTCCTGCCCGGGACACATGGGCATCACCGCTCAACTTCGTTTCTCTCCCCTCCCCTCTCAGTTAGCGAACGCCGGAAATGCGCCTGTGCCCTGGTTTCCCAGGGAGCCCCCTCTGACCTGAGGTCCCTGCCGCAGGAGAAAGGAAGTGACCAGCCCAGGGCCCTGCGGGAGACAGCGGTGGGGCAGAGGGGCTGGAGGCCAGGCCTCCCCAGGTGGGTGCTGAGCAGGGGCCCCTCCATCCCACAGAGTCCTCTGCTGTCTGAAAAGTTGTCTTCTGCCCAGCCCGGCCACTGCCCAAAAAGAGAATGGCTTCCTGCCCAAGAAGCTCTGCTGCCCCCTGCTGGAAGGTAGCTGTAATGACCACGCGGAGGCCTGGCGGGGGCGGGACCTGGGACTCCCCGGGAGCCGAGCCCTCAGCCACAGCCTGTCCTTGCTGCTCCCCCACCCCCACCCCACTGCCCTGCCCGGGCGCTGGAAGGCAGGGGAGGCACGGGAGGGGGCACTCACCAGCGTAGACTCAAACTCCAGGGAGATGGCCCCCAGGGCGTTCTCCAGTTGCTCTTTCCTGCTGATGTCCATGACCACCACCTCCGTGGGCTCGCTCATCTTGCGGATGTCCCACCACATGACCTCCAGGGGAGAGGGGGCCACTTGGAGACCTGGGGGGGGGGTCTCCTGCTCTCCCAGGCTTTTCCCTCCCCCGCCCCTGGGACCAGACAGCGGGGCACAAGGACTGGGGCTGAGGGGCTAAGCTGCTGCTTTCTGCACCGCACAGCTGAGCGCCTGCTGGAGTCCCGGCTGCTCTGCCGCCCACGTGGGAGGCCCAGGTGGAGCTCCTGGCTTTGGCCTGGCCCAGCCCTGGCCAATGTGGCCATTTGGGGAGTGAACCAGCAGATGGGAGACCTCTGTCTCTGCCTCTCCCTTTCTCTCTCTGATGTTCTGCCTCTCAAATAAATCAATGGATAAATCTTTTTTAAAAAGGAAGAAAAAGGCTGTGACTGGACCTCCCAGCGACCCCTGAGAGCGAACACACTTTGAGAATCGCCGCAGAGGCTCAAGGTTCCCAAGCACAAAAGCCAGGTGCTGGGCCTCACCCCAGACCTGCAGAGGCAAGGTTGCCAGTGTGGCCTGGGAACCTCTTCTTCAAGGTCTCGGGCTATGCCAACACCCGGCAGCGTTAGAAGCGCACATACAGGGCGGCAGTATCGTGAGTGGCAGGTTAAGCCGCCACTTGGGACGCCCGTGTCCCGTAACAGAGCGCCTGGTTCAAGTCTCGGCTTCTCCCCTTCCAACCCAGCTCCCTCCTGGTGCACCTGGGAGGCAGGGAGGCAGATAGTGGCTCAAGTCCCTGGGTCTCTGCCAGCTATGTCAGAGACCCAGACGGAGCTCCTGGCTCCTGGCTTTGGCCACGCCCAGTCAGAAGACAGAAATCCCCTCTCCTCCCCTCTCTCCCTCTGTACGGCTCTATCATCCAAATAAATTCAACCCCCCTCCCTTTTTTTTGACAGGCAGAGTGGACAGTGAGAGAGAGAGAGACAGAGAGAAAGGTCTTCCTTTACTGTGGCCGGCGCACCACGCTGATCCAAAGGCAGGAGCCAGGTGCTTCTCCTGATCTCCCATAGGGTGCAGGGCCAAAGCACTTGGGCCATCCTCCACTGCACTCCCTGTGCAGAGAGCTGGCCTGGAAGAGGGGGCAACCGGGACAGAATCCGGTGCCCCGACCAGGGCTAGAACCCGGTGTGCTGGCCCCGCAAGGCGGAGGATTAGCCTAGTGAGCCACGCCAAATACAACTCTTTCAAAATGTGCATATGCATTGGCCCAGCCACCCTGCACAAGAGAGGGATAAAGCTGGGTAGCCACATTCTCTCCACCATTGGGGCACCAACAGAATACGCAAACCCACTTAAATAAATCCTGGACCGCTCACACCGCACAGTCCCCGAATACGGCACTGTCTGCAGCACCCGATGAGTGGAAACCTCGAGGGTAGGGCAGTGTGTGGGCTGTGTGAGGGGCAGGAGCCGAGAGGCAGGTGGGAAGCTGACGCCCTCTGGGAGGGCTGGGAGGCTAGGGACAAGGACGGGGAAGGCACTTTGGGGCCCGGCATTGTGGCCAAATGGGTTAAGCCGCACCTACAATGCTGGCATCGGGTGCGCCACGTTCAGTCCGGCTCCCTGCTGAGGCACTTCGCCGCCTGCCCTTCCATACTCCTGGGAGTTTATCCCAGGCTGTGCACTGCTCACCAGCAAATTAAAAACCAAAAGGCAAAAGGCGACCACCCCTGGGCGGCGCTGACCAGCGGCTGCGCCCGGCCCCGGGGCCTGGCCGGTCAGTACCTGCCCGTCCGTGGAGGCTGAGAAGCACTCGGTGCCCGTCTTGGACTGCAGCCAGATGGTGCCGTACACGGGGTCCCGGTGGCTGAACTCGATGGTGGACAGCTCGGCCACCAGACTGCCCTTCCGGGTGTCCCAGCAGGCTGGCGGGGGAGGAGACGAGGAAGTGGTGACTGGGGGCACTGGCGTCCCGCCCTGGTGCAAGGAGCGGGGCTTGGGATCGGCAGGTCTGTGGCTTTTTGGGGTCACAGCCTGAGTTTCCTACCAGCTCCCACCAAGACTCCCAGCGTGCAAGTTCATCCATTCCGGGAGCCCTGGTCGCATGTCACGCACCACACTACACCCCCTGGGGGGGCCACAGGGAATAGGACTGGGGAGACAGGCAGGGGAGCCCACAGAGGGAGCCCCTGCTGTGCTGTGCAGTGGAGGAGCACGTGGGGGTGGTCCGGGTGTTTGTGGCACTGTTTAAGGAACCCCTTGGGACGCCCGCACCCCATATAAGTCCCTGGGTTCCAGCCCTGGCTCTGCTCCCAATCCACCCTCCTGCTAGTGTGCACCCTGGGAGGCGGCTGGGACAGCGCAGAACTTGGGTCCCTGCCACCCCCATGGGAGACCTGGGCTGAGTTCCCAGCTCCTGACATTGGCCTGGCCCCGCTCTCGCTCCCCAGGGAGACTGCCGGAGCCCCTCACTCAGGAGCCACCAAGCGCTTCTGAGAAGTGTCTCAGCCGTTCCGGCTCCGACCACCAGAGGAAGAAGGGAAAAGCGCACACAGGGAGGGGGGAATCAAGTCCCCAGAGACACAAAAACTCCCAAAACACATCCCAGAAGAGACGGAGGACCGAAAGAGACCTGGCCCAAGGCAAGAGGCGGAATTTGTCATTCAAAAACGTCCAATAGGGTGCTGGTGCTGTGGCGTGGCAAGTAAAGCTGCCACCTGCAGTGCTGGCATCCCATATGGGCGCTGGTTCGAGTCCCGGCTGCTCCACTTCCGATCCAGCTCTCTGCTGTGGCCTGAGAAAGCAGTAGAAGATGGCCCAAGTGCTTGGGCCCCTGCACCCACGTGGGAGACCTGGAGGAAGCTCCTGGCTCCTGGCTTTGGATCGGCACAGCTCCAGCCATTGTGGCCACCTGCGGAGTGAACCATCGGATGGAAGACCTCTCTCTCTCTCTCTCTCTCTCTCTCTCTCTCTCTGTAACTCTGTATTTCAAATAAATAAAATAAATTTTTAAATAAAAAAAGCCACGGGAAAAAAATCAATAAAGACAAAAGTTGATTCTTTGAAAACAAAACCGGCAAAACGCTAGCAAGACTGAGAAAGTTACAAAAAGGAAGACCCGAATGACTAAAATCAGGGACGAGGTGGGGGACATGGCTACCAAGGCTGCGGACGTGACGACGACTTTAAGGGAGCCCTGGGAAAAACTGCAGGCAGCTGCAGTGGGAATCAAGTCCCCAGAGACACAGAAACTCCCAAAACACATCCCAGAAAGACAGAGGACCGAAAGAGACCTGGCCCAAGGCAAGAGGCGGAATTTGTCATTCAAAAACATCCAATAGGGGACTGGTGCTGTGGCATAGCGGATCAGGTCACCGCCTGCAGGGCTGGCATCCCATATGGGCGCTGGTTCGAGTCCCAGCTGCTCCACTTCTGATCCAGCTCTCTGCTATGGCTTGGGAAAGCAGTAGAAGATGGCCCAAGTCCTTGGGCCCCTGCACCCATGTGGGAGACCCGGAAGAAGCTCCTGGTTCCTGGCTTCAGATCGGCGCAACTCCAGCTGTTGCGGCCAATTGGAGAGTGAACCAGCAGATGAAAGACCTCCCTCACTGGCACCGTGTAACTCTTTCAAAAAACAACAACAACAACAAAAAAAAAAATCTCCAATAGAGAACAGCTGGGACCAGACGGCTCCGTGGGCGAATTTGCCCAAGACGCCAGGGATTCACACCCACTCCTCACAACCTTGCAAAGAGCGGCACAGGAGGAAGGCTGCCCAGCGCATCCTCCAAGCCACGTAGGAGTCCCCGGCCCCCCCCCCCCCCGGGAGTCTCACAGCCCCTGACAGCTGGGGGGGGGCCTGGTCCACTGGACCCCTCACTTGACTTGAGCTGCAGTTTTTTTTTTCTTTCTTTCTTTCTTTCTTTTTTTTTTTTTTGACAGGCAGAGTGGACAGTGAGAGAGACAGACAGAGAGAAAGGTCTTCCTTTGCCGTTGGTTCACCCTCCAATGGCCACCGCAGCCGGAGCACCGCGCTGATCCGAAGGCAGGAGCCAGGTGCTTCTCCTGGTCTCCCATGGGGTGCAGGGCCCAAGCACTTGGGCCATCCTCCACTGCACTCCCTGGCCACAGCAGAGAGCTGGCCTGGAAGAGGGGCAACCGGCTGAGCTGCAGTTTTAAAACTTCTCGCCGCGCACGGAATTTGGATTCCTTGAAGGACCCCATCGGCAGACACTGCTGGCCCTCGGCAAAGCTGGACTCACACCACCTGTGTCTGCCCCGCCAGGTCCCCCACAGCCCGAGCCTGGGGCCCACTCACCTATCTGCCCATTGTAGCAGCCGCCGATGAGCACGTGCGAGTCTTTGGGGTTGTACTCCAAAGTGACGAGCGGGGAAGACGGCTTCAGCGTGATTTCTGGCTTGTTGGGGTTTTCTATAAAATGAACCCCTAGGCCTGGTGAGAGACAGGCCGAGCAGTGGAGCCCCTCCCACAGGTAGGGGTGCTCGAGGGAGCCTGGAAGCTGCTCTGTTGTTCCTCTCTGCGGAGGAGGGGGTGTTTCATTCTGGGGACTGGGGGAGGTGCACCTGCCGTTGGCTCTATTTCTAGGACTGGGGACCAAGTGGCATGTACCGGAAGGGTCACTGTAGGAACCCACTGAGCTGCTTAGTAGCCTCAAGTCCCAGCTCTGCACCTGGCGCCCACGAGAACAGCGGAGGGGCGCCCGAGAGAGTGGGGCCCACCACCATCTGCCCCTGCCGGGCTGAGGCCATCAGTCCTGCTCCCAGGTACTCGCACCGCCCCTGCTGGCCAGGGATGAGGGGATGTGTCCCCAGAGGTGGGCCAGAGGCACGAGCCCCCTTCCCCTCCCCTGCAGGTCCCTTCTCAGCTGGGCAGCGTCTTTCGGATATGCTCTTTAGGGACCAAGATCAGCATCCCGTGCGGATGAAGGCTCTAGACTCGGAGGGAGCCTCTGGCCTCTGACGCAGTTCTGCCCAGCTGTGCTGGACCCAGACAGGGAAGGGCCATGTGGCTTCTTGGGTTGTCGGCCCTCTGCTTCTGCCTGCCCTCTGACCCGCTTTTGCGGGCCTCAGCCCTGCCCCCGGAGCCCGCCCTGGCCACCAGGACCCCATGCTCCTCACCCAGGTCCCAGATGTACGACTCGTGGCTCATGCCCAAGGGGGCCCGCTGGAAGTTGAGGCAGGAGTAAGCCACGGCCAGCTTCCTGTTGCCGTCAGGGTGCCAGGAGAGGTGCGTGGCCGTCCGCTTGACCTCCTGGGGGTCCCTTCGGGGACAGCAAAGGGTGGGGGGAGGCTGCAGTGGACGCTCCCCCAAATTCTTTTTTTTAAGATTTATTTATTTACTTGAAATACAGAGTTACACAGAGTTATTTACAGAGTTACACAGAGAGAAAGAGAGGCAGAGAGAGAGAGAGAGGTCTTCCACCTGCTGGTTCGCTCCCCAATTGGCCACAATGGCCAGAGCTGCACTGATCTGAAGCCGGGAGCCAGTAGCTTCTTCTGGGTCTCCCACGTGGGTGCAGGGGCTCAAGAACTTGGGTCTTCTACTGCTTCCCCAGGCCATAGCAGGGAGCTGGATCAGAAGTGGGGCAGCTGGGACTTGAACAGGTGCCATATGGGATGCCAGCACTGCAGGTGGTGGCTTTACCCGCTACACCACAGCGCTGGCCCCTCCCTACACTTCTTATTGATGATATTTTAAAAAATGTTCAATGGGGCTGGCGGGTAAAGCCGCCATCTATAGTAAGTACCAGCATCCCATGCAGGTGCCGATTCAAGTGCCGGCCGCTCCGCTTCCAGTCCAGCCTCCTGCTGATGCGCCTGGGAAAGCGGCGGCAGGTGGCCCGAGTGCTTGGCCCCCTGCACTCACGTGGGAGACCTGGACGAAGTCCTGGCGCCTGGCTTCAGCCCGGCCCAGCTCCAACCATTGCGGCCATTTGGGGAGTGAACCAGCGGACGGAAGACCTCTCTGTGTGTGTCTCTCCTTCCTCTCTCTCTGTAACTCTGACTTTCGAATACCTAGATCTTTAAAAAATCAATAAAAAGATTCAAATATATCGAAGCGCTCAGAGAAATCGGTTTTTCCCAATGAAACTGACAAGACTCCGGGAATCGGAGAACCAGCCCCACAGCCGTCCAGATGGGGAAGAGAGAAAGCGGGGACAGCGACCCAGCACACGCAGGCCCAGTCCCAGGTGCGCCGACGACCCAGCGCTCTGAGCCTTTCTCTTCCGTCACCGTCATAACAACGAGCGGGCAGGGAGTCCCACTCTGTGGGAGTAGAACGCGTGTCCACACAAAAGCCTGCACAGTGTCGCCAGCAGCTCTCACCGCAATCACCCGGCGTGGAAGCGACCAGAATGTCCTTCCGAGGGGCGAGCAGGTGCACAGGGACGCTGCCCCCACACAACATCGTGTTTATTACCCAGCACCCAAGACCTGAGCCCTGTGTCAGCCAGCGTGCTGTAAGCACAATGGGAATTCTGGGAAAACTCACTTCATAAGAAGGTATCGGGGAGCAGACACAGCGGCTGGGCCTCAGCCAGGCTTCCTCAAGCCCCGCCTCCCCCCAAAGCCACCTCCTTAGCACCATCAACAGCAGGTGGAGGCCTTGGGTTTCAATTTCCCAAGAAGTCTTGGAGCCAGACTGTGTTCCAAACGCAGCAGCCACCAAGACGGGGGCGGGACACCTGCCGCCGAGTGAAGGGGGCCACCGAGCAAGGGCACGGACTGCGAGACTCAGAGGCAGACCACGGCGCCAGGAGGGGCGAGGAGGGAAGGGAGGAGCACCGGACTTTTAGGGCAGTGAAGCTGGGGTGGGGGGAAGGGGCTCACAGCTTGGCCACGCCCCCGGCTGGCCACTGAGCTACCTGAAGACGTTGATGGTTTTGGCCGATGGCGCCTCTTCCGTCACCTCCACGTCTTCCTCGTCGTCAAAATACTCCTGGTAGATGTCGATGGCGTTGTTCTGTTTGATGCAGTGCTCCATGATCTGGGGGGCGGGGGGACAGCCCGGGAGTCCTTAGCAGGAAGGGGGGGGCACCGACTCCCCGGGCTCAGACGGCCCTGCACCTCACGCGGTTTCAATGGGGGCATGTCCTATGGGTTCTTGGGGGTCTGCACACAGCACAGATACACACAGCCCATAAAGGCTCAGTACACTGACAGCACCTCCTCCAGGAAGCCCTCTGGGGTCCCTACAGCAGGAAACTGTCACTCCCTCCTTACGGGGCAGCAGGGCAGGCAGCCCCTTCTCTTACAGTATGTCTTCCTCTGCCTTCCGCGGAGAGCACGGAGACACACCTGGGTAGGCGGCACAGCACAGTGTCTGCACCTGGTTTGGTCCCCAGGGGGCTGCAAAGTCTTGGGGCCCAGGATATGGGTGAGGTTCAGTTTTGCAAACTCAGTGTGCCTGGTCCAAACTTGCTGAACGAATGCGTGCGTGCGTGATCCTGTTGCCTGAAGGGCGGGGCTCCCACGGGCTTCCCGCTGCTCAGTTCCTTCCCAGGCCCTGTTCAGCCTCTGGCTTCCTCCTGCCCCACCCCCACCCCCAGTGCTGCATGAGGCCACGCAGGGCCAGGCACAGCCGGGTTGTGCCACCCGCTTGGTCCCGACGCTGGAGCTGGAGTCCGTACCGAGCCCAGCTGCGTGATGGCATTGATGTAGTTCTCGTCCTTCTCCACTTTCTTCCGGAAGCGGATCGTCTGCTCCAGCTCCTGAGGGTTCACATCCTTGGGCCAGCCCCCCTCGACGTGGTTAACCCCGCGGGTCTCCATCTCGAACCGCTCTGTGTTGGCCTAAACAGAGAGCGGCGGTGAGAGGGCGGCCATGGCTCCCCACCCCCGGGACCTTCAGCCACTTCTGTCAACCCGGAATGGGGGGGGGCTCCAGGGCCTGAGCTGTCAGGGGCAGCCCCACCAGGAGCTCTGGCCAAAGCCACAAAGCCAGGAGCTTCCTGGTCCTCAGGGGTGGGGGTCACAGGTGGCCACACAGCGCCACCCTGTGGAGCCAAGCAGCTTTGCAGCTGATTTTTATTGTTAAACCATACGCAACACAGAAGTGCCCATGTTGACCATTTTCAAGTGCACAGTTCTGGAGCGCGCATTTGGTGCGCCGGTGAAGACGCCGTGGTTAAGATGCCCCTTGGGGTGCCAAGCACGCCTGTGTTCCAGCCCCAGCTCCTGTTCCCTGCTAATGAGCACCCCGGCAGGCAGCAGGCGATGGCGAAAAAACCTGGGTTCCCGAAACCCGCAGGGGAGACCCAGATGGAGTTCCAGGCCCCTGGCCTTGGCTGGCCCAGCTGCAGCTGTTGCAGGCACTTGGGGAGTGAACCAGTGACGGAAAATCTCTGTGCCTCTGCCTTTCAAATAAAGATGAGAATTCAGGGGGCGGGGCTGTGGTGTAGCAGGTGAAGCCACCACCTGTGGTACTTGCATCTCGGGTCCGGCTGCTCCACTTCCGATCCAGCTCCCTGCTAATGCGCCTGGGAAAGAAGTGGAGGATGGCCCAAGTGCTTGGGTCCCTGCACCTACATGGGAGACCCAGAGGAAGCTCCTGGCCCAGCCCTGGCCATTGTGGCCATTTAGGGAGTGAACCAGTGGGTAGATCTCTTCCTCTCTCTCTTTGTAACTCTGCCTTTCAAATAAATGAACAAATATTTTTTTAAAAAATTTTGAAAATTTGGGGCTGGCACTGTGGTGTAGTAGGTTAAGCCTCTGCCTGTGGTGCCGGCATCCCACATGGGCGCCGGTTCTAGTCCTGCTTGCTCCACTTCTGCTCCAGCTCTCTGCTGTGGCCTGGGAAAGCAGTAGAAGATGGCCCAAGTCGTTGGGCCTCTGCACCCATGTGGGAGACCTGGAAGAAGCTCCTGGCTCCTGGCTTCAGATCAGCCCAGCTCTGGCAATTGCGACCATTTGGGGAGTGAACCAGCGGATGGAAGACCTTTCTCTGTCTCCCCCTCTCTCTATCTAAAACTCTACCTCTCAAATAAACTCTTTAAACAGATGTTTGAAAACCCAGGGGCGTTATCAGCCACACCCCTGTGCAATCATCATGACCCTTGACCTCCACAGCTTCCCCAGCGCCCCAAATGGAAGCCCTGTTCCCATTAAGCAATCCATAGGGACTGTCCAGTTGTAAGCCAGCGAGGGCTGGCTCCCGGCAGGAGAGCCTCGGGGGTGTGGCCAGCCTGGCGTCACTGTTGCTGGCTACAGCACGGGTGCCATCGTGCAGGTCCCCCCGTGGTAATCAGCTTGGGAGAGCAGCTTGCATCTGAGCTGAGTCACCCACGAGACTGGGGCCAGCGCCACGTGCGCCTAGTGCGCCCCGTGAGCCACCAGAGCCGGTCAGGAGCTGACGCCCGGGGCCACACAGGCACGGAGCGCTCAGGTCCTCAGGCACAGGGCCCTCATTTCTCTCTGCTTAGAGCTCCCCGGTCTGGAAGCTTCTGCAGGACTTTCTGTGGTCTTCAAGCTGTTCCCTCCCTACCTCCTCCGGACCCCGCCCCAGCCATGGTGCAGGAGCCCCTCTGGGTCCACACTCACCCGCCCTGGAATGGCTGCAGCCAGGCCCCTCCTGCCCTCGGCACCGCACCCAGCATCTGCACGGCCTGGGACACCCAGTCCCTCCTACGGCCCCGGCACACCCCCCTGCCGGCCCCCAGCTTCCCCAGCCTGGGTCATCCCCCCCACCGGGGGGCAGGGCGCACCTCGTGTTCCGACATGCTGACCGAGCACTGAATGCCCGTGTCCACCGGGTTCCGCTCCACGAACTGCTCGGCCAGCTCGGGGTTGGGCGGGATGTCGATGTTCAGCTCGGCCTGGCGGTCGGAGAAGTTGCATTGCTTCCCGAACTCGCTGCGCTTCTTGACGTACACGTACACAATCTCCATGGCAACGGCTGCTGCAGGGTGGCAGAGGGGTGTGGTCAGGTGGGGGCCTGGGGGGGGGCTGGGTTCTCAGTCTGGCTGGGGGAGGGGGAAGGGCCTAGGAAATTGGGCCAGTAGCTGCATCTGCATTTTTTTTTTTTTATTTTTTATTTTATTTAGGGGCCAGCGCTGTGGTGTATCAGGTAAAGCCTCCGCCTGCAGTGCTGGCATCCCATATGGGCACTGGTTCAAGTCCCAGCTGCTCCACTTCCGATCCAGCTCTCTGCTATGGCCTGGGAAAGCAGTAGAAGATGGTCCAAGTGCTTGGGCCCATGCACCTGCGTGGGAGACCCAGAAGAAGTTCCTGGCTCCTGGCTTCGGATCGGCGCAGCTCCAGCTGTTTCGGCCATTTGGGGAGTGAACCAGTGGATGGAAGACCTCTCTCTCTCTCTCTCTCTCTCTCTCTCTCTCTGCCTCTCCTCTCTCTCTGTAACTCTTAGTTTCAAATAAACAAATAAATCTTAAGAAAAAGAAAAACAAATGCCAAACTGGACTTCGTTCAAACTAAACACTTTGGCACTTGGAACTTTCGGAAGACAAGGAGGGGACAAGCCACAGACGTGGGGAAGACACTTGCACGTCATCTGTGTGACGAAGGACGTGTATCCAGAGCATACGAAAGACCTACGGTGCTCCAGGCACTGCGGACAGCAGCTCACAGCCACGCTCGCTGGGTGCAGCGCCCGTAAGTCCCCGAAGAGCTACACTGATGCCCACTCTATGGCTGTCTCAGGACCTTGCAGCAGGGCCAAGGGGCAGCCCCGGGCCCTGGAACCGCTGGGGCAGGGCTGAGCGGGGAGGGTGGCAGGGCCATCTCTGTACCCATACAAACTGCTCATCCCTTTTCCAGCCCCAGAACCACCCAACCCGAGCCAGACTCTCAAAGAAACCGGTATTCTGCCCCCACCCCCCACCCCGCTTCTTGCAGTGTGCAAACCCCCTTCCCCGGAGAAGACAATGGCTTGGTGGGCACAGGGCATCCTCATGTTTTTACGCTTCTGCATGGACACAGGATGCCACTTGGGGAAACACTGGCCCCCTGCCCCCCGCCCCGCAGCGTGAAGCACCTGTGCCACCAGACAGAGCGGTCAGGCCCCACAGTTAGGGGCTCGCTCGCTCTTGCTCTCTCTCTCTCCTAAAGGAAAACTGCTGGGGCCAGCATTGTGGCACTGAGGGTTAAACTGTTGCCTGGGACACTGCATCCCATAGGAGCGCAGGTTCAAGGCCTGGCTGTTCCACTTCTTTTCTTTTCTTTCTTTCTTTTCTTTTCTTTTTTTTTTTTCTTAAGATTTTTTTATTTGAAAAACACACACAGAGAGAGAGAGAGAGAGAGAGAGAGAGAGAGAGAGAGAGAGAGAGATCTTCCATCCACTAGTTCACTCCCCAAATGGCCACAACAGCTGAGGCTGGGTCAGGCCAAAGCCAGGAGCCAGGAGCTTCTACCGGGACTCTCATGTGGGTGCAGGGGCCCAAGGACTTGGGCCATCCTCTGCTGCTTTCCCAGGCTATAGCAGAGAGCCAGACTGGAAGTGGAGCAGCCGGATCTCGAACTGGCTCCCATAAGGGATGCCGGCACTGCAGGCAGCAGTCCAACCTACTACATACGCCACAGTACCGGGAACCGTGTTCCACTTCTGATCCAGCTCCCTGCTAATGCACCTGTGAAAGCAGCGGACGATGGGCCAAGTGCTTGGGCCCCTGCACCCTGTGGGAGACCGTCATGGAGTTCCAGGCTCCTGGCTTCAGCGTAGCCCAACCCTGGCCATTGCAGCCATTTGGAGAGTGAACCAGAGGATGGAAGATTGCTCCTTCTGTTTCTCTCTGTAATTCTGACTCTCGAGTGAACAAACAAATCTTTAAAAAAAAAAAAAAAAAAAGCAAAGCAGATGCTGTGAGACAGCCGGCTCCTTGGAGACACAAGGAAGCCCCAGAGAACGAGGACGGTGCTGGAAGACACAGCCAGCCTCTCGGCCCGGATCAGAGACTCCGCAGCCTGGCTTTCTTCCTCGGCACATCGCAAGGCCCGTCCCCGATGGGAACAGAGACGCTGTCTTGTGTCTGGAGGGGCCGAGGGGACCCTGACAGGCTGGGCTCAGGCCGGGAAGACAGCTCGCTCAAGGACCCCCACCAGGCTCTTTCTCACAAGCCAGCAGAGTGTGATGATGAACGGCGCGGTCAGTGAGGGGGGGTCTCAGGAGCCCATCCCCTCCTCTGTGTGACAGGTGCTATCAGGCTTCCTGGGGGCGGAACCTGAGCAGGATCAGTGCCCTTTTCGGAGTGTCAGAGGGCAGAGGGACCCAGGGATGTAGAGGTGTGCAGGACGCTGGTCCCTGAACCACGCAAAACCGGCCACTCCAGCCCAGACATCAGAAACACAACCACCTGTGACACCGGACCAGAGCCATCGCTGACTGCGCAGACCAAATTCACCAGGCAGGGGAAGCCCCGGGGTGCATCTCCCGTGGCTGCAGAGAAACTGTGGGAGGGAGGCCCAGGGAGTGCCGGGGAGGACGAGAGTCAGGGCGGCAGCTCAAAGGCAGGCAAGCCAGGGTGGAACATGGGGACCCCAACAGTGTCATCTTCTTGGGCCCTGGGGCAGGCCCCCCCCCCCCCCACGTCTACGTGCCTGGGACTTCGAGGGCAGAAGACACAGGGGAGGCGTCCTTGTTTCCGTGCCGTGTCGTTGTGCACCTCCTGGAATTCTGGGGCCCCAGGGGACTCCACCATCATAAGGGGTGGACCTCACTAGGAAGGCCCCAATCCCGCCCCCTGGAGGCTGGCACTGCTGACGGTGGGGTGTGAGGGCAGGGAGAGGTAGACAGCAACGCTGGTCTGTGTGCACCTGTGCCCCCCAAGCACGGCTGTGCTGTCTCCAGGGAAAGACCCCTGTCCCCAGCACCTAGCGCAGAGGGGCCCCTAGACTCACTTTGTCACCTGCTGAGTGCCTGAATGTGACACCAACTGTCTACCCTGGCTCCCTGCTGAGTTCTCCCGCCTTGCCGGGCTCTTCCTGTGTTGGCCTTGAAAAGCAGAGAATCTGAACCAACCAGGGACTGAGACAACACAGGGTCTCAGAGCTGGGACAAGCCGCACTGAGGGTGACCGCTCAGCTTGGGTGGGGGATGAGGACCGGCTCAGGCTGGAGAGGAACCAACGCGTATGCGACCTTGACCTTGACCGGGATTCCCAAGGGGGCTACAGTAAGGACCCCCGTAAAAGAGCCGCCACCTATAGGTGCGCCACGCCCCTGGCTTCCTGCCCTCTGTTCTCATCAAAAGCTGCTCCCCCCACCCCACCCACGCAGCTGGGAACCCCGGGCCCCTCCAGGACACCGGTTGCGTCAGCGCCGGGCGCTGAGGAGGCTGCGGGGTTCCTGGCCGCGCATATGCCGGGAGCCGCGGGCGAGCACGGACCGGCCGGACCCGAGTAGGCGCGCAGGTCCTGGCGCGGCTGTCCCAGAAGGAAGCCCTCGGAGGGACCTGGGCGCTCCCCTGGGCTCCCCGCCCCCCTCTCCCGCCGCCCCTTACCCGGGGTCCGGTCCTCCTGCCGCCGGCGGGCTGGGGACGCGCCCAAGCCCCGGTCCCGGCTCCTGCGGAACTCCAACCGCCCGGAGCAGCCGCGTTGGGCGTCGCCTAGCAACCCCGGTCGGGCACCGGACGCGGGACTCGGGACGCGGGGCGGGCGGCGCGGAGCGCGTGACTCCCGCCCTCTGCCAGGGGGCCGCGGTGGGCGCCGAGGGAGCCTCGTGGGTGAAGTCGCGCTACGGTGGCCGGCGACGGTGGAGCGGGGCCGGGTCTCACCGGTGCCTGGGGACCCCCCCCCCCTCCCCGAGCGTGCAGCGCTGGGGATCCTGGCCACCCACGAGGCGCCCCTTCCTCAATAACAGGAATTATAACCTGACCTGCCCCTCCTTCCCCGCCCCCTGCACGAGAAACACAAGTAGGGACTGTGGGGGCTGGGTGCCATGTTCGTTGAATGAATGAGTTCTGCTCGGGTCACAGCAATGAAGTAAGGGGGACTGGGGATTAGAAACCGGAGTTTGAGGCCTTCATTGGTCCCTTACTGATCACGTGACCTCAGACAAACCCCCCTTTTCCTTTAGTTCACTCCCTAAATTGCCACAAAGGCCTGGGCTGGACCCAGGAGCTTCATCCGGGTCTCCCACGTGGGTGCAGGGGCCCAAGCACCTGGGCCATCTTCTGCTGCTTTCCCAGGTACATTAGCAGGGAGCTGGGTCAGAAGTGGAGCAGCTGGGACTTGAACCTGCACCCACACGGGATGCTGGAGTTGCAGGCTGCTATACCACAGGGTCGGCCCCGCAAGCTTCCTTTTCTAAGACTCAACTTTCCCCATCTGCAAAGTGGGGCCAGTGGGGGGCCTCGCAGGATAACTGAGAAGACTCAGCGGGGCTGCCCAGGGGAGTGTCCAGCCGGTGCTGGAGGCAGAGGCGCTGGCCCGGATGGACACCCGCTGTGAATTTACCACTGTGGGGAAGGAAAGAGGTGAACCCGGGTTCAGGGTGGGACTTGGGCTGGGCGGAGGAGGAGTGGGCTTAGGCCTGGAAGACTGGTTCTGAGTTGCAGGGGGGAGTGGGGAGAGCATTCCAGATTGAGGGCGGAGGGTGCGGGAGGGGAGTGCGGAGAGGAAGGCTGAGGCACGGGGTGGGGGGAGGGGGGTGACCCGGGCAGGACGCAAACATCCCTGGCCCACTCCCTGCGCTCTCTGCAAACATGAGGACCCCACCACCCACCTGCCTTTATTGAGGCAGGGGCAGCTCGTTCCCATGGAGATGGCGCCTCCTGGGTGAGAACCAGCCAAGCCCTCCGCTGAACGGCTCCTGCTCCCACCAGCGGAGGGCTCTCTTGCCGGGGGCACTGCTGGTGGGGGTGGCCTGGGCTGGGTGGAGGGTGGCCTGCAGGTCTCCCCACTTCGGCGCTGTGTGGTCAGAGGCGTATCTGACTCAGACGGAGCACGCAGAGCTAGGAAGTGGCTCAGCAGCTGACGCAGCCGCAGCCGTGGAGGCTGGGCAGTAACCGTCTCCGCCACCTCCAGCCTGGGAAGCCGCGAAGTCGCTGACTACATGTCCTTCCCTGGCTTAAGGCGGGCGTAGCCAGGAAGGGGGGATGGGGGACGCAGAAAAGAGGATGCAGCCGCCCCTCTCAAGTCACCACAGCCCGTATCACGGGCTCCCACCCCAGCCACTGCCGACAGCTCCATTCGCTGGCACCCGGGGCGGGCCCGACTCAGCGCCCCTGGGAAGCCAGCGTGAGCTGTGTAATTAGGAGGATTCACTAGGAACTGGCCGGAAAAAAAAATGCAGGGTTCTCATGTCTCCACCCAATCCCCGTGTAATTGGTAGCAGAAGTTCTCAGCTGAGAGCTGGGGCCTGGTGCTGGCCGCCTGCCTGGCCGGCCCATGATTCTTTGCACCACAGCCGCCCCCTTCCGTTCCCAGCTGATTTTTATTGTGGTCGAATATATCTAGCAGAGTCTGCCAGCATAGTCGTTTCTACGTGCTCAACAAGGAGTGCATTCGGCGGGCTGCGCAGCCATCACCACCACCATGTCCAGAGTACCTTTTCTTTTTTAAAGATTATTTATTTGAAAGGCAGAATGAGAGAGAGAGAGAGAGAGAGAGAGAGAGAGAGAGAGAGAGAGAGAGAGAGAGAAGAGGTCTTCCATCCGTTGGTCTACTCCCCCAAATGGCTGCAAGGCTGGGCTGGACCAGTCTGAAGCCAAGAGCCTGGACCTCCCTCTGGGTCTCCCACATGGGTGGCAGGGCCCAAGCATTTGGGCCAACTTCCGCTGCTTTCTCAGGTGCATCAGCAGGGAGCTGGATCAGAAGTGGAGCAGCTGGGACTGGAACCGGTGCCCGTGTGGGATGCCGGCACTGCAGGCGGCGGCTTTACTAGCTACACCACAGCAATGGCCCCAGAACACTTCACATCCCAGACACAAACTGTATCTGTTAAACCTGACTCCCCACAGCCCCGCTCCCGGTCCCAGGAACCACGCTCTCCTGTCTCAATGAACTTGACAGCCCGGAGCACCTCCTATCTTGGCATCAAACACTACTTGTCTCGTTAGCTGTGTGTCCTGGAGGTTCAGCCATACCGCAGCATGTGTCAGAATTGAGTATCTCTCCATATCCATGTAGACCACACTGCTCCTCCGTTCACCCGTCGATAGGCACTTGGGTTGCTTCCACGTTAGCTATTATGAATAACGGCGCTATAAATAGGGATGTGCAATTATCCCTGAGCCCTTGCTTTCAATTCCTTTGCCTCTATACCCAGAAGTGGAATCACTGGATTGTATATAACTATTGTTCATTTTCCCAAAACATTTATTTACTTGAAAGGCAAAGTTACAAAAAGATGGAGAGACAGAGAGAGAGATCTTCCACCGGCTGGTTCACTCCCCAAAAGGCCGCTCATGGCCAGGACTAGGCCAGCCCGAAGCCAGGAGCCTGGAACTCCATCCGGTTCTCCTACAAGGGTGAAAGGGCCCAAGCACTCGGGCCGTCTTCCGCTGCCTCCCCAGGTGCATCAGCAGGGAGGTGGATGGGCAGTGAACCGGCGCTCACCTGGGACAGTGACATCGCAGCCGGCAGCTTAACCCAGGGCATCACAACACGGCCCCCGTGTCTCACCTTTTGAGGAAACTCCCTATTGCAACACAGCTGCAACACTTTCCATCCCTACCCACAATGCACATCATTTACTACGTAGTTTAATACGCATTCTATTTCTCCAATGTGTATTCATTTCTATTTATTTGAAAAAGAGCAACAGAGGGAGAGATCTTCTATTTGTTGGTTCCCTCCCCAGACGCTCGCCAGAGCCAGGAGCCCAGGACTCGGTCTGGGTCGTCCATGCAGGTGGCAGGGACCCAGCTGCTCGGGCCGTCATCACCCGCCTCATAGGCACTTCAGCAGAAAGCTGGATTGGAAGGGGAAGTGGAGGCGGGACTCCGTCTCTCATCTCTCACGCCTGTCTCTTTCCAAATGACATAAATAAATAAATACTTTCTTCAAGTCAGTGCGCCAGGCTTTCTCCACTCTTGCGAAGTCCACACTTGATTCCGATTTCACTGGCATCCCTCGAAAGTCCCTTTTCTGTTCCGGGATCCCATCTGTCACACTCAGTCATCCTTACCTCCTCGGGCACCTGCCGGGCCTGAGTTTTCAGACTCTCCTTGGCTTTGGTGACCATGAGTTTATCCGAAGACTCGTCAGGGGCTCTGTGGAAGGCCCCTCATTAGGACATGTTTGATGTGTTTACATGACACACGGGGAGGTGGGGATGCAGCTCCCGGCTCCTGGCTTTGGTCTGGCCCAGCCCTGGCTGTTGTGGGCAATTTGGAGAGCGAGCCTGGGCACGGAAGATCTCTCTCCCTTTGCCACTCTGCTTTTCAAGTCAATGAAAAGTGAACACCATTACAAAATTGTCAGAGAAGTATTTTTTAAAGATAAAAGCGCTGCTTTTGATGGACCGGTGCTTCGGGCAGGCGTCAGCCAGATCCCCTTCTGGAAAACGCCGGAGCCTTCTTCCCTTGGCGGAATATTCCAGAATCGCACACAGCCTTGCTCCCCTCTGCTCTCGGGAGTCAGTGGCCAGAAGAGGGGCGTTTTGTAAAGAGCGATGGGAAGACGTCCAAGACAGAGCGTGACAGGGGACAAGCCATCGCAGGACAGGATGGCGTGACTGTATCTCCATAAATGCTTTACAGGGAAAAAAAAAAAAGCCTATGGAATACGCAGGAGACTGGTCTGGGAGTTCTCTTCATCGCGGGAGTTTGAGATGTTTGCATCATACACAGTGTTTATTTTTGGAGTTGGGGGGAGAATCAGGCAAAGGATGAACACAATAAACAGACTGAAGAGCAACTCAGGAAGCCTGAGATCCCAGGAATCCTGGCCCGTGGCTCCGGGCTTGCCTCTGAGCGCAGCCGAGCGGTCACCTGCCTGCCCCGGGAAGTCCACGCTCTTTGCTGCCCCAGGATTGAGAGGAAGCCAGGAGCGGGCAAGCTGCAAACCGCTACAAAAGAGCAAATGCTGGAGGCTTCCCGGCTGAGAAAAGCAAACCCTACAGGCTCTGTTCACGAAATGAACATTATAACATGGGCCAGCATTGTGGTGTAGCAGGTAAAACCGCAGCCTGCAGCGCCAGCATCCCATATGGGCACCTGTTTGAGTCCCAGCTGCTCCACTTCCAATCCAGCTCCCTGCTAATGCGCCTGGGAAAGCAGAAGATGGCCCACGTCCTTGGGTCACTGCACCTACATAGGAGACCGGGAAGAAGCTCCTGGCTCCGGGCTTCAAATTGGCCCAGCCCCCATGCGGCCATCTAAGTGAACCAGTGAATGGAAGATCCTCTCTCCCCCTTTCTCTCTGTAACTCGAATAAAAATAAATACATCTTTAAAAAGAATATTATAATAATCAAGTACACCTTTTTGGGTAATAGTGGTCTATTACTGAGAATGGAAAGTTTAGGTGGCACAAAGGATAAAATTGTGCATGGTTGGGGTTCAAAGTGTTGTCGCCCATTAAAAAAATCAGTTGTGTGGCAGGCATTTGGTGCAGCGGGTTAAGTCACAACCTGGGACCCCTGCACCCACTATCCAAGTGCCTGGGATCGAGTCCCACTTCCACTTCCACACCAGCTTCCTGCTAACGTGCACCCTAGAAGCAGGTGATGGCTTAAGTACTTGGGCTGCAGCCTCTCTGTGGGAAACCCAGATGGGGTTCTGGGTTCCTGGCTTTGGCCTGGCCCAGCCCTGGCTGTTGGCAGGCATTTGGGGAGTGAACCAGCAGCTGGAAGATTTCTGTCTGCCTTGAAATAAATAAATAATTTTTAAAGCTTTATTTATTTGAAAGAGTTACAGAGAGAGGTTTTCCATCTGCTGGTTCACTTCCCAAATGGCCACAACAGCCAGAGCCGAGCTGATCTGAAGCCAGGAGTTTCTTCCAGGTCTCCCACATGAGTGCAGGGGCCCAAGGACTTGGGCCATCCTCCACTGCTTCCCAGGCCATAGCAGAGAGCTGGATCAGAAGTAGAACAGCTGGGACTCGAACCAGCACTCTTTGGGATGCTGGCCCTGTAGGCTGGGGCTTTAACCCACTGTGCCACAGCACTGGTCCCTAAATAAATAATTTTTTTTCTTTTTGACAGGCAGAGTGGACAGTGAGAGAGAGAGACAGAGAGAAAGGTCTTCCTTTTGCTGTTGGTTCACCCTCCAATGGCCGCCGTGGCCAGCGCACTGCGCTGATCCAAAGGCAGGAGCCAGGTGCTTCTCCTGGTCTCCCATGGGGTGCAGGGCCCAAGTACTTGGGCCATCCTCCACTGCACTCCCTGGCCACAGCAGAGAGCTGGCCTGGAAGAGGGGCAACCGGGACAGAATCTGGTGCCCCGACCGGGACTAGAACCTGGTGTGCAGGCACCGCAAGGCGGAGGATTAGCCTAGTGAGCCTCGGCGCTGGCCTAATTAGATAATTTTAAAAAATTAGTTGCAAACAGCTGATTTGTTCCCCTCTCTTTAAAAATGTGGAAACTGGGGCCAACATTGGGGCATAGCAGGTTAAGCTGCCACCTGCCGCAGGTTCAAGTCCCGGCTGTTCCTCTTCCGATCCAGCTCCCTGCTGATGGCCTGGGAAAGCCGTGAGGATGGCTCAGGTATGTGCGACCCTGCCACCCACATGGGAGACCCGGATGAAGCTCCTCGCTTTGGCCTGGCCACTGTGGCCCTGTGGGGAATGAACCAGCAGATGGAAGATCTCTCTCTGTGTCACTCTGCCTTTCAAGTAACAAGAGAAATCTTGCAGACGCCACACGGGAAGCACACAGGGTCCTGGGCATCCACAGAAACAACCAGAAGGCGAAGTGCAGAGGAGAGGGGGCGGCCGGCGGGTCAGCGCTGCTGCCCAGGAGCTCCGGGTCTGCTCCACACTCCCCGCTCGGCCACTTGCGCCAGCCGGGTCCTTCCCCCCATGGCAGCCCTGCTAAACATCAACTCAGGGCTTACTGTGAGGTTGGATTACAAACTGAACACCCGGACAGCCCCTGGTACACTGTGCGCACTCAAGAAATACCGCTTGTTAGTAACCTGATGAGCAATGAATTTTCGCAGAAAGATGAGGCTAGAAGGCAGGCCTGGCTAGAAGCCACGTGACACTCAGTCCTCGCAAGGAACAAGGAACAAGGAACCGCAGCTGGGCGCCGCCCCTGCAAGCCGCCCTCCTTGTCATCCCCAGCAGCCTGGAGACCCCGGCCGCCTTTTAGTACAAGTCGTTTATTTCTCTCCCGGGAGGCCGCGCATGTGTCAGGCAGAGGGTCCCCACCTGGCTCCCTGGGGAACCCCGAGGACTTTTAGTTTAGTTTACATGCAGTAAAAACCCCGCCCCCACACTGCGGAGATGGAGAGGTTAAGAAGCAACGCGGGGGGGGGGGGGGGCCAGAGCTCGGATCTGCAGGTGAGGTGGTCCCGGACTGTGCCGGAGGAGGCTGCCAGCGAGAACCGCTCTGCCGGCAGCACAGACAGCGCCATGTCCAGGGCCTGCCCTGCGGGGGTGCGAGGCCGGGGTCGGGGGGCTCCAGGGCTGTGACCTCAGGAGGGCAGGAGGCTGGAAGCACCAAAGACCCCAGTCCTGGCTCCGCAGCGGGCAGGATGGGGGTTTTATCATTTCCTCCTGGCCCAGAAGCGCCTCCCCATCAAGCCGTTCGGGACTGGGAAACAGGTGGAACAGGTGGGGGGAGGCCCTGTCCGCCCCTTAAGCCACAGTTGCACTCCTTTGCTCAGGACTTTTTGGAAGCTCAATGTGCTTAAAGACAAAAGGGAGGGGCATCAGGGGAGGGACCCTGGCCACTTTCCCCTTAGCTCCTCCCCCTCTTAAAGGGCCCCCTTCCAGAGCAGGGTGAACCCGTATCCCCATCAGACAGCATCCCGGAACAGGGACACTGTCTTGATCTTCATTTTACTAAAAAGCCAGTCATGGCCACTCTGCTCCAGAGGGCTGAAGACCTGGCCCATGCCAGCCAACAAGAGCTGAAACACTGGGGAAAACCAGGGTGGAGTCACCGGCTCAGCGCCCGCTCACGCTGGGGCCGCCCCATGTGCAGCAGCTCTGGAACGCAGGTGGGCGGCGGAGGGTTCGCATCAGGCTTTGCTCCACGTCCCCAGCCGGGCCCTGCAGCTGCCGGCCTCCCGGGGGGCAGCTCGCCTAGCACAGTCCCCCTGGTGGCCCAGGAAAGTCCACCTGGCTCTGGGAACTCGGATGTCGACAGTGTTCGGTCCCACTTCCCTTCAATGCATCTCTGACCAGCCCCTCCCACTGCCACCTGCTGAGCAGTGACAAGAACTGGTGGTCAGTGCTAAGGGGAGGCACAGCCCAGCGAGTGGCCTCTGACACCCCCTCCCTGCCCCGCCCTTCCTCTGAGGGTGGGAGGCAGGGGTGAGCAGATGGCAGAGCCCCAGGGGCGGTTCCGTGTGGAGAGCGGGGGCAGGAGAGAGGCTGGCGAGTCGCAGGTTCTCTGTCCCCGCCATGGGCGCTGGTCAGCCACGGGAGCCTGCCGGTGTCCAGGTGCCTTTGGTCCCCATTGCAGGAACGCGGCTTGTCCGTGGTGGGTTCCTCAGACACGCCCGCGGGAAGAAGGGGCAGGGCCCGGTGCGGCCGTCCGCTAGGCTGGGAAGTCGCTGCCGTAGTGCCGCAGGTGCTCGTCCCCCACCGACAGGTAAGCGGCTCTCATGCTGGGGGAGTACTGCGGGGAGGGGAGACACGGCGCTGTCAGAGCGGGCCCCGCCCTGACTCGGCACGAGGGAATCCCAGAAAGGCCAGGGAAACTGGACGTGAACGACAAGTTTATGTTTTGAAGCTCGTGCATTGTTTTCTCGTAATACGCACTTTCCACGGACTTTCTGAAGACCCCTCGTGCAGCCCACCCTGCGCACCTGCAGGGGTGCATCCCTGATCCAACCGCCACTGACCCAAGGCCTGCAGGAAAACCTGCATCACCAGCCACGTGCGGGGTGCTCCTGATCACAACTAGCACGCAGCATTTACACTGTACGGAAGTGACCTGGAGGGGACTTGTTAGAGTATACGGGCCGGCTCCGTGGCGCAGTGGCTAAGCCTCAGCCTACGGCACCGGAATCCCATGTGGGCGCCGGTTCACATCCCCGCGGCTCCTCTTCCGATCCAGCTCCCTGCTGTGGCCTGGGAAAGCGGTAGAGGATGGCCCAGGGGCTTGGGCCCCTGCACCCATGTGGGAGACCCAGAGGAAGCTCTTGGCTCCTATCACTGGATCAGCTCAGCTCCGGCCATCGCGGCCAACTGGGGAGTGAACCAGCGATAGAAGACCTCTCTCTCTCTCTCCGCCTTTGCTTCTCTGTAACTCTGCCTTTCAAATCAATCAATCAATCTTAAAAAAAAAGTTCTAGCGGCCAACGTTGGGTGCAGCAGGTTGTCACTGCTGACCCCTGCCTTCCATAATGGGAGTGCAGGTTCGAGTCCCGGCTGCTCCACTTCCAATCCAGCTCCCTGCTGATGCACCCAGGGAAAGCTGAGGAAGATGGCCCACGTCCTTAGGTTCCTGTGGGAAACCTGGATGGAGTTCCAGGCTCCTGGCTTCCGCCCGGACCTGTGGTCATTTGGGAGTGAACCAGCAGATGGAAGATTTTCTCTCTCGGCCACTGCATTTCAAATAAATATAAGACACATCTCAGGATAAATAAGTAAATAAGAATCCTAGGTGGCTGTTGTTTCGGACTAAGCTCCAGCCCTGGACCCCAATAGACCCGCTGAAAACCAAAATGGACTCACTCACGCTAAGGTCACCAGACTGAAGCGGAATTGTTCCCCGTCCTTGGGAGAAACCAGATAAAGACAGCAGCCACGCGCATGTCCTGCACAGCACAGCTGTGTTCCCTCTGCCTTCATCCCGCAGGGAGGAACCCACAGGAAGCTCCAGCAAACCCCTCAGCTGCTCCTCCCCTGGCTGTCCCGTTCACCCGCCCCTCGGCTCTGCTCACCGGGATGCTTACTCTGTCAGGGTCTAGAACCACAAATAAAATCAACTACAACACAGTCACTCACCTAGGGAAGGCCAGCTGGGGCTCCCTGCAGGCGGTACTGGGGGAGACACAGTCCCAGCGCCTGGGACTGCCCCAGAGGGAGCTGGGCAGGGTAGGTGGTTAGGGCAGGCATGGTGGGGTGGGGACAGCTCACTGGGGATGGGCGGGGCCTGCAGTCAATACTGCCAGAGGAGGGAGGGCTGAGCCTGGCCTTGCAAACCTGCCAGGTCCGGTCTCTGCTGAGGGCAGGGGGCCGGGGGAGACCTGGGTCTCTCTAGACGGAAGGGGATCTGATGACTGTTCTTATCTGGCATCACAACACACGGTGGAGTCGCGGTCTTCACAGCAGCGGACTTTCTTGAATTGTGCTTTGCTTAGATTAGCATAGACGTCGTGGAGGATGCGTCGAGGATCCGCATCGCTAGCCAGGCCGGGATGTGACCGGGGGCGAGGCTGGATGCATCCTTCCGCCAACCACTCCCAATCCCCAGGACCCCAGGAAGAAGGAACAAAACCAGGATGGGTTTTGGTTTGTTTGTTAAACTGCTTCAAAGGAGAGCAGCTGCAGGCTCCGAGAAGAACCGGGAAGAAGCACCCAGGGGGGCCGTGGGAGGGAGACGGCGGCCAGGCGCTGCAGCGCTCGGCAGGGCAGAGGTCGTACAGGACACAGCCCTGTGCACTGTGGACACGTGGCACCACGCCGGCCTTTGTTAGGAGGGGCTCTCTTGCACACGGCCCTCCACTCGCCAGATGCACACAGCAATGCCCCTCCCCACCCAAGCTGCAGCCCCTGGCGAGACTAACTGCACAGGTGCGGCTCTGAGGCCACCTGCTAGCAATAAAAACCAAAGGAGAGGGGTCTGCGTTGTGGCGTGGCAGGCTAATGCGCCACCTGTGACCTAGGCATCCCGTATCAAAGCACCGGTTCGAGTCCTGGCTGCTACTGGGAGGCAGCAGAAGATGGCCCAAGTGCTTGGGCCCCTGCCACCCACGCGGGAGACCCAGAATAAGCTCCTGGCTCCTGGCTTCAGCCTGACCCAGCCCTGGCCTCTGTAATTCTTTCAGATAAATAAACAAACCTTAAAAAAAAAAATAAAACTATAGGTGACCATTACTGAATGAGGCTCCTGTGGTCACTCACGCTGAAGTCCTGTGTCACAGAACAAAGCCAAACTGTTACCTATGCTCCAGAACACCAGGAGAGAGGAGGAAGAGCCAGGGGTGCCAACTGGCCCAACGGCAAAGTGGCCTCAGGTGAGCCACCGCTATCTCCCCACTGCTGTCCCCACCTTCTCCGCCCACAAAACCAGCCCTCTGCTCAGCCCGCCGGACGCTTATTCCATTTTGTGTGGGATCACAAATGAAGCCGACTAAGACCTTTAAGCCGAACTGCAAGTCTTGCTCCTTGGACACAGCACTACCCCTACAGAACCTTCTAGAATGCCCCAAACAGCATGGACAGCCCCTCCCTCTCGGCCTCAAAGCCCCTCCAAGGGATCAGACACTGCCCGAAGGCGGGCACCGGGGCTTGTCTGCCTCGGCAGGCCGACAGCATCATGCCCCAGAAGCTGCCCCTGCACACCGTGCCCACGCGCCTCCTAGGTTGTCGGGTCCCACGTCCATCACCTCCGGGGTCACACGTGCTTCCGGGTCACCTCCTCCCGAAGTCCAGCGGAGTGAGGGCAGACACACGGCTCCAGACCCCTTCTCCCCTCCCCTTTCTTAGAAAGGGAGGGAGTGTGGCAGGCGGCGTTCGCAATGGAGATGTGCTGTCCACCGTCCTAAGACGGCTCCAGTGCACACACAACTGCTTTTGTAATGACCGAGCCTTCCAGGGCTCAGACCCCTCCCTGGACTCCCATTCTCCAGATGGGGGCACTGAGGCCCAGAGACAGGTAGCATCTGCTCAGGTTTGCGGGAGCTGTAACCCAGGCGCTTGTCACGGGCACCTGTGTCCTGGGCCCTGGGTCTAAGGCAGCCCTGTCTGCCTCAGGCAAGACTCCTGGGACCTTCAGAAACCAGCAGCGGGGGCTTTCGTCCTCACTTGCCCACCCTGCTCCCCTCGGGCCCTTCCCTGGGGCTACCCGTCCCTGCTGGAGGTGGGGGAGAGACCCCCTCGCTCCCTGGAGTTTAGAAAACTTCCTGTAAATGTAACTGATTCTCCACCCAGCTGGATGTATGGGACTCTTACGAGGCAGAGGAGGTGGGCCCTAAAGGGGCGGGGCCACCTCTCAGTCTCGAGGACGGATCTCTCCTCCTGGCTGCAGCGGCTGGCTCCAAAGGGAGCCCCAGGATAAGCAGGAGACTTCACTCGGCCTCTGGAGGAAGGCAGTTAGCTAACAAGGACACGCACCCGTTCCCAGGTGGGTTTAGCCACAGCAGCCGACAGAGGGCGCTGCCGAGCTCCCAGACAGACCAGGAACCTTCTATCCTGGGAAATGGGAGAAGCTGCCTGGCTGGACAAAGGGGTGGTTCCCGGGCGGCGGCCCCACTGCGTGCGTGGCTGCCCCACTGTGTGCACGGGCTGTCCGACTGCGCCTAGTGCTCATTCAATAACAAAATGTTCCATTCCCTTCCGCCTAGGGGCTGGCTGGGGTTTATCTGTAACTGTCTCCCCATGAGGGCTGCAGCCGGGACCACACGGGTACAGGGGTTACCGTGGGTGGAGGGGAGCCTCTCCCGATGAGCGGTGCGTTCTCGTAGCGTGGGTTCCCACCGAACAGCATCGCCTGGTTCCTGTAGAGCCGAGAGGGTGGCTCAGGGAGGGCCAGCGGGCAGATTGCTCAGGAGGGTCCCGGGGGGCTGGCGTGTGAGGGGGGCAAGGGGGAGGAAATGGATAGAGAGGGGGCAGCAGGATTCTGGGAGCCCTGGGGATGAGTACAGAGGGCACAGCCGCCCAGGGCGATCAGGGTGGCCTGGGGACCACACAGGGCTGTGTCATGCACAGCTGGGGTCTCTTCCCACAGCTCAGGCTGGTGTGGAGACAACCAGATGCATCGCACAGCTGGGCGGAGGGGGGGCACCAGCTGGCCTTGGATGTCTTCTTTCCCCCGCCCCACCCACAGAGACAGCTCCCAGCCCAGGCGTGTGGGTTCCCCGAAGGCCCCTGCCGTACATGTACTCAGAGACGGGGGCGTTGGAGACGGTCTGGGCCGGGGGCTGCAGGCTGCTCTGGCTGCCCAGGCCGCTGCTGTAGCTGCAGAAGCTGTGTAGCTGCCCCCGGCAGGGGCTGTGGGCAGCCATGCGCCGCGCCTGGGGGTTGAAGGGGTCGCCGTCGTCGATGTCATCGTAGTCTCTGTCCCTGCAAAGACACGGGGCAGGGCGCTGGGGCTGCTGGGTCCCATCCCGCTTCCCCGTTCTGCTCCACAGGGCTCTCCCTGGCCAACTCTTGCAGGCAGCCCACCTGGGATCCTCCCCACAGAGGCACTGACACACAGAGTACACCTGTTCCCTGATGTGAGTGATACAATGTATCCCCTTGGCATTCCCCAGCACCCCTGCAAAGCCCCCTGCTGAGGAGCTGGGGTGCCAGTCTGTAGAAGAACCCCCACTGGTCCCAGCCCCAGCTCCTGCCCCGAGTCCCCCAGAAACCTCAGCGTGGGAGTCCGTGGGGGGGGTCCAGCCCGCCCACCAGGCTCCTTGCTGCCTGTCTCCGTCCTCCTCCCTCCTGGGCAGCTCACCTAGCCGTGAAGCACTTCCAGGCCCGCGGCCCCACACAGATCAGGGTGGAGAAGGCCAGGGCGGCCAGGAGGGAGAAGAGGCCCAGGTAGAGCAGGCCCTCGATGCCGTCGTAGCAGACGCCGGTGAGGGCGTCCAGGTAGTCCTGGGGAGGAGAAGGCAGACAGGGAGCTGCAGAGGGAATGGGGGCCCAGCCCGGGCTCCGAGCCCGTCTCTGGCAGTCCCTCTGTGCTCAGCCTGGGCCTGGGATCTCCCAGCTGCTCCCTGGCCCCAGCACCTCGCACCGCCATTTAGGGCCCTGGCTGTGGAGCCCAACACAAGGGGGTTTCTGGGGTGCACTGTGCAGCCGCGGTGTGCCAGGCCCTGGACGGCGGCCTTGAACCAGAGAGACTGGGCGGGGCAAGGAGGGGCGGACATCAAGGAGAGGGAGCCGATGGCCTGGGCGTGGCGCAGTCCCCAAGAGAAAAAGGGCAGTGGGAGGGGGTCAGGGTTTTATCTTAAGGCGATGGCAGACGCTGGGGCTCGGGGTGGAGAGGAAGAGAATGGAGAAGACAGGGCCGTCTCTGGCTGCTGTGCTCCCGGGAGGGGGGCAAGAGGAAGCGGAGGAGGCCCCGGCCCCAGGAACGCCAGGAGGGAGCCACTCGGAGGGACGGACAGAGCTGTGCTGTCTGCGACGGGCGGAGGGACTGCCCGTAAAGGGGGCGGGGACGAGGCCCGGGTGGATTCCGGCACTACCAGGACCACCCCCAAGTGCAGGAGGGGTGAGCTGCGGCCAGCTACTGCACTGTCTACCCGTGACCTGTCCACAGGCTCCCGCGTGTGCACGCGTGTTTGCAGCCATCCACCCATCACACCGCACAAGCCTGGACAGTGGGGAACTACCTCCCTCTTGGAGGGTAGGGACCCCCAGTGTCCTAGAGCTAACCTGAGCCAACCATCCTAAGCCTGCCCCTGTGCCCACTGCTCTAGAAGCTTCCACGGCCCCCCCGCCCACCCCGGGGTCTCAATGCCAGGGACCCTCACTCCCTTCCCACTGTGGAGCTTTGGCCCTGTTCCAGACCTGCAGGGGGCCCGGGCAATCGCTCTCTAGTCCTCTGCGAGCTTCGCTCTGGGCAGGTGTGGCCTGCTGGGGTACTCCACACCCTCCCCGCACCCCCCCAAAGTCACCCCCGGCACCTTATGCAGCCCCCGGCAATCCAGCATGGCCGTCAGCTGCTGCAGGCTGGCCTCGGAGGAGTTCAGCAGGAGCTGGATTCCCAGGAGGTCTTTCTGGAACCGGAAGAGGGAGAGAGGTGAGACTGACAAGATAGAACCACAAAGGGACAGCGGGGGCCAAGGACGTCCAGACAAGGAAAGGGGGCCAGGCCGTCGAGGGAGGCGGGGAGGGGACGCAGAGCCGGCCAATCCTCAGGGGCTCCGGTGGGCTACGGCAGGGCCGGCGTTCAGCAGGGGAGCCCCTCCCCAGCACCCTGGCACCCCAGCACCGAGGCTGTGGGGCGGCGCCTTACCTCGGCCGTGGGGAAGAGCGGCACAGCGAACTGTAGCAGTCCCGCCACCTGGATCTGCATGGTGGTCAGCGAGCGCTGGTAGACGGTCAGTGCCTGGGCCGGGGAAGACCACAGCCCCCATGAGGGTCCGCGTGCCAGGGGCCTGGACGCCCTCCCCCCAACACTGGCAGCAGCCCTGGGGGCAGGGCTATCCCCGCTGGAAGGGGCTGTGCACACTGGCTGCAGGCTGGTGCAGGAAGGCTGGATAGGGCCAGCAGGGTCCTGACCTCCATGGCCAGGTGGCGCCCCATGGACTCTGGCCATCTGTTCAACCCGTCCACTACAGTGAGGATGACACAAGTCCTCCCCCATCTCCACCCACTTCTAGAGAGCACCATAGCCCTCCTGCTTCTCGCGGCTCAGACGTGGGCCTCAGACCGGCAGCATCTGCCTCGCCTGGTAGCTCAGGCCACCCGCTGGCCCTGCACGGGAGACGCACGGGTGACCGTGCGAGAGGCACTGGCCGAGGAGTCCCTGGGCAGGAGCACGGCCCCTGCAGAGGAGCAGTCAATGGGGGACACAGGGAGGCAAGGCTTCCTGGTCATGGTCAGCAGCATGGCTGGGGTCATGGGCGGGGGGGAGCTGACGGAGGGGCGTGGGCGGGGGGCTGTACCTGCTGGAAGGGGCTCCGCACACTCTGACCGCAGTACAGGTAGTAGCGGGTCACCTCTGCAAGGTAACAGCGCGGGCGTCAGGCCACTCGCAGGGGCCGCACCTCGTCGTCCCGCAGTCCAGCCAGGCCTCCCTCCCTCCCCATCCCCAGGCCGCCCGGGGAGGCCGTTTGCAGGAGTACGCTCCGAGGTCCGGCGGGGGCCTGAGATGGGGCCTGGAGAGGGCTGGAAGAGGGAAGCAGAGGCGCAGGATGGGGCCGGAGCTGCTGGGAGAGCGCGATACCTGTGCTGATCTGGCCCTGCGTGAGGTTCAGGATGAAGGCGTCGGGAGCCACGCAGAAGTCACTGGCGCCCTGGGGCAGGGAGAGACGGGAGTCAGACACAAGGGCCCCGGGGGAGCCAGGTGCCTGCCACCCCAGCCACGTGGCCCCTGCAGTTCATTCCTGGGTGGCAAAGATGGCAGCCTCCTGGGTTCTAATCCTGCCCAGCTCTGCTCCTACCTGGAGGGGTTAACTCTTTCCGTGCCACGGAGAGAATGGCACTGGTTACCTAAGGAGCAAGTTCAGAGCCGGGACCAGGGTGGGGCAGCGGATGCTAGCCACGCCCCTACCCTGATGCCTGGTGTGGAGCAGGCCCACAGGGCCTGGAAACCCGGCCCAGGGGCAGCGAGGCGCTCCTGCACCGTGGCCACATTTACTCGTCACTCCTCTCCCTTTTTGTCTCGCTGTCCCCAGCTCTGCACGCACTGGTGAACAATCTCTGAAGGCTCTGGATTCTTTCTAAAGAATGTGGCTACTGCTGACCCATCTGGGAGCCGCTGGGTGCACAGGCATGGGAGTGGGCGGAGCCGGGGCTGGCCCCAGGCTGTGCCACTGACAAGCAGCTGTGCCTGCAGGGGAGAGGCGGCAGCCAGGATGCGTCTCTGAGCGAGACCCCCCAGATCTGGCCTGCGGTGCAGTGGGCACTGTGGAAAGGGGGTCTCCAGGTCTCCGAGCAGCCAGGGCAAGCACGGGTCCTGGGGCCCACTCCTGGGGCCAGCCCCCTCCTCTGGGCCAGGGCCCCTGGGCAGGGGCCCCCTCTGTGCTGTCTCCCTTCCCTGGCTCCTGCTTCGGGGAGCCACACCAGCGCAGGTGTTCAGCGCCCTCTGGGTACCAGGCACGGCTGCAGACCCAGGTGCAGGCGAGCTGAATCATGGCACCACGGTCTAGAAAATGTGTGTGGGGGGGGGGAGGGGGGAGGGCTGGGGACGACCGGCGCCACTAGGCACAGAGCTCCCTCTGAGCCCCATGTGCACACCCCCCTTCCCTCCTCCCCCCTTCGCGTGCTCAGGGCCTGGGAGAACAATTTTACACACAAACCACTAACAGACGTAACAAATCATCCTGGCCCCTTAATGGCAATCAGAGCTGCAGCGCCAGCAGGCCTGGGGCCACCCCCACCCCCACCCCGACGGGAGTGACGGAGGAGAGAAGCCAGCCAGCGGGTGCGCAAGTCTTGGGAAAAAACAAGAACACAGGTGGCCATCTTGGCCTGGGTCACCTCCAGGAAGTCTGGGACCCAGGGAGGCAGAGGGAGGGGGCCCCAGCTGAGGCTTCCCCAGCGAGGTGGCCTCCTCCTCCCTCCCTCCGTCCCCGTTCCGGCCAGGCCTGCACCTGAGCCCTCAGCGCCTGTCTGACGTCCCGTGGGACAGGTGCATTAGGCGAGGGTGGTTTGGGGGCAGCGAGCCTGGCTGGGATGGGGGCAGGAGCTGCCCAGTCCCTGCCCAGGCAGTGCAGAGGCTGCAGGCAGTTCCTGGGGACAGAGGTGAGGTGGGCAGGGCTGCCCGGGACCCTCATGTGCTGGCAGTCGGCATGTGGGAGCCTCTGGCTGCGGGAGTTGAATATTTCCTGTGTCTCTCCGGGAATATCCTGTTAGTAACACTGAGACAAAAACTGGACCCTTCCCATGTTACACAGGAGGAAGCGGAGGCACGAAAACTTGGAACGTCCCCGGGCTTCCGCTGCTGGGAAGGGATGGGCAAGGCGGTGGATGCAGGCGGGGGGCCCACCATCCACCCCTGCCCCGCCACATCCCTTCCCGAGCTGCTGTGGCTGAGTGCACCTGCTCCGACCCCACCCCCTGAATCTACTTCCTCCTTTTCCTTATTTTTAACTTAAAACATTTACTTATTTGTGGGCCGGCACTGTGGCACAGCAGTAAAGCCAACCCCTGCAATGCTGGCATCCCATAGAGGCCGCTCCCCTCCTGATCCAGCTCCCTGCTAATGGCCTGGGAAAAGCAGCGGAAGATGGCCCGAGTGCCTGGGCCCCCGCATCCATGTGGGAGACCTGGAAGAAGCTCCTGGCTCCGGCCTGGCCCAGCTTGGGCTGTTGCAGCCTTCTGGGGAGTGAACTAGCAGATGGAAGATCTCTCTCTCTCTCTCTGTCTCTCTCCATAACTCAAACAAATAAAAATCTTTCAGAAAAGTAAAAAAAAATCATTCATTTGAAAGAGAGAGAGAGAGAGGAAAGAGAGAGAAAGAGAGAGAGAGAGAGAGCGAGAGAGAGAGCGCGCGCCCCAATCTGCTGGTTCACTCCCAAATTCCAGTGAGGCTGCACCTAAACCACGCTGAAATCGAAGCCAGAAACTCCACCCAGGGCCCGACCACCCGACTACCTGAGCGTCACCTGCTGCCTCCCAGGGTGTGCATTAGCCGGAAGCTGGAGTCAGGAGCTGGGGTCAGGGGTCAAAGTGGCTAAGCCAACCCTCACTGCCTAGAGCTTCCGGCCGCTCAGCCACAGGCACCGGGCACGGCTCATGCGGGGCGGGGGCTCAGGGCTCGGTTCTCAAGCACCCAGGCACAGAGGCCCTGGGGACAGCACTCTCTCCCCTCATGGGGACAGCGACTGTCAGCTCTCTGGCTTCTCCAAACAGGCAGGGTGGCCTGCAGGCCACACAAAAAGCTGGGCACAATCACACCCCCCCCCAGCTGCCCCGCCCCCCTCCCATTAAAATGCAGCAGGCCCGGGGCTCTGTCAAAGGCCCATTCAGCTGCACCTCACCCGCTGCGGCTCTCACACAAGGGCCTGACTGAAGGAATTAGGGAAATGGCATTTCTCCCAGCTCCCAGGCATTCCAGGGCACCCAGCTGGCACAGTGCATAAACACTGCAGCCTGGTGAGAGGGAGCAGTCCGTGCGAGGGGCAGCTCACGGTGGCGAGCAGGAGGCCACCAGCCTGGGCCCTGCAGAGAGCCTCCCCGTGCCCACACTTGTCCCAGACACAGCTGTGCACCTGGCTCTGGCCAGCTGGGCTCCACGGCTCTGCGCCACTCAGCGTCTGGCAGCTCCCGCGCCACCAGGACGCTCTGGGCATGAGCTGGGCCCTGCTGCCCTGCCCTTCCCCGCAGCAGGCCGGGGCAAAGACAGCACCTCTCAATCTTCTGCACAAGCCCCTGCCCAAAACTGCTGAGGTCAGCAGCACCAGGAGCCACGCATTCCGGGGGTCCCCCTGGAGGAGGCAAAGCCCCAAGGCCAGAGCCGCTGGGCAGCCCCGAGTCCTAGAAAAGGAATGAGCTGGGTGGGGGGGCCTAAGGTACCAGCCCCCACCCTTCCACCTCCAGAGAAGTCTAGGACCCGAGGAGGGAGCAGGAGAGAGCCAGCAGAACAGAGGCAGACACAAGGCTGGTCTGTGGCACTGCAATCGACTAAGGATGTCTTGCAAGCCCCTGATTCACCCACCACACACGCACCCTCACGCCTATGCACGCACAGAGAACGCATGCTGAACGGATCCACAGCGAGCCGTGCTTATCCGCCAAGTTGTCTTCCACCGGTTGCAGCAGCAAACCAAGGGCTCTTGGGTTTTGTACCCCCAGGCAAAGGGTGCTGAGTGTCACACGGCAAAGCACGCCCACCGAGTGGACAGACAGACTCACTCCAGCTTTATGTCCACTGAACACTAGGCACACCCACGTGGGAGGCCCCCACTTCTCAGAAATTGTCTGAGAGGCAGAGACAGAGACAGAGAGCAGGAGAGAGCGCACTCCTGCCCGAGTTCACTCCCCAGACGCCTGCCTGCAACAGCCAGGGCTGGGCCGGGCCGAGGCCAGGAGCCCGGACTCCATCCAGGTCTCCTGTGTGGGTGGCAGGGGCCCAGGTACTCGGGCCTCTGTCTGCTGCCTTCTGGGGTCCGCATTTGCGGGCAGCTGGAGTGGGGACAGGTGCTGGGACACGAACCCGGGCAGCCCAACTGCTCGGTCAAACACCTGTGCCCTTTTAGTCACAGCCTGAGGCACCACATGCATCTGAGACGGAGTCTGGGGGCAGGGGCCCCCAGGGGCCATGCTCCCAGGGCCCAGGACGCGGGGGCGGCACGGGGGTGCGCTTCTGAGGCCAGGGGCCCTCCAGCCTGCGCATCAGCCCCGGGTCCACCCCCACCCCGCCCCCGGCCCGCCTTGGCTCTTCTCACCCAGGGAGAAGCCACCAGCTCACGCAGGTGAGCCTCAGAACGGCCCCCATGGCCCAAGTCCCTTAGGTTCTGAGACTCTGGGCTTCTCAGTGAGGGGCTGTGGCTGGCAGCTGGCCCCACGTGGGGCCTCTGGACAGGACATCGTCCCCCCCAGACAGACTGTCCTGGCCAGGCCTCCCGCCCCCCGCACTCACCACCGCAGTGGCCGAGTCCGTGGCCAGCGACGCCCAGCTGAGAAGCAGCACCAGCAGCGCGCAGCCCAGCATCCTAGGAGAGAGGCGGCGACGGTGGGAACCGGGCAAGGTGCACAGCATGGGGGCGGGGGAGGGTCCTCTGTGACAGCGCCAGCCCACCACCTCCAGTGCCCTCCCTCGTGGCCCCTGCCCGCCCCATCACAGCCCCGCTAACTGCTGGAGCAGCGGTCCCGGGGCTAAAGCCACAGGGCTACCACGTGTGGAGAGGCAGCAGGAGGCACGGGCCTGGCCCTTGTTCCTTGGGCGGCTCAGCACAGGTGGGAGCGAGCCGGTGCCTGCTGGTGTCCAGATGGCCAGCTGGTGGCTGCTGTCTGGCCCAGGCCGGCCCCTCCCCCTACAACCTGGCCAGGCCCTTGGTGCTGTGATGGTGGCACCTTGCCCTGCTCTCTGCCCCAGGCCCATGGGCAGAGCTACTCACGCAGCCAGCAGACACTTGGAGCGCCTGGCCAGCGCCAAGCAAGTGAGAAGGCAGATGACCAGATCCAGGATGAAGAGCAGGAGGTAGGAGAGCCACCTGGTGGAGGGAGGGGGGGGCGGTTAGCAGGAACCGGGCAGAACTCCCACCACTGCCCAGCCTGGGGGGCCCGCATTACAAGTGGTCCTGAGCCAGCGAGACCCCAGTGTGCACGGACAGACGGGCTCTCCATGGGCTCTGGGGCTGCCCCCTCCCTTCTGCCCCCGATCTCCACCCCCTGCCACCTCAATCCAGTGTGGGAGCCAGAGACGGCCTCTGCCTGCCACTGCCCGTGGGTGGCCACTGAGAGCCTGTTTGTGCAACCCAGGAAAGGAATCGGTAACTTTAACTTCAACAGCCGCAGGCGCTAGGGGCGAGCGCACTGCACAGCAAGGCTGCAGCCGCCCAGCGGGCAGGACCTGGGCCCCTCCTTTCCCTGTGCTTCCGGAACCCCAGGCTGCAGCCAGGGAAGGTAGCAAGCCCCTGGAAGCCCACCTCTGCCGAGGGCCCGGCCCAGCCTCCCCGAGGCCCCCCGCCTGCCCTGAACTCGTGGCACCCACAGCTGTGCACGTTCGGGGCCCTCGTGCCAGGCACTGGACGTGGCACCACAGACGCCCGTATGGGACTCACTCCCGGCCAGCACGGGGCTCGCAGTGGGCAAGGGAGCCACGGCCAGCCCCTCCCAGGGCACCCGGGACCCTCCAGGGGCCTGGCCGGGCTGAGCTGATGGGGAAAGGCAGTCACACAATGGCTGGGAGACCTTAGAGGGCCACTTGGCCCCCAGATCTCCTACCAGCAGGGGACGCCGGAGCCCCTGGTCTCACAGGGCGGGGCGAGGAGCAGGTGCTGGCGACGTGGCACAGGGTAGAAGCTGAGGCAGCCGAGGCTAAAGAACCCAAGTACTGGGAGTCCACGGGTGTGGAGAAGACGCGAAACGAATCGCCCGTGTCCCCTTCCCCTCCTCACAGGACCCCTACCACGCAGCCCAGCCTCACCCAGCAGCCACGTGCGAACGCGCTGTGACGGGGTCCCGGCACCACCTCAAGCCGGGGACGCCACATGCTCCCCTCCCTTGGGGCCCCGCCCGCGCTTCCCATGGGAAGGGGAACAGCTGTGGGGGGAGGTCTCTGGACGCAGTGCAGTAGTGACCACCTGTGGCTGGGGCTTTGGGACAAACCCGAAAACCAGAGGAAGCTCTGCTCCGAGCACTGACGGTGGGGTCGGGAGCCCGGAGAGCTGCCGCTCGCTGATTCTCCACGACCTGTGGACCCGCTGCACCGCGCGCCTCCTCGGTGCCACGCCCCGCAGGGCTGGGCCGCAGGTCCTCTGGGCAGGAGGGACCCTGGGCTGAGACCGCTGCTGCCTACCCTGGCTCTCTGTTGGGGCCGTCCCCAGTCCTGGGGTTTGGGGAATGGGGCACAGGACGAACAGAACTAGCTGGCCAGGCACACCTGCGAGGTGGCAGGAGACTCACCTGTAGTACTCTACGTAGCTGGTCTGGTCAGCCAGCTCGCTCAGCTGGGCGCCGACCTCCTGCCACACGGGCAGCCCCGAGAGCTGGGCGACGATGCTGTCGGCCATCTGCTGCATGAACTTCAGGGTCTGGATATAGTCGCCCCGGGCGGCGAGGATCTCACTGAGGCGGGCCAGGTGCTGCTCCAGGTCCATCTTCATCTGCTGGGTGGTTCCAGAAACCTGGCGGCGGGGGGCCACATTGGGGTGGGTGGGGGGGAGGGCTGTGAGGCCCGCTCCTGGGAGGCGGTGCTCGGGGCCCTGGGTGTCACTCCGGGGTCGGGGTGGGGTCTTTGCAATCAGCAGCGGATGTTGCTCAGGTTGGAACGAACAAATGCACCCGGCCCGGCCGGAGAGCTCACGGGGCTGCTGCTACAGACTGAGGTCCTGACCTTGACCGGGGCCTGGGCGCCAGCGTCAGAGCCCTCTGTCTGGAACGCTCCAAGATCCGAAGTCTTCCGAGTGCTGAGCTGACGCTGTCTCTGAGGCTCAAGAGGTTTAGGATTTTGGGGGGCACTTTCGATTTTCAGATGAGGGGTGCTCTGCCGATAAAGCCTATGCAACTGTTTCAAAACCCGCAAAACCCCGAAATCTCAAACATCTGTGGTCCCAGCATTTCGGCTAAGGGAGACGGGCTCTGTACAGACAGACCCAGGGCGGGACACAGACCAAACCATCAGCTTTTCTTCCTTGAAGATTCTCTTAGAACTTGAAGCATGGTGGCATGGTGGATGGTGACTGCTCTTTTTAAGAGAAATGAAAAGTTTGAGCTCAAGTTGAGCTCAAGGTTTCCCATGTTGGGGCCGGCGTTGTGGGTTAGCAGGTTAGGCCTCCATCTGTGCCACCAGCATCCCACATGAGTGCCAGTTTGAGTCCCGGCTGCTCCACTTCTGATCCAGCTCCCTGCTGATGCGCCTGGGAAAGCAGCGGAAGATGGCCCAAGTGCTTGGGCCCCTGCACCCACCTGGGAGACCTGCAGAAGCTCCCAGCTTTGGCCTGGCCCAGCCCTAGCCATTGAGGCCATTTAGGGACTGAACCAGCAGGTGCAGGATCTCCTTCTCACTCTGTCTCTCCCTCTCTCTCTAACTCTGCCTTTCAGGTAAGTAAAAAAACAAACCTTAAAAAAAAGTTTCCCAGGTGGCTTCCCGACCTGTCAGTCCCACACAAGAGGGACACCGGGTCGCACAGCTCCCAGCTGCTCGCCATGCCCCGCACCCGAGCACAGGCAGAACAATGGGACTTTGAAAAAACACAGACAGACGCGACCCCAGCCGGAAGAGCACGGATGGGGGACAGAAGGGCAGAGCGGGCCTTCTCTGTGCTCACATCCTCGCCTGGATGTCTGTCCTGTCCCCTGCTGGGCCCTAAGGGCCTGCAGTTGAGGGGAGGCAGTGTGGGCTGAGCCAAGGCAGCCATGGACGGCGATGGCGGTGACTTTTGAACAAGGGCCATAGCCGCGCTGTATGGGAAGGGGCCTGCACACAGCCCAGACCCAGGGAGCCCGCAGTGGCCACGGCTGCAGCCTGGTGGCCCCAAGCCCACCCCAGAGGCCCACCCTGAGCCTGGTGTGATGCCATCCAGGGGCGGGGGGTGGGGCTGTCCCGAAATCGTCACAGGAACCCAAGAAGCACAACTGGGGACAGCATGTGCTAATCTTTATCCGCGCCGGCAGCTCCCACAGGTCTGAAGAAAGGACACAGGAGACGGGGCTAGAGGCTCCCCCGGGCTGGGCTGAGCCCAGGCTGATAAGAGCCGGGCGCTGGGCAGCTCTGGGACTCAGGGCCACTCTGCGCTCCGCACATCTGCGGCCACCGTAGGCTCCTGGTTCCAGAGGAGAGAATGGCTCTCTTTGTTCCGTTTTGTTTGCTCCAAGCCAGCCGCTCGTCCCATTTTCTGCCCTGTGCCTGGTTCCTGTGGGTTACAGACTGACTAAGAGGCCCCGACAGCAGCGCCACGCCTTGGGGGCTCGGCAGCTGGGGGCTTCAGGCAGGGGAGCAAAACCCCAAACCACACGGGAGCACATCCGGGAACCCAGAAACTTGCTGTCGGGTAGAAGAGCAACGACCTTTGCCCCACATGGCACTGTCAGCCCGGGAGCCTAGGAGCAGCCTAGGTGCCACTTTGGCCTTCCTATATCTTACACAGCAAGACAAAGAACAAAGAACAAAGCCGTTAAACGCTCTGTAAACTTCCTCCTCCTCAGCTTTGCATCGCCTAACTTCCCTACTTCTTAAACCCTTCTTGGGGGAAAAAAGGCACAAGACAATTCACATCTGTCAGGCCTATCTCCCCCCACCACATCCTCTCTAGGAAACAAACAAAAAACCCCACACCACTGACCTACATACAGCCCCCACTTCTCCACATCACCCCCAACCCAGTACACACGGCCCCTGTCCCCCACGCGCTCCAGGCCCGGTCCCGGGGCCACAGAGGTGAGACACCACCCCCTACCCCCGACAGAACCAGGCGCTCTCTTGTGGGAAAGCAAAAAATGTGAGAGCCAGAGGGCCAGCCAGGTCCGCTCCGGGCTGGGCAGGGCCTGAAGGGGCTGGTGCGTGTCCCCGGCTGCAGACAGCCGTGTTCCAAGTCCGCAGGGCGGGGTCCTGTGACCCTCCACGGGTCCTCAGATGACTGACGCAAGCTCAGGGCTGAAAACCTCAAGAAGGAGGGGGCTCCTGCGCTTGGGCGGGGTCGGGGTGCAGGGGAGGGGAGGCCCCAGGGCAGACCCAGGCAGAGGACAAGGCTGAGGGTGGGCGGGGTGCTGTGTGCGGAGCCTGCCCCACCAGGTCCAGCTCACGGCTGTGGCGGAGAGGCGGCTCCCCGTGCCTCCCCATCTCGGCCCTGCAGCCTGCTGCAGGCTCCAGCGAGAGCCACAGAAGCTACCAGAATGCCAGCCATACACACACAGCAGCAGTGCCCACGGCGGGCCAAGGAGACCCCGAGGGTTAGGAAGCTGCCTGGTCCCTTGGGTGCGCAGCTGGAGCCCCTCCCCCCACACAGGCCTTTGCCCGCCCAACACCCCCAGACAATCCCTTTCGGACCCTTGAATAACTTAAGGCCCTGCCTTGGCCCCCCGCTGAGGCACAGGCTGTCCCCGGGTGGATGGGGGTTGTCTGGGGTGGGGTTTCTGATCCAGAGGGGAATGTGGAGAAGCCCCCACTCCGTGCCAGGGCAGCCCGGAAGGCCTCTGGGTGGTCCCTCAGCTGCCTGAGCTGCGCTCCTGGTCACCTGACCCACCCACGGCCTCGTCCTCCCTCCCGGTAATGACAGTAATTACTATAATGGGGCCCATTACCTGAGTCACCCGTGGGAGCCCACTGAGTAGTCACCTGCACTTTCACCTACATGAAGTCATCTGATGTCATTTACCTGGTATCTGACCTTCAGCCCTCAGATATGGGGGGCCCTCCAAGGGCTGCTGCCTCCCCTGGGACGCAAACCAGCCTCATGGGCCCCTCCAAGGGGCAGCGCAGGCCTCCCCACCCTGGGGAAGCACCTATGCCTGGACCGGGGGCTGGCCCCATGGAGGAGGCGGTGCCTGCAGGAGGAGCAGCACCCCCCTCCCGCCTTCCGCCCTCCGCTGGCTCCTCTGGGGATTCCAGAGTGGGGCTCACTGGGACATGTCCAGTGCCGGCCCCAGGGCTCCCTCCCAGCACAGCTGTCAGCCCCTGGGAGGACTCCTGTTTTCCCATCAAGCCTTGGGCCAGTGAAGGTCACGGTCCTGGGTCCTGGGCTTTCCGGGGAAGAGGTTTACCCCTGGGGCTGTGTTCCTCTCCCAGGGAGTCTGGGGCTGGTGGGTGAGGGGGGAAAGGGAAGAGGGGCCCAGGGTGCAGCCCCCGAGGCTCTGCCCAGCTCCCCCATCCCAGCTGTTCGCCCTCACCCCCCAGAGCTGCTCAGCCCAGCACCCAGACACATGTCTCCCAAGGGAGGGCTGGCCCGATCTGGCATCCCCCACCCCAGCCCCAAAAGGGCCCCCTGGAGGCCACAGGCTGTCTCCCCAGTCCACACGAGCAGCACAGCTGTCTCTTTAAGGGGAGCCCCCCTGAGGGGCCACCAGGGGATTAGAGCCTAGAGGAGCTTAAGGGAGTGGGAGGGGGCCAGTGAGGTGGAGTCCGCCCCGCAGGCTGCCAGGGCCATGCCAGGCCAGTCAGCGGCAGACAGATGGGGCTGGACGCTGCGGTGGAGACTGTGGGACAGGAACGGGCCTTGTGCTGGGGCCCTCAGCGGGGGACCTGGCCCAGAGAGGGTCTGGAACGGGGCGGACGCCCAAGGGGTGGTCGCTGCAGCTTTGTCACCAGAGCCCCTGGGGCTGCCTGGGACGGACGCATAGGGGCCCAGGTCACCATGGGAGAAAACCCAATTCCCTGCCCTCACTCTGTGGCTCAGGCCCCATCAGAGCCTGATGCCTCTCTCTGGCCTGGACTGGGAGCCCCAGCTGGGGTCACGGGCCTGGCCCAGGGCCCAGCGACACAGGACTTGTCTAGGGCATCTGGGATGAATCGTGCCACCCTGTGGGGCTCCCTTGCAGTTTCTGGACAGAGCTTCCCCCTTGCCAATCCCGGCGTCCCCTTAGAGTGGACACACACAACGCGGTGCGGCTGACTTTCCATATTCTCAGTCTCCTGTGGCAAACAGGAAGTGAGCAGCTCTCCTGGAAACCCAGGAGAAGCAGGGGCGCTGCAGGTCTGCGGGGGCCGAGCAGGCTGGGGACCCACGGGGACCCACTGGGACCCCGTCCTGGCTGCACTGAGCTCACAGGCTGCCCACGGGCCTGGCCGGCTGCCCACGGGCCTTACCAGGGTGTCGATCCCAGAGAAGGTGTGGTGTGCATTGTCCAAGGAGTAGGTGAGCTGGTGGACCCCGTCGCTGGTCTCGCTGTTCCCATAGAACCCGATGCCTATGGCGGCGCTACAATCAAAACCCCACACAAAGGTTAGAAGAGTGTTTGTGTTCATTCTGTGTATTTATTTATCGAACGGCATAGAACAAAAGCGGGAGAGAGTGAGATACCTTCCCCAAATGCCTGCAACAGCCAGGGCTGGGCTGGGCTGAAGCCAGGAGCCTGCACTCAGCCAAGGTCTCCCGCATGGGTGGCGGGAACTCAAGGCCCCGAGCCATCTCCTGCTGCCTGCTGGGTTACACTGGGTCAGAGAGGAGCAGCCAAGACCTGAACCAAGCACTTGCGGAGAGGGTGTGGGCACCGAGTGCACACTGGCGTGGACTGTGCACCCCAAGCCCACAGTTCACACTGGCACTGCCCACTCTCAGGGCTGGACAAAGGTAGGACACAGACGCACCACTACGGCACCATAGCCTCACAGCCATGCTGGGGCCAGCGTAGTGGTCTCCGGTTAAGCCACCGCCTGCATCCCAGCATCCCATAATCACAGCGCTGCTGGTTCGAGTCCTGGCCCCTCAACTTCCACCCAGAAGTCCCACTCGTGAGCCTGGGAAGGCCCGGGATGATGATGGCCCAAGCACCAGGGTTCCTGCCACCCACGCGGGAGACCCGGATGGAGCTCCTGACTCCTGACTTCAGCCTGGGCCAGATCCGGCTGCTGGAGACATTTGGGGAGTGAACCAGTGAACGGAAAATCTCTCTGTGTGTCTCCCTCTCTATGACTCTGTCTTAAAGAGAAAAACCCCTGCTCTCTCCCTACTCCCCCTCCCCACCTCAGATGCTTACAGTCGTCTTCCCCAGAAAGTCACACAGTGGAAGTCAGTTTCTCCCCTGGCTTCTTCCCGCCGCCGGCTCCTCCGTGGCTGTCCACAATGGCACAGCTCATCTCCCTGCCCCGAGGTCTGGATGCAACAGAGTGTTTCCCCGACCCCCTGCTGCTGGGGGCATCTGCGCCCTGGGGGTGAAGGTTAAGGACCCTGAAGGGGGAGGGAGGGGGGAGACCCAGGCTGGCCGAGGGCTCTGGGTGGGGCCCACACCCCCAGGTCAGAAGCCGGGACTCCCTGGCCATGCTCCACCCTTTCCTTGATGTTCTCTGCCCATGGAGGCCGCCAGGTCCTCTTCACGGAGCCCCAGGGCGCAGAAAGTCCCTTCTCCGCCTGGGGTGAAGCCTGCCTGTCACAGCCACGCACCCTCCGTGGCGTGCGTGGCTGTCCCCTGCGATGGCGGGAAGAAGGCTCTGTGTGCAGGTGCCACCACCCGCCTGGCGTGGCTTCCTATCACCCTTCTGGCCACAGTCTGTGACTTCAGTGTCCTCTGGGGTCAACTCTGCCTGGTGGTCAAGGTCACTGCTCAGGGTGGCTCCGTGCCCAGAGCCTCCCCTCCCCCGCTGACCACCTCCTCCCCAGGCGCTGTATCGATTTTCGTTTCGCTTTAACCAAAGGCAGAGCTTGCAACCTAACTCTGTGGAACTCCTGAGGCTGGTGCGAGTCCAGCATTTCGGGTCTGGGCCTGGACGCCGACCACATCCTGGGGAGCCAAGACTCACGCCGCAGCCCCTGGAGTTGGTGCCAACTTCGTGCCGGGGAGGACGGACGCTCACAGGCTAACTTACCCGGCCCAGGGCGGACTCCCCAGCAAGGCTGTTACAGAACCCCCTCCAGCCTGCAATTCAAGGTTTCCGAGGCCGTGGGGCGGCCCACGGGAACAGAATCAGCTCAACACCTGGTAGCGTGCACAAGGCACCCCCCATCTGGCCCACTGCCTCGGTATGCTCTACGAATGTGCATTTTTTTTAAAGATTTATTTTATTTATTTAAGAGGCAAAGCAATGTAGAGACAGGAAGAGAGAGAGATCTTCCATACACTGGTTCATTCCCCAGATGGCTGCAACGGCCAAGGCTGGGCCAGACCAAAGCCAGGAGCTTTGAACTCCTTCTGGGTCGCCCACGTGGGTGACAGCGGGGCCCAGGTACTTGGGCCGTCTTCCGCTGCCTTCCCAGGCTCATCAGCAGGGAGCTGGATTGGAAGCGGAGCAGCCGGGACTGGAACTGGCGCTCTGACGTGACAAGTGGTGGTTCAGCCCGCAGTGCCCCAATGCCAGCCCTGTGCCTGTTTTTCTCGTCATTGGCTCCCTCTCGCCTGGCACAGGTGATGTGCAGAATGCGGTGGAGCGAGTCCAGCCCACACCTGCGCCGAGCTTCCCGAAAACCAAAGGTCATTGCTACTTGTTGCAACGGCCCCCTAAGCCATGCACACGGCTCAGCTTTATAAAGGTGGCGCTCACCCACCCTTTCAGCTACCCCAGCTTTCAGCCCAGCACGGAACTCAGTAAACCAGAGAGGGGACTCAGCATTGTCTCTGCGATAGGCTTGGGGAGCGGGGGGCGACGCCAGGGCACGGCAGGTGTCAGGTAGGAGGTCCACATCCCACAGGCGGGGCTGGCCTGCCTGGGATGCGATCCCGCCCGTGCGTCCCGTCCAGTTTGTTGCTAATGCGCCTGGGAGGTCGGAGATGACGGCCCGAGTAGTCAGGCCCCTTACCATCCACTCGGGAGACCTGGACGGAGTTCTCAGCCGTCACTCTGCTTCTTAAACAAATAAACAATAAATAACCTGAAAAACAGGTTTGTGTTCTGTCTTCAGCCCCGCAGGCTAACGGAAGTGTTCTGAGGCCATGTGAGGTCAGTGAGGCTAAGCTGTGGGGTTCCCTGCGCTAGTGATACTAAACCCATCTTTGATTTACAATCTCGGGGCATCTTACGATGCGGAATACCTGAACTCTGTGATTTTATTATTGTTATTATTTTACTCTGAGTTTCATGGGGCCGGGGATCCCAGGGTAGCCGGCCTGGGTCCCTCTGTGCCCCTGCCGCGGGGGGCGGAATGGCGGGTACCGTCGTGTGGCCCAGTGGTGAGGGACTCGGGGGGGGGCGCACCCTGGCAGAGGCTTGGTTTGGAAAAGCCTCTGGAAAATACAATTCCTGCAAACAGCCAGCACGTGCAGGGGCCGCGCCGGGAGCGAGCAGAGCATGGCTCTAATGGCCCTGAGAGCTATCGATCCTGGGAGAAGAGGGCATTGATCCGGGCCACGGTCAGACTTCCTTCTGACTTCGCAGGCCCTGGGTGGTACTGGGAGAGAGGGGCCTGGAGCCAGGGAGAGGGCTGCGTGGCTGGACAGAGTGCACTGCACAGGGGTCGGAGCCACGAGGGAGACCCCAGACCACCCCAGGCATGTGGCAAGGAAAGGGACTGCATTCACCTGGGGCCGCGCTGGTCCACCAAGTTGCCCCGGGGGGGAGGGCGGCTGGGGGGTCAGGTTCATGGGCTAACCGGCAGGACACATGCCAGCACGCCCCGCCCTCTGCCCGTCCCCATGCAGGGGGACACTCACCAGCAGATGAGCCCGGCCACCACCGCCGTCCAGGTGGTGCAGCAGGAGCCGCGTTGCTTGGTCTGCCCGGCCTCGTCCCGCCGGCGGCAGCACACGCAGACCAGGTAAGCCGTGAGGAAGATCAGGTTCAGGCCCAGGCACACGGCGGCCACCAGCCCCAGGAACAGCAGCGACTGCAAGAGGAGAGCCTGGGGTCAGCCCCGGCCCCGGGGCCCTGGGTGTCGGGCGGCGGGCGTAGGAGCCGGGGCTGGGCTGTGTGTCTGTCACCCATCTTTCTTCTGTCCGTCCTTTTCCTGCTCCCGCAATGGAAGCTCCTACTCTATAAACGGTGCCTGGCGCTCAAGAGGAGGGGGAGGGGATGGAGCCCCCGCGGTGGCCAGGTACGGGGGAGGCAGACACACAGGGTTTCTGGCTGCCACACCTGGATGAAGACAGCAACCAGGAGAGCCCTGAGCCCCTGACACACACGCAGGAGTCAGCAAATGGCCGCGAGGGCTGTGGCCAATGAGCTCTGTGGCCAAGCAAGACCGGGGGGGGGGCGGGTTGTGGAGTAGCAGGTTAAGCTGCAGTCTGCGGTGCCAGGATCCCGTACAAGTGCAAGTTCAAGACCGGGCTGCTCCACTTCCAATCCAGTTCCCTGCTAATGCACCTGGGAAGGCAGAGGGCTATGGCCCAAGTGCTTGGGTCCCTGCCCCAATGTGGGAGACGTGATGGAGCTCCAGGCTCCTGGCTTCAGCCTGGCCCAGCCCTGGCAGTTATGGCCATCTGGGGGAGTGAACCAACAGAGGGAAGCCCTCTCTCTCTCTTTTTCTGCCTCTCAAACTCTTTTCTTAAAGATGTGTTTGCTTATTTGCTGGATGCCTTGGACCCTCAGACGGGGCCAGGAAGGGTCGTGGGGCACGGATGCTGCCTCCTCGTGCAAAGCGCTCCTCTCCGAGGAGGTCAGCGGCCTGTTCTAGGTGTTGGGGGACGAGCTGGGGGCATCAGGAAACAATCGTGGAGTCCCTTCGTGCTGAATACTGAGAGAGACAGCTATGCCCCCAGGGGCCAGCAGCAGCACCAGGCCAGAATGCTGAGAGGCAGGAGGTGTCTGCTTGCCCCGCCCAGCACCTCGGGGTCTTTCAGAGGCCTGGGTGTCCCCCACCCCCTCTGCCATCCAATCTCTTGATTCAGCCAGATGGACACCAGATGGCATAGGGATTGGTGGCCGCCCGCCAGGGCTGGAGCTGGGTCTAAGTCTGGCGCCCGAGCTGGTGGCCCCCCTGCACCCCATGTGTCCCTGAGCGGCTCCTGCTGCACAAGCCCCAGAACCCCAGGACTGGCTGCCGGGTAGGAGCGCCCTTCAGGGACCCCGAATGATGATGCCGCCATCAGCAGAGGTGGGGGAGACCGCGGGACCCGAAGGCCCAAGGAGGAGGCAGGCCTTGTGCAGGGACAGGCAGACGGCGACAAGCTGCCACACAGACGCTGGGCATCTGGGGCCTGAGGCCCCGCAGCCATCGTCCAGGGGACAGGGTGTGGACGCCTGCGGGAGTCACGTTGCTCCTTCCTGGTTCCGCTCAGCTGTGCAGCCCTGGGCGGACTTGGTCCGGCATCAGACTTCGCTGCTTACCGCGGACCTACACGAATCTCAGTGTCAGGGACAAATGGCCAGAGTGCTGGGGACAAGCCTGGGAGAGGGTGGGAGACCCGCTCATCTGGGAGGAGGACAGGTGGACTTGACTTAAGCTGTGGCTGTCACCGCCACGCAGGACAAACACAGCAGGGCCCCACCAGGGATTCACCTCCCTCGTCCCCTCAGCCACAGGGCTGGGGTGACTTCCCCCTGCCCGCACCACTCCTCAGTACCTCACCCTTCCTCATCTCAACGCCCCTGCTACCAGCGCACCTCCCCGATACAGCCCCGATGCCCCCCAGCCAGAACCCAGGGACGCCCCCGATGACGTGCAAGCCCCATGCACATCGCCCCCGGCAATGCCACTTTCTAAGAAGCCGGAGGGCTCGAGCCCCTCAAAGACGCACACATGGATGTTTCTGGCCACCCACGGGCAAGCCCCCCCGCCGATGTCCACCAGCGAGAAGACGGGCACACACAACGTGCCTCGGCACACATGGAGCGCTGTGCAGCCATACAAACGCACGGCAGCTCGCGGGTGAACCTCGCGGGGTGATGTGAGGCAGACAAGCCAGCTGCGAGCCAGCAGGGGCTCTGGCTCCACCGGGTCTGCAAGCGCAAGGTTGGAGAAAACCGCCCGTGATGGGGGTGCCGGTGGCAGCCGCGCAGGGGAGACACCGAGGCGCCCAGGGACACTGCCAAGGGGACGCTGTCCTTCAGTAGCACTCGCCACGGTGTCCGTGGCCTTTAATTTATTCCTAATTATAGTGGGTTTTAAAAGGGAGGGGCACCCTTTGGGGCACCGGTTGGAATCCCGACTGCTTTGCTTCCAATCCAGCTCCTTGCTAATGCACCTGGGAAGGCAGCAGAGGACGGCCCAAGTGCTCGGGCCCCTGCCACCCTGGTGGGAGACCTGGATGGAGTTCCAGGCTCCTGGCTTCAGCCTGGCCCAGCCCCAGGTGTTGCGGCCACCTGGGGAGTGAACCAACAAAGGGAAGACCCCCCCTCTGCCTTTTCAGATAAATAAATAAACCTTGTAAATAAAGAAAGGGGAACGAAGGAGGGGACAGGCCTCCTGCAGAGAACAGCTAATATCCAGACAGCTCTTGTCTTCCAGCCTGCGCCCTGGATGGTCCCACTCTCGGCCCCCCGCAACAGGAAAATCCCCCGAATCTACCCCGTGTCCCTTCCTGGCTACGAGGACCTTCCCAGAAGCGGTGCAGCCGTGAGTCAGCGCCGCGTGGTCTCCCCATCCAGCCCCGGCCAGGTCCCCGCCGCGGCTCCCCCGTCTCTCTCTCCCCAGGCCTGGGGTTCCTGTGGCTGGGGCCTCTCTCAGCCGGGCAGCTGGCCGCCACAGGGGCCTGACAGTGCCGTCCTGCCCTGGAAACCCCAGCAGCTCCCCTCGGGACCCTACTGTCTCTGGGTGCTGGGAGCATAGGAAGCCGGGGCTGGAGGGAGTGGAGGGGGGAGGAGGGGCGGGTGGTGGGAGAGGGAGGAGGAGAGCGGAGCTGGGTGTCACCGCTGCTCTCTAAGGGGCAATTATGTCCCTACTGCTAATTAACACTGCGGAACCCACATGGTGGTGGCAAGACGGAGCCAAGAGCTGTGCTGGGCAGGCTGGGAGAGGACACCCCCACCCCGCCACCCTCTGTGCCCTGTGGGCTTCTCCCGCCCCAGGACCACGCCACGGCCCCCCACGTCCGTGCGCTGCCCCTCCCCTCATCAAAGCGACTTCAATGATGTCTGCTCTGCCAATTTGTTCTGAGAAACTCAGGGTGGGGCGCACCAAGCCAGGACCCAGCAGCGACCACTGTGGCTGGGCAGGGGAGGGGCCGCAGCCCAGAGACACCGGGTGGGGTGGTGAGGCTGGGGGAAGGGGAGCTGGGAGCAGGCAGGGGGAGAGGCCCCCAGGCCCATGGGGGAGGGCCAGGCCCCCTCCCCGGGCTCAGCGTGACTGTCGGATGACCGTGACTCAACGCTCACACTGATGAATGCGGCTTCCTCGTACCCACCTCGGCTCTTCCTCCTCAGGCTGCCACCCAGCTCGGTGCTGGGGTCCGGTACTTCCTGGCCCAGCCCCCACCTTGTCCCCTCCCCTGGCTTAAGGGCACACACCTGGGGACTCCGGGAGACCCCATGAAAATGTAGCCTACACACAAAACACCTCCTTTACCTCCCAGCAAGAGTGCTGTACCGCTGGGGAGGGGCCACAGGGGGGCTCCTGCTGGCTGGGGCACAGCTCCCCGGCACACAGCAAGCACTGGGGGCCATCTGTGACCAGCCTGCCCTGGGGCAGGGGCGGGCTGGGGTGGACGGTGACAGGGAGGGGACGGTGTGTGTGTGCAGTGCCAGGTGCCTGTCTGTGGCCCCGCACTGCCCAGGGACACCCGGGCGGCTGGGGTCTCCCCCTTGCACACTGCGATTCTGGCGGGCACTGGCTACGGGCTTTATGCCTTGGCCAGGCCCAGGGCCCCCTGACCTCTGCGGTAGGGATGACCTCCACCCCCGCCTTTTCACCTGCGGGAGCTGAGATGGCTCACAAGGCCAGGTCCCTGCCCCCTACAGGGCCACAGCCTCCTCCTCCCCAGGCCGGCGTCGGGACTCACCTGGCCACCCTCTGCGGATGCAGTTACCTCCCCATGAGGCTGCAGACCCAGGCCAAGTTCACCGGGGGGTGGAGGGGGGGAGGACCAGGCCCAGGGGCACGGGGGCCTCCACAGCTCCTGGAGACCCCAGCAAAGGGGCGGGGGCCGCCTTCTCAGGGAGGTCTGCCCTGCTAAGACCACCCCTCACTCTGCCTTCGAGAGCCCCAGCATCCCCCACTCGCCAGCCTTCCTGCAGGCCTGCACGGGCCCGGTGCCCACCTCCGCTCGGCTTCTGACGCACGCGCAGCCCGGCTAAAGCCTTTCTCAGGCCGCCCTGACCAGCGCCTGCAGAGCTCTCTCCTCTCGCTGTTCTGAGCCCCGCGGCCCATCTGTCCAAGGACGTGTGTCACCGGGCGCCACTCCGTGCTCCAGGACCCCCTGTGTGAAGAAAGCCCCCTGCGCGGAATAACTCATCGCACCCTCGCAAGCGAGGGCGGCTCAGACCCCTGCCCACGGTCTCGCAGCCCAGCCAGCCGAGCGGCAGAGCCCAGATGCTGCCCCGTGCCTTTGATGACCGCGGCCACCCCGGACTGGGCGCAGCACTGGGCCAGCAGCACCCAGGCCTCCGTGGGAACTGAGGGAACCAGGCTGCTGGCTCTGGCCGGGGCTGGCGCTCACGAGGAAGGGGGATGTCCAGGAGAAGCCTGTGGTCAGACACCAGGGGGGACTTACCAAAATGTGTAGAGCCAGACTTCCCACGCTGACCCCTCCCTCCCTGCACTCAGCACTCTGTCCCCTTCACCCGCAGGGCCAGGCGTGGGGAAACAGACACTCTGGGGGTGGGGGGGGCATGGGACACCCAGCACGAGCCAGACCCTGTTGGGGGGGGCATGGGACACCCAGCACGAGCCAGACCCTGTTGGGGGGGGCATGGGACACCCAGCACGAGCCAGACCCTGTTGGGGGGGGGCATGGGACACCCAGCACGAGCCAGACCCTGTTGGGGAGGGCATGGGACACCCAGCATGAGCCAGACCCTGTTGGGGGGGGGCATGGGACACCCAGCACGAGCCAGACCCCGGAGGAGGAGGGCAGGGGCTTCGAGAGGGTCCCTCTGGCTCTGCTGCCACCTGTCCGGGTGGGAGGGGCGGCTCAGGCCCCTGGGGTGGGAGTGCCCTGGCCCTCCCTACTCCCACTCAGTTAAGATCCGTGCAGGCTCTGGGACCCGGTGTGGGAGGGACAGACGGACTGAGACACAAGTCAGCACAGCTGTCTACAGTCACATCCGCCTCTTTTCAACATTCCCTGGGAGCGGAAAGATCCCCTGGAGCTACCCCCAGGCAGCGGACTTCCAGGGGCAGGGAGGGGCTGGGGTGAAGAGCCGGCAGGGTCTGGGCGGCTGCACCGAGCAGGAGGCCCCTCTGCCCGGGCGGGGGGCGGCATGGACACCTCGGGTTATTATTAGACTCCCTGTGTCACTGTCCCGGCGCTCAGGTCAGGGTTCCCCGGCCCCACAGGACAAAGGCCGGGGCTGACTCTCCCGCGTCCAGAGGCCCCTGCCTGGACAGGACCGCGACTGGACACTGCGGGCAGGGGCCCCAGGGGGCCGACCCCGAGGTGGGAGCACTCTTGAGGGCCCTGAATCCAGCACCCAACAGAGGGAAATGGCTCAGCAGGGCCACAGGGGCCCAAGCGGGGCTGAGCGCCCCCCGCCCCGGCTACGGCCGAGGGAGGGGCCGGCAGAAGTGCGGGGACGAGCTGGGCAGCCGCCAGCCCAGGGCTCCAGGGCGGAGGCGGCGGGACGCAGGGACGGAGCGGGCCGGGGCCACGCGGAAGGGGGCAGGGTGCGCTCTCACGACCACCGCGGGAGACGTGGCGGCTCCGAGCCCGCCCTCCTTCCCCGCGCCGCGGGGGGAGCCGCCGCCGCCCCCACCGCACGCAGGGTCCGACCCGGAGGCGCGAGCGCTTGCTGCGAGAACTTCTGCCGCGCCACGCGCCCGGACCTCATTAGGAGCACAACTTCGGGGCGCCCCGTCCCCGCGCTCGGCCTCCCCCCCACGCTGACGCCCCTCTTCCCAGCCCGCCCGACCCTCACGTTCCCGGGCCGAGCGCGGAGAGGGGAAGGGGCCCCGGGGGCGCGAGCAGAGCGCGGGCTCGGGGTCTGGAGAACGAAGGGCGGGCCGGGGCCGCGCGGGCTCACCTCCTGGTAAGTCTCGTCGCGCGGGCTGAAGGTGCTGTTCACTCGCTGCAGGCGCAGGCCCACGTGCGGGACGCTGTGCAGCCACACGACCCACCAGGGCGCGATGTACTCCACACGCGCCGCCGACATGGCTCAGCCCGATTGCGGCCCCGCACGATGCGGCCGCCGCTGCCGACGCCGCCGCGGGGCCCCGGGACGCGCGCCCGGCCGGCCCGGCCCTCCGGCCCCGCCCCTCCAGGCCTCGGCCCCGCCCCCCCGGCCCCGCCCCGCCCCCGCCCCTCCAGGCCTCGGCCCCGCCCCCCCGGCCCCGGCCCACCCCCGCCCCTCCAGGCCTCGGCCCCGCCCCTCCGGCCCCGGCCCACCCCCGCCCTCTCCAGGCCTCGGCCCCGCCCCCCGGCCCACCCCCGCCCTCTCCAGGCCTCGGCCCCGCCCCGCCCCTCCGGCCCCGGCCCCACCCCGCCCCTCCGGCCCCGCCCCTCCAGGCCTCGGCCCCGCCCCTCCAGGCCTCGGCCCCGCCCCCTGGGCCCCGCCTCGCCTGGCCTCCCCGAACACGCCCGCCCTGACCCCGGAGGTCGGGTCACTCCCTGCCCGGCTGCCTGCCCTGGCCCGACCAGAGAAAGAGTTGGAAGAAGTGCGAAGGGCCCCTAGAAGTCTCCTAAGTCTTGTCGCCTTGTCCTCCCCAAGGGTCTGCGGGACGGGGCGGGAGAGGCGAGGCCGGTGCCGGGGCTGCGAGGGCAGAAGGGGCCATCCCAGCCGCGGGGCGTGCGCACGGCCCGACACCCCCGGTGCACCTGGGGACGGGGGGGGGGGGGAGGGAGGACGCAGTGCCTCTCTTGGGGATTCCCGATGACACAAGCGGCCTGGGGCGCCCTGGGCGTGGACGACGCGGTTCCCGCGCCGGACGCCGCTGGGTTCTTCCTGGGGGGCAAGACAGGGCTGGCCGCCTGGAGGAAGGGAGAAGGGGTCCCCGAGCTGTCTGGGGAGCCTGGGAGGGGCACAGGGACACCTGGGGGCAGGACCGCAGGCAGGCGCTTGGGAGGGGATGGACAACCGGGCCCCTGGGGGGCGCTCGGCCCCACACAGCCGCGGGGGACCTGTTCTGTCAGGGGCACCCTCGCAGCGCGCTTTGGGGAACGTAAAACCCGGCGGAAGCTGCCGCCAACACGCGTGGCCGACAGGGGCCAGACCACAGTGGCCGCTGCTCCTGTAGGCCTGGAGCGCGCCCTGCCCTCTGCGTGTGCACGCGGAGAGCCGAGGCCCGTGGGGGCGCAGGAGCCCGGGGACCACTCGCTCTTCCGCACAGGGGTTTGGTCCACTTCTACCCACTTCCATCCCAGGGCAAGCAGCGACGCGTGCACACATTTCTGTCCCCAGGCAAGGCCAGGCGCCTTTCCCCTGGGGGGTCGCAGTGGGCGCAGCCAGGTAAGGGCTGGTGAGCTGCATCCCGGCCGCAGGGGCAGCACCCCCACTGTGCATGTCCCCTCACGCTGGCCCTCGGAGAACTGAGGGGTGGTCGTCTAGCTCAGGGGGCAGCACCTGGTCTGGGGCTGCATCCTGGCCCAGCCCTGAGGATGCCCCCCCCCCACTCCCGTGCACCCTGGGAGGCGCCAGGACTTGGGCCCCTGCCACCCACACAGGAGACCTGGGGGCAGTTCCGGGTTGTTGGCTGGGGCCTGGAAGACCCTGAGTGTGGTGGGCATTTTGGAGTGAACCAGTGGATGAGATGCAAAAAAACCACCTTTGAAGTAACGGTGCCTTTATTTAGAGGGAAAAACAGGAAGAGAGGCGGGAGGTAGCGCAGCCCGGGGGCCCGCTGAGTGTAGGCAGCCCAGCCCAAAGCAACACCCCAGGGCCCTTTCCTGCCGCCCATCAGCCCCCAGCCTGTGTGATGGCCACCCCTCCCTGGGCCACCCACCCGACCAGACGCCCCTGGGTGTCCTGTCTGCTGCAGCTAGAGGCCTTGTCGCACCCTGGGAAAGGCCAGACACCCCCAGGGGGAGGGCTCCGTGCCCTGGAGGCTCCCCAGGAGTCAGCCCCACGTGAGCCCAAAGCACAGCCAGCACGGAAGCCCTGCGGGAAAGGCCACCTCCTCCAGGCAGGCCCTGCAGAGCTCACGTCCAGGGAGCTGGGGTGAGTCTGGACTAGACTGTGGACGAGGTCAGCTCACGTGGAAACTCTCCTGCCGGAGGGGCCACATCCGGGCGTGCGGATACTAGAGCAGCCTCACGCCTCTCCCGGAAACAGGACCAATCACAACTCCCTCAGGTCCTTAACAGCCCGTGACTGCTTGTGTCAAGACGTCACCGACCACACTGTGGCCCGTTTAGCAGAGCCAGGCAACAAAAACCCATGAGCTCCGGCTCTTAGAACAGGATGCACTTGAGGCCACAGCCATCCAGTCCTGGTGACTACTTGTAGCGTGGTGCCACCTTGTGGCCCGTCCGGGCGTGAACCGCTACCCACGGCCTCCCTCCCAGCACGTTAGCCCGTCAAGCCTTAGAACAAACCGGTGACGCCGTACACGGGGCAGCCATGCTCAGACCCTGCAGAACCAGGACCCCACACTTGCTAGACCGTGTGAGTGTGGCCCCTGGTGAGGCTGGGGGTCCTCAGCAGCTGGAAGGTGGCTTCCAGACCCGCCCAGTCTCCCCTCCACAGCTTCTCCTACTGCATGTGGGACCTTGCAGTTTTTGTTTGAAGATTAATTTATTTGAAAGGCAGAGGCAGAGAGAGAATCTTCCATCCACTGGCTCACTCCCCAAATGGCCACAGCTGTGCTGATCCGAATCTTCTGGGTCTCCCATGTGAGTGCAGGGGCCCAAGGACTTGGGCCATCTTCTGCTGCTTTCCCAGGCCACAGGAGAGCTGGATCCCCAGCGGAGCAGCCGGGACGCGAACGGGCGCTGCAGGCAGCAGCTTCACCCGCCAGGCCGCGGCACTGGCCCCAGCCCCGCAGCTGTGACCCCACCTCCGCTAGCCGCCATCATCGACCCAGAGCTGGCAGGGGAGTGAGCTCGGGAACCCGCTGCCTCCAGGAGCCCAAGGCCATCAACACCCTGCATGTAGCACCCCCGTCGGTGTGCACCCCCAGAACCACCCAGTGACAAGGGGCCGTAGGCCCCTGCACTTCCGAAAGCCGGGCGGCCGCGGGCACGCCGCGCGGACAGGGCTCCACTGCGCTTGCCCGTCAGTCTCTGCTCCCGGCCACTGCTACAGGAAGCCCAGGCACCCCCCCCCCGGGGCAGGAGGGTGACACCAGCCAAGTCCTGGGCGTCCTGGGGCCAATCTCACACAGCCCCCTCGAACGCCGGCTCCACCGTCGCAGGGCGCGAGGCCGGTCTTGCTAGGGTCCTGCCAAGCCCACCCGAACTGCCCGCCCCCACCCCCGCCGGACGGCTCAAGGACAGGCACGGGAGTCGGGGGGCACGGTAACACTTTAATGCAGTTCCGGCGGCTTCTCGGGTCACTTGAGCTCCTTCACGGCCAGGCCTGGGGGAGAGCGGGGAGGGCGTCAGGCGCCGGGCGCGGGGGGCGGCAGGGGCGGTCCCGGGCGGGGGCGGCGCGGGCGCCTCACCTGGGGGCAGGGACTGCTTCAGCTTCTCGGCCTTCTCCTTGTCCGTGATGACCAGCGTGTAGAGGTAGCGGCTGCAGCGCACCTTGAACTTCACGTTGTCCTTGTTCTTCTTGATCTTGACGGCTGCGAGGAGTCCGCAGAGTCGCCGGGCGTCCCAGCCCACCCGAGCGGCGCCGCAGCCGGCCCGGCCCAGGCCCCCGTGGGCGCACACACCGGGGCTCCCCCCAGCTCCCACGGGGCAGGGTACCCAGTGCGCCCCCCACCCCGCGGCTGCCGAACCCGGATCTCGGCTCGGAGGGGCGAGGCCCGGCGGAGCTCACACCCAGCAGCGCCGCGTGGACACCGGGCTCTCGGGGGGAGCCTGCCCCGCCCGGCCAGGGTCACGGAGAACCAGGCGGCCGAGGGCCGATCGCGCTCCGCTCAGTCCCTGGCGGACGCACAGGCGCCGACCCCCGAACGCCCACCCCGCCCCCGTTCACGGGCGGACGGGCAGTGCGCGGACAGCAGCTCAGCGCCCTCGACGCCGGCGGGCCGAGGACACCGTGTGGGCGCCGGTTCGAGCCCCGGCTGCTCCACTTCCCATCCCGCTCCCCGCTGTGGCCCGGGAAGGCAGCGGAGGGTGAGCCGAGCGCTCGGGAGACCCGGAGGCGGCCCCGGCCCCTGTGACCAGCGGATGGGAGACCCCTCCCTCCCTCCCCCTGCCTCGCCTCCCCTCTGCTCCTCTTTCAGACACGCGATCCCACGGCCCCCGCGCCCGCGCGTCACCCACACTTGGCATCCTTCCGCCGGGCCGTGAGCAGGAAGTCCTTGATCTCCTCGATCTTCCGGGGCTGAAACACAGGACAGGGGTCGGCACGCGCCCCGCGCCCGGAGCCCCCGGGCAGGCCCAGCGGGGCGTACTCACCATGGCGACCAGCCGCGCGCCAGCACCTGCGGACACAGCGCCGTCACTGCCTCGCCCGAATGCCCGTGCCGCCACACTCCCCGCCCCTACCCCGCACGCGCCACGCGAGCCCGGGGGCCCCACACGGAACCCGGCCGCGGATGAGCGCGGATTACCCACTTCGCCCGAGCACCGCCGGGAAGCGACTCACCGCAGGCAGCAAGAAGGGAGAGAGGCGGAAAGGGACCAGACTTCCGTTTCCGGGCAGTTAAGCCCGCCCTACGGAGGAAACCGAGTACGGTGGCTTCAAAGGGCCAAAAGCCATCTAGGCGTTGCCCTGACCCTTTCCGCGGCCCTGCCACCTGCTGGTCCAGCTTAGTAGCGCAGCTCCGGATGGAACGCCCCCCCCTCCCCCCCACCCCCTCTTCCCAGCGCCCCTCATCTCTCCCCTTCCTACTCTGTAGCTCGCAACCCCGGCTTGGCCTTGTTGTTTTTTTACGGGCCAGGCAGAGACACACAGGCCTTTTCTCTTCTGGTTCACTGCCCCGGGCCCACACCAGCCAGGGTGGGGGGCACAGAAGCCAGGGGCTCTGGAACTGCATCCGGGTCTCCCATGGGGCTGGCGGGGGTCCACGATGCCCCCCCAGGGGGCCATCGGCAGGAACACTGAGCCGACTTGGACCAGGCCCCCTGGGACAGCCTGTGGGTGTCCCAAGTGGCTCTGGGCTTTGTCTCGGACTCGCCAGGACCTGTGCCCGGGGCACCCACACGGAGAAGTTCTCACTGAGCGTCTGTCCCTCTCGGGCCAGTAAGCCTGCTGATGGGAGCTTGGGGTCCTGGTGATGCTGGGGGCCGGGGGGGCAGCCCTGGGGCTCCCCCCGCCTCCACCCTGCACCTGCCGCTCTGGCTCTCAAGGCCCCAGGGGACCTGGACGATCCCGATCCTCTCCCGCACTTCGTTTCATTTCCAGCCCCTCGACGAATGTCCACGTTTTGTTGTATTTGTCCCCCCACCAGGTTTATAGCCACGCACCAGAGGGTCCTGAACTTGCCCTAGAGGAGAGAGAGCCGTGACCTTGGCCTCACCCCTTCCTTCCGTTGGCCCTGCTCGGGTTGAGCCCTCCTTGGCCGGGGTGGCCGCGAGGCCGGGAGAGCTGACCCCACCTCCCTCACCCGCGCCTCTGTCTGGGTTCCAGCCCTGGGAGTGGACTTGGCCGGGAGAGGGTGGGGCCTAAGCCGGGCACCGTGGCTGCTGTGGCCCGAGCCGGCCAGGTCACCCTGGGACCCCCACTGCAGGCCCAGGCTGTTCCGGTCTGTTCCACCCCACAACCCCTCTCCCAGACAAGCGGCACCTTCACCTTGCAGGCTTCGCTGCGTCCCAGGGTTCTGAGCTCGCTCACCGCCCGGAGAGGTGGACGATGGACAGACAGGCAGACGGACAGGCGGACGGACAGGTGGACGGACAGGTAGATGGACCGGCGGACAGACAGGCGGATGGACAGGCGGACAGACAGGCAGACAGACAGGCGGATGGACAGGCGGACGGACAGGTGGACGGACAGGAAGATGGACAGGCGGACAGGCAGGTAGACAGGTAGAGAGGTGGACAGACAGGCGGTCGGAGCGAGGGCTCTTTGCGCCCAAAGCAGAGCCCGGCGCACAGCAGGTGTTCAGAGAACAGTTGTCAAGTGAGTGCCCCCTGCCGCCCCTCCCCACTGTGAGGCCAGCAGGGCGGGGGTGGGGCCAGGAGGTGGAACCACGCCCCCATGGGGAGGGCGGGGGGGGGGCGGCCCCCGAGTCCCCTCACTCAGGGAGAACACAGATGTGGAGCCGCAGCACCAGGGCAGAGCTGCCCCCGCAGCTCCCAAAGGGGAGACCAGGCAGCCAGAGCCACCCGGGGGCCGCGCCGAGGGTCCTGTGCCACCAGAGGCCACCCCGGCCCTGTGGGAGGCAGAGCCCAGCAGGGCGGAGCCGGCTGCCCGCCTTGGGCGCGGCTGTGAGGCCCTGGCGTGAGCCGCGGGCTGCAGCCCCTGTCCCAGAGGAAAGACAGGCGGGAGCCGGCCCCAGGCCACCGTTGTCCGGCCCTGTCCCCCTCTGCTCCGGCCACTTCTTGGACTCAGGGCAGCAGGTGGGGGTGGGGGTGGCCGCCCCGGGGAGCCCAGCGATTGGGGTTTCTCTCTGCAGCTTGTAGAAGGCGTGGGGGAAGGAGGACAGGGTCAGGACGGTGGTGCAGGGCACAGCAAGGACGCGGGGACTTTCCTCCTGGGGTTAACATCTGCACATTCTGCGGACAGCAAGGGCCCGGTGTGGGGGTGGGGGACAGGAAGGGGAGCTCTGTCCTCCTGAGGGGACCCTGGAGGGCTTCCTGGAGGAGGTGACTCGCCGAGCGGTCTCTGTGCGGGCCGAGGAGTTTGCCAGGGAACAGGGCGGCAAGAGGGAGGGAGGGTCGCGAGCAAGTGATGAGGGTGGGGTCTGGGGTCTAGGGGCGGGGAGGCGAGGCTGGCGGGTTGGGCTGCAGTCCCACGGCCTCAATAACGCCCAGTGCGGGTTTGCAGCGTCTCCCGCTTCGCTCACAAGAGGCTTCGCGTGCGTGTGCGGGTCCCCAGGGGGCCGCTGTGAAGACCCCCCCCCACTCCTTGGCACTGGGCGAGGCGGCCCCGATGCAGTGCCCGCAGTCGCCGCGAGGGGGCGCCGCACTCGGGCCCGCAGCCTGAGGCTTCGTGCGGTGTCCCCCACGCGCGGTGTCCCCCACGCGCGGGAGTGCCGTGGGGTGAGCCCCCCTCGCGGGGATGACCTCACCGGGCGTTAGCAGAGCGCTGGGGTCAGAGGCCAGGAGGGCACTGTGACCGGAGGGGGTGGGTGTCCCCAGTGGCGTCTGCCCGCTGCCCCCGCGCCCACCCGGGCTGTTCTGTGCCCGTGGCTGGGGTATTTCAGGGTCCTGGAGGCCGAAGGAATGGGGCAGGTCTCGGCATCAATCAAGGTGGCCTTCCCGGAGGAGGCAGCGTGACCGGAACCGTTCCTACACACGAGGGGTCCTGGATTCCAATTCGGTGCTGGGCTGAGGGGCCTGGAATGCGCCCCCGAGGTCTCCGAGCCCGGTGTCTCCGGAGGAAGACGCACTGGCCCCTGCCAGCAGCCAGGCCGGCGGGGCCTGTAGTGTGCAATGCAGGGGATGAGAAACAGGACGCCGGGAGGGGAGCGCTTAGCGCAGCAGCCGGCTCTGGGGCTGTTGATTGACTGCGGCAGGTTTGGAGGAGAGGGGCAGGGGGAGGGCTGGGCGGGCGCCAGGGCTGCCCTGGGAAGCCCCGGCTGCGGACTCCGATCACAGCGCCTTCGGCCCGGCTCCCCCCTCCCCACGCCCCCCGGCCCCTTTCACCCCAGGAGCCGCGTCCTCCGTGTCCAGCCCGCTCAGTAAAAAGGACGGATGAGCCCGCGTCCGCAGGTGCAGAGATCTGGGTGGAAGAGGATCCATCGTGCGCGGAACGGACAAGCGCCCCCCACCACATCAGCGGGGGCCGGGGCGCGGGGACCGAGGGGGAGCCGGGACGAGGGCGAGCGGGCGTCCGGCCCCGATCGCCTTGTGTCTGTCTCGCCATGCGCAGCGCGCGGGGAAAATCAATGGAGCTGTCAGCGGCGGAGTGCGCCCGGATGGCAGGCGTCCCCACTGCGGGGTGCCCAGACAGATGCTCCAAATTAAAATCCAGGACGGCGAGAGGGGCGGAGGGGGCCGGGGAGCCAACACCCGCCAGGCCGCCGCAGGCGGAGCGGGGACCCGGGAGATTAAAGTCCATCCATCACGGGGCGCGGACGTGGGCAGTGGTGCCTGATGGGTCGCGGGCTGATGTGGAATCCCGGGCTGGGGGCTTGTCTCTCCAGGGAGGGGGAGGCGGCGGGCTCCTGCCTGGCTGGGGTTGATGGGGGCAGGGGGAAGGGGGGGTGGCCTCATAGCCCAGGGCTGTGTGGGTGGGATGGTGGGCGGGGTGGACTTTGGCTCAGGCAGGTGGGACCTCTATGGGGGGTGGCTCTTTGCTCCCTGCTGTCTGCCCCCAGGGGAGCCCTGGTCCCCAAAGGCTGGAGCCCCTGACTGGTGGGCCCCCTCCCCCCACTCCCATGTGTCCTCCTGGCTGGCCAGCTGGTACGGAGACTCCAGGAGGGACAGGGGCTGAGGGTCAGGGTCCGCCCCTGCCCCCCCCCGCCTCCCCTCCCCACACACAGGGTCCATCTCCCCAGGACAGGGGCTTGGGAGTCAACAGAGGAGAAGCCCAGAGCCCCCTGCGCACCCCGGAGTCTGCTTCCCCCAGGCCCCGCCCCTCATCTGCACAGCGCCCCCTGGTGGTCTGGGGCCATTTTGCCTAATGTTTGTGCAGGTGCAGAAGTCAGCAGTGAGAATGCAGAGCCCCCGGCACCCGACAACAGGACCGCCTTGGGGGGATGTCCTGAGGGGCTGGGGCGGGGGCAGAGACCTTCAGCCCAGGCGGGAGCCCCTCACCGTCTTCCTTCCTCCCCGCTGGCTGAACCCAGCGGGTCCGTGGGGGCCCTTCTTGGGGGTGCAGCAGTGTCTCCCTCCTTCAAGGTCCCGGGGCTCAGGCTGGCTCCCCTCCCTCCAGCCCTTCAGAGCCCTCCCGCCCCCTCCTGACACCCAGCTCCTGTTGGTGACACGGTGGCTTGCAGGGCCCAGGCACAGGTGGAGCTGCCGCACGCCCACCCCTGCATCCTGAGGAACACGTCGGCCTGAGGTTGCTTCCTGGTGTTGCATTGCCCCAGACAAGTTCTACCAATTAAACCGGTGACCGCGTTTCCAAAAGCAATTACCGCAGAGCTGCGGTGCCTCCCAGGCGGAGAGATTAGACGGGCAGGCAGGGGCTCCGGGGTCCTCGGGCTGTGTGGGCACCCACCTGCCTTGGAGCGCTTGCGCACGCAGACAGGGAGAAGCCAGACTTGGGGGAGGGAGCGATGACTCAGGACTCTTCGGAGGAGAAAGACTGCAGATTGACACAGCTCTGAGCAGCCTCCTGCTGGCTACGCCTTGGGGAGGGGCATCTCTGCAGGGGGCATGGCTGCCTTGTCCCTCCCCTCCCCCTACGCCCCCCCACTGGGCTCTGCCCCTGTCTCTCCCAACCACCCCCCCCCCCGTCCTGAGCTCCTGGGCAGGCAATGGGATGGGGGGCCATTCCCACCGTGCTGTCCCACTTCCCCTTGGCAGGGGCTGGGAAGAGGTGGCCTTGCTGGGGGCTCCCGCAGGGCGGGTGGAGGGTCCAGGCCCTTGCTCCTGCTGGGGCCGCCGTAACTGGAGCAGGACAGGTGTCCCTGTCAATTAGAGCAGATGAAGTCCTCGGCCCCAGCTGTGGCCATGGCCTTGCCGTTGGGTTTAGCCCTCTAAGGACTGGGCCTGGGTGGAGTTGGAAGAGGGTCCGTGTGTGGGGCTGACAAGGAGCGGGGCGGGGCCCTGTCCTGGGGCTTCAGGGTAGAACGGGGACGAAAGCCACCAGTGCACCGGGCGCCCGCCCTTGCCGGCTGTGCCACAGCGGTCGCCTGCTACAATGCTCCCAGCAGCCCTGAGTCAGCCAAGGTAGAGAGGTGGCCCGGGGGCTCCGAGTGGTGTGGGGACTCGTCCAGGGTCACCCAGCAAGCGAGAGAAGGACCAGGACCCTCTAGGCTGAGGCTGGAATGCTCTCCAGGGCCCCGCTGGGCCGCGTTTGTTGACAGCAAGGCCAAGGGGGGGGGGGGGCACGCAGCCACAGACACCTGCAGCCCGCCTGTGTGCTGGGACCGGGACCCACGGGTCAGCCGACCTGTCCCCTGCCCTCGAGGGGGCGCTGTGTGCCCTGGGAGATGGGCCCGTTTGTGCAGCTCTGCCCCTGTGCTGGTCAGAGCCAGCCTGCAGCTCCTGACCCTGTGGCCCCGCCCCATGGCTGTGGCCCCGCCCCATGGCCCGGTGGCCCCACCCCCGGCTGCAGAAAGCTGACAGCCTGGGAGAATCCTGACTTTGAAGCTGGGATCCGCCTACAGCACCAGTACCCTGGGTTCTAGTCCCAGCTGGGGCGCCGGTTCTGTCCCGGTTGCCCCTCTTCCAGGCCAGCTCTCTGCTGTGGCCCGGGAGTGCAGTGGAGGATGGCCCAAGTGCTTGGGCCCTGCACCCCATGGGAGACCAGGAGAAGCACCTGGCTCTGGGCTTCGGATCAGCACAGTGCGCCGGATGTAACAGCCATTTGGGGGGTGAACCAATGGAAGGAAGACCTTTCTCTTCGTCTCTCTCTCTCTCTCTCTTTCTCTCTCTGTCTAACTCTGCCTGTCAAAAACAAAACAAAACAAAACAAAGACACCCTGAGTGGCTGACGGGCCTGGGACCTCTGGGAGCCGTAGGGCAAGGGACGCTTGCATGGGGACACTTGCATGGGGGTCGCCTCGAGGGTGGGTGCAGGTGGAAGTCGGAGGCCGGGAGGCCCCAGAGGGACAGCAGCGCCGGCTCAGAGCCCCCGTGAGAGCGGCCGGCTCTGCCCGCTGCCCTGTCCCTTTCCTGCAGCTGGTTTGCGCTGCTCTCCACAAACAGAGCCCAGTGGGCACAAGAGCAAGAGAGAAGGCCCGGCTGGGGCAGGGACAGGTGCCTGGGCTTCAGAGCGAGAGCAGGGACCTCGCAGCAGAGGGAGGGGCCCCGGGCAGGGGCGTGGCGTGCACAGGACCGTCCCGGGGTGGGGGGTGCTGGAGCGCTCACAATCCAACTGCCCACTGCTAGAGAAGTTCCGACCTGTAGTATTGGCTGACTCCTGCAGTGTGAACCCCTCCCCACCCCCAGGCTGTTTTCAGCTGTCAATGTGACGTCATTTGGCCAGCTTTCGAGTGTGGAGCAAGCCAGTTCCAGCGTGCCCAGCGTCATGTCGCTGGTCTTTGTTTTTATTGATTTTTATTGACTTGAAAGGCAGAGTTACAGAGGGAGGGAGGGAAAGAGAGAGAGAGAGAGAGAGAGAGGTCTTCCATCCACCGATTCACTCCCCAAATGGCTGCGATGGCTGGAGCTGAGCCCGTCTGAAGCCAGGAGCAGGAGCTTCCTCCAGGTCTCCCACCTGAGCTCAGGCGCCGGAGCACTTGGGCCGTCCTCTGCTGCTTTCCCAGGTGCATTAGCAAGAAGCTGGGTTGGACGTGGAGCAGCTGGGAATTGAACCGGCTGCCCATATGGGATGCTGGCATCAAAGGTGGTGGCTTTAGCCGCTGTGCCACGGAGCCAGCCCCGGGACTTTGAGCTTTAATATGAAGTGGCAAAGCTCAGGCCCCAAGTGGGTGGCGCTGGGCGTCTGTGTGTTCGGCAGTGGTGCTGTTGTTTGTTCTGTTGTCCCCTGGATAACCCCCGTGGGCCTGTGCCTGCTGGTAGACCGGGAGAGGCTGTGTGCCGGGGAGGGGGCAGTGGCTTGTTTTCTAATGCAGAGGGGGAAGATGTCTCCTCACTCACTCCAGCCAGCCACGCTGCAGGGTCATCCCTCATCTTAATGAGCTCATCCGAATCTCGTTTGCTAATGAGGAACTTAATGGTCACTGACTGACAAGCGAGACTGAGCGGGGAAACAGGAAGGTCGTTACGACAATGAAACATGCAGCTAAAAGCCACAGCACGGCCACCGCACCTGCCCACCCCCGTGTGCCCGCCCAGAGTGGCCCACTGGGCATCAGGACTTCCAGGCCGGGCTCCTGGCGGGCCCTTGGGTCAGCACCATGGACAGAGACAGCTCTGTCCAGGGCTGCAATGGGCTTTCCTCCCTGCCCCTACCTGAAGGGGGGCAAGACTCACGGGGGACCTGGCTCCCCTTGGACACTTGGCTTTGTGTGGGTCAGGATCCCCCGTGTTTGCACGCTCTCGTGCACCTAGGCCATTGTGCTAACACGCTGCGTGTCCTTGGCAGTCTTCCCTGCGTTTGTGAGTGACTGGAGAACAGGGACTGTGTCACTCTCCCTCTGGCCCAAATGCCGACCATGTGCCCAGAACTGTGCTGGACACTGAAAGAGAATTTCTGAGCAATGAGCCAGTGGCTGCATGAACCGTGGGTAAATGAATAGTGAGAGCGATGCGGGAAGGAACGCATGAATAATGCATTTATGAAACAATCGATGGTTCTGAAACACGAGCAGGCTATGGACTGAAGGGCAAAGATCTGAGCACAAGAGAAACAGCCCATCCCTAGGTGGCACACACAGCACAGACGAGAACATTAGAAATCCCCACATCCACTCCCTCATTCTCCCATTGTGCAGGGTTCTCCAGAATGAAACTACATATCCCAGCATTCTTTGAAGCTAGTTATACTCATGTGACTATGTTTTAGCCAATGGGGTGAAAGGAGAAGTGGTATAAAGAGAGAGAGAATGCTCTTCTTCCCTTCCTCATTCTTACTGGTTGGACTATGGGGGTGATGGATGGAGCTGGAGCAGCCATATTAGACTTGAGAGCTAAGCAGCAAAAATTTAATTTAACTTATTTGACAGGGAGATGGCAATGGAGATGGAGATGGAGAGGGAGAAGGAGAGGGAGAGGGAGAGAGAGAGAGAGAGCGAGCGAGAGCACTTTCGGTTTACTCCCAAAAGCCTGCAACAGCCAAGACTGGCCCAGTCAGAAGCCAGGAGCCCAGAATTCCATCCAGAATTCACACATGAGTGGCAGGGACCCAAGTACTTGAGCCGTCACCTGCCGACTTCCAGGATTTGCTTTGGCAGGAAGCTGGCATTGGAAGTGGACCTGGCTCTGGAGCCCAGGCGCTCAGATCCTGGATGTGGGCCTTCCAAGCAGTGTCTTAACCACCTGGAGCGTGGTGGGGCCGGAGGCCCGGCTGCAGGAGGAGGGGTGGGTGTGCCCGGTCTGCAGCCACCTTGAATCAGCTCAGAAGCTGATGGGATGTGGCGCTGCCTGTGGCTTGGGCATCGGTCGTCCTCAGCTCCTTGTCCCTTCCTCTCTCCTGCTTCCCCAGGTCACTGGGGTCCCTGCCACGCATACAGGAAACTTGGCTGGAGTTCTGGGCTCCCGGCTGGAGACTGGCTCAGTATTTGGAGGAGTGAACCAGCAGATGGAAGATCTCTCTCTCTCTCCCCTCCCTCCTTCCCTTTCTCCTCTCTGCCCTCTAAATAAAAATTTTTAAAAATTCATGCAGAAAGTCAGACAAGCCTGAACTCGCTGGCTTGAGTCCAGCCCCCCCTACCTGGCTTCTGAAGCTGGGAGGTGGGGGTGGGATCCCCGCTCTGGAGACGTGACGAGGAGACAGAGACTCAGAACCCAAGACAGAGCGACTGGGAGCTGTGGACTTCCCCTCGTCGATGCCCTCAGCGGATACCCTGGGACGGCGTGATGACAGGGCGACTTCTCCAGTCTGGGCAGCATTGCGCCCCCCTCCCCCCAGTGACGCGTGGCCTCTGTGCGGCCGTGGAGTCCAGAGACAGCGCTGGTCATCTAACTTGAAATCCAGTCTTGGTGAACAACGCCTCTGGGACATCCGTTCTTCTTACCCAAGCCTGCCTTGGGCTGGGCACCTGCTCCCTCACACCCTCCCTTCCCGGGGTCCCAGCAGGTTGCTGGAGCGGCTGACGGGTGCCGGGTCCGGCTGGCCCTCCTGGGCTGAGCCTCACCCCTGCCTCCGGACACAGTCTAGGCCAGTCTCTGCCCAGCTCCACTGACGCCTCCACACGCCCTTTCTAGCTACTTCTGTTGGTCATCGCAGCTGACCCAGTGGATCTGGGGGAGGGGAGGAGTTTTGTTAGAGCTTAGGTGGAGGTCACACCTGCTGCCTCTGCCCCGGGATGCACGGGCACCCCCACAACAAAGAACAATAGGCCCCGAAATGTCAATCAGTGAATCCTGAGCTAACCAAGTCCTTCTTGGACACATTTATTTTCTTAGTTTTTATGTATTTATTTGAGAGATAGAGGGAGAGGACTTCCATCTGCTGCTTCACTCTTTACCCACAAGAGCCAGGGCTGGGCCAGGCCAAACCCAGGAGCCAGGAGCTCCATCTGGGACCCCCACATGGGCAGCAGAGCCTGAGGACTGGGGCAACACCTGCTGTCCCAAGGCACTTTAGCAGGAGGCTCGAGCCAAAGCATGGAGTAGCCGGGACTCGAACCAGGATCTCCCCTATGGGACGCAGGTGCCCCGAGTGGCTTGCTTAGCCCGCTGCACCACAACGCCCGCCCTAAGTGATCCAGTTTTCAGGCAAAACCGACACAGGAGGATGGAGGAGGGGACGACGGCTCTCTTCGGGGGCAGCAGTGACGGGAAGGGCACGGGGGTTTTCTGGGGGTCTCTGTGGCTGTTTTGTTCTATTTCTTTCTCTGGGAGCTGGACCACTGCACTGCCCGCTGTGTGAAAACCTGCTGCTCCGAGGACAGCGATCTGTGCGTCCTGCCCAGGTATTTATCAGGCCACAGGACGCGTGCTTTATGAACGCGGCAGTTTCTGTTGTGTCCAGCAGCCCTGTCCTTGACGGCGACCTCATCCACCTGCTACTGCATGCTGTTTATCTCCAGATCTTCTGCTCTCTTTCGACTCCGAGCTCTTTAATGGCTCGGAGCTGCAGCCCTCCTTCATTTACAATACCTGCCTGGCAAAGCTTAAAAATATCTCCCTCTTAAATTGGAAAAGGTCTACAAAACGTGCTCCTGTCTGGCTGCCCAGCACGCTGGTTCCCCTGGTCACCGTCCTCCACATGTGAGCCCTCCCTCTCTGCTTCCTGCAAAGATGTCCACGGCCATTGCTCTCTCCCCAGGTCCCGCTGTCCGGCCAGAGCCCCCGTGCACCTGCCGGCTGGAGCCCCCGTGCACCTGCCGGCTGGAGCGCTACAAAGACAGATTGTCTCACTGAAGTGGTCGCTGCTGCAGGCCCCAGGAGGCCCTCTGCTCTCATGGAAAAGCATTTTCCCTTGCGTGTTCCTGAAGCCCAGCTCTCACCAGAGGTCACAATTGGCAGCCCCAAAGAGGGGGCCACAGCCCACCTGCCTGATTTCCCCAGCGCTCAGCAGGGAAAGATGGCTCCTTTTCTAAAAACGTCTTTTACTCTTGAAAGGCAAGGTGGCAGAGCCAGAAGAAGAGACGGAGAGAGAGATCCTCTACCCCAAGTGACCGCAACAGCCAAGGCTGGGCCAGGCTGAAGCCAGGAGCCAGGAACTCCAGCCGGGTCTCCCACGTGGGTGCAGGGGCCCAAGCACTTGGGCCATCTTCCACTGCTTTCCAGGGTGCATTAGCAGGGAGTTGGATCAGAAGTGGAGTAGCCGGGACTCGAACCAGCACTCTGATACAGGGACATCGGCATTGGAGGTGGCAGCTTAACCCGCTGCGCCACAGCGCTGGTCGGGACGGTGATTTGTTGGCTGGCTGCCGCTGGCCTGCGACTAGCCCAGGAGTCCTTTGGTTCCTGGGAAGCCGCACTGGCTGCAGTAGGACCACACCATGTTTCTTCCGCAGCTCAGATCATCCTTGCTGGGGGGCAGGGGGGCAGCCGTGGCAAAGGCGAAACCTTGGTCATGGTGGATAAAAGTCTGCCAGCCCCAAAGCCCCGGGCCCGCTCGCACCCACTCACAAAGGGCCCCCATTCCTCACTGCATGCTCTCCGTGGGAACCCATGGGAGCGTCCAAGCTGATCGCAGCCGTGGGGATTGGTGTGGCCGCTGGGCAGGGGCGGCTCAGTCCACGCCAGAGATGGTGGCACAGGTGTCTGAGCAGGGCAAGCAGACCAAGGGCCACAGAGAACCGCTTGGGGCCCACTGCCCTCGTCCTCCCCAGCGCCGGCCACCTTGTCACTTCCCTTCCCTGAGTCTGGCGGAAGTGAGCTTCCTGCTCACTCCCTTGGGCCAGCCCCTCCCTGAGGCGGAGAGTCACTGCCTGCTCGCTCCAGCCAGTTCTGGTTGACATCTGCTGTGATGATCCGTGGCTCCTCTCTTCCCCATGGAAGGTGACCTAGCCCTGACCTTTGATTTCATGGTCACCCAAGGCCATGGCCACTTTCCTTTTGTGGAAGAGTGCCTGCCCTACAGGGGAGGAGAGCATGGGTCAGATCTTTCCCAGGTAAATGGGGAAAATGGAGAGGTTTGCATGGGGGAGTCCCCAGCAGGGGTGCCTGCTAGGGTTTGACTATGACTTGGCCCCAATTCAGGCAGGAGTTTGGATCCCATTGTCGTCAATTAATGCCACTAAGAAACTGAACCCTGGGGCCAGTGCTGTGGGCGATGGGATGAGCTGACATATGCATCCCATTTTGGAGTGCAGGCTGGAGTCCTGGTTGCTCTGTTTCCAATCCAGCTCCTGCCTGCTGCACTTGGGAAACCACTAAAGATGACCCAAGTGCCTGTGCTACCCACGTGGGAGACCTGGATAAAGCTCCTGGCTCCTGGCTTTGGCTTGGCCCAGCCCTGCCCCTGCAGCCATCTAGGGAGTGAACCCAGTGGAAGGGGAATCTCTCTCTGTGCCTCTCTTTCTGTGTAACTCTGCCTTTTAAATCAATCAATCAAACTTTTACAAAAAGATTTATTTATTTATTTATTTGAAAGGCAGAGTTATACACAGAGAGAAGGAGAGGCAGAGAGAGAGACAGAGAGAGAGAGAGTGAAAGGAGAGAGAGAGGTCTTCCATCCGCTGGTTCACTCCCCAGTGGCTGCAACAGCTGGAGCTGTGCTGATCCGAAGCCAGGAGCCAGGAGCTTCCTCTGGGTCTCCCACGTGGGTGCAGGGGCCCAAGGATTTGGGCCATCTTCTACTGCCTTCCCAGACCATAGCAGAGAGCTGGATTGGAAGAGGAGCAGCCAGGACTCAAACCAGTGCCCATATGGGTTGCCGGCACTGCAGGCGGTGGCTTAACCTGCCACACCACAGCGCCACCCTGGGACCCAAGCACTTCCGGCATCACCTGCTGGCTCCCATGGTGCACATTCGTAGGAAGCTGATGAGAAGCAGAGCGAGGACTTGAACTTGCACTCTGACATGGGATGCAGGCGTCCCGGGGGGTGTGTTAATCTCTGTGCCAAACACTTTCCCCTACATTTCATTTAAAAACATTTCTTAGAGAGAGAGAGATGCGTAAGACAGACACACAGAATTCCTGCCTGCGGGTTCACCTTGCAAAGGCCCACGAAGCCTGGGGTCGAGCCGAAAGCAGGAGCCGGGAACGCAGCCCAGGTTCCCAGTGTGGGGCAGGGACCCAGCGGCTGGGAGACCTCACCACTATGACCGGGGTCTGCATTTATTAGGAGCTACAGTTGGGGCCAGCGCCGCGGCTCACTAGGCTAATCCTCCACCTGCACCCCGGGTTCCAGTCCCGGTCGGGGCGCCGGATTCTGTCCCGGTTGCCCCTCTTCCAGGCCAGCTCTCTGCTGTGGCCCGGGAGTGCAGTGGAGGATGGCCGAGGTCCTTGGGCCCTGCACCCGCATGGGAGACCGGGAGAAGCACCGGCCGTTGGAGGGCGAACCAATGGAAAAGGAAGACCTTTCTCTCTCACTGTCCACTCTGCCTGTCAAAAAACAAAGAGAGCTACAGTTGGAACTGGAGCGGGTGTGGCAAACCCAGAAGCCAGGCACTCACCGTGGAGTGCGGCATCCCACAGGCTGCTTAACTGCTGGCCCAGATGCCCTCCCCTGGGGTTTTACTTTAAGAATCAATTATTTTTATCTTAGTTTTACCAAGTTTGTAGCGGCATGGCCTCCTGCAAAGCAGTTTCCAATTTCTAAAGACGTCAAGCAGAGTGACCGCTCGACTCAGCAGTTTTACGCCTGGGCACAAGCCCACGAGAATTAAAAAAAAAAAAAAGGCATGTGGGTGGGTGTTGTGGAGCAGCAGGGTAAGCCGCTGGGACAGCGGCATTCCTCAGCATTCCTCGGCTGGTCCCACCTCCGCCTGCCCGCTGCAGGTGATGGTTCAAATACTTGGGCCCCTAGACCCAGATGGAGTCTCTGGCTCCTGATTTTGGCCTGGCCTGGTGCTAGCTGTTGGGGAATAAATCAGTGGTGGGAGCTCTCTGTCTCTGTCTCTCTCTCTCTCTGTCTCTCTCTCTCTGTGTGTGTGTCTCTCTCTGCCTTTCAAATCCACACAACTGAATAAGTAAATATTTAAAAAGTACATCCACTCATCAGCATGTACCTGAATGCTCACTACAGCGCTGTTCACAGCAGCAAAAGGAGCGAAAGAACCCCAGGGTCCCCTAGCTGCCGGCTGGGCGAGCGCCACGTGGTCGTGCCACGTGCCGAGGTTTTATTTTACCGCGAAAAGGAGTGAGCTTCCGATACAGGCGGCAGCACCGATGGATGCTAAAATCACTGCTAAGAGGAAGGAGTCAGGTTTGCTGCGATTCCACGGGTGAATCCGCAGACCCAAGGTGGACGAGGGGTGGCCAGGGCCCGGGACAAGAGGGAAGGGGCGCAGGGTTAGCAAAGGGCGCGGGGTTTCTCCCTGGGCTGCTGGGATCCGCAGTGGTGGTGGTGGCCCCCAATCACGTATCTGCAGCAGGTGCATTGGGTGGAACGGGAATTGTGTCCTATTAAATGAAACTACGAGGGTCCGCCCACTGAGCTCCCCGAGGGGAGGAGGGGGCTGGTGAGGGGGTGGGGGGAGGTGGCCGCAGCGCTGGAGCAGGTCCCCGCTGGCAGCCTGCAGGCCCAGCCCCAGGAGGGGCAGCCGGGCGTCTTCTACTCTGCACAGAGCTGTTCTGGCAGCGCCACCCTGGGGGACTCAGGCAGTGAGGGTGCCGTGGTGACCCTGGGAGCGCGCACCTCCAAACCTTCACAAGAAGACTTTCTCCAGGAGGGGGTGTGGGAGCCTGGCCTGCCCAAGCTTGTCTTTCTGTCCACTTCAGCTGGGCATTGGCCGCCCTGAGGCAATGGGGTGCCCAGCTCCTGGGATCCCGAGGGCCAGGCCCCACCTCCCCTGCCAGGAGTGGACACAGGGACCTGTCCCCTCCCCCACGCCCCGCAGGTGCTCTGTTATTTTGCTGTAGGAACGCAGAGGGGCCTGGAGCTCTCAGAGGCTGTGTGGGCAGCGCTCAGTCGGGGCCGCCTGCCTCTGGCCAGCACAGGAGAGGGACCAGGTCCCAGGGATCAGCCGGTCTGAGAGCCTAGCAAGAACCCTCTGGGGGTCAGCGAGGTGGCCAAGCAGGTAAAGCCGCTGCCTGCAGTGCCGGCATCCTATATGGGCGCCGGTTCGTGTCCCAGCTGCCCCACTTCTGATCCAGCTCTCTGCTGTGGCCTGGGAAAGCAGTAGAAGATGGCCCAAGTCCTTGGGCCCCTGCACCCGTGTGGCAGACCTGGAAGAAACTCCTGGCTTCAGCCTGGCACAACCTTGACCATTGTGGCCATTTGGGGAGTGAACCTGCGGATGGAATACCCCCCCCCTGCAATTCTGCCTTTCACATTAGTAAGTAAATCTTAAAAAAATAAATAAAGAACCAACTGGCGCAGACGCCCACAAGCACAGTTATCCCCAGAACTGACCGGGTGTCCCGTCTGGCTCTGTGCTAGGAGCTTTTGAATTTCCCAGACCTCTAGGTGGGCGTTACCATTGCCTCTGATTGACAGGTCTCATGGCAGCTCCGAAACTGGAGTCAGCCCCCATGTGCGCTGCACGCTCCCAGGCATGGGGCAGACTCCCGTGGGGAGGGGGCTCACCTTTTCCCATCGTGGCCCTTCCACAGGCCCTGGAGGTAACAGCCGACCCAGGGCCCCAGAATGCACCTGGAGCTGGGGCCCGGGGTGTGTGTGGGGGAGCAGGGGCCGGGCCAGACCTCTCAGACTTACGAGCTGGTCGTGCTGGACCCAGAAAAGTTCTAGAAGCAGAGGCTTTGGGGGCTCTCTCCTGCCACCTCCAGGTCTGGCTGGTGGGTCAGGGTGCTGGGGGGGCTGGGGAGGAAGTCCAGGGCCTCAGGGGTGCTCTGTACAGAGGGCACCCCAAAGAGCAAACGGAGGACTTGGGGGCTACAGAGGGGGGGAGTTTCTGGAAGGAAGCGCTCAGGCAGGGTCTGCGAGAGGGGGGAGGAGACCAGCAGGAGGTGAGGGGCGAGCTGGGGGGGGGCAGAGGGCGCCCCAGGACACCTCCGCCATCATTTGGCGTTCATTTCTCGCTCGAATGCGCATCATAAAAATTACAATTGATGTTTCAATTAGTTATAATTTACAGAGCGATTACATTTAATTTCTCTTTTATTGTGTTTTAATGGCTCCAAATTTCTTGTTGATGAGCTTCAGCCCCACACGCTGAAGCCCCAGGCCAGGGGCTCGGGTTCTACAGGGTCGCGGGGGTGGGGGGCTCTTACTGCCTCAGTCTCCCCAGCAGCCCCAGGGACCTCAGCCCGGTGTCTGGCGCAGGCTAAGATGCCTGGGAGCTGCGCCCTGGCCGGGAGCGCCTGTTGCACTGGGCCGGCTGATGGGGAGCTGGCCTTGCGGCTTCTCAACCAAAGGTCCGGCGGCTGCGCAGACAGCGCCAATGGGCTGAGCCCGTGGGGTCTGGGTGAGCCGCGGCAGCTTGGGGAGGGGCCTCCAGCAGCTGGGGCGGGGCTAAGGCCGTGCTGGGGTCTCCGAATTCCGCGCTGGGCCTCCGGGCGAGGCAGCTCGCGACCACCCGGCGCTTTCTACATTTCACAACCAGCAGACCCCTGCCAGCGGTGCGCCCGGTCCCGGGGCCGGCTCCGCAGTTCCGTTTGAAGCTCTGTTATTTGGAAGAAATTCCTGGCAGAGTCCCCCCCGCGCCCCAAAGCCTGGGCCCCAGCCCCGCTGCGCAGCCGCCAGGTTGGTGGCCAGGCTGAGCCGTGCGTCCGCGGGGCTGGACACTGCAGGCAGCCCAGGGGCCGAGACCCGGGCGCTCACAACTCCGGTGGCTTTGAAGTGGCTTCAAAGTGCCGCCCCGGAAGCCCCTAATCGCCTCAAAAACAACCTGGCCGCTGTGGATCCTGCACGCGGAGCAGCCCCAGCTCCACGGGGCTCCCTGGGCGGCGGCGGGGGGCAGCACATCAAAGACCCCGGACCTGGAGACCCCGGCCAGGCTGGGCACCCGGCCTGGCCGCCCGGAGCCTGTGATGTTCTGGTCCTGGCCCCTCCCGAGGGGCAGAGGCCCGAGCGCCCCCTCCTCTGCCATCCCCCGTCTCCGGGCAGCTGGGCCTGGAAACCACACGGAGGAAGCGACCGCGTCTTCAAGATCAGAGATTTCTGGCTGAGAAGAAGCCGCGCAGGCGATTCTGATGGACGAGGGGCGCGGGGGCGGGGGCGGGGGCGGGCCGACCTCTCCGCAGCCCCTGAGGATCCCCGCGTTCTGCATGGTGACCCCAGAGGAATCGGAAAGCAGGCTGTGCTGTCCCTGCAGGCGTCTTCCTCGCGTTCAGCGCTCCTTCGCCCTCTCTCGGCCGTCCCGTGCCTCAGTTTCCCCGTACGTGGCTGGAGGTGAGGAGCTGAGGGGGAACCGCCCCGGGCCAGCAGGTGCAGCTGCAGGAAGTGACCCAGGGGCCTCTGCCTGGGCTTCCCCGGCCCTGGCTGGTGGTACCGTGCACGTCTGCTCTCACGTTATTGTTTTCCAGGGCTGCTGTTGCAAAGGTCTTGTTGGTTTACAGCCACAGAGCCCGGGGCAGGCGTCGGGTGTAGCGGCTTGGGGCACCCACGTCCCATATTAGGGTGACGGCTCCAGTCCCAGCTGCTCAGCTTCCAACCCAGCTTCTGCGACTGCGAATGTCTGGGAAGGCAATGGCCACGTGCGTGGGTCCCGGCCACCCACGCGGGCGATCCGGATGGAGCTCCCTGCTCCGACTTCAGCCTGGCCCAGCCCCAGCTGTTCTGAGCATTTGGGGAGGGCACCAGGAGAGGGGAGAGCTCTCTCTCTGTCCCTCTCTGTCTCTGTCTCTCTCTGTCTCCCCCCTCTCTCTGTCATTTGGCCTATGAAGGGAGGAAGCGGGGGAGGGGGACAAGGAAAGACAGGACTGGCCACGGAAACCTCACGGCTCTGAAGCCCGGGGCTGAGCAGGTGGCCCCCCCACCTCAGGCTCTAGGGCAGCTCTGATGGCCCCGGGCTCCCTGTACCTGCGGCCGCCTCGCTCCAGGCTGCGCCCCATCCTCGCGGCCTCAGCCTCATCCCCCCCGTGTCTGCGTCTCCGCATGGATGTGCGCCTCCTCTTCAGGGCTCGCTCACTCCCAGGACGGCCTCACCGTCGTCTGGCTGCATCTGTGGACGCTGTTTGCAGTCAAGGTCACGGTGCCAGCAGCTGGTGGACGTGAACTTGGCCGGGCACTGTTGAACTTTGCACCTCCTCGACGCCACTCCCTCCCTCTTCCTGGCAGGCGCTCCCTGGGCAGCCAGTGCTGTGCCTCTGCCACCCACAGGGGCCGACCTGAGGTGCGTGGGCAAGTGCACCTGTCTCCCTGGCCACGGGGGCAGGGGGTGGGAGCTGGCCCCATCAGAGTGGCCTCCGGGATTCAGGATGGCTCCAGCAGGAGGGAGAAGCTGTGGGGACCCTGTGGGAGGCTCCTGCAGCCTGGGGCGCTGTGGCCATCCCCCTTCCTCCACGCGTAGGGAGGCGGCCGGGAAGCAGAAGGAAAGCCTGAGCAGCCACAGCGGAAGGAGAACCCAGAGATGGGGATGCGGTGGGCGGGCGGGGAGGGTGGTTAAGACAGAGAACAAGGCCGGCGCCGTGGCTCAATAGGCTAATCCTCTGCCTAGCGGCGCCAGCACCCCTGGTTCTAGTCCTGGTTGGGGCGCCGGATTCTGTCCCGGTTGCCCCTCTTCCAGGCCAGCTCTCTGCTGTGGCCCCGGAGTGCAGTGGAGGATGGCCCAGGTGCTTGGGCCCTGCACCCCATGGGAGACCAGGAGGAAGCACCTGGCTCCTGCCTTCGGATCAGTGCGGTGCACCGGCTGCGGCGGCCATTGGAGGGTGAACCAACGGCAAAGGAAGACCTTTCTCTCTGTCTCTTTCTCTCTCACTGTCCACTCTGTCTGTCAAAAAAAAAAAAAAAAAAAAAAGACAGAGAACGAGAGGGCAGGGAGCCCGTGACGTCATCCTCTCCAAGCTTGCCAGCCCCAGCCCCCTTCTCTGCTCCCTTGAGTTGGAGTTGTGCTTCTGCCGCTTCGCCGGAGCCCAGGCGGACACAACAGCACATAGCGGCACATTCCCGAGGGGCTGGGTGGGCAGCCATCAGCGAGGGTGTAAGGGGGCATTCCCTTTAAAAAGTTGTTTTGGATATTTGAGAGGCGTGTGCAGGCACATGTGCACACACACACACAGAGGGAGGGGAGGGTGGGTTTTCTCCTGTCCGCTGGTTCATGCCCCAGATGCCTGCAACAGCTGGGCTTGGGCCAGGCCGAAGCCAGGAGCCCCGAGCCCACCCCGAGTCTCTCACATGGGTGGCGGGGACTCAAATACTGAGCCATCACCTCTTTGTCCCAGGGTGAGCATTAGCAGGAAACCGGAGTCAGGAGCCGGAGCCAGGACTCCCGCCCTGGGCAGGTACTCGGCCGGGTTAGTGACATCCAGAGCGTGTGGTGGGCGCCTTGGTGTCCCAGGTGTGGCGATGGAGGCACGCAAGGTTGTCTTTAGTCCAGGCCACGCGGGTCGGTTGGAGGGACAGGTGCTCAGGTCGCTGTCGGCTGCAGGGTGGGACGAGCAGCTCCCTGTATGTGGTGCACAGCAGGTGCTGGGAGTATTTGTTGCATAAATGAATTTAGATGATTTTACGGTTCAGTTGTTTATGTCTGCCGGTGACTCACGCTGTGCGCGTCTTTCCTTTGTGCATCCTCCCCTGCAGTGCAAACATGAACACGCAGGCACACACACACACACACACATGCACGCACACACACACGCACACGCATGCACGCTGGCCAGATGTGTGGCTGTCAACAAGACAGGAAGCTGCCCCGCTGCCTCACTCTCTGCCCCTCCCCAGGCAGGTGCGAGGGGTGGGTGGAGCCCGCATGGCTCCTGAGTCAGCGCCTAACAGCTCACCTCGTGGGTTATCCCCGGGTGTCTCTTCCATGCTCTGTCACCTGCAGGTGTCCGGGTTATTAGCAAGGACCAGGTACACATGGCTTTTTCGATACGGCTTCTTGGCTGTCTGGGCTTCAAGGTGTACCTCAGAGGGAGGGGAAGGAGCATTGCAGAGGGAAGCCTGGGGCAGTTGGGGGCGAGGGGGTAGGGGTGGGGAACTCCTAATACGGAATCTTTGCGCCTGGTCCTTACAAGCCGGAGTCTTGCTGCAATCCCCCATGCGACCACTAGATGTCAGTGTTTCTTAATAGATGGGAAGAGGGAGTCTGGTGGGCCGATGGCCAGGGATGTTCTAGGTTTTACGGGTGGTGCCCATTTTATAGAGGGAAGTATTGAGTTCAGGAAACGTGGCGGCAGCGTAGGTAAGGATCCCTTGAATAATCCACGGCGAGTCAGGTGAAAATCCCTCTGTTCTGATCCCCAGTTGGCTCATGTAGCCTCTGTGTGCCCAGCTAGGGAGCCGGGCAGAGTGGCAGGTGCCAGGGAGTGGAGTTGAATCAAGCTTGGGAGGGGCGGGGCACGGCCCGACAGTGGGGGCTGGAGAGGGAGGACTTGGCGGGGGTGGGGGGCACCTGTCACTGCAGAAGCACCCTCCCCTCTTTCCCGCCTCTCCTCCCCTTTGGTCCAGGGTCTAAGACAGCAGTGGGGGAGTGTGCGAGGCTCTGCTTGTGTAAGAACGGATGCAAGGGCTGCTGGATTCCGCGGGAGTTCCCTCCCCCCCACCCCTCTGTGCACCCGGGGAGGCGCGGGGGCGGGGTGGATCTCCATGTGTGAGCCTGGGGCGGAGGTCATGGGCGGGGCAGCAGCAGGTGGCCTAGAACGAGACATGGAGCTCTGGGTGCCGCTGCTCCTGGCCTCCCTGGGAGGATCTAGGGGTTCCCACACATGTGCCCCAGACACAACACCAGCCCGACCTCGCACCTGCAGTGGAGAGGACGGGCCAGAGGGGGAGGGGCTTCCTGCTGCCCGAAATGCCTCCCCCAGGTGCTCACGCTCAGTCCTTCCAGCCTGGTCTGCTTGGGCGAGCCCTGCCTCCCTCTAGGTGTTTTGCAAAGCCTCCTGCGTCTCACAGGCCACTCAGTAAATATTTGTCAACCCAGGGCTCCATTAAAATGAAGAGCCCGCAGAGGGAGAAACCACTTTCATTTGCTGCCACTTCGTTGTGAATTAGTTTGCTGCTCTAACGAGGCGGGGGTTGGGGTTCCAGCAGGTGCGGGGGGGGGGCGGGCGTACTCAGGGTGGCACGAGGATGCCGGGGCGCCCACTGCCGGGGACGTGGTCGTGCCCCTCCCCTGCGCAAAGCTCTTCCACCTGCTCCGGGTTCCCCTGGGAAGCGGTGCCCCCTCCGTCGCCCACGGCTGCTGTATGGCAGCCGCTCCCTATGCCCCTCCGCACTCACAAGGCCCCCGAGCCCCCTTTCCTTTGCACTTGCTGTTTGTCCCCAGCTCACTCCACACTCACAGTGCCTGGCCAAGTCCCAGGGATTCAACTTAGCTTCGATGTCACCTCCTCCAGGAAGTCTCCCATGACCAACCGGGTGTGGAGGAGGCGTTCCTTCAAGATGGCCCTGCAGCACTGGCTTAGCAGCGATAGCACAGAGTTTGAAAAGGTTATTAAAAAGTAGTTCATGAGCAGAGTTAAAAACAGGAAGATTTTATTTATTTGAAAGGCAGGGGGCCGGTGCTATGGCATAGTGGGTAAAGCCATTGCCTCCAGTGCCTGCATCCCCTATGGACACCTGTTTGTGTCCCAGCTGCTCCTTTTCTGATCCAGCTCTCTGCTATGGCCTGGGAAACCAGTAGAAGATGGCCCAAGTCCTTGGGCCCCTGTACCCACATGGGAGACCTGAAGAAGCTCCTGGATTTGGATCGGTGCAGCTGTAGCCATTGTGGCCAATTGGGGAGTGCACCAGCAGATGGAAGACCTCTCTCTCTCTCTCTGGCTCTGCCTCTCTCTGTCTTTCAAATAAATAAAATAGATCTTTAAAAGAAAAGGTGATGGCTCCAAGAGCTTGTCTCTCCCCTCCTGGTCCCTTGTTTGCAGAACCCACCAGGGAGCCAGCGGCAGAGCAGATCAGGATTTACGGGGCCCCCACCCCGGCCTCCCAGAGCAGGGCTCAGATGGGTGGACCTGGGGGCCGGCGCTGCCACCTGCGGTGCTGGCATCCCATGTGGGCGCTGGTTCAAGTCCCGGCTGCTCTGCTTCCAATCCGGCTCCCTGCTAATGCGCCTGGCAGAGTAGCAGAAGATGGCCCAAGTGCTCGGGGGCCCAAAGTGCTTGGGCCTCTGCCACCCGCGTGGGAGACCCGGGAGATCCAGCTTCCTGTGACTGCTCCCGGGGGAGCGGCAGAAGGAGACCGGAGTACGTGCGCCCCTGCCACCCGCGTGGGAGACCCGGGTGGAGCTCCAGGCTCTGGCTTCAGTGCGCCAGATCTCTCTCTGCCTTTCAAATAAATAAAATAAATCTTAAAAAAAAAAAAAAAAAGGAGGAGACACAAAATCCCAACACACACACACACACACACACACACACACACACCCCAACAAGAAACACTTGCTTTGGGCTTCTGCGTTCTTGTTCTTCTAAGGCCGGAGCTGGGGTGTCCATCCCTTCCCACTGCCCATCTCACAGCCCCCATTGCTCTCCTGGGTGTCAGAGAGTCAGGTGGTTCCCGGGGGGTGCCCCGCGCTCCCTGAGTATTTTGGACAGTGCGGAGAGGGGGGGGAGTTCTCTTCTCTGCCTTTGTGTCAGGGGCTAGCCTCAGCTTCCCACTCTGCGGATCCACGATGGAGCGTCCCCTGGAGCGAGTAGCTAAAGAGGGGGCCGCGAGCCAAAGCCTGTGAGAGTCGTGAGGTCTGGTGGTGAGCAGTCACCTCCCTGCCCCACAGAGACGCCGCGGTCTGTGGGCTCCACTCCCAGGAATAGTGCCCCTGGAGAAGGCCCCCCATCCACACACACACACCTTCACCCGACCGACCGGCATCAGAGCCGCATCAGCTGCTGTTGCCCAGCGGCTCTGGGCGGCGGGGAGGTGGGAGGGCTTGGGTTTCTGGTTCTTGGATTCCTGGTTTCTTGGTTCTGCAGAAGCACCCTCGGGCAGATGCCACAATGGGGTGAGGCACCCTGCGGGGGCTGGGCCGGCGGTGCCAGGGGAAGCTGTGTCGGCGTGGAAGGCAACGCTGTGTCCAGTCACACGGACTCAGGGAGGCAGGCGTGGGTCCCTTTCTTTCTTTCTTTCTTTAGATATTTATTTATTTATTTGAAAGTCAGAGTTACACAGAGAGAGGAGGAGAAGCAGAGAGAGAGAGAGAGAGGTCTTCCATTCGCTGGTTCACTCCCCAGGTGGCCTTAAGGAGCTGAGCAGATCCGACGTCAGGAGCCAGGAGCATTTTCCAAGTCCCCCACGTGGGTGCAGGGGCCCAAGGACTTGGGCCACCTTCTACTGCTCTCCCAGGCCACAGCAGAGAGCTGGATGGGAAGTGGAGCAGCCAGGACTCGAACTTGTGCCCATATGGGCTGCCGGCCCTGCAGGCTGCGGCCTTACCTGCTGGGCCACAGCGCCGACCCCGGGAAGCCAAATCTTGACACAGAAGCCCGAGCTGTCTGCGTGTTAGCGCCTCCCCCAGCCAGGCTGGGAACTGCAACACGGGCGGAAGAGGAGGGAGCCCCTTCTCTCCGGGTCTGCTATCTGTGTTCTGTCAGTCAATTCTCCTCTTTGTATTTTCTTTTTATCTTTTAAAAGTAATTTTTTTTAAAAAAAATTAAATTTATTTGGAAATCAGAGAAGAAGAGGCAGAGGGAGGTCTTCCATCTACTAGTTCACTCCCCAATTGGCTGCAAAGGCCAGAGCTGCGCCAATCCGAAGCCAGGAGCCAGGAGCTTCTTCCAGGTCTCCCACGTGGGTGCAGGGGCCCAAGGACTTGGGCCATCTTCCACTGCTTTCCCAGGCCATAGCAGAGAGCTGGATTGGAAGTGGAGCAGCCGGGACAGGAACCGGTGCCCATATGGGATGCCGGTGCTTCAGGCCAGGGTGTTTACCCGCTGTGCCACAGCGCCAGCCCCAAAAAACAACTTTCATTTGAGAAAGTGAGAGCGAGCAAGAGCTTCCAGGTGCCAGTTCACGCCCCAAATGCCTACAATGGCTGGGGCTGTGCTCGGCTGAAGCTGGGAGCCGGGAGCTTCATCCAGGTCTCCTAGTGGGGAACAGGGACCCAAATACTCAAACCATCAGTACCACCTTAGCAGGAAGCTGGGATTGGAGACAGAGCTGGAGCTCAAGGGCTGGCGCTGTGGTGTAGTGGGTAAAGCCACTGCCTGCAATGCTGGCATCCCATATGGGTGCCGGTTCGAGACCCAGCTGCTCCACTTCCGATCCAGCTCCCTGCTGATGTGTCTGGGAAAGCAGTGGAAGATGGCACAAGTGCCTGGGCTCCTACTCCCATGTGGGAGCCCTGGAAGAAGCTCTGGGTTCTTTAAAATCGTAATTAAAAACAACACACAGAGCTGGGACCTGGACCTAGGCACTCCAACACGGGATGCAGACGTCCTGACCACGGCGTAACCGTTAGACCAAACGCCTGCCTCCCCCTCTCCCTTCCACATCCGTTTGTGTGAGTTTCCCAGAGCCCTAGTGAGTTCTGTCTTCATGTTCTGATTTTCCAGAAAACGGAGCTGAGCTGGGCAGGTTCAGCAGCCCGCCCGAGGGCCCTCAGCTGCTGTTGCCGGGTCCTGGACGGGAGCCAGGCGGGTGGCTGCCAGCTTGCTCTGTCCCCGCTGTGCTTATCCCCAAATCCTTCCCCCTCTGCCCGGAGACAGCGATTCCTGCACCTGCCACCCACCATCTGGATCCGCCGAGGCAGATCCCCGATCCCAGACACTGCCCGGCCCCTGCAGGTGTGCTGACTGTCGCACACCTCTGCCCTGAATGGACGCAGAAAATGCGGCCCCCATTTCTGCACCGCCTCGCCGTATTGGTCACCCGTCACCGGTCACCGTCTTGGTACGGGAGAGCGACGGCTGTGCGGGCACAGGGAGGGGTGAGAGGCGGGAGAGGGAGGGGATGGACACACTGATGGCGGAGGAGAGCCAGGTTAAGAACGGAAACAGGGAAGAAGGAACGAGAAGGAAGCAAGACACAGACCGAGTGGACGCAGCCCGGCACGAGCATCGCCGCTCTCCCGACTCAACCTCGGTGGCCTCACTCTGCACTCTGTGGCCTCATCTTGAAGGCCCCGCAGGCCTGGCCCCTGCCGCCTCCCTGCCTCCGGCCTCAGACACAGCTGCCCCGGGTCTGTGCCCCCGCCCCGCGCTGGCTCCCGGGCCAACCTCCCTTGCTCTCCTCTCCACCCCCGCTGCTGGCCCAGCATTTAGTTATTTGAAAAGCATAGTTGGGGAGGTGGGAGAGAGAGGCAGAGAGAGGGATCTTTGGTCTGCTGGTTCACTCCCCAACGGCTGCAAAAGCCTGGGCGGGGCCGGGCTGAAACCAGGAGCCAGGGGCTCCACTGGGTCTCCCTGTGGGTGCTGGGGTGCTGGGCCATCTTCCACCGCTTTCCCAGGCGCATCTGCAGGGAGCTGGATGGGAGGCGGAGGTGGGGCTGGAGCCCAGGCGCTCGGATATGGGTCCCAGGTTTGTGTCTGATTTGTGTTTGTTCACTTACGTCGATTGCACCTTCGCTTTTTTAGGAATATCACTTTGGCTGCTGTGTGGGGAACAGCCTTCAGTGGGGAGGTGGCACAAGGACGCGGCTGGGGGCCCCTGTGGGAGTCCAGGGGCCGGGGGATGGGTCGGGGCAGTGGGTGGCTGAGGGAGGAGTCAGGTTTGGGTTGATTTTGGAGTAGACGCCCGGGGATTTGGCCCTGGGTCAGATGTGGGGGGTGAGGAGGAAGGGGCAGGGATGCCGTGGGAGGGGTTGGGAAACAGGGAGGGCGTGGGGTCGCCTGCGCTGCTGGGGGCCTCTGAGAGCAGAGAGCACCTGTCAGGGCTGGCAGCCGAGGGCTGGTCCACAGCTCAGCCTCAGTCCGTGGTTGCTAAATGAACGGATGGTGGAAGCAACAGCAGGGGCGGGAGAGCGAGCGAGAGGATCCAGAACGTGGAGGGCTCTGTCCTGGGGGGCTGGGGTCCCTGGCTGAGCCCCCTCCTCAACCCCGGGCCTGGGAGGCTTTGGAGCCGTCTCGCCTTGAACACGAGGCAGCTGCACTCACTTGCTCCTGGCAATGAAGCCCGGCAGACACGCGTGTCACCGCCCGGGGTGGGGGGCGACCTGGCGGGCCTGTGCCTGACTTGCTCCACGTCCTCTCCCTGCGAGGGCCACAGGAAGCCCAGGAGGAGATGAGGCTTCGTGGCCTTGGGTTCTGGAGAGACCTGATGATGGAGACCCTCTTGTTTGCGCTGGGACTCGGATGTTGGGGACGTTGGCTGCTGTGACCGGTCCTGACTGAGAGCCCAGAGCAGCTGCCTGGCCAAGGCCCCCCCCCCCATTCCGCTTTAACCATAGCGCTGCCACTCCCCCCCCCCCCCCCCCCCCCGCGCTCCTGACTCGGCATCCGTGGCTCCGCCCCCAGCTCTGGCTGCCTTTGGCCTCCGGGGCTTCCCAGGCCTGGGGGGGAGGGGACAGATCAGCTACCAGCCTCGCTTGGGCCCTCGGTGTCCTGTTGCGTGCTTACCTACCTGTGAGCATGTGTAGGTGTTACCGGAGAAATTTGCAGGGTTCTTGTCTTCGCGCAAGAAAGAATTCAGGCGTGAGACAGAGAAGAGTGGAGGTGAAAAAGCAAAGTTTATTAGGGAAGGGACATCCGTAAAAACGGATGGGCACCTCTCCAGACAGGACCTGAGAGGGGGGGGGGCAGTGGAGAGAGAGTACACCTGACCAGGTCAGGCGGGCGGCTCAGCGGACAGGCAGAGGGGCTGAGCGCGCAGTCCGGTTGAGGCCGGGGGTTTTTAAGGAGATGGGTCTTGCTTTCCCACCTCTGCTCCTCTTGGAACAAAGGGCTTTTTGGATGTAAATAGAAAAACTCTTATCTGAGTTTGTCCCTGAAGGTATCAGACAGGAGGAAGGCTAGCTGGCGCCATCCTGGGTTTGGAGGAAGGGTGAGCAAGACCTCCTGGAGAGTGGGAATCCGGAGCAGGGTGTTTGAAGTGCAGATACTGGGCTGTACCTGGGAGAAGGGGCAGGCACCCCCACCAGGCAGGTTATCAGGTAGAAGGGGGCAGGGTAGGATGTGGAGGCCTGACTGCCCCTGGAATGTTGCCGGGCTGCCGGGATGACTCTGAGGTGCAGATGCATACGCTGGACATAGATGTCTTTTCCTTAGGCCTTTATGTTACACACACATAAGCTCATAACTAACTTCCTACCTAACATTCCCCCCTCAAGAGGTAATACCCAAAATTCTTTTTGGGATTATGGATGAAGTTCCGTTTTCTGTAACTTCTTCAAAGCTGGCATGTGGGCGTTGAGGGGGATTTGGGTATTTCCTCTTGCTATCTGTCTTATGGTGTGCAACAGTGGCCTTGGAAAGACTGTGCTGCTCGGTCCAGAGGGCTGCTCAGGTCATCCAATGCAATCGGCTGGTAGCCTTGTCTGACGACCATTTGGAGTTCGACAGCTTTTAGTCTGTTAGAGACAAAATGAACAAGCGCATTAAAAACACACGGTCCAAAGAGAAGCAGCAAGATTACAGAAGTTATTGGGCCAAGGAGAGGAAATAGCCAAGATTTCCATGACCAGATGTTGGGCCAGAAATCCCAGCCTTGCTTGGCCTGGTCCTGGAGGTGTTTGGCCTTGTCCAGGAAAGTACAAATTTGGGTTTGTACCTGTCCAGTCTGATTGACCCAGAGACAATATTTTTCCTGGAACATGGCACAGATACCTCTTGGAGCAGTAGTTAGCATGTCCAGTATTTTTTTATAACCTTTTGTGACTTCCACACACCCTCTTTAACTTACTTTAAACATTTCATCATTTTTATTCCAGTCTAGAGTAAACTAGCCATCAGGATAAAATCATTTTTACAAACCATGTTCCTTCCTTATTAAAAACTCTTTCCTTCTTAACCTTTCTTACCAAGAACACTCTTTTCTTTTTAATCTTTCTTACCAAGCACACATTTTTATACCTGTGATGTTTTTCATAGAGCCTGGTTGGCTCTTACCAGAAGACTGAGGTCTCCATGCAGAGTGAAGGTGCAGAGTTATTCCTAGGGCCTCACAAATCCCTTGTATAGTCTGGGAGATGGAGGAAGGCCCATTGTTGCTTTATAAAGATTCTGGGAGACAAAAGCGTGGAATAACTTCCTTCAGGAGAGTTTTAGTCACTTCCTGAGCTCTTTTAGTTCTGGTTGGGAAGGCTTCTACCCATCCAGTAAAGGCGTCTATAAGTACAAGCAGGTACCTATAGCGAGTGGCATCTGTATAAAATCTATTTGCCAGTCTTCCCCGGGGTAGATTCCCTTTTGCTGTATAGACCCCTGGGAGTTATTTTCTCTTGTCCTGACCTAGTTTTAGAGCTCTGGTTAAGTGATCAGTTCTGTTAACTGAGCAAAAGTTCCTGGGGGCAGAGCACGCTTCAATAACGTGTCATGCCATAACTGTTGCATGCTCTGAGAAGCAGGTCCTGTATGACAAGACTGCTTCTGTCTGTGAACCAAATCTCATCTGTGTTAGTCAGGGGGCTGTCTCTTAGGTCCCTTCTGCTGGCATAGATCAAGTCTATAGTTTCAGTACAGGAGTGGAGGGGACTACTTTCCCTTGGGACTGGCATTAAAGTAGCTGGGTTTAGAGAAGAGCAATGCCTTATTTTTACCTGAGGGTTTTTTAGAAGGAGGACCTGATATTTTAGTATCCTGCTATTTGTGAGCCAGTGAGAGCCCTTTTGCTCTAGTAGGGAATTTATTTGATGTGAGGTATAAAGGGCAATATTTTGCTCTAATGTAATTCTTGATACCTCCTCTGTCAGCAAGGCAGCTGCTGCTATCACCCTTAGGCAGTGGAGGCCATCCTTGTGCAACCATGTCTAAGGTTTTAGAAAAGTAGCCCACAAGTTGCTTAGCAGGTCCCAGATCCTGAGTTAACCCTCGTAAGGTGACTCCCTGCCTCCCAGTGACATACAGCTGGTAGGGTTTCTCTGGGTTTGGCAGTCCTAGTACAGGGGCTTTAGTCATAGCATCCTTGAGCTGAGCAAAGGCTGTGGTTTGCTCTTTCCCCCAAAGGAGGGGGCTCTGCTTTGGCTGCCTGTCGAGAGCCTGGTTTAGGAACTGTGCTGTTTCCCTGTATCTAGGAACCTGATAGAGAAAACTGGGACTGCCTGAAGTTTGCAGAAGTAGGAATTTGTTGCATGGCCCATATCCTCTCAGGGGCAGGTTTTCTCTCCCCAGGGGTGAGGATAAGGGTTAAATAATTAACACTCTAATGGACTAGCAATGTTTTGTTTTCCTCTGGATACCTAGTAGCTAGTTTTGCTAGGAAGTTAAGCCAATGTACCAGACTAGAGTCTCAGGTTGGGAAAGGAGACAGACTTATTCACATTTAACCATCTAAATTATGGATTATTGTGCACCCCCCTCAAGAGATAGGCCCTTTAAGTCCTCAGTGAGGACCTGTCCAAATAAGTGTAAGACTATCTGAATTAGCTGTTACTGAAAGCCCCGTTTTTAGGAACTGGCAAGGAGGGCTTTCTAAGCTTAATACTATTGGATAGACTTTTAAGGCCTGGCTGGGTGTGTGAGGCCCAGACCTATCCATGGGGTGCTGGAAGAGAATTGTAAGAGATGCAAATCTCCTTTAAGGGAGGCACCCTGTTGACTTGCATTACATGGCTGGACTAGGAGGAGAGCTGAATAGGAGGCTGATAGAAATAGGCAACTTGCGTTTCACTGACCCTAGGCCATCCCCTCAATAGCAGTGGCTGGAGCTGGAAGCTGGGCAGAGCCAAAGGCTTTTTAGCTCGGGGCCACAGGGTCTGCGATTCTGACCCAGGAGTCCTTCGACACCCAGGGCAGTTCCGTGTCCAGTGGCCTTGCTCTTGGCAGAGCTGACAGAAGGCAGTTGCTGTCACGACAGCTGCTTGCCCAATGCCCTGGCTCCTTATACCAGCAACAGGTGCCGTTTGGGGTGCACTGGCCTTGATGGGTCTCCTTGACGGCAGATCACCATGCAGAACAGCCATTGACCGGCCTGTTGCCTATCCTTACATCACTCCTGCTGCTAGCTTGCTCCTCGTTCTCCTGGTCTCTAATAAAGTAGACCAAGGAGGCAGCCTCTATGATGTCAGTCAAGGGGGTGCTCAACCCAACCCTGATTTTTGGAGATTTTTTTAATATTAGGGTGAGCTAGAGAAACTATGGTCATGGGCAAATTCTGACACTTAGTATTTTCCTGCGAGTTAAAACTGTGCCCATGAGGAGAACTATGACCTTTTAGGTAAGATCAACTGTGGTGACCTGCTTGTATACTTTGAGGTCATCAGTGCAGCTTCCTATCTATCCCTCAGTTTGGTTTAAAAGGGGAGTTCTGCCCATTTACCGTGTACATCGAAAAATCGGTCTAGCTGTCACATTATTTTCTAGTTTAACCTCTCATTCTGGCTATGCTGTTTGGTGCTCTATACTGTGGCCAGGCATTATTACAGAAAAGGTCAGTCATCCCTTACATAAGACCTGGGGATCAAACCGTACATCACAGTGGAGAGTCCTGCATAACAGTAGTAACTTCCCTTCTGGAAGAGAAAAGAGGAGAAGTGAGGCAGCGAGTCGGGTCTCTAGCCTGACTTCCTGGGCTTCAGATTTAACTGGCGGTTTAACCAGTGCTTACTGTGTAGCCTGACTTAGAGGAGAAATTGTGGCAGAGGTGTCTGCCATCCTTTGGCTTCCGGATATTTACCGTGTAGCCAGTGGGTTATGGGCCTGGGTTTCCGGGTTTAACTAGTATTACCGTGTAACCCATAAGTTTAGGTTTTGGGCTTCCGGGCTTTCACCGTGTAGCCTGGACACTAGAGTTTTTTTGGGCTCCTGGAACCCAGTGCTCTAGCATCTGCCGCATAACCATTTCCCGTCATCTCTAAGTCTCTTTTGGAACACTTTCTCCCTTTTGACTAGACCTCCCACTTGATCCGCATTTGAACTAGCAATACATTTGAACTAGTAATGCCTGGTTGTTCAGCGTTAGCTGGACGGAGACTTTGTCAGTCCCTCTTTAAGGGATCTGGCTTCTGAGCCAGAGACTGGAGCAGCTAGAAAGAAACACATTTACAACTGAAGTTTAGTATCATTTTACATCTTGGCACCATTTATAATCTAAACAGCCAATTGGTTATTATCTCTGTAAGATGAGAGATATATCTTTTGATATCTCCAGGGGCCCTCTGGAGATACCAAAAGTCCGGAGAATTTAGAACTTTGATTTTTAGAAAGTCTGTTAAAGGTGCCAAGAGAACTTAGAGTATCTGGTCAAAACAGAATTCCTTAACATCCCAAAATGATAGCCATTCATTTAGGGTGATTTTAACACTTTTAGACCAGATCTAATCATAATGATATTTAACAATGCCTTTCATCAATCTGAACTTAACAGAGACAGTAGAGTACACAATAGATTACTTTGGCAGAACATGAATTCTAGGTCTCTTGTTGTCAAATAAACCAGAAATAAAAACCTTGAATATTAAGTTAGCACACAAAATCATCACATAACTCAGAATTATCTAACAGAGTCAAAGAGCTTACACGACCTAACTTTAGAAATGGCAGAGTAACCAATTAAGCAGACACTGTTAAAAGACGTTAGTTTTTGCAAAAACAGATTGTAAGATTTATGATTTAGACCATTTCCAGACATTTAAAAACCCCATTGTTATAACAGAAGATCAGCAACTTTAGGTCAGTGTAATTTTGGCATTAGCATTTAACTTAAAGAAAACTCTGTAAACAATTTTAAAATTGTACCTTTTAAAACTTTTTATGACTTGCTCACACCTTCTGAAACTTTACACCCATAGTTACTTTTACATAGTCTTGAATTGTCATGTATGGACAACCTATGAGAATACATGCTAACAAACTCAAAACAGTCTCTTACCGAATTTGAGATGTGAAAAGTACACACAATACATTTGTCCAAGTTTTAAGCTCAAAATTACATTTCCATGCTTTTAAGTAACATAAGGATAACACCTGAGCAGCAACAGGGACACTAGTGCATGTTTACAACTTTGAAAAGATCTTAAGAGAAACAAGTTTAAAGCATATCAAAGCATGTGAAACTGAGCAAGTGAGCCACCTAGCAAACCAAGCAAACTGGAAGGGCGTTTGCATTAACTCAATTCTCTGAACCAATCTGTATTGGCTTACTTTAGTTAACAACATAAAGGCCTGTATACCCAGAATTTACTCTCATTTTCATGAGACCACTCTAGCTGTAAAGCAAAAACATGAAGTGTGACACCATTTACAACATTTTAATACATTTTATATAATTTGAATTGACTCAAGCAGCTGTTGCTTCAACAAATTTAGAGTCTCATCCTTTGAGAGTTCCAGGGATCCGACTGGAAGCCCAAAGTTGGAAGACTCGGTTTAGAATGTAAGCTGTCAGAGAGTCAAGCGGTTTAGTCAACAATTAGTTTCTGATCAGTTGGGTAAACAACTTCGCGTTGCTGTTTTCCCAGTCAAGACTCATAATGGCAATAGAGAAACATGAAACCTCTAAGACAAGTGAACGCTCTCATCAGATAAGTCAGGGACAGCAGCACAGAAAAGAACTAGTCATAGGTTTCCATTAACTGCAAAGAGAAAAACCCATCAGGTTGGAAAGGGTTAATGGTTTAAGGTTCTGGCTCCCTCAGGTAGGGCCAGCAATTGTATTGAACTGGAAATTCCTCCAGGGGAGGAAGAAAAGCAGCCCTGGGGGGGCGCTCTCCCTAGAGATATGTGGCTATGCCTGCCTGGGTCCAGCGGGCCACGTGGACTGGAATAGAGTTCAGAGAGAGGTTGTGGTCCCCCATTTACAGGGAAGACTGCACACACCGGGGCCTAGCAGGACTGACCATGGGGTCGGGTAAATGCGCCCTTTCACCAAGAGTGCTGGAAACCTCCTATAATTCAACCAAAGCCGGATCAATCAGGACTACTGCAAACACTCAATTAAAACAGATAGTACACTTTAGCTCCTTTCCAGATTCAGTCCTCAGACAATCAAAGCCTAGCAATAGTAACAGCGTGCAAAAAAACTTTAAGACGCACCACAACTACTTTAGTTACAAAGACGGAAAACCCTCTACCGGGTTGGAAAGGGTTAACTGGCAACAGCTTTTCCCTAGGTGGAGAAACCTGTGGAATTCCCTCTCCCTTTCTCCAGGCCCAAGGTATAGGAATGGAGATGAGGAGAGCAGAGTGAAGAGTAGGGGAGGGAGGAAGCAAGGCAAGATGTGAGCGGCTGCCCTCACCTTCCCCTAGGAATCTCAGCTGGAGGAGAGCATAGGGAAGAGGTCCCTGATGTCTGGGGGCTGAGTGGGGTTCAAGATCTCCTATCGCTCAAGGGTACCCACTACCTAGTTGTCCGAGTTTACCTGGAGGGCCAATATTAGCCTCGACCGAAGCTAAGCCCTGCTCGCGTAGCAGTAGGCAGCGTGACCAGGCGTCCCTCCGAGAGAGAGACCTGGTCCTCGGGTCGCAGTCCGGCCACCGGGAAGCCAAAGCGAGCTCAGGGGGTCTCCAGGCTCTCAGCCAACTGCCCTTCCTAATTTCCCTCCCGTTCCTTACAATCCCTCTGGAGTTTCGGCCGTAGCTAAGCCGTGGCCGGGGGGACTCCGCGTTCTCGGAGAGCTGTGGGGTGCCGGACACTCAACGGTCACTTCCACAGATCCGGTCCCGCTTGAGGGAAGGAATACTGACCTCCGATGTCTTCTCAAACTCCTGCCTGGCTCGCCAAAAATGTTACCGGAGAAATTTGCAGGGTTCTTGTCTTCGCGCAAGAAAGAATTCAGGCGTGAGACAGAGAAGAGTGGAGGTGAAAAAGCAAAGTTTATTAGGGAAGGGACATCCGTAAAAACGGATGGGCACCTCTCCAGACAGGACCTGAGAGAGAGTGCGTGGGGGGGCAGTAGAGAGAGAGTACACCTGACCAGGTCAGGCGGGCGGCTCAGCAGACAGGCAGAGGGCTGAGCGCGCAGTCCGGTTGAGGCCGGGGGTTTTTAAGGAGATGGGTCTTGCTTTCCCACCTCTGCTCCTCTTGGAACAAAGGGCTTTTTGGATGTAAATAGAAAAACTCTTATCTGAGTTTGTCCCTGAAGGTATCAGACAGGAGGAAGGCTAGCTGGCGCCATCCTGGGTTTGGAGGAAGGGTGAGCAAGACCTCCTGGAGAGTGGGAATCCGGAGCAGGGTGTTTGAAGTGCAGATACTGGGCTGTACCTGGGAGAAGGGGCAGGCACCCCCACCAGGCAGGTTATCAGGTAGAAGGGGGCAGGGTAGGATGTGGAGGCCTGACTGCCCCTGGAATGTTGCCGGGCTGCCGGGATGACTCTGAGGTGCAGATGCATACGCTGGACATAGATGTCTTTTCCTTAGGCCTTTATGTTACACACACATAAGCTCATAACTAACTTCCTACCTAACATAGGCACGTATGTGCGCATGTGAGTGCACATACACGCATGCACGCATGTTTACATGTATGCAGTGTGCATATATGCACGTGTGAACATGTGTATACATGTGTGCGCATGCGTGTGTGTGTTTGTTCATGCCGATGTGCACTTGTCAACAAGCCCAGGCCCATGCTGGCTGCGAGGACTGAGGGTTCAGGGGTCAGAGGGCCTCCTGGAGGCAGTTCTCTGGTGAGCTGGTTCTCGCTTGTGTGGGCTCAGCTTCCTGTGCTGATGGAAAATGTCGCGGTCAAGGTCAAAATCAAATGGGACCAAATGGGACCATGTGCAGAGGCGAGCAACCAGCAGGAGGGTCTGAGAGTGAAGCCGCGTCGGCGGAATCCAGGAGGCCCGTGAGGAAGACGATTCGGGACAGCCACTCTCAGCTCAGAACGGACTTCCGTGGTCCACGGCACGGTGGGGGGGGGGGGGGGGCGGGGTGCGGAACACCCGGCTCAGCACGGGCAGGCTGGTTTCCGCCCTCAGCTCACCGTCAGGGCGGAGCAAGCCTCGCGCCGCCCGGGGAGGGTTGGCCATCCCTGCTGCTGCTTTGTGCCCTCCATGTGTCCTGAGTCCTGTGCAGCGGGTTTTCCCACCCCATGACGTTGCCCTTGGCCGTGACTTGGCGGGTGGGATTTGCGCAATGCGACATGAGCAGAGTCCTTGCGTGGTTCAGCTTGCCCTCCTGAGCTCCGAGACCACCCATCAGCAGCAGATGCAGGTGGGTCCCCGTCCATGGAGAACGTGCAGACCCCCAGGGTGGACCTGAACCCACCGGAGCCGAAATCCATGACCCTCAGCTGGAGCCGAGGCGCCCGAGCCGACCCACAGCCCGGCCAGCAGGAAGGAGGAGGAGGAGCGCTCGCTGTGTTGGGTCCTTCCTCACAGCGTTGCTGTCCTGACGCCTGGTCCCTGCACCATCCATCCACCCCAGCTTAAGGCAGTTGGGGAGGACGCCACAAAGGGGCCTCTGGCGTGGGTAGGCTTGGGTAGGCTGGGTGTCTTTCAGGCTCCCGGCTCTGTGTTCTGAAGTGAGCTGTGGTCAGCGTGCTCATAGGGAGGCTGGTGATCGCTCAAGTCCTGGGGCGGAGGGTCGATGGAAGAATACAGTATCAGGGGCCGGCACTGTGGCGCAGCTGGTTAAAGCCCCGGACAGCAGCGCCGGCATCCTGTACGGGTGCTGGTTCAAGTCCTGGCTGGTCCACTTCCCATCCAGCTCCCTGTTAACATGCCTGGGAAAAGCAGCAGGGGATGGCCTACATGCTTGAGCCCCTGCTCCCACGTGGGAGACCTGGAAGAAGCTCCTGGCTTCGGATCGGCTCAGCTCTGGTCTGTTGCAGCCATTTGAGGAGTGAACCAGTGGATGGGAGATCTTTCTTTCTGTAACTCTACCTTTCAAATAAATAAATTAAATCTCTTTAACAAAATAAATAATTTTTTAAAAGATTTATTTATTTATTTGAAAGTCAGAGTTACACACAGAGAGAAGGAGAGGCAGAGAGAGAGAGAGAGAGAGAGAGAGAGAGAGAGGAAGGTCTTCCATCCGCTGGTTCACTCCCCAGTTGGCCGCAATGGCCGGAGATGTGCCTATCCGAAGCCAGGAGCCAGGAGCTTCCTCCAGGTCTCCCACACAGGTGCAGGGGCCCAAGCACTTGGGCCGTCCTCTGCTGCTTTCCAGGTGCATTAGCAGGGAGCTGGATGGGAAGTGGAGCAGCCGGGACTTGAACCAGTGTCCGTTACGGGATGCCGGCGCTGCGTCGGCAGCTTTACCGGCTTTGCCACAGCGCCTGGCCCTGCCGGTCACCTCTGGTCCTAACCACCCCGCTCTTACCCCTCAGTTCTCAGCCTGTGCCACCTCTTCAGAGGCCTGGAGGGTCCTCCAGGGCTGCCCTCTGCCAGCACTGCCTGACTGCTCGGAGCATCCTGGGAGTTCTGTAATTCTCCTGCTCGCCCGCCAGTCCCGGGCTGTCTGTCTCCCAGGCTGGGATCTGCCCTCCACGGGGACTGGGCTGTTACCCGCTGCTGTTCCCCCGGCTACACCAGGCGTGCACTCCACGAACGCTGTTGCGTAAGACACTCAGGGGACAAGAGAGGGGCCGGGTGGCCCGGGGACACTCAGCCCAGCCTCTGGGGAGGGGAGAGAAGCCGAGGGGCAGTGTTTGCAGACCCAGCCCTTCCGTGGCATCCCACCGAGTTGAGGTGCGGAGCAGAGGCTGCTAAATAAAGCCGAGGTCACACGCTCTCTGCTCCCTGATTGCAGCCACTCAGGCAGCGGTGATGAGTGGTGATTGCCGGAATGTTCTGTGGGCGTTTCTTCCCTGCAAGATGAAGCGGTTCCGTGATTTCCCGAAAGGTGTGCCGCAGGCCGCCGGCCCCGGGCAGAGGCTGAGCAGCCGGCCTTCGTGGCAGCGCGAGCTCGCCTTGCCCCGTCAGATCAGCAGGGTGGCTGGCTGGGGCTAGGGCTCTGGGTCCGGTCTAGACCCTGTCGCCAAACTGCTGGGTGATGCTGGGCCTCAGTCTGCCCCATCTGGAAGATGGGTGCTTGGGGCAAGTAAGGAGCGAGGAGGATCAAGTTCCTGGGATGCATGGAGGAGGGGCTCCTGGGAGCTGTGGTCCTAGCACGCAGGCTTCAGTCTGGCCTAGCTCCAGCTGTTGTGGCCAACTGGGGAGTGAACCAGTGGATGGACGATTTCAATCTTGCTCTGCTTTTCAAATAAGTAAGTAAATAAAAAAAAAAAAAAAAGAGAGAGAGAGAGAAAGAAACTGTTTAGTCAGCGAGGCTGGAGGCTGGGAGTCCAAGATGGCGGGGGTGGGGGTGGGGGCGGGGCGGCTAAACTCCACCTTCTATAAGAACCCACGGTCCTGATAGGGTGAAGACCTGCTGGTGAGGGCAGGGCCCTCCTGACGCCATCTCCTCTTAAAGGGGCCACCCCTCACACCATTGCAATGGGGTGAAGTCTCCAACAGGCGGACGCTGGGGGCCCGGTCCACCCACAGCAGGGGCTTGGTGCTCCTGGCTCCCCAAGCTGCAGCCCTGTCCAGGCCAGACCTCTGATGTGCTGGGGCCCGAGGAGCTGTGCACAGGGCTGGTTTTCGCTGGGAAGTTGTGTTCCAAGCTTTCTGGCTCCAAACGGCACGTTTTCAAAGCACTGGGAGAGTGCTGTATTCCCAGGCTGGGGACAGCTTGCGCTGGATTCCCGGGGCTCGGGCAAACCTGCAGGCAGCGGGGTGAGCCAGGCGTCTGGCCTCGCTCTGTGTCTCTCCTCCCCGGGGTCCGCGCCTCCGAGGCTGATGGCGTCCCAGATCTGCCTCTGGCTCTCTACCTGAGCAGGCTCGCAGGTCACTGGAGGGCGTGTCGGGCTCGGAACACAGCAAAACAACATAAAAAGGCTCTCACAGCCAGGGCTGCCTAAGCCTGCAAGGGGAAGCGATGGTGCCGGCCCGGGGACGAGGAAAGAGTCACTCCCCGCAGCTGGCTCCTGACCCACATCCACCCAGAGAGAGCGTGGCAGGGGCCCGAGGCCCTGGGCTTGGGGTCTTTGAAGTTGGACGTGGAGCAGGGCTCCTCTTGTGCCTGTGACACACAAGGGATCGTGCTGACGTCCTGACCATGTGACTTGGTGGCTGGAGCCCTGTGTTACTGTCCCCGGCCCCAGCCGGGTCCCTGCCCAGCCCCTTAGCCAGTCCCAGCGGCTGTGTCCTTTCCCGGCTCCGGTCTCCTGGTGGCTCCTCGGCTCTGCCCAGCGGATCCACAAACAGCCCTAACCTGGGAGGTTTCCCGCAGCAGGGCCTGTGCCGCCTTGAGCTGCCGCGCCGGTGTGGGCAGGGCCACGCTCCCTCTGAAAACCGCGGGGAGGAGATGAGCCTGCGTCTTCCAGCTTCTGGTAATTTCCAGCCACCACCCCCGGCGTCCGTGGCACAGAGCTGCGTCCCCGCGTCTCCTGCCGGGTCGGGCTGTGTGTGTCCTGCTCTCCCCTCTTTGGACAGGGACAGGAGTCACATGGAGGAGGGCCCGCCCTCGGGACCTCATCTTCGCTTGATTACATCTGAAATTAAGGTCCCATCACAGGGGGTTAGGACTTCAGCATAGCATTATAGGAGGCGTAGATTGAAGCCGTGACCCCAGTATTTTTCTTCTGTGTAGGCACTTGGGCCAGGCTGGGCTGTTCCAGTCTGCTAGTCCCTGTTCCAGGAGCCCTGGGCAGAGGGGCGGGGAGTGCATGGGTGGGCGGGGCATGACTGCTGGGAGGGAGAAGGAGTCAGGTTGCCCGACTTCTATTGGCTGAGGGTGGTGCCAGTTGTTGAGTGGGGAAGAGGAAGTGGAGTAGACTCCCTGGTAGCCCTGGCTGCCTGGGCAGGCAGGTGGAGCCCTCAGGCCATGACAGGTGCCCTGGCCTTCGGGGCACATCCCTTAGCATTTCTGGAAGGGCACCCCAAAGCTGCCTCTATGTTTCTTTTTTTTTTTTTAAATTTATTTGGCAGGTAGAGTTATAGACAGTGAGGGAGAGAGACAGAGAGAAAGGTCTTCCTTCTGTTGGTTCACCCCCAAATGGCCGCAACGGCTGGAGCTATGCTGATCAAAAGCCAGCAGCCTGGTGCCTCCTCCTGGTCTCCCATGGGGTGCAGGGCCCAAGCACTTAGGCCATCCTCCACTGCCCTCCCGGGCCACAGCAGAGAGCTAGCCTGGAAGAGGGGCAACCGGGACTAGAACCGGGCGCCCAAATGGGATGCCGGCGCCGCAGGTGGAGGATTAACCAAGTGAGCCATGGCGCTTCCCTGCATTTGTGTTTCTTAGCATCAGGTGCCAACTTGCCTGGGGACCTGCAGCCTGGACCTCTGGCCTTTGGATCTCCCTCCTTGCCAGGCGGTGACAGGAGAAAACCTCTGGGCACTAACAACCGATCACCGGAGGAGCGAGGGTGCCGCGGCCTTGCTGTCTCTCCCCTGGTGTGGAGGAGGGGCAGTGCCCCGAGAGCCGAGATGGGTTTAGGAGAGGAGGGGCCTCAGGGCTGGGGCCTCTGTGGCAGCCGCATCCCTGTCTCCCAACTGAAAAGCACCCCCGCCTCATCCCGTGTAGCTGGAAAGGTGGGATTTTGCCGGGCCACCGGCTGCTAACCCTAACCCTGACCCTAACCCTGACCCTGACCCTAACCCTGACCCTGATTCTAACCCTAACCCTAACCCTAATCCTGACCCTGACCCTGACCCTGACCCTGCTGCTCTGGGGCGCTCTGTACTTCTCAGTCTCAGGTGATCCTGCCACCGCCACCCCCTGACTGTGCACCGGACCCCAATTCTGCCCCCCACCACCTCCTACGTCCCTGCAGCCCTGGCCTCTGCACCTGTACCTGGCCTGGTGGGGGAGGTGGGCTCACTCTGTTCCCTTTTTGGTCCCCCATGTCTTTGTTCTCACACTCACAGTCTCTGGAGCAGCCAGCGTGGTGGGGTCCCCATCCTGGGCGACAGCACTCTTGGGGTCTGAAGAAGTCAGCCCAAGGCACCTGGGTCCCGGGGCGACTCTGGGCGCACCCAAGCCCAAGAGCCAAGACAGCAGCCCCGGCACAGTGGGGCAGAGGTGGGGGAGGGACGGTGGCTCCATTAGGAGGCTGTGATGAAACGGAGACGTCCAGGGGTGGGAAGGAAATGCTGTCAGTGAGGGAGGATGTGTCTGGGCTTGGGGGGGGGGGCCCTGCCGGGGAGCAGCCGACCTCACCAGGCAGGCCGGGCTGTTGGGCGGGGCCACCCGGTGGGGTTGGCTTTGCCCCCTTATCCCCTCGCCCGAGTGAGCGGCAGGGACCTTGAAGGGCCTCTGGGAGTGGAGGTCCCACGACCACCCTGGGGCAGGAGGCAGCGCGTGGGGAGGTGCAGGTGTGGCCCATGGAGCCCTGGGAGAGGCTCTGTAGCCACGCTGCTTCTGCCTCTCCTTCTGCTTTTAAAGATTGATTGATTGATTGATTGATTGATTTACTTATGTGAAAGGCAGAATGGCCCAGAGAGAGGGAGAGACAGAGAGAAAGCAACCTCCAGCCTCTGGGTTGCTCTCCAAAATGGCTGCAATGGTTGGGGCCAGCCAGGAGCCAGGACCTCCATCTGGGTCTCTCACGTGGGTGGCAGGGCCCGAGCACGTGGGTCACTGTCTGCTGCTTTCCCGGGGGCATTAGGAGGAAGCTGGATCCGAAGCAGAGCGGCCAGCGCTTGGACAGTGCTCTGATTTGGGCGGCTGGCGCGGCAGACGGTGGCCTAACCTGCTGTGTCGCGACACCAGCCCTCGGCCAACGACTCCTCACACTGCTGCAGCCGCCAGGACCTCCCCACCCAAGCCCAGGTCCTGCCCCCCGGGAGGAGGGAGCCGGGGGCCTGTCCAGGGATGGCCCAGCATCCGCCTGGCTTGAGGCCTCAGCAGGAGGGTGGGCTCCTGGGGACTCTCAGAAGCCCCTTCTCCTCTCAGCACAGGTGGCTTTGTTTTAACTCCTTGGCAAGGTTCCTCTGCCCCTAGGACGTGACAAATGGCTTGATTTCACGCAAATGCACTCATAGAGCCCCAGCGCCCTAGGGCAGCTGCTGGATCCGTTCAGGGTGATGTCTCTGTTCAGGGACTAATGACCCTCCACTCCCCGTTAACCCACTTCCTGAGGAGCTGAGGATGGGCAGAGCCAAGCTCCCAGCCCACAGGGAGCTGCCACCTCCCCTGCTTCCGCGTGGTGGAAGGGCTGGGGGCTCAGGGTCTCTCCTGGGAATGACGATCTTTCATGAGGCGTTGGGGACCTGGTCCTCCCATCACAGGAAGTCAGCCAGGCTCTGAGGCTTCATTCCTCCAGGCCAGGGCCACCGCGAGCCTGGGGACAGAGTCCCAAGGGAGATGGACTGGGCGTGCTTGCTCAGTGCTGGGAACGGGTGGAGCCAGTTGCACAATGTGCTGAGCGTCGCACACAGCCCTGCGGGCCTGGGCTTGGAACCCACGTGCTCGGTGTGAAGGGGATTTGGCCCCCGAGGGTTCACGTGCTGGAAGCTCGGACCCCCACGTGGCAGTCACAAGCGGTGGTGGATTCTAGAAGAGAAGCGGCCTCATACAGAGCAGCCGGGCCCTGGGGCTCTGTCCTGGGAAGGCACTGATGCTGTGTTGCTCTCACATTGAGAGTTTGTTTCTTTGAGACTGGACCAAGATCAAAGAAAGAGCCTGACCCTGGATCCCTCTGGCTTCCTGCTTCACCACAATGCCATCGGCCACGGCCATGGCCACAGCCAAGGCCACAGCCACGAGGCCTTCACCAGAGCTGGGCAGAAGCCAGTGCTGTGGCCTTGAACCTCCGGAGCTGAGCTAAATGTACCTCCTTTCTTTATACGTTTCCCAGCCTCAGGTGTTCAGTTGCAGCCGTGGGAACCGGACAGAGACCGGTGCTCATGCAACCTGACCTTGGCTGTTTTACCACGGCTTCTGCCTCTTCCTGGGCACGGCGTGTGCTGCACCCCAGCTGCTGGAGACCTCCCCGGCACCCGCACCTGCACCGGAAAGGGCGGTGACGTCAGGGCCAGCTCTCATCAGCGGCAGCTTCCTGCTTCCTGATTCTTCTCTATGCCCATTTTTCCAGCACCATCTCACGTGGTACCAGGCGTTTGTGGCCCGTGTGGGCAGACCAGGCCTTTCTGGAAAGGGCCCTGCACCCTCCACCCCCGTTCCTGCTCAGGCCTCGCTCTGGCCGTGCAGGGAAGAACAAGCCGGGTCCTGGCGGCCAGCAGCTAAGACGTATGGGATTTAATAAGCGCATCGGGGCCGGGCGCGGCACGGCTGTGATACCCGCTCTTGTGGGAGGTAAATTTCCTTCTTTTGTAATCGGGGGTGTCTGGAGCAGGTGACCCACTCTGTGTTACCACGAGCGGGTTATTATGGCCATAAATCCTTCTGCCTCTGCTCCTTCCATTTACATTAAATACAGTCTCCGTTAGGGCGTCTAAATTAGCTTTCAGAGGAGAAACCCTTGTGTAATTTAAAGGGGATGCGGAATGCGACTGAGACAGGGGAGCAGGGGCGCAGAGAAGGGAGCGAGGTGAAGGTTTCCAGCCCCAGACCAGGGACAGGGGGTGGGGCTCGGCTCACCACCCCCGCCAGGTGTCCAAAGCCCCCTGGAGTGAGGCGTCTCCAGGTTCTCACATCCTTTTGTGGGTGTGGAGTGTGCGCAGGCTCCCACAGGGGATGAGCTCCGGGGTTTTGTGACCCTAATGCACAATGCGACAGGCTGACGGGACACCTGTGGAAGCAGCTGCTCTTCAATCTAAGTATGCAACCGCATCCCCGTCCATCCGAGCCTCCGCCCAGACCCCACAGCTCTGATTTCGATCCCCGTTGATGGCACAGAAGTCTCTGCACAATAAGGTCGCTTCTGTATCTGTCTTCTTGTCCCTTGCTGGCCTGTGAGGCTCAGGCAGCTTGGCGTCGAGCGGCAGCTTGGTCCTCTCTGTGAGAGCAGTCTCCCCGGCATTGATCTATGTGCAATCCACGCAGGCACAGTTCACACATATGGGCGTCTTCAGAAAGCTCATGGGAAATTCACGTTTTGTGAAAACTATGCACGGGCTCCAGAAATCTTTTTGCGTGCAAATAAACATATTGAATTCCATTTTCCCATGAACCCCTTAAAGTACCCCCGCGTATACCCTACCTCTATATTAAATGGACCCACGTACTCTTTTTTATTTTTTTTTATTTTTATTTTTATTTTTTTTATTTTTGACAGGCAGAGTGGACAGTGAGAGAGAGAGACAGAGAGAAAGGTCTTCCTTTGCCGTTGGTTCACCCTCTAATGGCTGCCATGGTCGGCGCGCTGCGGCCGGCGCACCACGCTCATCTGATGGCAGGAGCCAGGTGCTAGGTGCTTCTCCTGGTCTCCCATGGGGTGCAGGGCCCAAGCACTTGGGCCATCCTCCACTGCACTCCTGGGCCACAGCAGAGGGCTGGCCTGGAAGAGGGGCAACCGGGACAGAATCCGGCGCCCCGACCGGGATTAGAACCCGGTGTGCCGGCGCCGTAAGGCGGAGGATTAGCCTGTTGAGCCACGGCGCCGGCCACTCTTTTTTATTTTTAAGATTTGTTTATTTGATAGGCAGAGTTATAGAGAGGCAGAGAGAGAGAGAGCGAGCGAGAGAGAGAGAGAGGTCTTCCATCTGCTGGTTCACTCCCCAGATGGCCACAATGGCCGGAGCTGCGCCGATCTGGAGCCAGGAGCCAGGAGCCAGGAGCTTCTTCTGGGTCTGCCATGTGGGTGCAGGGGCCCAAGGACTTGGGCCATCTTCTTCTGCTTTCCCAGGCCATAGCAGAGAGCTGGATCAGAAATAGAGCAGCTGGGACTTGAACCTGCGTCCATATGGGATGCCGGCACTGCAGGCAGAGGCTTTACCCGCTACGCCACAGCTCCGTCCCTGCCAAGTACTAATTTGTATTAATGTCCTTCCTCCTGCTGACAGGTATTGTTTGCTTCTGGGTTGTGAGTAACGTGAGTCTCTCCTGTGAGTATTTTCTGTGGGCTTATGTTTTCATTGTTGTTGGTCAAGATCAGCTTCCTTTATTAAAAACATAGATGAAAAGTAATTTAGGAAAAGGGCTTGTATCTTGGGATTGGGATGGTTTCATGGGACAGAAATAATTTTCAAAGCATTCCTAAATCCAGCTGGCCTACATTTGAAAAGGTTTTGTGTTTTGTAAGCTCTCAGGCGAGGCTTAGTGATGACAAGATCCACTTGCCGCCCCAGAACTGAAAATCCAGAAACAGAGAATCAAAGGACGGATGCCCAGAAAGGACAAGAGCAAGGAAAACGGAAATTAAAACTGCCTGCTATTCTCCCACCAAGAAGTTCAGCGATTTCCTTTTCAAACGTCCAGTGCATGCATGCGTAGGGAGCCGCGTGCTGCATCTGGGTTGTAAGCGGCCCTGGCAACCCATGGAAAGAAGATGCAGGGCCAGGCTCACAGGTGCGAGACTCAGGCCGGAGCACTGGGGGTCCTGGCGAGACATTTAATGCCCCCTGTTTGCTCTGTGAGATTCCGATGGGACTGAACTTGGCTCCGAGTTTTGCGAGTGAAGTCTCACGGCACAGCAGGGCGTGTGCTGGGCCACCCTCCTCAGTCAGCCGCCCCTTCCCCGCTCTTCCTGGTGGCCACGGCTGCCCTTGGCCTCGGCCACGTGATGTTTTGGGGATGGGCCACAGCAATTTCTTGCCTAAGCTCAATGGAGATGCCGACTGTCTCCATCTTTACAAGTCCAGGATTTTCAGATTTTTCTTGAATAAATACTACTCTGGTCTGAGTATTTGTGTTCTCAATTTACATATTGAAATCTGAGCCTCTAAGGTGAGTGTTTACATTAAAAACACTAAGTGATCTACTCTTTGAAAAGATTATTTATTTGAAAGGCAGAGTTACACACAGAGAGAAGGAGAGGCAGAGAGAGGTCTTCCGTCCACTGGTTCACTCCCCAATTGGCTGCAATGGCTGGAGCTGGGCCAATCCGAAGCCAGGAGCCAAGAGCTTCTTCTGGGTCTCCCACATGGGTGCAGGGCCCCAAGGGCTTGAGCCTCTTCTGCTTTCCCAGGCCATAGCAGGAAGCTGGATTGGAAATGGAGCAGCCAGGACTTGAACTGGTGCCCATATGGGATGCCAGTACTTCAGGCAGCGGCTTTATCTGCTATGCCACAGTGCTGGCCCCTAAATAATCTACTTTCTAAAGTTTGGCTGGAACTAAAAAGTTATCATAGCAAAACTGAAAGCTGCAGGCCAATCCTTGAGGCTAATCCCAAAGTTCTTGGAAAAATGGAATGAAAAGGGAGCTGCCTTGGAAAAAGATAACTGCTTTGCAGTGGAGGATGGCCCAAGTCCTTGGGCCCTGCACCCATGTGGGAGACCGGGAGGAAGTAGCTGGCTCCTGGCTTTTGATTGGCGCAGCGCCGGCTGTGGCGGCCATTTGGGGAGTGAACCAATGGAAGGAAGACCTTTCTCTCTGTCTTTCCCTCTCACTTTCTGTAACTCTATCTGTCAAATAAATAAATAAAATCTTAAAAAAATAACTGCTTTGGCACTCAAATATTTTGAAATCCATACATAACTTTCTCATAGTATGTATGCTCCATGAATTTGTAAGACAGATCATATAATAATAATTGTCTTTCTATATATTATCAGGAAACAATTGGAAAATAAATAAGAACAAACCCTATGAATGATGGCATCCAAGGATAAATATAAAATAAATATAAAAGGTAAATCATAAGTATAATTTTTAATAAATATAAATAACAATAAAATACTTGGAGATAAATCTAGGTGCCAGCACCGTGGTGCAGTAGGTTAATCCTCCACCTGCGGCACCAGCATCCCACATGGGCGCAGGTTCTAGTCTCGGCTGCTCCTCTTCTGATCCAGCTCTACTGTGGCCTGGGAAAGCAGTGGAGGATGACTCAAGTCCTTGGGCTTCTGCACTTGCGTGGGAGACTCAGAGGAAGCTCCTGGCTCCTGGGTTTGGATTGGCGCAGCTCCAGCCATTGCAGCCAATTGGGGAGTGAACCAGTGGATGGAACACCGCTCTCTCTCTCTGCCTCTCCTTCTCTCTCTGTGTAACTCTGACTTTCAAGTACATAAATAATCTTCAAAAAAAAAAAAAAAAAAAAATGGGGCTGGCGCCATGGTGCAGTAGGTTAATCCTCTGCCTGCAGAGGCGCTGGTTCTAGTCCTGGCTGCTCCTCTTCCAATCCCGCTCTCTGCTATGGCCTGGGAAAGCAGTAGAAGATGGCCCAAATTCTTGGGCCCCTGAACCCACGTGGGAGACCCGAAAGAAGCTCCTGGCTTCTGGCTTTGGATTGGCCCATCTCCAGCCATTGCGGCCATTTGGGGAGTGAACCAATGGAAGGAAGACCTTTCTCTCTCTCTCTCTCACTGTCTGTAACTTTACTGCTCAAATAAAAAAATAAAAATATTAAAAAAGAAATATTTATAAGACCTCTACATTAATAACTATAAAACATGGCTGGAAAAAAGTCAGACCTCAATAAATGAAAAGCTATACTATGTTCATGAATTGGAAGACTATATTTCAAGGTGAAATTTCTTGCTGTATCACTCTATATTTCAACAAAATTCCTGTGGAAAGGTGTTCTGTAGAAAATAGCAAGTGACTCTAAAATTTGTCAGCCAGTCTTCACCAGGGGCCCTGGCTCTGACGAGAATTTAATCTCTAGGTTGGTGCACATTATCCTCACTGCCCTTACCCCTCTCCTTTTCCTTTGGCTTTTAATCAGGTCAATGGTTTCAAGGAGGAGCAATCACCACATCGGCTTCTTTCCTCTTCTCTGCACGAAGTCAAGTTAGAGCCGAGCAGCCCTGTACCCTGAGGGTGGGGGGTTCACACCTGCCCCTATGAGGAGGAAGACTGTGGCTTTGGGGACACTCAGCAAGATTGGCAGAGCTGGCAGCAAGGCATGTCCTCCACTTGTCTCTGCTGATAACAAGCAGGAAGTGATGAAGCAACTATTTCTTTTTTAAGATTTATTTATTTATTTTAAAGTCAGAGTTACACAGAGAGGAGAGGCAGAGAGAGAGAGGTCTTTCATCCACTGGTTGACTCCCCAATTGGCCACAATGGCCAGAGCTGTGCTGATCCACAGCCAGGAGCTTCTTCCAGGTCTCCCACGTGGGTGCAGGGGCCCAAGGACTTGGGCCATCTTCTACTGCTTTCCTAGGCCATAGCACAGAGCTGGATTGGAAGTGGAGCAGCCAGGACAAGAACCAGTGCCCATATGGGATGCTGGCACTGCAGGTGGTGGCTTTATCTGCTATGTCACTGTGCTAGTCCTGAAGCAACTATTTTTTTATAGGAGAGATTTATTTGAAGAAATATTACAATGGTAGAGTTATAGACAGTGAGAGATAAAGAGAAAGAAAGGTCTTTCTTCCATTGGTTCACTCCCAAATGGCCGCAATGGCTGGAGATGGGCCAATCCAAAGCCAGGAGCCAGGTGCTTCCTCCTGGTCTCCCATGCAGGTGCAGGGCCCAAGCACTTGGGCCATCCTCCACTGCCCTCTTGGGCCACAACAGAGAGCGGGAATGGAAGAGGAACAACTGGGACTAGAACCCGGCGCCCATATGGGATGCCAGTGCCGCAGGCAGAGGATTAACCAAGTGAGCCACAGTGCCGGCCCCTGAAGCAACTATTTTTAAACAGCATTTTGTGCTACATGGTAATTCTTATTTTTATCGCATGTATTGATAATTTTCTTCTTGCTATGTAGAATACTGTTTGACTGCTGTTTGCTTTTCTTTTTTTCTTTTTTTCTTTCTTTTTTCTTTTCTTTTTTTTTTTTTTTTGACAGGCAGAGTGGACAGTGAGAGAGAGACAGAGAGAAAGGTCTTCCTTTGCCGTTGGTTCACCCTCCAATGGCTGCCGCGGCCGGTGCGCTGCGGCAGGCGCACCACGCTCATCCGATGGCAGGAGCCAGGTGCCAGGTGCTTCTCCTGGTTTCCCATGGGGTGCAGGGCCCAAGCACTTGGGCCATCTTCCACTGCACTCCTGGGCCACAGCAGAGGGCTGGCCTGGAAGAGGGGCAACCGGGACAGAATCCGGTGCCCCAACCGGGACTAGAACCCGGTGTGCCGGTGCCGCAAGGCGGAGGATTAGCCTGTTGAGCCACGGCGCCGGCCTGCTGTTTGCTTTTCTATTTCCCTATTGATGGTATTTGGGTTGTTTTGAGTTTGGGGTTGCTATAAATAAAGCTGCTGCGCACATGCATGTACAGGTCTTGGTGCAGATGTCTGTTTATGTCTTGGGTAAACATTGGAATTGCCAGGTCGTAGGAGAAGTGTATGTTTAGCCTTATAAGAAGCTTTTCAAAGTATCTACACCATGTTGCGTTCTCACAGTAAATCTGATTTCTGTTATTTCTTCTTGCCCAGAAGTGGAGCTAATATTTGGCTTCAAGCAGTCAGTTATCTTTTTTTTTTTTTTTTGACAGGAAGAGTTAGACAGTGAGAGAGAGAGACAGAGAGAAAGGTCTTCCTTCCATTGGTTCACCCCCTAAATGGCAGCCTATGGCTGGCGTGCTGCACCGATCTGAAGCCAGGAGCTAGGTGCTTCCTCCTGGTCTCCCATGCGGGTGCAGGGCCCAAGCACTTGGGCCATTCTCCACTGCCTTCCTGGGCCACAGCAGAGAGCTGAGCTGGAAAAGGAGCAACTGGGACAGAATCTGGCGCCTGGACCGGGACTAGAACCCGGTGTGGTCTGCAGGCGGAGGATTAGCCTAGTGAGCCATGGTGCTGGCCCCCCCCCCTTTTTTTTTTTTAAGATTTATTGATTTATTCACATTAAAGGGTGAGTTATAGAGAAGCAGAAGCAGAGAGACACAAAGAAAGGTCTTCCATCCACTGGTTTACTCCCCAATTGGCTGCAATGGCTGGAGCTGTATCAATCCGAAGCCAGGAGCCAGGAGCTTTTTCCAGGTCTCCCACACAGCTCCAGGGACCTAAAGACTTGCGCCATATTCTACTGTTTTCCCCAGGCCATAGTAGAGAGCTGGATTGGAAATGGAAGAGCTGAGAGTCGAACTGCACCCATATGAAATTCCAGCACTGCAGCCAGTGGCTTTACCTACTACACCACAGCACCGGCCCCAGTCAGTTACCTTTCATAGGCATTGAAAAATGGGAAGAATCTGTTTTCTATATCCATTCATTAACCATTTCTGGCACTCTTCCTTCTTTGGTGTGGATTCAATTTCCATCTAATATCACATTCCTGACTGTCTTCTTCTGCTTCTGAAGTCCAGAAGTGCTGAGTTGCTTGTGAATGTCTGCAGAAGTCTTTATTTAGCCGTTGTTGTTGAGTGAGATTTTCAGTAGCCATAGCTTCCTAGGTCGACAGTTGTTTTCTTTCAGTATTTTACAGGTGCCATTCCACTGTCTTCTGCGTGGCATAAGTGTGGAAGAAGAGTCTGCTGCAATTCTTTGCTCAGCAATTCGACAGTGAGCTAACTTGGTGCATGCGTGTATCTGTATCTGTATGTCTATGTGTGTATATGTATGTTTGCATGTATTTGTGTATGTATGTGTTATGTGTATATATATGTTGTTTGCATGTGTACTTGTGTATACATGTGTATGTAGTTGTGTAATTGTGTTCATGTATTTATATGCATATATTTGCATATGCATGTGTCATACATGTGCATATATGTATGCACACATAGGCACATGTATATATGTTACATGTATGTATGTGCATGTTTGTATGCATGTTATGCATATGTACGTGTATATGTATGTGCATATGTGTATGTATATGTTTGTGTATCTTTGTATCTGTGTACGCATGTGTGTATATGTGTGTTTGTGTGCACTTGTGCATGTATGTGTTTTGTGTATCTGGTATGTGTGTGCGCTTGTGTACGTGTGTATGTATGCATATGCATGTGTATATGTGTGTTATGTGTAGGTATGTATATATGTGTATATTTGTGTAGGGGTGTATGTGTGTTTGTGTATGTGTGTATATGTGTATGTATGTTTATGTGTGTGTATGTGTGTGTTTGTGAATGCTTATTCTGTTTGGGGCTTATTGAGCTGTGGGTTCAGTTTTTATCAAATTTTGAAAAAATTTCTTTTCTTCAAATTGTTTCTACCACCCTTTTTCCTAGAATTTCAAGTATGCCTAGCTTAGAACATTCATACTCTCCCACATCACTGGTTTTCTTTTTTAATTTTCTTTATTTATGATTCATTTTACATTTAGCCCTATTGCTATGCCTTCATGTCACTGATCTTCTGTAGTATCTGATCTGTTTGTCCCCTCCAGTGTATTTTTTAAAAAGATTTTATTTATTTATTTGAGAGGTAGAGTTACAGAGAGAGGGAGAGAGACAGAGAGAGGTCTTCCACCCACTGGTTCACTCCCAAAATGGCCACAACAGCTAGAGATGAGCCAATCCAAAGCCAGAAGCCAGGAGCTTCTTCCAGGTCTCCCACTTGGGTGCAGGGGCCCAAGGACTTGGGCCACCTTCCACTGCTTTCCCAGGACATAGCAGACAGCTGTATTGGAAGTGGAGCAGCCAGGACTTGAACTGGTGTTCATATGGGATGCTGGCACTGCAGGTAGAGGCTTAACCTACAGCACTGGCCCCTCCATTGTATTTTTACATTTTATTTTGGATATTACACTTTTTATGCATACATTGAGTATCCTTTTTTGGATTTCTAAAAAAATTTATTTCATTTATCTCTTCATTATGCTCATGATTTATTTTATATTTTCTTGCTAATTGAAGCACTTGCAATCCCTTTTAAATGTACTTGTCTATTAATTACATCATTTATTTAATTTCTTGGTCTGTTGTCTCTTTGTTATGGATCACATTTTTTTTTTTTTTACTTTCTTTCATGACTTGTTATTTTTGGTTGGATGCTGG